>PUFA01000235.1:1891926-2522569 GCA_003508835.1 Eonycteris spelaea
GCAATCAGTTAAATCAACAATGTGGAAATTGAACAGGATAAGTGACTTAGTTTTTTAGCAAATAAATGACATAAATAAAGGGGAGAGTTGTTATCAGACTAATGTAAAGAATAAACCTTGCTTGGACTGTTTTATAAAAATAAGAGTTTTTAAAGTAGATAATTATAACCAAATTGGAAATATTGTTGAGTTACGCAAGAAAGTCATTTTTGAGACAATTGGGGAAATACACACTTTAACTGATATAAGATAGTAAAAATTATTTATAATTCTCTTAGAAAAATGGTGTTGTGATTATATCCAATAATAAGTCCTCATCCTTTAGGAATACATATTAAAGTGTAATATGAATGATATTATATGATAAGTAGGGTTTATTTTAAAACATTCCAGTGGGAGTAAGGGGTATAACATGAAACAAAACTGACAAATAATGCTGAAGGTGGCTCTTGGGTTCGTGGAGGATCATTATACTATTTTATTTTTATGCATGTTTCAAAATTTTCATAATGTAAATTTTTTAAAGAATGAATGAATGGTGAGTACTGAGTTAATAGTCCTGTTCTTTTGGGGACAACTATTATGTAACACTAAAGAACAGGTACAGAGTGTACAAAATTCAAAATACAATGAAACACATAAAAATATTGTGTTAAACTGGGAACAGTACCTGTTATTCCAGACTTCTTAAGTTAACTACTATATATTAAAACCTGGTGACCATTCCTTATAGTACTAGAAACTCAGAGATAAACGACTTTAGTGATCAGATTACTAGTACAATTTCCTGATTTATAAATGAGAAAACCAAAGTCCAGAACAGCTCATTTTCCAGAGACAAACATATGTCTTTGAAGTTAGGACCTGAACTCAGATCTTTAGTATAATACACCATTGTATTATACCTCAATTTATAGTATTTGTGCTCTCAAACTGTCCCACTAATGCTCGATGATCACTGATATTTTAACAACTGTCAGCTTTGATCAAGCACAGCTGTGACACTGTTAGGACGCACAAAGTCACTATGTTAGCAGAGGATGCTTATAAATTCCATAAAGCCTAACTGCCAGTGGGTTTTTGTCCTTGACCAAATCTGGGTAGCTACATCAGAGCTAAAACAGTCTCTAAAGGAATGAGGATGCAGAAGTTGAGGTTTGCTTACATTTGTCAACTACAGAGTATCACTAGTATCAGATAGCTTATGCCAGTCTGGTTTCAGAAAACTCCAAAGAACAACTCTATATCTAGCTTCTGAGTTTTTAGAGCCATTTTGTATTTAGAGTCAGGGGAGAGTTTAACTACAACATAAAGGCAGTAGTTTGAATATGGGCAGAAGGTAAGCATTTCTAGATATCCTACCTGAATATTTGTGACTTCCTGTAGAACTACAGGGAATTTTGGGGATTTCTCTGTCATGTACATAATACATTCCCTATCAGAGTAGTTCAGTATGATGGTGTTCCATAATATAGAATAGCACTCTATACTATAGTAATAGAATAATAATGTCCATAATACAGTATTCCTATAAAAAGTGAATTGACCAAAAATATAAAAGGCAATATTGTTACTCCAAACTAAAGCCCAGAGCGTATGTCATATAATGCTGTTAGCTCTGGATTCTGATTTTGAAACACAGTGAAACTCCATATGATTTACATAATTTTTAAGTTCTTTGATATACTCAAGTATTTGTAGAAATAACATCTTTTTATTTTTTAAATTTTTTAGTTTTTTAATTCATTTTATTTAAAAAAATTTTTAGGCAAGGCAACCCTTGGTTGACCCTACAGACTGCAAAGACCTTGTCAGCTTACTCTTATTTTTTATGCCTACAGCACCTGGTCTTCCTAGGTGGTCTCCCATTCAAGTACTAACCAGGCCCGATGCTGCTTAACTTCCGAGATCAGACAGGATCAGGCTTGTTCAGGGTGGCAGGGATGTAGACTTAGAAATAACATTTTTAAAGTTCTCCTACAAGCAGAAGTACTGATGTCAAAAGTGATCTGCCCCCAAATATTTCACACCTTTCTTTTCCTACTCCCAGATCTGTTATAATAATAAAAAATTATTTCCTAATAGTTTTGTCCTAAAAAGTATTTTGGAAAGCTGTATGAGTTTACTGGGTTAAGGTACTATATTTCCAAAAAGATAACATAATAGTTCAGCATAGATACTAGTTTGTGTGATTGACTCACTGATCCTAAGAACAAGCAGAGAAGGTGCACAAAAGGGAGCCTCCTGCTGTTAAAGGTAGAATAGAAGATAAAATTTAAGGAAAAGAAAATCTAAAGTTCAGCCTGCCTAGGGTATTATGCTGAAGTGTTTCAGTCATCTAGGGGTAACTTGAGGGTATCGGGAATTCTGAGCATTCATCAATTTTCTCCCACGATGCAGATGAGAGTGTCGGGATAAGAATACACTACCTGTTTAGATATTATATGCATCATTTAAATCCAGTGGCACAACCTATGTAAATAGTGGCCTCAGTTAAGCCAGCCAACTTATTATCTGGAGCAGGAACGGACATGATTACAAATGAGATGCACATCATGTGCCTATTCCATTTTGAACACACATTAAAGATATTGCATATTCAGTGTTTTACAGCTCTTATCATTTTCTCAAGATGAAGATAGCAGTTTTCCAAAATGTCGTATTTCTTACCAGTATCTCAGGACTAGGTGGTGGTGGAGGAAGTTGGATTGGAGGCAAGGTACTCAAGGCAAACCCTTGCTTTACCTTGTTAATTTGTTCATTGTACTGTGTCTAGTAGAAAAAGAAACAATATTTTAAAGCAAAATCAACTTTAAAGAAATAGCATATAAAAATACTTGATGTAGTTTTGAATCTGATAGCACAGAAACAACAACAACAATTTTTGACATGAAAACAATTCTATAGAATACTATCCCTAATTGTAAATAGCTGTATTTTTAGAAGTCTCTATTGACTGATCAGACACATAATTCACAGATACTTGTGATAAGTCCTTGTGGTTCCATAATTTTCAGCCCCAAAATGGGAACCACTAATATAAAAATAAATAGAGTCTAAAGATTCAAGAAGCTATAAGTAACATAGTGGCTGATAAATATGAGGAAAACAATATTTGTAACAGAGAGGAACTACTTGCAAATTTAATTTTAAAAAGTAGAGGGGACATTTTAGAGAATATTTATTAAATATTTAAGTTTTGTTTATCTCAAAAGTTATCTCTCTAACTTTCTCCAGGTCCACATATACCTTTGTTTTATTCTCTTGGACTCTGCCAAAAGAAAGACTCCAATCCCTGAAGCTTAACAGCATGCTTTTAACATTTTTTGGCATTGTGCCCATTTGCTTTATCATATTATTTTGTAAACAACCCACAAGAGCTGAAAAAGAAAGCCTTAAAAAGCAAATATTTAGAAACTTCTACACAGAAGACATATGCTTGAAAGAAACAAGGATACAGAACAAGGGGCAGCTCTTTTGATGCCAGAACTCTAAATAAACCCAAGAGAAATGCTAAGCATCACTAAGACCAAGTAAGAAAGAATCCAGGAGAGGAACAGTCAAGATCTCCAATGAAAAAGCTAGTTAATGCTTTGGGACAGCTTTTCACAATTGAATGTCACTGTGTTGTGAAAACACAACACAATCGACATTATTATATATCAACTTTAGATATAAATACAAAAATATCATAAAATCAAATGAATAATTAATATTCAGTGGATTACCTCTTTAGATTACCTTTAGCATAGCCCTAATTCTATTAAACCAATAATTAAGAATTTCTTATTTTGCATTATGGAATTATTACATAAAAAGTTAAGACTGAAAACTAATACAAGTCTGCTTGATCTTTTCATTCTGTAAACACACAATTAATCAAACCAAGTTAGACATTTATTTCTGATTGGAGTAGTCAGCTTTGAAATTCTAGGAAAATTTAGTGTGAGGCACAATAGTTTAGTTTACCATTTACTCTAAAAAGGACCTAAAGATCACATGTATGAATATAAAATGCTATTAACAACCAACTATGTGGAAGTAATCAATCTCAAATTTCAAAAAGGCATAAACTTTAATAACAAAAATTAAAAAAACATGTTCTTTAAATTTCTCTAGCAATTTTTATAATGATAAATGTTTTCTTTAAGTATATAACACCTACAATATTCAGTCAATTCACTCTAAAAACACTTCACGACTTACCCTGAGAAATGCAATCTTGTTCTGACATCTGTCACAATGGTATTCCAACTGTCTACTGCAGCCTTTAATTGAAGTGATTCCAGGTTGCTGACAGAGACAAGGAGACACAAGAGAAAGCTCTTTCTTTTTTATATACCACTTAGGTTTCCAAAAATTTCCATTATGTTCTCTAGTGTATATGTAAATAAAGTAAAACAACAAAATTACCTCATCACCACCACTTACCTCAAATGGGCACAAAGTTGTATGGAAGAGCTTGTTATTAAAAATAAAAACAAGAACTAGGAATTTAAGATTTCTTTTTTCAAGGTCAAATTTAACTTCTGGTTCAGAACACCAAGTTTTTTTTCTATTTTGGTTATATATATTTTAGGACCTATTATAAAACCACTGAAATAGGAAGGGAGAGAAAGCCAAAAGGAAATTGCCCTAGCCATCCAATGCAGGAGCATTCTTAAATATGTTGACTCATCTTAGAAGCAGGTTTTAGACTATCTTCACCCTGACATCACAAGGTCACAGTTGGCCTATCAGGCTCTTCTGTAAATTAGTAAAGATATTCCCTATGGGAGGGCAAATCAGAAAGAAGTACTTCTGTAAGAATGAATTAGATTGTTGCCTCTGTGACATACATAAATTGCACAACACAGCAGCCAAATGACTTAACAGGAATTAACACACCCACCAAATGAAAGGCTTTGAGATGGTTAGGGTTCTGTCCTCTCTAGAAGAGATTTCAAAAGCCTTTCAAAAGTCTCTATTGTTATAACATCCCCACCCTGGTATCACCCAGGACAACAGTTTTAAAAGAGCAGAACAATTTATCATTGAAATAATCTTATATAAAGAGGCTAGATAATATTCTAATTCAGAGTGTTCTTTCTCTCTCTAGCAAGCAAATATAGACTGATGACTTACAACAGTGCTTCATCAACCAGAATGCACATCAGTATATCCTGAGAATCTTGCTAAACTTCAGATATTCTGATTCTTCAGAAATGAAGAATGAAGATCGTTAAAATGATAACTTAAAAAAATAATGGTGCCTTGGCTCCATTTAATTAATTCTTAAGTTTGAAGGTATACTCCAAAAATCATAAATTTAAAGAGAATCTCATGCAACTGCCCAAAATTTGAAAATCACTCAGAGCACAGCAGGAAATTGACTTAACATATGATTTTAGGTGCTAATACTAATTTTCCCATCAATGTACTACAAACTATTTATAATCAAGCATTAGAAGAGAAAACAATTAAAAAAATGTTTTCCACTTAGACTTCACCTTGATTTGTAAATATCCGGTCTTCATACATGTCTCTGATTTTTTTTTTTTAATCTATTTCACTGGAAGAGGGGGAAAAACCTGTCAGCAGCTATTCTTGCATTCAGTAGACTTCTCAATGCTTCAACAGAAGCAACAAATAAAAGTATCAAAGTGACTAGATGACTTTTGAGGTTTAAAAACACAATAGTTTCTTCACTCCAAAGACTCTGATATCATATATGTAAAATACATGACAGATTATGTTTCAACCTTGGAGCCACTTGTATCTCTAAGATCAAGATGCATTAAGAAAGAGGAAAAAGTTTACCTTGCAGCCATCTGAGTCACTCTGGCAAGCTGACTGAGGCATTCCTTTTCAGTCTGCTCTAGATGAAGCAAACCAAAATCTCTACGACACTGCAAGAAATATACCTACAGGTTTTAAAAAAGAGAAAGAAGGTGAAGGTAGCCTTGCAAATGAACACATTCTTTTCTCAATCATTTCAAGTAAATTTTAAGCTATTTTCAATCTCTTTCAAAGCACCGGAGCTTCTCGACCATCCACAATGCATTATAAAAGCTTTTTGATCAATTCTGCAATTTTCATTTTTTAATTCAATGGTTACTGGGTTGGTAAACATTCTAGAAGCTTAGTTTTCAAACATGCACGTACACTGGAACTATCTCAGAAACTTTAAAAAATGATGCTTTGGTCCCAGAGATTCTAACTTAATTGATACTAGAAGAACCTGGGTATTAAGGTAAAAACACTTGAAAGAAGTCCTGCTATTTTTCTGTTTTCTGACTGATAAAAGGGTAAGAAAATAATCAGACCATACAGCACCATGCAGTCCAAATGGGCCTTAGAGGTTATCTAGTCCAATGTCAATCCCATAGCAGGAATCCCTTCTGCACCATTACAACAGTCTATTATACTCTCAGACAGCATTTATTTCTAAAATTAATAATGGAAGCAGAAAGAATCTTGATTAAAAGCAGTGAAAGACAAAGAATATAAACTTGAGCTCTTAAGGTAATTTGAGTTTTTTCTTTCTTTCAGTTAAAGTTAACACTCCAATACTTTATTCCCCAGGGATTTTGGTTCAGATACTACTTTCTGATTGTTGACCTCTAGATTTCTGAGTACTATGATAAAGAAAAGAACTTATTATGGCAGAGGTGGGAAGGTTTGTAATGGTTTTAATGTCAAGGAGGTCTCTAAAAACTTGCATCTTAATATATACCAACATAATCTACAAACAAAAATTACATATATATATACATATACAATCATATTTCCTTTGAGAGACCCTAGCTGTGGGTTTCTAGGCTAACTTAGAAAAAACTGTGTGACTTTCTGGGTCCAGAAAATAAGTTGGTTTTTGACATTGGACATATAATGTATATATGCTTTTGGAAGATCCATGTAAGGAGTAGCAAAGAAGGGAGATAAGGCAGCAGTGAAATAATATTCTTCAAAGTCTACCTTAGTGACCTGGCTTCATGAGAATTTTCCCAAGATGTCTCCATTTGCTATGTGTACTGAAACCAATTTCTTGGAGTCATTTGGGGAAAAATAACATAAGATAATCAATAGTAAAGTAATCATGTAAAAAATGCCAGTAAGTCAAAAAAACACAAGGGTTGGAGCTGAGTTTTTCTGGCTGTCCTAAGATGTCTTATTTCTCTTTATTTAAAAAGCAGTATTTTTTCAATTCTTTAATATACGAGTACACAAGTAAAACTTTCCTCCCTGAACCCCACCTCTTTCTCTCTCTCTCCACCCTCCCCCACACTCTCTCTCTCACTCTCGCTCTCACTTTTTTTTTTTTTTTTTTTTTACCTCAGCTGTTAAAGCTCTGCTAGTTTCTGTATTCAGTTTGGTTAAGTAGGTTTTAATTGTGCTTTCCAGATTATGTTTCTCCATTTCCCACTGAGATCTGAAATATATGGTCATTAAAGAGTCAGTAACATTGCAGCAAGGACAGACTTTTCTACTTTTTTCAGAAGGAAAAAGATACAAGCTATTCAGTGAATAGTTAATAATTTCTTGAAAAGTATACAGCATATAAAATTGAAAGAAGACATTACTTAAGCAAACTGTTATCCTTTACTATTGACAGCATAGAAATTTAAAGCCGTCTATATAGGGTAATTATTTAAAACTTGACTCTGAAATCAAGTTGAGGATGAATATGAGTTCTGCAGCTTATTAAATGTGAAACCTCCTTTGTACTTCATGTAAAAATGGAGAAAACTATATTACCTCAAAGAGCAGTGGTGAAAATGCAAATATATACATAAAGCAGTTTGTGTTTGACACATTAAGTACAAAATAAATGTTAGCTATTATCATTATTAATAAATTTACATAAAATAGTTTCTACAAGACTTTTTATATTCCAACAATAGCAACTACAAAGGTTTTTTGTTATTCCTGTCATAAAGCTAAGTCACTGCATTAAAATTTTTACTGTTTAGTCAGTGCTTATATTCAACACCTTAGAATGAAAAAAAATTCTATAGCTTGAGAGGGAGGGAGATGATGATAGAACACTACTTATAAAGGACATTATAGAAAATGGCTACCTGTGAGGTTTCTCTTTTTCTTATTTCAGCTTGAGCACCAGAACTCTAGAGCATACAAACCAAATTATGTCTTTAGTGGGAACGATTAATTGGAAATACAACACTGTGATAGGGAACATTCACAAAAGCTGTCCTCAATGTTTTATTAGAAACATCTGGATACTTGAGTTCCTGACAAACATTGATGAGAAACTTGACAAAACAATATGTTGTTAATACCATTAAGGCAAGAGTATTTTGAGGGGAAAATTAAAAAAAAATATTCAAGGAGATATCTTAACCATGAGAAATACAGTCCACTGAATATTGTACAAAATTTGCCTGTAAGAACAAGAGAAGAAAATAGATAAACTAAACTTCATCAAATTAAAAACTTTTGTACTTCAAAGAACATCATCAAGAAAGTGAAAAGACAATCCACAGAATGGGATAAAATATTTAAAAATATCTGGTAAGGGACTTGTATCCAGAACATACAAAGAACAATTAAAACTTAGCAGTAAAAAGACAAACAACCCAATTTAAAAAAATCACCAAAGGATGTGAACAGACATTTCTCCAAGTAGATATACAAGCTCTACATATTAATCATTAGTAAAATGCAAATGAAAATCATAATGCTATGCAACTTCACATCCACTACAATGGGTAAAATAAATACAGATAACCTAAGAAGTGCTGGTTAGGATGTGGAGAAATCAGAACTCTCATCCATTGTTGGTGGGATTGTAAAATGGTGCAGTGACTTGGAAAACAGTTTGGCTGTTCGTCAAAGGTTAAACACAGAATTTATTGCATGTCTCATTCTTAGGTATATAACCAAGAGAATTAAAAATATATGTCTGCACAAAAATATGTATACAAATGTTCTAACAGCATTATTCACAAAAGCCAAAAATGAAAACAAACCAAATGTCCATAACTGATGGAAAAAAACAAAATGTGTTATATCCATATGATGTATATCCAATAAATGAAGTATTATTTATCTACAAAATGGAATGAATACAGACAATATACTACAACACAGATGAACCTTGAAAACATTATGTTAAGTGAAAGAAGTTAATCACAATAAGCCTCTCACATTATATTATTCCATTTATATGAAATGCCCCTCATAGGCAAATCTACAGAGACAAAAAATAGATTAGTGGTTGCCAGAGCATGGGGAAGGGAGAATGAGGAGTAACTTTTAACGAATCAAGGTTTCTTTTTTGGGTGAAAAAAATGCGCTGGAATTAGATATTGGTAATGGTTGCACATCTCTGGGAATATACTGAAAACCAATGAATTGTACACTCTAACAGGGTAAATTTTATGCTATATGAATTAGATCTCAAAAAAACTGTTAGAAAAAATTATCTACAGGCAAATCTATGAATGAGAATAAAACTTTGCCCGTTTCATAAAGCAGTCACGCCTAGCAGTACTGATTAGGGTAAAGAGATAACTCTTTAAGCTCTAGTGCCTGACAGCGGTGTGTTGCGGAATTATAACTTGGCTCATTGAAAATTGCTCTCAGCAGTTTTCTAGGGCCAGAGCTAAGGTGAACATACCTCCCATTTGCCTATGACTCTTGTAGTTTATACCCATTGTCCCAGTGTAATTATTAATACTGCTCAATTTCAGGTTCAAAGTGCCCCAGTCTGGATAAGAGATTATACTGCTACCCTGTCAGAATATGCTGAGTGTAGTAGTTTCAGAGAGGGTGCCCTCAACCAAAGCAATAGCTAGCCGTTTGTACCTTTTCATGGAAAGTTGCTCTTTAAGATTCTTGATTTCATTATCTTTAGCATGGCTCTGACGCTGTAATCTAAGCAAAGAAGAAAGTCATAATAAAGTCATTAATGTAGTCAGAACAGATATAGATGAGGGGGGATTAAGTTATGTCTACTTTGGGCTACAAATCTTGGGACTGAAAAAAACTGGACTCTAATACCTACCTAGTCCTTCTGAAATTTATCTTATTTCTGATGTCTAATCTACTGATTTCCCAAAGAAAAAACTGAGTTCTAACCCCTTAGTATTAACTAAACTGTAAGTTAGAAAACCAAAGAGAAGATTTATCTTGTATTCCTAGTTCAGTGACTCAGGAAAATGTCTTCAGCTCTTTGTACTTTAGTTTACCCACTAGAAAATAGAGATGGTACCTTCTGATGTTCTTGGCCTTTGGTAGGACTGAGAACTTTAAGTTTCTTAAAGAGGTTTATACCAACTCATGCAAACTATTAAAGACTTAGGGCTTAAAAGAAATGAGATCTTAAATATAGAAGACTGTGTGCAAATAAGAATTATAATGAAAACTATAAATTAAAACTGGGGATTTACTACATGACCTAATCATGAGAAGACTGGGTAAAAATTTTGTATAAATCAGAAAATACAACCTGCGATTAGCTTAAAAACTAATATGTAAGAAGCTATTCAGAAAATTGCAAAGTAATACTTTTTTGGTTAACATATATTCATATACCATTTTTGATGTTCCTCCCTTGTGCTGCTGTATTTCTCTTCACAACCAAACTTGTATGTTACCCTGTTAATCTGCTTTGGTAAGCAAAAGCACATTTCTCTTTAAGTTTCTAACATGTTCGGACACTTGAGATACACAGGAGTTTTAGTTAATATAAGTTACTGGAATGGGAAAAGCCAATATTTAAAGTCATTGTTTTAACTACTAGAGACCACCCATTCGCCTTTACTCCAAGCTTTGTAGAAGCTGTAGACTTAAAATCTTGTTTTGTTGGACTGAAAATGCAATTAAAGAAATCAGGTCTCTTTCTATACAAAAAGAGATCACGTTCTTAAGTAAATAATAGAAGCTTTGTTATTGTAGTATACAGGAGTACATAGAGAGAACTGAAAAGTGGTAAGATTTCTAAGATTGACATATTCCTTTGTATACTTCCATTACTTCAATATTTTACCCAGCTAAAGTTTATAGTGGGTGATAAGAGTTGACAGAGCTGGTGGGGAATTCAGAAGACCAAAATTCTTAAATTAAAGAAGATAAGGCAGGCACAGTTCCTATCATTCAGCTTAGAAACAAAACAGCTATATATGTTCAGGCAGTCCTAATTTATCAGTCTTATTTGTCCTGTGAATAACATGATAGGGTAGGATTAGATTTTCTTTTCTAAAAGATTTAAGTTCTCAAGCTTACTCTGGCTCGCTATTAAGTTTATTATAAAGCTTTTATTGACAGCAGTTTCTTAAAATTTATTACATGTTTATTGCAATTTGTACAAAATATGTCACCTTTATATAAACCTTCTTTGTTAAAACTGCAATCAACTAATATTTACTAAATATTTACTATAGAAATAGCACTGAATTAGGCCAAAGGAAAAAAGGTGTGGTTTTGTTTTTTGCTTCCTATTAAACACTATATTCTAAGATGAAAGAGATGAACATTTTACAATTAAAGAATATTTATATTTTTATCATATACTCCTGGGACATGATCAAGTGAGTAAAACAAAGAAAGACTCAAAAGCATACACAAGAATACACACAGTGCTCATGCTTTTTCTCTGCCTAGATGCCTGCTGTCTTTTCTCCCATCTCATCCCACCTAGCCTAGGTTTAATCCTATATGCCTTCATTGAAGTTCTTCCTAATCACAGGAATCAACAGTACTCTATTTTACCTCGCAAATCCATTTGACAGTTATGTACTTTAAAAAATAAAAAAAACTTTTTGAGCTAATCATAGATTCATATGCAGGTATAAAAAATGATATAAACTAGACAGATTCCATGTGCCCTTTACCCATCTTCTCCCAAATGGTAGCATCCTGCAAAAACAATAGTATAATAACCAGGATGTTGACAGTGATACAGTTCAAGATACTGTACAGCTTTATCACCAGAGGAGGCCTTCATTTTTCCCTTTGATAGCCACATCCACTTGTCTCCCACTCCCATCTCTTCCTCATAACCTTGGGACCACTAACCTGTTTTCCATATTTATCATTTTGTCATTTTTGAAATTTCACCATTTCAAGAATGGTAAAGAAATGAAATCATACAGTATATAAGCTTTAGGGATTGCTTTTATGCACAGCATAATTCTCTAATTTTCTAATTCTCCAATGTCTAATTCATTCCTGATAGTGATGTTTATATTGTCTCTTTTTTTGTCAGTTTTGCTAGAGGTTTGTCAATTTTATTGATCTTTTCAAAGAAATAATTTTGTTTCATGAATTTTTCTCTATTGTCTTTTTGTTTTCAATTTCATTATTTCTAATCTTCATTATTTCCTTTTGCCTGTTTTGGGTTATTTTGCTTTTTTTTTTCTGTGTCCTTTAAACGGGGACTTATGTTATTCATCTGAGACTTAGTTCTTCTCAGAACTGCTTTAGTTGTGTCCCACAAATTTTGATGTACTACATTTCTACTTTTCGGAGTCTTCTTATGTTTGTTTGTTGTGTTAGGTTCAGGGTGCTTTTGTTGTAAGAAGGACTTTAAGAAATGGAGTTATCTTGGTGTAACTGGAAGTCCCTCTGTTAAGTATAATTTTGATGCACTCATGTTAATCTCTACACTCCATTAACTCACAGTCAATTATTCTAACACATCTTGGTGTCTTCTATATGTGCCTTACATAATTTTTCTCTCACAGTGAGTACTTAACAAATGTTTGGTGAATGTGTTCAACACTGAGTGTTCATTGTTGGACGATGTATGCATGCCCTAAAGTGGTCAGTTTGTAGTCTCAGCATACAAGGGTGCCTGGGTCAGCTACCAGAGTTGAGGTAGGACACCCTCAGGTAGTGAAGGAGAGAGGAAGCTCATCTGCATGGATGGCATTACTTTTTTGATCTCTGACGTTATTAACATATTTCTGGGTTGTTTATTACCTTCCAGGCTAAAAGATAAAGTTTTGAATCCTATTTAAGTGATTGCAGCTTAGTTTGCCAAACTATCTATCTTAGGTCCTCACTTCCTTCTGAACTTAAAGGATCTCTCTAAGTCCAGCAAGGACAAGCCTGAAAGTGTTTGCAACTGATATGTTTCCAGAGGTATGGCATTCAGTTCTTCCTAAAAATCTCTTCAAATTGGATGATATGATATGTGGAAGAAAACTTAACACCCAAATCTCTGTCAAATATTTCTCTGATTTTAACTAGTTTTTTTGACTCCTCACTCAAAGATATTTCCTAGAACTTGTTTATTCTCCCTATTAGTAATGTAGGAACTACAAAGGATTTCAAATTAGACTTCATGGATGACTGGCATCTTGTGGTATAACTGTTCATTAAAATAATGTTACAAGTTATATATTACTATTTCAACTGGTTTTTGTTGGAGACAGTGATTAGTAGGGGAAAAAAATAAAGCAGGACACTCATTCTTCCCTATTAAGTCAGAGTTTTTAGTCTAAGGCATTTAATACTTAAGGTTGTAAGAGAAATGAAATTGGTAGGGGTGAGAAGAGTCTCCAGGAATTTCATTTATTTTCAATCTCTTGGGCTTAGAACATAAACACACTGAGAGATCAATATAAAAAAGCATGCAAGTGATTCCATGGTGTCTTTGAGGAATATATTCATCATACACTATAAAGAAACAGTTAATCATGGGTCACATTTTTACAAATTAAGAGTCGTGATCTGAAAGTTAATTATCTTTCTCATGTAATTCTATTATCTTCACACTTGTTCAACTGATACATGAAAAGCTTTATATAGAGTGAACAGTTGCTTATTTCTCAATTCAGTTGGCAAGGCAAATATAGAGTTGGTTTTAAAGCAAGTACAGTCTTGGGTTGGCAGTTCCTAATGTGCAGTCACAATGCCACCTAGTGGCTACATAGTGATTATCTTTTAAAGAGTATTCATAATTGAGCAAATCTAGAATTTCCTGTTATCAATAGGTTTGTACTTACTTGGAAACTTTATTGATTCCAAAAGCCACTTGTTGGTTAAGAGATGTGATGATTTTGTCTCTCTTTTTAATCTGCATTTGGTTTTCTTGCCATCGAAAAGTCACTGTTTTCAACTGTCTTTTGAAATCCTGCTCAATGAAAAATATTATTTCAGTTAATTCTGTTCAAGTCACCAGAAATTGAAAGAAAAAAACTGGTTTTTTTAAGGGAAAAAAGGCCATTAAGTTTAACATTTGATCTAATGGCAAAAGTACTCACTTCACACTGAAAGTGCAATTTAGAAATCTGCTGCTGTCGGGCAAGCTTTTCCTTCTCAGTTTCCCCATATTCTGTAGTTACCTTGTTAGTTGAGCCCTATTAAGTAAATAGAATATGCATGCTTTATTTTCCTCTTTAAAAACACTAATATTCTAGTAATTTAAAGAGGATTTAAAGTTTCTGCCTATCTTCCATTTATACTTTGTAGTTCTTGATGCAAATATCGCTTATTAGTTTAGATCAACCCAACCTCTCTCTAATTACAGCATTCACTAAAAATACCAATTACTTGTCTACTAAGGCTACCATAGGATAACATTACCTGCATGCTTACCATTTTAAAGTTTTAAAACTTTTACTATTAGAAAAACCATATGAGATAAGCACTCATTATTCCCATTTTAGAGATGATAAAACTGAGTACTTGCCCGAGGTCACACAAACACTGAGTAGAAGAGCCTGAATTCTACTTCAGGCAGTCTTAATTCCCCCAAGAACTTAGTATTGTTACATGGAATTGCCTTGGTTTAATATTCAGCTTCTCCACTGTAATATAAACACTCTGATCACAGGGACTGTGCCATAGTATAGCTCTTGACACAAAGCTGGTGCTTGCTAAATGTTTTTTTGAATAAATTAATGAATAAGCATTTTTCAACAAGTGTATGACATTTTTATTCTATTTTCAAGTCCTCATAGTTCTCATGACTACTGAATAACCAAAGGCCCTGCATTAAAATTTTACTGTAATATCCAAAGCTTAGAAAATGTCATTTTGGTTGAAATATACACATTCTAATATTATAAATAGAAAGGATAAAAAGGAATTATGACAATTATTTGAATATTGTACTATCAGCCAGAAAATTATTTGTGCTAGCTGTACCCTGAGACAATAAATAATCCTACATACTATATATCATTATATTTAAACCATAGAACAGGTTATCACAAAAATACCTCAGTATAGAATTCTCATGAGTAGATAAATCAATTGGTTTTTCAAAAAGAAATCTTTCATATGCTTTGTCTGATTAAATGATACATAGAGTACTTAAAGCACGTTCCTATGTACCTTACAAGTAGGTACATCCTTCCCAGCAGTGACTGCTACCAGGAAAGGAACCAACGAGAAAAACTGTTGTACAACGATATTTTTTTGTAGATGTTTCATGGGAACAATCAATTAAAAAACAACAACAATGAAAATAGCTTTTACAAAACTTTTTCTCATGAAATTTAATTCAATGAGATTATGCCAGTTTTGCATATCCTCTCACCCCTAGGTATTTGAAAGTTCTCTACAAGGAATACATTTGTAATCAACTCTGCCCAATAATTAAAGCCAGGAAACTATTGAGGGCTAAAGTGAAAAGTTCCAAGCTCCTAAAGCTCTTTTTCCCTCATTTATCCCTCTGTACCACCTTTCCTGTTTTTCCTTTCTCCTTAAAGGCACAGCATAAACCACTAGCTAACATGCTGTTCAGAGTCATGGGGAAAACAAAGGTTAACAATTATTTCTGAAAGAAGGAAGGCCTGGGCTGTACCTCTCCAATCAGGCTTACCTGCTCTATCATGTCCAGAATATGCAGTTCATCCAGACTATAGAACTTGTCTTCAGTTGAAGAATCTTCTTGAACATCACTTGCATCATCTTTCATAAATCTACTGACTGGATGTAGATTTGCTGGCTTTTCCTTCAATTGTTCTTCCTTTTCTACCATATTTGAGCTATAGTGGTGACATAATCAATGTGATCTTTTATAACTGTATAGAGCTTTTCATATAAGCCATTGTTTCCCAAATTAATATTGCACTGGTCTCATGAGATACTCAGCATCAGAAGGGTTCATGGTCAAGGCAAGTTTAGACAGTGCTCATATTATGTATTTTTCTTCAAGACTCACAATGAAATTTAGCATATTTGAGATAGCAATCGAAGTATCTTTCTGTTCATCCCAGAGTTTTCAAGAATCATGAGACCATGAAGTTCACTTTTCAGATTTTAACTATTAACATCAATTACTTTGGGAAATACTGACAAACATTTCCACATCTGCTAGCGGCTATATTACTTTATCACAACATTCTTGACAGTAGGTTGGTTTAATCAACTTCAGCACTTAGGTTCAGTGTACATTTAAATAGAAGGCTGCAAATAGCAACAAAGTCGATTTAGAAATTAAGGTTTCTTTTGCTAACAGAACCTTTAAAAAACTGTAGTGATAATATGGATTTCAATAACTAGGAACAACTACAAAAAGAATGAAAACACTACACGTACAATGGCAATTAATCCATTTTAACGCCTATGTATACAATGTAAATGCATGTTACTATCCTTTCAATTGGTCTATTATTTTGTAACTATGAATTTCAATCCCAATATCATTGAGTGATAACAATAAATAACACTTTTACTTATAACATGATGTAAATGACCTGATTTTATTAGTGAAAAGAAAGAGAAAAGGTAATTTCAAGATGCATTATTATTTCTTTTCGGCCACTAAGGCCTAGAAAAATTGATATCTAATGCTTGTAGAATAACCTGTTAAACACTATACAACAGTCATTAGGTATCACTGAAGTATTCTAGAATGACAAACGTCTTGGAAAATTCAATCTATATATAGATCAAATGCTATATATAACACTGGTTCCCAAACAAAATTTTGATCTATATATAGATCAAAAATCAAATGCTATATATAACACTGGTTCCCAAACAAAATTTTGATCTATATATAGATCAAAAATCAAATGCTATATATAACACTGGTTCCCAAACAAAATTAATTTTACAAATTAACTGAGGATCTTTTAAAAAGTTACATTTTCCAGGCATCCCAAGAACTGTAAAAATATAGATAAGTTTGTATTTTTGAAAAGCTCCAGAAGATTATTTCTAAATTTTCAAAGTATGATAGTAGCATTGTGATAACATAGAAAAATGTTCAAATTACTGAGATGCAAACTGAAACATGTAAAGGTAAAATGACATAATATTTGGATTGAGAACACTTTAATAAAGAAAAAAATGTTAAAGAATTAAACAAATGTGGAAAAATAGTGGTAATTATTGAATCAGAATGATAGGTATGTATACTTATGTGATACATTATTTTCTTTGCTTTTTTTATATTTGAAAATTCTCATTACAGACAAAGCTCCCTGAGTGATTTGATGGTCATACAGGTTCGCATCTATATTTTAGGCCAAAATGAGCAAAATAATAGATGACATTTTTTATTTTTTAGTAAGTTATTTTTGTGGCATTTAGACACAGCCTGAAAATAAAACAAAACAATCAAATAAACAAACAAATGATTGCTCTAGTGGCTAACCTGTTGACAGAGAAAGTAAAAACCCAACTTCTATGATGAACTATTTACTTACAATAGATCATATCTATTACCAAAAGAAAGCTTCAACTATAAGTGATGGCTTTATAGTTAACAAATTATGTTCTTGTTACCATTTTAAAGATATATTAATTTATATCCTCACACTGAGTTCTATAAAAGTACTAATTTCAGTTAACAAACTTTTTGGTGGGTAGAATGATCTCTTCATTGGACTGCCTCCCCTATTTCCTTCTTCTATTACACTCTCATCAGTCTAATGGTTATATAACTCACAATGATCTTTAGACTTTAAAAGTTTCCACTGAAGATTCAAAATTCATTGTTAAAAACTGGAATTAAAAAACAAACAAACAAACAAAAAAAACCTCTCGGGTTAATTACACAAAATAAAACAAATCAAAACAAACCAAAACAAATACTTTTGTAAAACAGGTCACTGGGACAAACAATAATCTGTCCTTTAAGATTAAGTCTTATTTAGCCTAGATTTAGCTAACCGTAATCTAGACTATATTTAAAAGATTTTATGCTGGACCCAAATTAGTCCTCAAACAAAGTAGTCAGCATTGGATGACTCTTGAGTAGCCTTATAGAAAAATGGCAATAGATTCTATTCTACCAATATAAATAATAATTTAACTTTTTGTCACTTTCTGTGAAAAGGTGACAACTTATTAAAATAAGGAAGTGTCCCTTCTCTTAATAAGAACACTCCCCAAGGCAAATCTGTTACATATTGGCAAAGCACACTTTGAAAGCACTAAGAAAAAATTAAAAATTAAATAAATACTTACACTTGCTCTTCTTTTGATTCCTTATTCTGAAAAACAGCATCAAGAATTAGTCATCTATATCAACTATGTCAATACAGCACAGTGATCTACTACATTTAGGTCAGTGTTTCTCACACTTTTTTGACCACAACCATAATAAGAAATACATTTTACAACATGATGTAAATGCACTTATATATGTATCTTTATACATAAGTATAAAATTAAAATATAAGTTCCATAAAATCAACCTTACCCATATTATGTGTGTTATGGACTGCATGTTCATACCCCTCCCTCCAAATTCATACATTGAACCCTAACCCCCAAAGTGATGGTAATTGGGGACAGGACCACTAGGAGGTAATTAGGTTTAGATGATGTAGAGTCCTCATGATGGAATTAGCACCCTTATATGAAGAGAGCAGAGAGCCAGCTCTCTCTTTCTCTTTCTCTGCCATGTGATGATAGAGCAAGAAGGTAGCCGTCTGCAAACTAAGAAGAGGGCCCTCACCAGACACCGAATCTGCTGGCACCTTGATCTTGGAATTTCCAGCCTCCAGAACTGTGAAAAATAAATGTTTGTTGTTTAAGCCACCCAGTCTATCATAGTTTGTTATAGCAGTCCAAATTGACTATAAGACAGTGGGTGATGAATTCTGGAAACTTTTTTATTCCTACTAATTCTATTTCTTTCTTTATAAATGGTGGTTGTGACCCACTAAACTGATTTTGTAATCTACTACTAAGTAAAGAAACACAACTTAAAAATCATTGATTCAGATATTGGAAGTGAGTATTGGGGCTGAGTCTGTACCTATTGGTATATCTTGGGACAGGGTACATAGAATTTTCATTTTTGGAATGCTATACTAAGTGTGAGAGTTCTTGGAAATCTACATGTAAGAAGAGAGCAAATTTATATAATAAAAATCTTATTAAAAAGAAACATTAGGGAAGTCATGATTCGGAGGAAATGTTAAAAAGCCTTAAATTTTATGTTCATTAAACTAAAGTTATAAACGCAACATACTAAATAAAGGTGATATTGATGACACTTAACACATATTAAGAATATTAATTACTCATATATTACTTTTCCATTAACAGTATTAATTACTCTTGTATATGTTATAGTATTAATTCCTGTTACCATCTTGTTTACAAGAAACTTCAGGGTCTCCTTTCCCACAGATTCCATGATGTACTTACAAATTTATTTTGCTTTATTG
Organism: Eonycteris spelaea; assembly: GCA_003508835.1. Classification (NCBI taxonomy): domain Eukaryota; kingdom Metazoa; phylum Chordata; class Mammalia; order Chiroptera; family Pteropodidae; genus Eonycteris; species Eonycteris spelaea. The sequence continues at coordinate 1,911,510 of PUFA01000235.1, forward strand.
TCTTTATACTACGAGGATTTTTACATTTCAATATCTGATTAATGTCCAGTGCCAGTTTGATTCTACAATTTAGAATTATGAACTCCTGCCTTGGTTCCAGTGTACCTGAATAACCAAGTTTAAAAGACTTCTGGTTGTTCATAATGAACATATCTAGTACAGTTAAGTATTTCTGAAACTCTTTTTTAGCTGCTCCCATGACAACTTCATGTCAATACATGCGTCAGTATGTCTTCTTACATGTACCTAAGCAACTTCCCTCCTTTACAGTGGACATCCTATTGGAAGGGCTCAATTTACTTCCTGCCAAATTTCTTTTTATATCTAAGCTTCATCACAACGCTTTTTCTGTTCTTCTGCCATCTGTTTTACCTCTCTTTCCTATTTCTAACCCTCAATTCCTTTGGCTGGGAAGTGGGAATAGGAATAAGAATAAGAGTAATTAATATTTTTAATGTAAGGGTAATATATGAGTAATTTTAGGACTTTGACTATCTTTAGGTAGAGATGGTGCAAAACAAATAATTAATAGAGGAACCAAATTTCATGGACACGGGCTTTGTCATCACTCTTTAATGCAAATTTCTATATGCTAGAATTTTTTGTGAGGAGAACTCCTATTAAGAGCATTGGATTGACTTAGCTTTTTATGACACTACAAGGAGACAATTCTTTGCACTTAAAATAACAGTAACTAAGTATATGAATAGAACTATTCTATTTAAATGGTTGTATGTAAAAGTTTCAGCATTTTTAGGTACCATACTTTAAAATTTAGATAAAAAAGGCAAGATATAAGAAATCTTGTCTAATATTTTATCTTGATAAAATTATCTTCAAAGTATCTCAACTTGTTTAATAAAATAAATTGGAAAAAATTTAGGCTGTTAAAAAAATCTGACAGTTGCTGATATTTAATAAGAAAATTTAATATTATCAGGGTATAAATTTTTGAATGGCATTTATATTTTTTCCAGTTGTATTTATTCCCTGTTTAATTTAAACTTGAAAATAAAGTCTGAATTTAAAAAAATTAAGCCAAAAGACCAAAATGACTCCTGACTTTCTCTTGTGATTTTCTAGGCAATTAATACATTTCTTGCTAAAAATGTGCTACAGACAGTAACTTGTTCATTTTTCAACTGGAAAAAAAAAAAAGAGACATGAAAGAAGTTTTGCATTTGTACCATTTTGCATATTACTGCATTACTGGCAGACTCTTAGATACAAAGAAAATCAAGATGTTTTAAGGTTTAAAAAAAAATGTTTCTGAACATATCAGCAGAAACATGATGAGCAGCTGTTTTTAAAACACCAAGCAGGCATTTTTTAAATGAGAGAGATATGTAGGAATTAATGGAATTTCCAATTGACTAATTCTATTTCTTTATCAGTATATTTAAATGCATAAACTATGATTTAGGGAAGTAAATTAGGCATACTGTAAGTTTTAGTCATTCAGGATCTAACATACATAGATTTCTCTATAATCACACATTCAATAAACCACTAACATTTTTTAAGTCATCTGTGCTATATGTCTACTTGGACTATTTTTAAGTTCTAACATTGAATCCATATACCTAAGTGTTCCTAATCAGACATTCCTCTATTACAATGCTAATACAGTCTCTTACCTTTTTATTCTTAGTCTTTTTCTTTTTCTTTGGTTTACTCTTAACCTGAGAGGTAAGAAATAAATCATTTATTTAATATATAATTCAAATGGCACAATGGTTATTTTGCAAAATACATTTCCTTTAACTACTGAAACCTTTTATTTTCTAATATTATTGATCATATTTTCTTTCTAAACTATTAAAAATTTTCATTTTCATTTTTATTTTAATCTCAGTCTTCTGCTCTTAAAAAATCACTCATATATAAAGGAACAATATATAACATCAATGAGTTGGCCACTGAAAAAAGCTCACAAATCCTCATTTGCACATACTCATCCGTAAGTAACAAAGGAAAAAAGCACTTTAAAAAAATCAACATGTTCAGGTTCATAAGATGAAAAAATAAGCCAAAAAAGAATTCAGTGACTATATAATAACTGTTACCACTTATCTCTAAATACAGAGATTCCATCATGATTTTAATTCCACCTCTATGCAAATATCAGTTTGTTTGTTTTTTTCTCTTTCTCTCTCCTATTGCCCACTATGCTGTCTTCTACATTCTATTAACCTCTCACATACACTCCCAACAATCAGAAGAAATAAATACGTTCAAAAGTCTAGCACAGTGCCTGGTACATAATATATGTTCAATAAATGTTAGCAGAATAAACAGTTAATGCAGGAAAGATTATGGAAGTACTGGGGAAAGAACCATTCCACTTCAAGCTTTGTATGAATACTATGATAAATATAAAACTAAGATTGCCTGAGATCCTTTAAGTATGGTACATGCAACAAACTAAAGGCCCTGATTAAGTTCTTCTAATGCAAATATTAATGAGAGCTTATACTTCCTGGAGATCTTTAATAGATTCTGTTGAAGATTCACTGGGTATTGATGCCCCATCTTTATTCATTTCTGCTAACTGTATTTCAGGGTTTGACTTCACATTTATATTGTACTCCATGAGAGTGGACTTAGGTCTTCTTCCTCATTCTGTAATTCTTCTATTTCAATACCTATATGTTTAAAAAGATTGAAACACTCAAAATCTGATGTACACAATTTTAGCCTCTTATCACTACTATAAATATATTTACCTTTCCAAACACCATTCCAGAAATAGAATTAGAAGACATCTTACTCTGTTCCATTACTAGATGAAATGCTCATTTACCAATAACCAAATAATAGATATATATACTAACCTGGAACCAATCAGTAAGAACCCAAATGCTAAGATACTTTATTGTTATCTTAAGTAACTCTACATATTTAGAAATTCTAGAAATTAAGTTGACTTTAAATACTAAGTTTTTGACCATCCTGACATTGACCCCTATTAGTACTGTAAGCAGAATTACTTTAAGACATAAATCTAAAACATATCTAAAAAGAAAGCCAGAAGGTTTATTTTTGTTCTTTTTTCCTTCTTTTTCATAACCAAAGGTTTTGAAAGTGCATCAGCCCTTTATTACGTGACTTCTTCTTTGACACTATACTCCTTGATATTGCCGTAGAGATTCAATCTCAAAATTTGTGAATTTCACCTGACTGGTTACAGAGAGTACAAACAAAACCCACAGTATTATTAAGTATAATTTTACTCCAAACAAAACCCATGGTGTTTTTCTTAAGTAAATTTTAATTGCACAATGTGAATTACATAAAAAAAAAGCACAAAAATAAAAATTTAAATTAGCAACTCACCACGCAGCAAAAAAGTATACAGCTTTAATAGTTGATAGATAACCAAATAAAAGCTACATAAGCTACAGAGCAGCATATATGAGCAGGCAGAGCAAGCAGGTAGGCATTTTTGCCTGTTGAAGTGTCCTATGTATCAAAAAGTAAAATACTATGCTTAGATAAACCCTGGCGCACATGCACTAAGACCAATGCAGAGTAAAAAGGCTCATACTAGATTCTGCTAATAGTAATTTCACAATATGATTTTCCAAGCTTATAACAATTGTAGTTTATCATACAATAAGACTCTTATAGGGACCCCTTAGCTATCCCAAACTGAAAGGTCACTTAGGTATTTTGTTTTTAATTAACATACTTACGTTGACTGCCAGTTATTGACTGTAGAGCAATTCCTATGATACATAAAGAAAACATTTAGATACGCAATTGAGGACACAACCAACAAATATCTGCCTGGGACTAAGAAAGGCCAAAAGATTTTTACACTGCACCAAGTAATTTTATAACTAACTGTAAAAATAATTAGCTTCACACATGAATCTAGTATAAATAGGCATGATCTTTGGATTAAAACAAAGTTTATAAACCTATGATTAAACAAAGAAAAGTAAACATATTTTGATTGTTCTTAACAGATAATGGCTAGAATATAAGCACTTTAAACCTAGCAACAAAGTCTCATGATTTATAAAGTCTAAGGACAGGAAGTATTTAATAGCCAATTATGAAGTAAACTTCCATTCAAAGTTTGAGACTTTTCAAAAAAATATTTCTTTTAGTTTCAAGTATACAGGACATTGGTGAGACATTTATATAGTTTATAAACCGATCCCTCTAATTGCTCTTTCTCTCCTCTGGCTTTCCACCTAACCATTACATTAATACTAACTACATTCCCTATGCCATGCTCTCCATCCCCATGATCATCTATCAACTACTAATTTGTACTTCTTTAATTCTCCATCCCATTCTCCCAGCTCCCCAACTCCCATCCCCTCTTTAGCAGTATGAATGATCCTGATAGCACTCCCTTCTTTCCCATTAATTTTATATCAGGCTCTAGAGATTAAATGATGAAGAAAAAAGACAACTTCCATAAATATTTACTGGGGACAATGGATATTAATCAAATACTCGGATACACAAATGAAAACTGCAGCTTTAATAACTACGCGGAAGTAGCTGTAACGTGCTAGGAAAGCCTCTATTGAAGGGACTTCAATAAGCTCTTCAGACTACTTAAGTGAGAATTGCTTGAAATAACCTTGAATTTATTTAGTGCTCAAAGCACTTTATATTCTCATGAGTTTTTGTCATTTAAAATCTTAATAGACTAAATGTATTTTTTTTAAAAGTCTGTAATTTATAAGTCAGTCGTTAATGCCTCACTTTCTTATACCATCAAACTTGGCATTCTCTTCGTTTATACTCAAAGAAAGCTCTTAAGGGTGAAGCAAGAAAATACAATGGTATCCCAGAGCCTTGGTAAAAGAAATGGGATAGGGGCCTAGCAATCACCTCTGAAGAACCAGTTCAACAATTACTAAAAACTTGGAAGTTGCATGTTTAAATAGCTTCAGTGTGGTCATCAGTTGCTCACCACGTAGTTCGACTAATAACGAGATCAGGAAAAGTCACCCAGAATAGCACAAGGGTTTCAGTGATGCTGACATGCCTTGAACTCCGCTTTCCACGCTGACAGCTCAGAGGCTATCCTGGAATGTGGCAAAGGTGGTCTGAGGTCTTTTCCATATCAATACAGTGCCTAGGAATGGCCACTGCTGCCTTTAGATACTTGCATAAATATTACCTAATTTTTTAAATTACCCATGGCCACTGGATAGCTGCCAAATTTTTAAACATCAAGGTTCTGCTAGAAGGGTAGAGAAACATATACTCATAGAGTCTAAAATGGTATCCTTGAAACACACAGTATCAGTATTGCATGGTTTTAGGCATCCTTAATTTTGTAGAAGTGAGAAAATTTCTCTAAAAAATGTTCAACAATTCCTTTTTGAAAATACAAACTCCTCAACATGGTAAAAGAAATTCTCTTGAACGTATTATTGTCTATGAATGCTCCCCTACTTTAATACCTTTACGATCCACTACTTAATCTACTTTAATGTCAAACTTTTTAGTTTGATCTTATATTTTTATTTCTATACCTTTTTTTGTTTGCTTCTGAAACATTCTTCTCCATCTTCTTCACTTGGCTAACTTTTACATATGATTTAGGAATTCCTTAAATGTTATATTTTCCAGGAACTTTTCTTGGATTCTCTTAGGCTAGAATTTTCCATGGTATTCTGGAACATCTCTAGCACTATAATTTCTATTGGTTTCTTGATGCGTCTATTCTCCCAAGAATGTGAGCTCACTACACCTCCTGCCCTTAGCACTGTGTCTGACACATAGCAGACACTCGATGAAGGTTTACTGGCTGAAGTAAATAATTGTTTTGTACCTTGTTGATAGCAGGATAACATCCTCTGGATGATTTCTGGTACTGGTATGCCTAGGTAGATGGACAGCTGATGGTAATCAAGGGAGATATTCTCAATGGGATTCTCCTTCACTTTGTCAATGTCCTCTTGCTTCATCCCAAGGCGCAGAAGAGTATCTGAAACTTTTTTCCAAATTGAATTGAACTGTGACTCAGTGAGACCATTCATCAAAATCTCACTAAGGAGTATATCCCTGTATTTGCACAGCCTCAGGATGTCAGCAGACTTAGAGAGATCAGAAGATGGCGGTTCCATGTTCCAGCCTTTTTTGGGTGCAGGGAATACATTCAAATGTTTTATGAGAGCTAATAGGAGGTATAAGTCAAACTGTTTGGACTGTGGTAGCTCCTTGTTTGGGGGATAAAGCAGATGCCATGCTCCACCCAAAGGGTGATTTGTCCAAAGATGGTTGTAGTAGGGTTCCAACACGTTCTTGTGAATAAGAAGCTCTTTTTTCAAAAGAGGGGGTGGCAGAGCCTCATCAAATATTTGCCGGACAATGTCAGTACCGGAAATAATAATTATATGAAGCAGGTGATAGAAATAATTATAATCAAGTTTGAAGACAGGCATTTCATCTGAAAATGAATTTTGAGAAGTCAAAACATTCCACATTAATGCTCTTTTTCTATGTGGTCTCCCATATTACATTCTAACCTCCTGTAGGAGAGGGACTATTCCAAAAGAATGAAGTACAGTAAAGTGCTTTGCTACAGCTAGTGCACAATAAGCATGCTGCTATCTGTCTAGCAGTCAAAAAATCCAAACAAAAACATTATGTTCACAAGCAAAAGTAATCACAAATATTAATCACCAAAGAAGCCTTTCAACCATCCAGGGTTTTGTTCAAGTAAATGAGCTTTGGCAACCAAATGGCATAAAAATATTAGGACTTCAATTCTAAAGATTTTTAAGAATTATAACTGCCAGTGTTAATTATACTTTACTTTGGCAATTATATTTAATCTTAATCAGCACTTAATCAGAATTCGCTGTGATAAAAATGTTATAGATTTGCACTGTCCACTAGTCGCTGAACACTGGAAATGCTGCTGTCTGATAAAGGAACTAAGTTTGAAATTTTATCTAATAATAATTAATTTAAATAGCCACATATTGCTAGTGGCTACCATATTAAACAACAAAGAATGATATTAAGAAACATAAAGTGATTTAATGCTTGCTACACAAAGCACAGGCCATAGACAAGCAGCATCGGCATCCACATGGGAGTCTGTTAGAAAAGGAGAATCTCAGGCCCTACCTTAGGGCTACTGAATTGGCACTTACATTTTAACAAAATCGCCCAATGACTTTAAAATACATTAAAGTTTGAGACACACTTATTTAATAAACTACATGTTCTTACCCTCTCAAAAAATAGATTAATGATAAAGTGGGTATTTCATCAATGAAATGGAATAAGGCATGTGACAGAACTGTTCGGTATTTATCTGATTTAGTAGCACTTCCAAAGGAGGAAAGTAGACTGAGATGAATTAGAAAGTAGTAAGAATGTGGAATATGGCATATTTCTTGTATGGATTTTTAAAGATATGTTTATCATAAAATACAGCTTTATTATTTTACCCTTCATGATTCTGTGTTTCAAGAGAAATTGGAATTAATATTCTTGCTTGATATATTTGATATACACTGTGGGGGCAAGCAAATTACAAATAAAATGACTCAGAGAGTTTTCTCTGAGCTGCCAAATAAGAAGCAGACTAGGGTCAGGGACATCCATTCCCCCTAGCAAGAAGAAATGCCATCAAACTATTCTTCCAAACTACTCTTCCATGGCACTAGGAGACCGTAAGTTCTCCAAATGCTGAGCAGCTGGCATTTACTAGCACAGTCCTAAATGGCTAGCACCTAAGTTTAGATTACTTTGCCTTGAGCCCCAAATGTTCATTCCTTCCATTTTGCTTTATTAATGGGGAATGCAACAAGGGAGGAGGGTTAGTAAGGAACATCTGAAGCCACTCTCTGTGAAGTCAGAGTTACGCACTAGACCTAGCAAACTTCTCTATAGGATGCCTAGGTAATCTGAGAACCATACACTTGCTTATCTTTCTGTTCAAGAATTCCAGCCCACATCAAGTGATGCTCAGTGGATGACAAACATAAATAAACACATGGTTGTTAATGGCATGATACTTTACAGAATAAGTCAAAAATTTAAACATACATTTTGATAAAAGACATATAAAAATAAAATAATACCTTTTGTACTAAATTTTAAACTGATCTTCGGTCTTATATCAGTATCAGGTATTTTCAGAGACATCAACTTTTTATAACTGAAAGTGAAAAAAATTGTTACAGTTAATACCAAAGTCAGTCAGATTTCTGGTATCAGCATGGTTAAATGAGCACTTTTTTCTCTTCCTCCTAAAAATAATTTAAAAGTAAAGGAGAAAAATGAATGAACAAACAAAAATCATCAATGACAACTCTGCCTTGCCATTTCCATTGGAATAAGAGGCAAGTAGAATTTCTAGATTTCATGCCCCCCACCCCCCAAAAAAATCACTCAACTATCTTATCTGCAAGGCTGTGTGGCTGCAGAAAAAAAAAAAAATCTTTACATTGTTAAAAAACAGCAAAATTGGACCTTCTCTCAGGCCCTCCCCTACCACAGAATCTTCCTACTAACAGCTATTCCAAGAAATTTCAACTCATATAATGACAAGTGATTTAAAAAAGAGAGGGAAACTAGTGTAACATCAATAAAAATAATAAGAAAAAATTCAGGGAAAAGTAGCAAAATTTATTAAACAGACTAAACACTAAGTAAATGTTGCCATAAAACAGATGAAAAAAACTTGTGGCTTAGCTGTGAAATAAACTCTCCCTCACAAAACAAAACAAACCAAAAAAATCAAACGATACTAGAATATAAATTTAATGAGGACAGAGATTTCGGTGACGGATGTTTTAACTGATTTTATATCCAGCGCCACCATAACACTGTCAACCACTGGTAACAGTTTAAACTCTAACAATATGAAGTATTAACAAAATTACTGAATAAGAGGAATTCTCTTATACTGTTGGTGGGAGTGTAAATTGGTAAAACCAATGTGGAAAACAGTTCAGCAAAATCTAGTAAAGTTGAAAATATGTATAAATGGCTGAGCAATTCTACTCTCAGCTGTATATTCTGGAAAATTTTCTGCACATATACTCCTGAAGAGATGTATAGGGATGTTCTTCATAGTACTGTTATTACAACCGAAATTTTAAAATAACCCATATGTCTTTCAATGGTAGAATAATTAAAGTAGTATAGGCATGTAATATGAAATGAAAATAGTAAGAATGAATCACACCAACAATGTATAGTTAAAAAGCATAGAAAACATAACTTTTTAAATGTATATAAAGTTCCAAACAAAAAAATTAAACAACACTTCTAAGTAATAATATATTATGGGGTTTACAAAATATGCAGAAGTAAAACATGACAATAGTAGCACAAAAGATGAGAAAAAATGGAATTACTTATTGTAAGGTTTGTACACTATATGTTATGTAGTATATTATTTGAAGATAGATTTTTCTAAGTTAAAAATATATAGCTTAAGTCTGAGAGCAAACCAAAAAAAGAAAAGAAACTCAGATAACTCAAAAAAAAAAAAAGATGATGAAAACTGAACACAACCTACCAAATCTACCAAAAATATGGTAGATTTAAATATAACCATATCAGTAATTACTGCAAATTTATATGGAATAAATCATTCAATTCACACACAGACATTGTCAAGTTGGACATAAAAAAAGCAAGACCTATATTGTCTATAAGAAACTGTACACAAAGACCAAGATTGAAGTAAATGAATGCAAAAAGATACACCAGGCAAATACTAATCAAAAGAACCTATAATAGCCATATAAATATCAGACAAAAGAGGCTTAAAACAGAAATATTATCAATGGTTATATTCACAAGGGATGTTACAGAAGGATAAATGAGTCAAAGCATCAAGAAAAAACATAAGTCTACGGCCATGCCACCCTGAACAAGTCCGATCCCATATGACCTCGAAAGGTAAGCAGGGTTGGGCCTGGTTAGTATTTGGATGGGAGACTCTACCTAGGAAGACCAGGTTCTGGAGGCATAAAAAATAAAGAAATACATACATACATATATACATACATACATACATAAATAAGGGATTCTAAGATGACAAGCTCCTTGCAATCTGTGAGGTCAACCAAGGGTTGCCTCGCCTAAAAAAAAAAAAAAAGAAAAAAAAGAAAAGAAAAAAAAGAAAAAAGAAAAAAGATAATAACCCTAAATATCTATGTAGAATCTAGTAGTTTCAAAATCCATAGACAATAGATGAAGATAAAATACTGACATCAGACTTCAACACTTAGTGACTGACAGAAAGAATAAACATAATAAACAAATAATAAAGAATATAGAAACAAAATTAATAAACCAACTTATCAAATGTATAGATTATTCCACTAAACAAAAGCAACAGTAGCATACAGAATTTTTTCAAATGCATGAGACATTAATAAAAATATACAATATTATGTGTCATAAAACAAATCTCCATGATTTTAAGACTAATACTAGAAAATATGTTGTGACCGCAAGGGAATTAAACTAGCATTCAATATCTAGAAAGATATTTGAAATATCTCCCAAATATTTGCAATTAAAAAGCACACACACACGATCGGAAAAAAACTTGAATTGAAACATCTGGAAACAGCCTACATATCAAAATGTGTGAAGAAACACAGCAAAAACCAATTCTTAAAGGGAAATTAGTTGGTAAAAAAGGTTTCAAATCAGTCATGAAACTTTAACCTTAAAAAAAAAGAGCAAACTGAACCCAAAGCAAGCAGAAGAAAGGACATAACAAAGAACAGAAATCAATGAATTAAAGATAGAAAAATATTAGAGAAAATTAATTTTTAAAAACCCAGATTTTTGAAAAGGGTAATAAAATTGTTAAACCTTTAGCCAGCTTAATCGAGAAAAAAAAGAGAAAAACACACATATTGCCAATACCAGGGAATGAAATAGGTAACATCACTCCAGCCAGCATCTACAGATAAAGGGATCATACAAATATTTATAACTTGAATGAAACTGACAAATTCCCTGAAAAATACAACTTCTAAAGTTCATTCAAGAAAAAATAGATAATCTTAATAGCCATATGTCTCTTAAGGAAATTTAATTAGTACTTAAAAAAAAACCTCAAAGAAAATTCTAGTTCTACACGCTTCTCTGGTGAATGTTTTAAACATTTATAAAAGATACAGTATCAATTCTCAGCAAATCTTTCACAAAACAGAGGTAGGAACATTTTCAAACTCATTTTAAGAGGCCAGCATTACCTTGACACCATATCCAGAGTCACCAAAGTCAGTATAAAAAGAAAACTGTGGATCAATTTCTGTTAGGAACATAGTGCAAAAATCCTTTAAACGTATTAGAAAATTGAATCCAGTAATAAAGATTCTCTCCTTGATCAAACTCTAGCCAGGCTCTTTTTTAACTAGGCCCCACCCTTGTTGATAGCCTCAATAGCTCAAATTTAGCAAGAATCACTCAAGCCAGCAATCTCACCCGACAGCAGAGCACAGCTAACAGCCTTCCTAATCACAAAGCACAACCTGTGGCCCTACCTGATCTCAGAACACAGCCTAAGACCCCATCTGACCATGAAGCCTGGCCTGTGTCTCCACCTGCAATATTAAGTCCAGTCAGTAGTGCCATATGTCCAGGGAGTCCAGCCTGAGGACCCACTCAACCAGAAGCAATTATAGCCATGGACTGAAATCCTGCCCAATCACAAAATTTGCCCAGTGGCAATGCCCTGAAAAGGATCAAAGCCTACGAACCTACATGACCAGAGGTGACTGCAGAGAACAGCTAGGAGCCCTACCTAATTATAAAACATAGCTGTCAGCCTCACCTGACTAGGGTGTCCAGCCAGCAGCTCCACTTGAAAATGGAGACCAGGCGCAAGCTTCACTCAACCATGAAATCCAGCCAGAAGAACTTCACCCCCAACCTCGAAGCACAGGCTGTGGCTTCATGTAACTAGAAGCCACACTTACCTACAGACACTACAGCTGACTCATCCAATACCCCAAGCTGAGCTGACTGGTGAAGTTCTTTCTCTGCTAAAATATGTAAAGTCTGCAAGAGGAGAGACCACATACTCAAATGTTCAGATACCAATGCATGGATACAAAGATCACGAAGAATCATGTAGCATGACACCACCAAAAAAAAGCTAATAGATCTCCAATAAGTGACTCTAGCGATTCCTGCTAAACCCCCGACAACACGTGTTGCTTCCACTTGTATACGTAAGGTCTTTAAAATAATAAACAATTGTAGGTAAAAAAAAGAAAAAATGGGAGGAAATATTTGCAAATCATATATCCAATTAGGGGTTATTATCCAAAATATATAAGGAATCTATACTACTCAATAATTGTTTAAAAATCAAATTAAAAATCAATAATAGACTTGAATGGACATTTTTCAAAGACGATATAAAATAACAGATATATGAAAAGGTGCTTATTTAACATTACTAATCGTCAGAAAAATGTGAATCAAAACTACAATGATATATCACCTCATACCTGTTAGAATGGCTATTATAAAAAAGACAAGAAATAACAAATGCTGGTGAAGATATGAAGGGAAAAGAACCCTTGTGCACTGTTGTTAAGAATGTCAATTGATAGAGCTACTAAGGGAAAGAGCATGGAGGTTCCTCAAAAAATTGAAAATAAAATTGATCCAGCAATCCCATCTCTGGCTGAATATTATATATCCAAAGGAAATGAAATCTTTATTTTGAAGCAATATCTGCATCCTCGTGTTCACTTAAGTATTATTTACAACAGCCAAGACATGGAAACAGCCTAAGTATCTGTCGATGGACTAACAGATAAAGAAAATGTGAGATACAGATACACACACACACACACACACACACACACACACACACGAATACTATTTAGCTATAGGAAAGAAGGAAATTCTGCTGTTTCTATCAACATGGATGAACCTGGAGGGCATTATGCTAAGTGAAAATAAACCAGACAGTGATAAGACAAAATTATATGATCTTACTTACATGTGGGAGGTAAAAAGTCTGCAAAGCTCAGAGAAACAGAGTAGACTGGTGGTTTGCCAGAAGCAGGGGTGTAGGGAAAAGGGATAAAAGGGATTCAAAGAACACAAACTGGGGTCTAGATACAGCATGGTGACTATAACCACAATAATGTATTGTATACTTAAAAGTGGCTTTGTGTATCTTAAGAGTTCTCACCATACACAAAAAATGTTAACTATGTGAAATAATGTGTATAATAATTAATCTTTCTGTGATAATCATTTTACAATGTATACATACATCAATTATCATGTTGTACACCTTAAATTTAATGTTATATGTCAGTTATATTGAAATAAAGCTAGAGAAAGAAAACAGCAGTAATATGGAAAAAATAAGTAGGCCATGACCAGCTGTTACTTATTCCAGGAAAGGAAGATTGATTCAACATTTGAAAATAAATTAATGTAATTCATTCTATTAACAGATTAAAGAAGAAAACCATATAATCATCTCCATGCGTGCAGAAAACCATTAATTCAATTCCATTCATAATAAAAATTTACAGAAAAATAGGATGAGAAAAGAATTTCTTCAATCTGAAAAGGAGTTAAAAAGTCTACAACTAACAATAAGTGGTGAAAACCTGAAGGCTTCTTCCTAGGAAAAGGCAAACATGTCTGCTCTCATCTCTTGCATTTAACATTGGACCAGAGGCCATAGCCAATGCAGTAAGAAATATAAAGCAAATACAAATTGGGGGAAAAAAATAAAGTTATCTTTATCCACTGATGACATGATCATCTGTAGAAAATCTCAAAGAATCTACAAAATGATATTAGAACCATTAAGTATCAGTCACAGGATACAAGTTCAATATACACAAATCAATTCTATATAATACGAATAATGAGAAATTGAAATTTAAAAAATATCATCTGTAAAACATAAAAAATCCAATACATATGGATAATCTAACAAAATACAAGATTGTACACAGAAAACTGCAAAACATTCCTCAGAGATATTAAAAAAGATCTAACTAAAAAAATTATAGATCATATTCATGGTTGAGAATACTTAATATTGTTAAGGTGCAAATTATCCCGAATTTATCTATATATTCAACACAATCCCAATAAGAATCCCAGCAAGAAATCTGGAGAAACTGATAAGGTGCTTCTAAGATTTATTATGGAACAGCAAATGAACTAAAACAGAAAAAACAGTTTTAAAAAATAAGACAGCTGAATTCACGAACTAATTTTAAAACATAATACAAAGCTATATTATTTAAGAAAATGTGGTATTGGTGAATGAAGATTTATAAATAAAACAGGAAAATGAGTTCAGAAATAGAAATAGATACAGATATATAGATATAGATATAGTCATGTGATTGTCAACAAAGGTGTCAAGGTAATTCAAAAGGGAAAGTATTATATTTTCAAAAAATAGTTCTAGAACATCTAGATATCCACATGGGACAGAATGAACCTTGATCCTTATGTCACAACGTATGCAAAAATTAACCCAAAATAGATTATAAATCTAAATGTAAAATCTAAAACTATAAAAAATTGTTAGAGAAAATACATGAGAAAATCTTTGCAATTCTGGGTTGGACAAATTTTCTTAAATAGAACAAAGAGCATGAAAGCATAAAAGAAATAACTGATAAATCAGACTTCGTAGAAAATAATTTCTCCTTTTTGAAAGATATATTTGAGAAAATAAAAAGACAATCCCCAGACTGGGATGAAATATTTTAAAAATACATATTAGATAAAGAATTTATATCCAGAATACATAAAGAAACCCTACAACTCTAAAATAAGACAAACAATCCAATGAAAACACATGGGCAAAAATTTAAACAGATAATTCATTAAAAAAGTATACAGGTGGCACATAAATACCTGAAAAGATACTCAGCTACATTAGTCATGAGGAAAGTGCAAATTAGCTATAATAAGATACCATTACAAATCTATTAACATGACTAAAACCTATTAACCTGACCTATAAAAAACTTCAGTGTTCAAAACTGAATTTATATTTAGTACATTTATAAAGAATAATAAGGAAATGGTTCCTGCGAAGATCAGGATCACAGTTAGTTACCTAGGAGAAGAGAAGTTGGACAGGGGTGGCAAAATTCTATTTGTTGACTTGGGTAGGGCAATGAGTGTTTGCTTTATAATTATTTGTTAAAGTCTTCATTTCTATTTTGTGAGCTTTTCTTTATGCATGTTAACAATGATAAAGCATCTTAAAGTATAAAAAAAAACATTTTGTCATTCATTCATTCATAAAACCACATGAAGTAGCTTTTCCATCTGGCAATAAGATCCAGTTACCAGAGGAGTCTTTAACAGAACACAATGATCTAACCTAGAAAAATTAGAAAAAAGCAACTCCCCAAAGGGACTGGAGTGTGGAAGAAAAGATCAGCTCTGATGGGGTGGGAGGATGGGGAATACATTCTCAGAGGAGAGGACTGCATAAAATAAATTTCTAAGTTCACCACTATTAAAGTTTTTAGCTTAGGGCTAAGTATAGGCTGGTGAAAAACGGAGGTCTCCTTGGCTAAACGAACCAGAAAGTTGAAGCCAGGGAACCACAGCTGCTGAAGAGAGTGGGGCAATCCCAGAAGGAAGAGTCAGAGAACAGATCCCAAAATTCATTCTAGCCATATCTCTGACTGACTGCTGAACCATGCATGTGTAGAATAGACTCAAAGCAGCTCAGCTAAAGATAAAAGATCTGAGACTGGAACTACCACCAAAGAAAAAGAGTTCACAGTTCATATTCAACCAAGTTAACTGTCTGTCAAAACAAATGTAACATACCCATTGCAGAATAATGGAATTCAGAATCTCTACATTTGTTCTGTATTTATTGGGTACATGCTATATGCTAGGCATTGTGCTATGTACTGACATTATAGTAGTAAGCAAGATAAAGTTCCTGCCTTCACAGAGGTTATAGTTAAATGAAGAAGATAGCCAAGAAAGTATAAAAGAACTTAGTAAATGTTTCAATAGAAGTAGAGGGAATATGTGACAAATACCTAATCTAATATACATAAAGCTTTCCAGAAGCTTTCACCATGCAAAAGAGTAGAGTATTTTAGGCAAGGCCTAGGGGTAAAATGGATGGAACAATCAAAAACTAAAACAAGCCCAGTAGCTGCTGCATATTGAGTAAGAAAAGAAAGACAAGAGATGATACTAGTGAGGTCAGCAGGGACCAAGGTGACTGAATAGCCAAGCTAAGGAGTATGATCTTAAGAGCAATGAGAAGCCTCTGAAATATTTTCAAGCAAAAAAGTGATATATTTCAATTTTCCTTTTAGAAAAGTGCTCTTGATGGCTATGTAAATGATAGATTGGGAAAGTTAAGGCTAGTTTAGAAAGACTAGTTTAGAAGCTGTTTCAAAATTCCAAATGAGAAATAGTAACTTCATTTAGTTTAGTGGAAGTATAGAAAGGAGGCATTTATAATATATTTAAAAAGTCAAATTGACTGGGCTTAAAAAATGTTACAGAATAGTGTTGCAAAGAGATTGTAAGTCCAATTGTGGTCATGCTGAACTATACATCTTTTTGAAAAATAAAAATAAAGATATTCAGCATGCAGGCTGATATATCTAGATTTTAGGGGTGCGATCTATGCAAGAGATAAAGATTTGGGTTTCATTTAGCTCATAAGGGAAAACTAATGCCTTAGATATCAATGCAATGTCCTTGACAGATTGAAAAATGGTAGACATTTACTTTTAAATAGCAGAGAATAGATTAGGAGAATTTTTATATTGAAATTTCTAATTTCAATAATAACACTCTATATCTCTATGAATAACAATACTCTATTTCCAGCTTATACTGTATATTCCTCTGCAATAAAGTTTTCTCATCTAAGCCACAGGACAATTCTGTCAGACAAGCTAAGAAGCCTGAATGAGTTTTAAAAGCTAGGAGAAAGTTTTTATATCCTAACAACCTAATTTAAATAACTTTAAAAATGTTTGTTTTAAGGAAAAGATTATTTTCATACTTAAGGGGAAAGTATCAACATAATTTCTCCTTTCCTGCATTGGAATTTAAATGTCTACAAAATGGAAAGAGAGAGAGACAAATATCAATTAAAAACCATTTTCCCACACAATACTACCTTTAAATTTAATGGTGCTCTAAAAAGCAACAAAAACACACAAGCAGCAACTGAAAAATACAAGCAACTCAGAAAAAAAAGTAGAATGTTTTATTTCGGCTTACCTTGCTCCTAAATTTTCAATGGTTATATATTCATCCTTTCTCACAACTTCAAACTGGAAATGATAAGAAAAAAAGAGCCCTGAAATAGTTCAATTTTCAAAATTCTTTAATGTTATTTGTAGCCTTAATGTTTGAAAAACACAATGAGAATGAAGATATAGAAAATATAAATAAAACAGAAGTAACAAGGTGAGCCATAAACAATACTAATCAAACAACAGACTATAATAGAGTTTGCCTTACAAAGCAGTTTTACTTTACATTTCTATAGGATTTAAATGCCAAATCTAAAATACAAAGAGTATAACCAAAGAAAAAGAAAATACATATTTCTATTTATAATTTTGGTCTATTTATTTATAAACTAAAAATTCAACAAACTATCTCATTAATTAAAAAATAAAATAGATATCATTTGAGTACATTTTATGTAATAGGTACTATATATTATTTCCACTGGAAGATGTTTATAGACTAAAAGAGGTTTGGACAGTCTAAAGGTATTTTTAACCTTCAGTGGAACAGCATTAGATTAGCATTCTTGGTTCATGACATCTTTTTCTCATTGGTATAGCTATGGCCTTACTTTGTCTCTCTCTCTTTCATATTCTCTCTCTAGGTGTGTTTGTGTATGTCTTTATTTTTTAAATTTTCTTATTCTTAAGAATCATTTAAATACTACTTTGGGGAAATCAAAGTAACAGAAAAGTCAGAGTGCTCAGTTACTATCAAGGAGAATTAGGCTTGAATACTAATATTATGATTCACAAATGTGTTTAAAGCCCTAAATACCATTCCAGTGAAAAGAAATAAGAAAAATAAGAAAAAGATACTCACCAAGATTTTAACAATTCCAGGTACATCACACTGTAGCATCCTTACCATGTCACCTGTACATCCTTCCTTCAAGCATTTCTTCCCACTAAAACTCTAAAGTTATCAACAGAAAAAAACAATAAATTATCAAAAGAAAAAATACAAACAATAAAAAGAGAAAACAATTACTGATGTGTATATCTATTTCAATAAAGTTGGAAGCAACTGTTGCTGGATGGTAAAACAAAAGATCTGAATAAACATCTGAGAGTTAGTTACTCAAAGATAGTCCATCTCACGTATTAATGGATTTCCTATTTAAAATGCGTGATTGCATTTCTCTCTCATCATTTCCACTTCAAAATCTTCAAGTAGCTATTTTCTAGCCTAAGATGTATTTTCTGTCCAGAGGGAAAGTAACATTGAGTAAAATGTTCCACTTAGTAAGCATAAAAAGGAATACTGAGTTTCTGTCGGGTATATGAGGATTCCAATGAAAAAGGGAGAATAAAAATGTGAGTCCTTTCTCTGGTTCTGAACTTATTTCCTCTTGTTAAGTTTCCTAGTTTTTTTAACTTTTCTTTTAAAGTTGAGCGATATTGATTGCCCTAACAGAGAAAGTTAAAAGTACACACTGCTTAAACAAATAAATCATGCTTTATACAATGATTTTTAGTGTAAAATAATGCAAGTTCATCTGTTTTATCTGTCAGTCCTCATGACAATCTTATGAAGTAGGTATTACTAGCCTTACTTCATGGCTTAGAAAAAATGAGTCTCAGAGCAGTTAAATTACGAGCCTACTATAAAAAAACAAAAAACAAAAAACAAAAAACAAAAAAAACTAGCTAAGTGGCTCAATCTGGACTTGAACCCAGATTCATATGCAATGAGTGTTCTACTATACCACTATTGCTTTATTAGAGTTTTTCATTTGTACAATGCAAACACTCTAGAACCAAACATTATAGACCCAACTTATGGTCATTAGCTCACCCAAGAGTAATTAATATAGAACTGGGCTTTGAATTTTTAATTTTTAATTCAACTTCATTATACGATTTTAGACAAATATAATTACAAATAGATTTTTGAAGACTAAAATGTCATTGTTCTCTACCCTTAAAATAGAAACTATCCTTAAAATTGCATAATTATCCTTTGTTTGTCTATTAAGCAATTCTATTCTTTGATTCTATGTCCTTTATGTGAATATATACAATATTTCTTTCTTTTTTTAATTTTATAAGAGTTTATTTGAACAAAACTGATACGTGCCAAGGAGTAAGATTTCACGCTCCCAGAGTGACAGTTTTGCAGCTTCTTGTATACATTTGAAATTAATGTCAATATTTCTATTCTTAAGAGTATAAACTTAAGAGTATAAGGAAAGGAACAAATTGCTAGAAATCACTAAGCAAAACTACTAGCAGAGTATTTTCCTCCAAAGATCTGTTTAACAAATGGTGATGATGAGCAATGAATATTGAGGAAAAAAGCATCAGAGAGAATAAGGAAAGAAAAAATGGAGGGAGAAAAATAGAGGAGAAGGGATGTGAACAGGAAGAAATAAAGAAGAAAGAGGGGAAAAAAAAGAAAAGGGTAGAGAAAAATATTCTGTAATAAAGTTCTGAAGGAAAAACAAAGTACCTGATCATTTTCACCTGGATATTTTAAATTCTTGAACTTTTTCCAACAAATTTTATGGAAATAAATACAGCAGCTTCTACTGCACATTAACTGAAAAAATCCCTGGAAAAGAATGAAAGTAAGCTGTTGACATGAAAATAGGAATTCACATAGGTAGACAAAATACTACCTTAAGTCACTTTTCACTTTACAAGTTTCTTGTCCTTCCCAGTGTGCCCTCCCTGCAAACTACAGCTCTGCTTCTCTAAATACACAGACTGCTTGGATGACAAAAATCTAAACTTTGTGGCCAGGACTTCCTGCCGCTACGTATTTTCCATGTGATCAGAACCCTGATGTCTGCCTGGCAAACTGTAACTATTTTACCATGTCACCTAAACCAAGACAGAACTTACCCCACCCTAAGCATTGTACTTCCAGGCCCACTTCCCAATTCCTGATTTACTCCACTGAATAATCTTGGCTTTCTCCTCCTCCTCACTACTCCATTTTTCTGTACACATCATGTCTCTCTTTTTATATTCCCATTATAATAACTATTTTTATTTGCAATTCAGTATAAAATGTATTCTTTCAGTCTGAGTTTTCCTTTTTACAAAAACAAAAAGACACATAAAATCCTTCCCCACTGTCATTCTCATAGATGATGTTTTTCAGGCAGCCCTTCTCCTTATGTCCCCTATAGCCACATATTTAATTCCAGGACGTCCACTCCTTTCTACTGAGAGTTCCATTATCTTTTAGAGGTGGTGTCAGATCTGCACTGATAGTCATATCTCATCCTATCTTGTGATTTCCCAGTTTTATTCTGATGGTTCAGTGAAAACTAGACTTGAAGGACTTTACTGAATTTCTTCAAATCAAGGCTAGTTATGTTTTTTCTTCCCAAGGCCCATAGAAGAGATAATAATCACTTACTTAGTAACACAATTCTTCAGGACTGACAACCTTTCTCCTTAGTAAAATGCATTTCAATAAATACAAAATAACATTTCTAACTGTAAAGATTATTTAAGATAATTTCCATTGTATAATGGCAGGGATATTAATCATAACTTCAGAGACATGACTTATTACAAAAACCTTAGCAAAACCAATTCACTCTCTTATTGACTCACAGGATATAAATAATTCAAGCTTACTATGATTCGAAGTTCTCAGAGATACTCAACTTCTCAACTGCATTACCACTATAATTAAATCAAGTACTCTTTTTAACACTATTTTGATATATGATAATATAACATTTTTTATCTAATTTTATAATTACATTTTTTAAAATGTTCAGTTAATTGATAAGTACAGTACCTTATAATTGGTGTTCTTTAAAATGTCAGCTTCACAAGATCGCTCACAATCTAGATAGCTGCAAATGGTTTGCTTCATTATATTATTTTCAGTTGTCTTGATAAAATTATTAAGAAGATCCTAGATTTTAAAAAATAAAAATAAATCTCATGAGTTGGTAATAGTAAGACAACTCTTCTAATATTTTACCTTATGTAATTTTAAGTAATTTAAGTAATACCATTTCATATCATTTTTTGAGGCATTGTGTTTTTTAAAAAAGCAGTAATACAATCTATTTCTCTCAAAGTAAACAATATATATAGGAAGGCCCTAAAATAGAAATACTGAATTTCTTACTGAATATAAACATGGAGAAAAGGAAAAAGTCTATGTTTGAAGCTATGCCTCACTCCACCATCCTAACTTAAAGCATGACATCTAGCATGTCTCAGAGCGAGAATTACTTGCTCTGCTATCTGTATACAGAGAGACAAAAAAAATCACTGTGATCCCAGGAAAGTCTTTGCTCAAACTGGCCCCCCAGACATCATGTTGGCAGTGAGACCACTGCAGTGGTACAATATGCCACTCATTGTCATAATGAGCAGAAGCAGGATACAAAAATAGGCTTCCGATGTTCAGACTTACAATTTGGAATGCAATTTCCCATCGTAAATGCTGATTAAATATAGGTGAAACATATTATCAAGTCTAAGTTGAATAAGTCCTTAGACCAGGTCCTTGATACTTATCTCTTAGAGGGGTAGTATTACAAGATTTCAAATAGTATTATTTCTGACATATTGAAGGTATACAACATGATAAACCTCCATAGATCAGTTCATGAATCTATTCACCATTCATAACATTCTTTCAATGCCATTTAGAATTTTAAATTAATCAAATATCAAGATAATAGATAAGAAAAGAGAAGCATTTTAGGACCTATCAGTATGAAGTAGCATATCCTGGATAGCCAATAGCCAAGTGGAGATGCCAAAAACAAAAGAATAGGACTCACAGTATGTATTTACTTACTGCAGTTTCACATCTCAAAATTAATAGTTCAATACTGATCTATTGGTTCTCCTACCAAATCTGTTCTTTGTTCTTATTCCTCATCTCCTGACCCCAACTTTGGCATTCACTCATTCAACAAATATTTACTGAATGCTTGTTATTGGCCAGGTTGTTATGAATGTCAAGGAATGTCAAGGATACAGCAGTGAACGTAACAGGTTAATAGTCAGCCCTCATGGGACTTACATCAATCTTAACTACCACTATCTATTCAGCCTCAAGCCAAAATCTTCAAGCCAAAGTCATCTATTGCATAATGGATTCTATCACTCTTTACATGCTATATATCAGCAAGTACTACTGAGTGTTCCTCCAAACTATATTGCGAATTCTTTCATTTCTATTTCTGCTCTTTCATTTCTATCTGCCTCTTTATATCTTACCTAGATTACTAACTTCAATAGTTGCCTAACTAGTTCTCTTCTCTGACTATACTGCTCCAAAGCACTACACAGAAGCAAAAGATCATGTCAGTTACTTGCTTAAAACCCTTCAATGACTTCCTAAAGTACCTAAAACAAAATCCAGAACCAATACTGAGATCTAATTGCAAGGCCTGCAAAACCTGCAAAATCTAAACCCAGTGTATATAGCCATCTTTGATCTCTCTTCAAATTCATCTGTAGCCTCACTCACTATAAAATTCAGTTTCTTAAGTTCCTCAAACTTCTCTTCAAGGCCTTAACGGCCTTTTCATACTCTATTCCATTAACCTAGTATGCTCTTCCCCTTACTCTTTACAGAGCTAGTTCCATTCTCAACCTTCTGGTTCCAACCCTCTTCCTTAAATATCATCTCCCAAAGAGGCTTTTCTTAATCACTATACATACACAGACACACATACACATTTAGGCATATATACAAGTGGATAAATACAGATATATGCAGGTATAAGTGTGTGTCTGTGTGTGCTCTCCATTTTCTCTATCCCGGTCCCTTGTTTTTCTTTAGAAGATTAACTCTAATTTCTAATTGGTAACCATTTTATTAATTTTTGTAACTTTCTTAACTCCTTCCTTACCCTAAATAAACTATTCAAAGTCCTAAATTCTATAACTCATATTTTATTATATTTTGATTATATCATCCTATTGTTTAAAAGTCTTCAGGGGTTACATGTTACCCTCAAGATTGAACCTTAGCCCCTTATTTGGCTTAATAGGCCTTTCATGACCAAGCTAACTTTCATCTCTAATATATTATTCAGTTTTGGAAAAAAAAATAAGATATTATTTAAAAAATTATAAAAGAACATTCATAACAAAAAAAGTCTTTTGGTAGATAATAGTTGACTCTTGGTAGGTAAAAGTTGAAATAATTATTGAAATTAAAAATCCAAAAGGGCAGGAACAAGGGTAATGTTAAATATAATAACCATATTAAAGGGCCTCACCCTGCTAAGGTGCCAGCATCTCCAGGAATGCTATTTCCCCTACCAGAATGAGTTCATTTTTAAAAAGTCACATGAGGATAGAAGCATGAGGGGGCAGAGCAGGCCTCTGGAATTCCTCAGTGCCAGATAAAGAGGTACAGGCCAGCTATCCAAGTTCCCTGAAAAAAAAACTAATCACAATGTCTGGGAAGTAAGACTTTTGTGTCTGACAGGCACCAATCATAACAGATTAAGAATATGCTGGCCTAGAGCCAGAGTAGGATCATGGAAGCATTTTGCTCTACTGGACATCAAATCTTTAGTTATTGGATTATAGAGATAAGTGAGGGGAGAGAGGTCTGGCAGGCAGTCCAGGGAAGCTGGAATGGTGGCTGAGTACTCATGAAACTACTCATGGCTGTCACTATTTTCTAAACAGTATAGAAATATTTTAATATAATAATAATGTTATATATTATATTGTCATATATTGTCATGTTATATGTTATATAATGTATATTATGTTACATAGTATATGATAATGTCTAAGTAATACATATTACAACATACTATATTATATAACATACATTAAAATAATATATTAATACATAATACATTATGTTAATAATACATATTATATAATAATAGTAGTGTGTACTAGCTGAATAGCACCTCTCTGAAGATAAAGTTGAGAAAATCTAGAAAGTAGAATGAAAAGACTAAAGGTGAAAAATAGGAAAAAAATTAGAAAATCTGAGATTCAGTCCATAGTGTCAAGCATCTGAATAATATTCAGAAAGAATAGAGAAAATGAAGAAAATATCATCAAATCAAAAATCAAAAAAAATAAAGAAAATGTCCCAAAGCCAGACAACATAAGTTCAGAACACCAGGGATACACAGAATGTCCTAAAACTCCCAGAAAG
Source organism: Eonycteris spelaea (assembly GCA_003508835.1). Taxonomy (NCBI): domain Eukaryota; kingdom Metazoa; phylum Chordata; class Mammalia; order Chiroptera; family Pteropodidae; genus Eonycteris; species Eonycteris spelaea. The sequence goes on from PUFA01000235.1 coordinate 1,935,879, forward strand.
AAAAAAAGAATAAAACAAAACATGTTACAAGCAAAAGATTGAGAATCAGAATGACATTAGATTTCTCAGAAGTATTACTGGAAACTAGAAGTTAATACACAAACTTTTAAAAATGACGGAAAATAATTCTGAATCTACAATTCTATGCCCAGGCAAGATATAAATTACGTATACAAAGAATAAATTATTTTGAGATTTGAAACGTCTCAAAAAATTTACCTCCCAAAAAAGCATCCTTTTCTAGGAAGCTGCTGGATAAGTTGCAGCACCAGAACAAGACAGTAAACCTGGAAAGAGGAAAACCTGAGATCCAGAAACAGTGGTTTCTATACAGAAGAGTGGTGAAGAATATTCCCAGGAATAATGGGAAACCCTAGAGCAATTAAATAAAAACCTATAGCTGTTAGTAGAATGGGGGAAGGGAAATGTGTGTTTGTGAAGAGGATGTATAAGAGAGCTACTAAACCCTCATCTTCCACAGTGAGAAGTCAAAAGATAATACCTAAAATGGAGAAATTTTTCAAGTAGCAGTACATCTTTTCAAAAAAAAAAAAGTTAAATATTAAATAAAAATGCCTACAGAGTTGGAAGAAGTTGCTTCTGGTAAGAAACTACAATTTGACAAATTGCATACATAAAATATAAATTCACTAAAAAAGTCTGGATAATAAAGAAAGATGTTTTAAATGATGGAAGAAAAGGAGAAAAACAACCAAGACCAAGTAAGGACTGCTTTAGGCAATCACAGAACTTCAATATTTTTTAAAATGTATAAAATTATTCCTTTATGAAATCAAAGTTAAAAGTCATATGGTTATCCTGACAAATGCCAAAAATTGTCTGCTTATTTCTACTGATTATTAAGATAGGCATATTAAAATAACTCACTGTGACTGGAAGTTTTCCATTTCTCCTTTCAGTTCTATCAGTTTCTGTCCCATCTATTTTGAGGCTATATTATTACATATGTACATATTCTGAGTTACTATAACTTTCTAGAAAATTGAATTTTATATTTTTATGAGATATTCCTATTAATTTTGAGGAATATATTTGGCTTAAAGTCAGCTAAATATAAGGATCCACAAGGTTTAAAGTAAAAGTTTGAAAAGAGCTATGTCATTCAAACACTAACGAGGAGAACCTAGTGTAGCTAATCTTCATATTAAACAAATTGAAAAGTGACCAATATGACTTATCAAATGAGTAAATATAATCAAAAAGTAAAGAATAGCCAGGGGATGTGAAAAAATGAAAACTCTCATACTCTGCCTTAAGAGTATTAACTAGTACAAATTTTCTGAGAGAAAATATGGAGATACATATCAACAACATTACAAATGTGTAAAAACTTGCTTCACAATCCACCTTTAGAATTTTATCCTAAGGGAATGATGTGACAAATACACAGAGATCACTTTACATAATAGTGAAAACTGGCATGCTTAGGATAAACTAAATGTCAATAGCAGGGTGTGTGTCTGGAAAGACATAAATGAAAATACTAACAATGGTTTCTCCGTTTAAAGAAATATAGACAAATTTTAGTTTTATCTTTGGGATTTTTTATATTTTTCAAGTTTTCTGAAGTAAGCATTTAGTATTTCTAAAATTTAAATCAATGACAAAATAATGGTAAATATAATTGGAAAAAAAGAAGTTAACTATTAATTTAGCTCTAGTGATAGGAAGTCCTAGACTAATAAAGCTTTTAATCTTCGTGTTTGGAAACGCTAACAAAGCTTTTAATCTTTTTGTTTGGAAATGCTACTTGTTGAACCATACTCTGTATTAGGTAATGGAATCAAGGTTGTTTCTTAAATAAAAAAACTAATTTCCAATTAAAGAATGTGCTTGCTAGAGAATATGACAACATAAACTATACTTTAGCAAAGATGACTGATTAGTCACAGATGTAGTATTAGTCTTAAAAAATTTCTTACTTTAAAAGTTGCAGGTAAATCTTTGTCTTCTGTAGGATCTATATCAAACCAATGATCATTTGTATCTCCTATTTCTTGTAGGCTTTTATGAAATTCTAGCAGTCCTCCATTATATCTGCAAAGCATTTTAAACAAGGTTAGTTTGAATGTGACTATAATTAAAGAGTTTACAAATTAGGCAACTTTTTTTTTTTTTTTTTTTTTTTTTTTTTTGGAGATAAGTTGGGTAGTGATAACCTCTGGCATGCTATAGAATACAAATACTAGGACTCTCACCTGTGGTAGATTGGGATGAAATACAAGTGGAAGGGGTGACAATAGATTATGTAGTAGCACATACTTGAACAGTATGGGGGCCATGGTAATTAAAGGGATTGTATAGTTGATTGGCTTTTGTTTACTGTCTTGAAGTCTTGAAGAAAGAGAATGACAGGCATAGGTCAGCCAACTATTGACTCAGGACACACTGTGAAAGACAGGGCCTCTGTGGCAGCATTTAAAGAGACCTTCATCTTCTGTAGCCATAAAGGTAATATGTGTTAAAAATCAGGCTGATTTAAATCACAAGGTGCAACAAATCATAAAGGAAACAGAATGCAGTGCCTGGACAGACCACTACTATCAACTCAGGATACTCCCTGTAAGCTAAAATGCCTCTATGGTAATATATAAAGAATCCTTACCAACTTGAAACATAAAAACACACTATACTGAAAATGAGGCCCGGTGTTTAATCCTAGAGTTAGGACAACAGCAAAGACCAAAAGCACAGCCTCAACAGGACCATTATGTAAAAATCAGGGCTCTGGATGAAACAAGTAGACTCTGAGATCTGCAATGGGGATATTTAGGTGAATATACTTGAAACAATGAACCTCTAAAATCTCCTGAAACTCTAGCTGGCAAAGACCTCTTCCCTGTTAGGGAGAGCAGACTTCTTTACTTAGGGACTATGCAAAAATATCATCTGAGATGAATGTCCCAAAAGATGATGCTCTTCCTTCTCAAGATCCTCCCTAACTCCACTCATTGCCTACAGACCAACAAATCCAGGATCAGGTAAAAGCAAAGCTCAAATGGGAAAAGAGCCTTTGTCCAGGAAATAAAGTTTATTCACCATAAGAATCACAGAACTTAACTATTATGTACTTGCAGGAACATGTGTGGGAGTGCTGAACGAGCAGAGAATTATATAGCTGGGTATATGTATTGTGAATGGGACAACTCTTCCATAATTTAACATTTAATCACCTAGCAAGGACAACTGAAGCCAGTCCTAATAGGCTGCTAAGAAGGCTATTTGAAGCTTAGACACAACAATGGCCTATAGTAACTGAGATGGAAATGCTGGAAATTTCTTGGCAGAGTATTAAAAGAAAGTTCAGGGAAGTGAGGATGTAAGAAAGGACTTAGTACATACGACACAGAACCCACCACTAGAATGGTCCCTGAAAAGACTCACAGGACATATCTGAAGGAAGATATGTGAGCAGTGCACATTCTTTGTCTTGGGGCATGTTAATTCTCTCCATAATACAGACTAAAAAGATTTTGATCATCCTGACATTCTGCAAAACATTGTACTGACCACTATTTTGATGACATCATGCTAATGAACAGAAAGTAAAAATTCTTCTGGATACCCTAGTAAAAAACAAGCATGCCAAAGGATAGAAGATAAAATAAAGAAATCAGAGAACTACTGCATAGTGATGTTTTTAGGGATCCAAGGGTTGGGCCAAGCAGTAATCCTATGTAAAAATTTGCACAAGTACACTTTGCCTGATTCATACCTCAGATCTCAGCCAAACATTATTTCCTCAAGGAAAAGTCAAACTCCCGGAACTAGACTGGGGCTCCAATAAACACTTTTATTGTTCATTGTATTTTCCCTCATAGCTCTTTTATTTTGTATAACTTATTATTTGATTAAGGTCTAGAATACTATGTTACATGAGAACAGGAACTGTCTATTTTGTAAACAATTATGTCCCCAAATCTAGCAGTCTCTAGAATATGATAAATGCTTAGCAAATAAAATGAATGAATGATGTTACAAATGGCTAAGGATGCCCATACAGAGAGTGAACAGATAGTTAGCCTATATAGGTTCCCTGTATAATTTCACTAAATATAATAATACCAAATACTTCCAAAACTCAGCATAGGAACTCTGCTTTTTTAAGTTCATGTATACTTAAACACTTATTCTAAGTTGTGATAATATTAACCTCAGTCATCATTTATTAAGAATGGCATTTTGGTGTCCCGAGCACTGCAGCATTCTTAGGAGTCTGGCATTATTATCAGTTCCAGTTTACAAATAAGAAAAAAAAAAATAAGGCTTAGCAACATTAAGTTTCCTTGGGTCATACATTAGTTAGGTGGTAGGAAATGTATATTGAACTTAGATCTGTCAGACACTAAAGCCTATATTCCTATGCCTATGCTATAGAGGCCATTATCACAGCCTGTTAAGTTTAATACTTAATATTCTCAAGTACACTAAAGACACTGCTATCTATAAAAAGAGGTTAAGAAAGATAAAAATCAATCCAGCACAAATGCTTTTATCCCTGGTATACTTTATTACCATTTCACAATGTACAAAGTTGACACAAAAGCTACCCATTAATTAAAATCCTTACCTCTTCTGAGCACATCGAAGCAAACCACGTCCAAAATAAACTAAACATAAAGTTTTCACAAAATTTCATTTTCTTGGATCACCATTTTCATCACCAGAAATTTATTCTCAGCTTCTGCATAATCCTGTAGTAACATAAAACTAGGTTTGGCTGATGTAAAAGGCAATGTTATTTTTTTACAATAATATATTTCCCAAACTAGAACAGTTAGGGCAACTTTAACATTGATCCAGACATTTTGGTCATTTGCTCATTTATTCTCATCTCTCCTCTTAGCACCTCTGTATTTGATCACATAAATGTATTCAGTGCTTAAAATATTTATAAAAATAACTTAAGATATTCTTTGACCAATGTTTCAAAGTAAAGATTAAAACAATTTTGTTTCTAAAAACTGACAAATATTTACTAGCCAAAAAAAAAGGCTTTTCTGATGACTATAACTTGCACCAATTTTTCTTACTAATTGGGCACCAAACCTTCCTTACTTTTCAATAGGAAATAAGTGACTTCTTGATTACAAATATAGTCTCTTTTGGGGAAGCCATGAGCAACGGGTTTAGAAAATAAGGATCACTTCTAATAAATGCTTCAGTTACTATTCATAAAATAGGCATAACAGTTCAGTCTCCCCGGGGGGGAAAAAAATGCTGAATGACCTCGTTTAAAAATATTCCCTACAACATTACAATGAACAATAATTAGGATTACGTGAAATTATTTAAAATGGAAATTTTTTCAGCTTGGTGCTTATAAATTCTACTTCACCTAATTAACAAGTCATAGGTATATATTTAATTTATAAAAACAAGCAAAGAGTAAGATTTGGAAAGAGAAAAGGTAAAAGAATATCAAGGTTACAACACAATATCAAGATTGAGAAATCATTAAAATCAAAAAAGAGTGTTAAATTCGAAATGAATGACCCTGAGAAATCACCTAAGTAACTCTCAGGTTTTGACTTCATGCACTTCACTTTATTCAACAAAAAATGTGAGGTAAAACTCACATTTTACAAAAAGGATAAGATTAAGATCAGAGCAATTAAGCTACACTAGAAAATGAATTAATATGTATTGTAGAGTCTTCAAAAAGGTGTAGATGAGAGAAGCTCTGTTCATCCCTCTGGCGACCAAATCAAAGCAGTGATGGAAACAAAGGAGCAGCAGCAAAGATAAGTCACCTGGGATCTAGATGAACAAGCCATACAACTAGGAAAAAATACGAAAAAGCAATCTGCAATTGCATAAGGTAGGACAGGGCGAGGACGCAGGGCTGCCTGATCCGGAGCAGCTGAGTGATACCACCGAGGTGGCAGCAGCAGCAGAAGCCTCTTAAAGGGGCTGCGTCTGCAAGCGAAATTTTCGTGGTGACAGACTTGCTCACTCTGAGCACCAGTGCCCGATCACCTGCGCGCAGCAGGCATGAGGGACATACAGGGAGACACTGTCATATTGAGGCCCCAGGGGAGACTTGCTCAGTACAGAAATGCTGGTGGTCCCTCCCCTCTCAGTGCGAGGACACAGTGCCGCCATAGCTGTGACGTCATCAAACCGGATAACAGAGGTTGCTCCGCCTAGAAAATTCCCTGAAACTCCGCTGTCCCCAACCTGGGACCCACCCAAACCACATACAGGTCTATCCTCAGCAAGTCAGAAGCGCCTTGCTGATTAGTGCCTAACTCACACTGGAGGCAGCTGGCCTCAGTTTCTGGTGTGGCCTTTTGAGGGAACGATAAGCACAGCATCCGTGGATTACTTGCTTAATCCTGACAGGTGGCCCCGGGTAGGGTAGAGGTTTGGGCTAAAAATGGCCTGCAACTGAACCCCTCTTAGGCCTGTGCCACTGGATACCTACTTCACAAATCCACACTTTGCTTAGTACATAGAACAGACACGGAAAGACAGCCAAAATGGGAAGACAAACAAGCAGAAACCATATGACAGAACAGAGATACAGATAATATGGAGTCAAGTAATTTAACAGATGCAGAGTTCAAAATACTGGTTATAAAGATGCTCAATAAACTTTTGGAAATGTAGAGAACTTTAACAAAGAGATAAACAACATAAATATGGAAGTGGAAATTATAAAAGGGAACCAGTCTGAAACAGAGAACACATTATTTGAGATGAAAAGTATATTAAATGGAATAAACAAAGGAATAAACAAAGTGAATAATAAAGAAGAGGATCTCATGCTCTATCTATAGGACAAGAATCAGGACACTCAAACAGAAGAAAAAGGACGCCAAGACTATAAAGATGATTTAAGAAGAATATGGGACACTATTAAGGCTCTAAATATTCATCCAATCAGTGTAACTGAAGAAAATCAAGATGATGAACAGCTGTGTGAAGAAATAATGATGGAAAACTTCCCCAACCTGGTGAAGGAAATGGACATAAACCCCTGGAAGCTCAGAGGATTCCAAAAATCAGAGATCCAAAGAGGCCCCCACCAAGACACATCATAATTAAAATGCCAAAGGTTAAATACAAAAAAAGAATATTAAAAGCAGCAAGAGAAAAACAAATAATTATATATAAGGGAACACCCATACAACTGGCAGCTGATTTCTCAAAAGAGATTATGCAGGACAGAAAGGTTTGGCAAAAAATATTTGAAAGAATGAAGAGCCAGGATATACAACCAAGAATAATTTACCCATCAAAGCTATCATTCAGAGTTGAAGGACAGATAAAGAGCTTCCCAAACAAAAATTAACTAAAGGAATTTATCACCACCAAGCCAGAATTATAGGAAATGTTGGAGGGACTTCCTTATGAAGAAAAACATATCGAAAACAGGAATAAAGAATGGTAACAACTACATTCCTATCACTAAGTACCTTAAAGGGAAAAGAACTAAGTGCTCCAACCAAAGGGTGGAGTGGCTAAAAGGACAAGAAAACAAGACCCCTACATATGAAAAGGAAGGGAATGGAAAAAGATATGCTGTGATGAACCTAAAAGGTATTTAGGTCAGACAGAGAAAGATAAACACTATATGATTTCACTTATATGAGGAATTTAAGGAATAAAAAGAACAAACTAATCAAAAACAAACTCACAAATATAGTGGACAATTTGGTGATGGACAGAGGGGAGGAGGATTTGGGAGAATGGGGTGAAGAGTTAAAGAAGTACAAATTAGTAGCTGACAGATGGTCACAGGATGGGAAACAGCATAAGGGATGCCATTAGCATTAATACACTGGCTAAATGGAGGGTCAAGGAAGAGAGGGAGCAATTGGTGGGATAATTTTAATAACTATGTAGACTTTTAACCAATGTACTGTATACTTGAAACTAATTAAAATTTTTTTAAAAAAATATGCATTAAGTGAAACATGCTAAATAATGTTTTGCATAAATAGTAAGCATTTAAAAGATAAATAACTAAAGTTATAAGCGAAAATTATATTTCTTCTATCAAAATATTTTGTTTCACAATATAGTCTTCAGTTTAATTACTCTATCCTATAAATGTACGACAGAATGGTTTCAATTTTTAGAGAATTCCAAAAATCAACATTTTAATTTGTCAAAATAAGGTCAGTATCTATGAAAAGATTTATAATGTGCAAAAAATACATGCTACATACCTCTTTCTTTCCTCTTTCAGTGAGTGCGACTCCATACAAAAACAGTAATGTCAAATAATAACCAATATTAATCTGATGTGCCTAAAAGGATAAAATGTATTTTAATTGGTTACTTTTCAGTTTAGCAAGCTTAATATCCCAGGCCTATTTAACAATTATTAAAAATAGTAAAAATTATCATATTATCAATCACCTAGTAATAACTACAGAGAATATAGAGAATGCATTTACATATATTTGATAATAAAACCCAGAAGAGGATAGTCAATAATCTGGAAATAAAACATTAGTTTGAGTAAAGAAAATGAAATTAAATGCCATCAAGATTTGTTATATTAAACTTTTCAAAAAATTCTCTCTCCCACATTTTAAATTTCAGGTATCAAAACACTATAGAAATATAATGAACACTTGCCCAAGTATCTACCATCCAGTTTAAAATATACAGTGATCTCTTACATTGAAGTGTTTTATTGTCTATATGTGGGGTTTGTTATAACAATATAAACAAAAAGCTTATCATTTCTTCAATGAAAAATTAAAATACACGAATATGTCCTTCATTTAAAAATGGTCTATGACAAATTACAGAGATGGAGAAAAGATTAGGGTGAGTAAAGAGGGAAAGGAGTACGTGTGATGATAAATTATACACGTCTGTGCATAAAAAAGTTAGCATAGCTGGCCTGAGACTATCCTTACAAAGGCTTGCTTGTGTCTTCTACTGGCGTCTGGGAACCCAGATTTCAGGAGTGTTCCAACTGTTGTCTAACTGACTGACAAGGTTGGCTCCCTGTGCCTAAATTGTTTGTGTAAACTATATGACTTATGCTGAACATGTGGAGTTTCATCTGAGAGTCTGGAATTTTGATACATGCTGGGGAGAGGGTGCCTACATGACCGATCACCAATAAAAACCTTCGGCACTGAGTCTCTATTGGGCTTCCCTAGGAAGAAGCATCATACACATACACATGTTGCTGCACTTTTGTTGCCTCTCTTTTGACTCCATCTAGAACTCTTTTAGGGTGCTGTATATCACGTCTTAGAACCCTAGCCATGAGGGTTCTAAATAAGGATGATTTTTCCATCTACTTGTACATCATTATAATATGGGATTGATGTCCTATTACTTTGGTGAGTGGATAGTCCTTTCTTGAAGATAACTCTAATCCATCCTCTATTATGCAAAATTCGTTTATTACCAAATCAAATTATTCGAAGAACTGATATTTCCTTTTACTGTCTTGTACTATTGGTTCTAATTTTTAATGCAAGGTTTATTTTTTTTCTCAGCTTTTTCTATTTATTTCTAAGGTATCTGACCTTGAATATGTAATTACCTTGTCAATTTTATCTCACGTGATTACTCAATAACAGATAATAGCAGTACCAATTTTTACAAATATAGAAATATCAGAAGAAAGAGTTGCTGATTATTAATTAGGGAGAAAGGAAATAGTTTTTGAAGTTTATGTCTCCACATTTCTAATTAGGAAAGTCCATTTTTATCAAGTCTCTCTTTATTTAAAATGAACAATTTTATGGTAGGGAAGAGAACTAGATAGAATAGGCTCATTAAAGTGATGTAGTCAGAAAAAAGTACAACTCAAATGAAGAAAATCAATTTACTTTTCTCCAGAGGTAAAAACAAAAATACAAATTGGCCTACACCTTAAAGTAAACGTGCATTAGCTATTCTTGCATTGAAAAACGTTGTCCAAGTCGATTATTTCAAACTTTCAAAAAGAAAACACTTACAGTATAATTAGTAGCTTGAACGTTCTTAAGTGCTGCTTCCAGCTGTGTTATCAAGAAACGTAAAGTCAAAGCAGGAACAATTTCCTCACCACTCTGGCTGTTAGCTGCAACTTCTCTCTACAGAATATTATTCAGTTGAAAATGTCCTTAAGTTAGAACAAATATCTACACATTTTTATTATATATATATATGTATATATATACACATGTTCATTATAAAAAATTTGTAGAGATAAAGATGGCTTAAAAAAATCCACACAACCAGATATAACTGTTCACGTATTTGTTTGTTTTTAAATAGTCTGAGAAATCTTAGTAACTCTTTCCTCAAACACTGAAAATCATTCCTGTGCCTGCAAAGGGGTTGGCACATCCACTCCTACTTCAGTGAAAAGCGGTAATCCCATTTTATTCTCAGACCTTGTATTCTCTAGCAAAACAAAAATCTTCCAGCTCTGAACTTGCGGTAAGCAGGAATCCTAGCTTTATACCAACACCGGAGTGAGCTATCTTATGCTACAATCTGATTGGAACCAAGGTAATATATGATTTATTATGTACCATAGTTTTTTACATGAATGAAATGAAAGAAAGGACTGTCTTAAATTTGTGTCCATTCCCCAATGTCTTGTGTCCAAAAATGCTTGGTTTAAATTACATTATATGTTTAATGATACATTATTTGTGTATAAAGTTTAATCTATATTTTCTTAACTTGGATGCTAGTATACAATATTTTCCTATTTTTCTCCTAGCTACCTAGAGGCTTTATTTGTCTCCCTTGCCCTCAATTTAATGAAACTCTTCTTCATCAATACACATTGCTTAGATAAAATAAACCAGTGTCATGTTTTTAAACAGTGTTTACACACTGACAATTTCCAAATTTATATTTCCAGCTCAGAACTATAACCTGAATTTCACACTCATAAATCTAACCATTTACTTAACAATATCTCTTGAATCTGAATAGGCATATAAAACATAACACTGAAGTTCCACCTCTGTCTAATAGTCTAGGTAGTTTCAGATCAATCTTCTCAGAACAATTTAAAAAGCCGGACAAATTATAAAAACCATTTGCTTGAAAGCAATGAAAAGTTGCCAAGGCACTGAAAATCTCTGGAGCCAACATGTAAGAGAGGAGAAAGGCCCAGAGAAATGAGGTTGATTTTTGGAGTCACTTTTCTTTTCTTTTAGGCAATTGTCGTATTCAGTTGTGGCTGAGAGGCTGAGATGCTAAGCAGAGCTTTAGGCAAACTTGCAGAGCTAGGGGGAAAAGTGGGAGTGTATTGACTATGGAGGAAGAGGAGCCCTGGTATATACTTCATTCTTTTGGCTGGGACCTTGAGAAACATCCCCTAAGAATGTCTTTTGTGATTCCAATTAAAAGCAGACTCTAACACAAGGATTTAAATGAATAGTTTCTTTGAGAATGTTCAGAAAACAATGGTAGGGGAATGTGGAAGTGATACAGAGAAGGGAAAGAATTAACAGATGTGTTATTAAACTAGTTACCAGCAGTGGGTAGCTAGGGTTAATACAATAGGGAAACTGAAAGACAGTGAAAAATACAAACCTCAGTATTATCCAACTCAAGGGGAAAGAGAACTGGGATATTTAACAACTCCTAAGGCTTACTGATTGTTTTCTGGGGTGAACTGAGAGTACTGATTCCTTGGGACTTTTAGACTGCCATGAAAAGTATAGCTTTCTGCAGCTCCAGAAAAAAAAAACAAAAAAAACAAACAACAACAAAAAAAAAACCTGGGGCATGGAGATGTAGATATTGAAAACTAGAAATTATCCAGAACATACTGAAACGGTAGAGGCCAAAGGATATGGGAAGGGCAAGACAGTATCTGCTATAGAGGGTAAAGCAGAAATAGATCAATCTTCACAGAATAGAAGTAAAGCTTGAAATCATCTCAATCCCTTGTTAAGTGATCTGCTAGAAAAGCACAAATAAGCATTACTAAGAACGATTCTGACCAGTTTTTCTAGTTCTTCTCAAAGGAAGGATGCTCTAAACCAATCCAGGCAGCCACTGCAAGTAGGATAATTCTCTACTATGGAATTTGTATTAATGTTTTCATTTTCATTCATGATTTGGTTATTTTTGCCTTCTTTTTCCTTGAACATTCTTATCAGGCATTTATCAATTTTATTGGTCTTTTTAAAAAGCAAGTGTAGGCTTTATTGACCATATCTATTTAATGTTTTATTTTATTAGTTTTAGCCGCATTTATTACTTTCTTCTTGAGACTTTGTTTTTAATTTGCTGTTCTTCTTTTAATCTCTTGAACTTCATGCTTAGATGACTGGTATTCAGCCTTGCTTCTCTTTTTCTAATATATGCATTTCAAGCTATAAATCTTTGAAGCACGGCTTTTACCTAATAACACAAGTTTTGATATATATATTTTTTTTTAGTTCACAAATTCCTCTAATTTCCATTGAGCTTCTTCTTTGATCCATGGTTACTTAGATTAGAGGTGTATATTTTAACTTAGGAACAATGGCACACAGTCAATTTTTAATGTTCTGTGTGCACTTAAAAAAATGTATATTCTGCCACCATTAGGTGCCATATATATATATCAAGATCAAGTTTGCTACAACATTACTAATTTTTTTATTCATGTTCTATCAGTTATTCAGAGAGTGATGTTAAATTCTCCCATTGGGATTGCTGATTTATCCATTTTCCCTTTGGTATTAACAATTTCTTTAGGTCTATTTTTGGTATTTCCATTCTATTTTCTAGACTTGATTGTAGAGTTAAGAGCAATAACACTATATTTTAGTTATTAGAGCTCTGTAACTTTTAATATCTAAGGGTACAAATTCCAAGCCCTTCTATCCTACACTTCTCTTTCATAATTTTCTTATTCTTTCTTTTATTTCCCACTTGGACTTTAATTAGCTTTTAGTAATAATAACAAAAAAAATCTTTTTACAGTTTTTATTGAATTACATAATATCTGTATGTTTTGAGAAAATTTACAGCTTTATCACATTTTATCTTCCTACATGTACTCCTTTCCATTCAGGTGTTCTTTTCTTACCTTTAAGAGAGGTAACCTAAACACTAGCTGAACAGAAGTCCCATAACTAAGGATGTAAAGGACAAGCCATGTGAAGACTGGTATAAGGGGCAAGAGGCAAAGTAGGCTGGCCTCACATTCATGTGTGCAGCAGAGAATCAGGAGAGATCACTCAGCAGAGGTCCCCCTCGAAGAGCAATGGGTCCCAGCCACACAGTGGGCTCCCCAATGGACACCAGTGCTAGGAAGAGGAATCCCCATAATTTTTGGCTGTAAAAAAATAGTGCGAATTCTGTCTCTCCAGGTGAGCGGTAAGACCACTGGAAACCCAGGCATTCCCTTAGAGGGCCTGTACACAGACTCATTTGCTCATAGGCAATCACCCTGGGCTCTGGTGGACAGATAGCAGCTTGGGAGGCACCAGAGCCATACAGGAAGAAACTGATTTGTATGGCTTCAGGGGAAGTGCTGGAGAGACAGCCACTATTATCCCTATGTTGAGCCATCCTCCTGTGCAGCCTACAGGCAGGCGCCATCTTTCCTGTGTTGCTCCCTCCCACCACACAGCCAAATCTGAACGTGCATTGGTATGGTGAACTCCGCAAGCTCCACCCTGGTGACTCCCACACAAGCTAAATTACACAACACCAGAGGTGCTTTAGGTGGCAGATAGTCAACCTCAGTTCATGCATAGTAAGAGGCTCTTTCAGCAGCAAGCAGCCGGTCTTGGCTGGGGCGCAGCAAAAGGCTCTTTTGGCAGTAGTCAGCCAGCCCTGGTTTGCACTGAAGTCTTTCTTGGATAACTCTTGGGGGTCCACAGGCCCCAGGCAGGTGGCAGCTAGCCTTTGGTGGTGCTGAGCCTTTGGCTGAGTGGCCCCAGGCTCAGCACTGGCACCAAACCTGAACCTACATTAACCTGGTGAACAGTTCACCCCACCCTGGTCACTCTCTGAGACCCTGTCTCTCACATTGCATGAGACTCCTTCAGCAGCTGAGCTTTACGGGTAGCTGGCAGGTGGTGGCAGATCTCAAGGTGCCCTGGGCCTTTTGCTTAGCTGCCCAGGCCCAGTACTGGTGCAAGGCAGCCTTAGTTCATATTGTGGCCTCTCCAACTGACCTCTAGGTCCAGCACAGGAAGTGACCAACTGCAAATAGCTTTGTAGGTCCTACCAGGTAGCCCATGGTTGGTCATAGGCAGCAGCTGACCTTGGCCTGCACAGAAGACCCACTTAAGAGGCCCCAGAATCAACACCACCAGAGGCTGGCTTCAGACCACAACAGAGCACCACCCAATTAGTCCCACAAGTAACATACACAAAGGATGGTATTGGTAGGTACCAAAGACCACTCCATACATTCAACTCCTGCACAGTGGCTTGTATGCTGTAGGTGTGGCCAAGACTCATAGCCAGTCAGCCTGAGGGTCAATCTCACCCACTAATGTGCCAACAGAAATCAAGGCTAAACCTCAATAGGAGGGCACACACAACCCACACAAGGGACTCCTGAAGCACCCAGTGTAGGTAATGAGGGAGACTTGCCACTGAACCCTTCAGGGCACTTACTAAAGAAAGAAACTGGGCAACACTGGGAGATGTAGCAGATCTCCCTATTACACAGAAACAAATGCAGAGAGGAAACAAAGAAACATGCCCCAAATGAAACAACAAAAGAAAACTCCAGAAAAAGAACTAAATGAAATAGAGGCAAGCAATCTACCAGATACAAAGTTTAAATCAATGGTTATAAGGATGCTTAAGGAACTTAGTGAGCACTTCAATAAAGAAAGAGCAAGCATAAGAAAGGACACAGAAACCATAAAAAAAGAACCAGTCAGAAATGAAGAATACAATAACTGAAATGAAGAAATACACCAGAAGAAATCAACAGCAGATTAGATAAAGTAGAGGACTGAATTAGCTATTTGGAAAACAAGGTAGTAGAAAACACTCAATCAGAACAGCTAAAGAAAAAAGAATCCAAAATAAAAAAGATTTTTTTAAGGGACCTCTGGGACAACATCAATTATAAAAATATTTGCATCATAAGGGTACCAGAGGAGAAGAAAAAATGCAAGGGATTGAGAACGTATTTGAAGAAATAATGACTGAAAACTTCCCTAACCTGGTGAAGGAAACAGACACACAATCCCAGGAAACATATAGAGTCCCAAACAAGATGAACCCAAAAAGGCTCACTAAGACACATCATAATTAAAATGGCAAAGATTAAAGACAAAGGAAGAATCCTAAAAATAGCAAGAGAAAGGCAGCTAGTTATTTACAGGGGAGTTCCCATAAGATTGTTAGCTGCTTTCTCAACAGAAACATTGCAGGACAGAAGGGATTGGCATCAAATATTAAAAGTGATAAAAAGCAAGGAACTACAACCAAGAATACTCTACCTAACAAAGCTATCATTTAAAACTGAAGAAGAGATAACTTCTCAGACAAGAAAAAGCTAAAGAAGTGCATCGCTACCAAATCAGTATTACAAGAAATGTTAAAGAGAGTTCTTTAAAAAGAAGGGGGAGGGGAGAACATAAATATGAATAATAAAATGGCAATAACTATAATAACTACATACCTATCAATAATCACTTTAAATCAGAGGTCCTAACCCCCAGGCTACAGCAGTCTATAGCTTGTTAGGAACCAGGCAGCACAGGAGGAGGTGAGTGGCTGGAGAGAGAACAAAGCTTCATCCAAATTTGCAGCTGCTCCCCAGCACTAGCATCACCGCCTCAGCTCCACTTCAGATCATCAGTCATTAGATTCTCATAGAAGCACCAGTCCATGGTGCCAAAAAGGTTGGGGACAGCTGCTTTAAATGTAAAAATTAAATGCTCCAATCAAAAGATACTGGGTAGCCAAATAGATAAGAAAACAAGACCCATACATACAGTGTCCACAAGAGATGCACTTCAGATCAAAAGATACATACGGAGTGAAAGAAAAGGGATGGAAAAAGATATTTAATGCAAATAAAGATGGAAAAAAGCTGGTGTAGCAATATTTATCAGACAAAATAGACTTTAAAACAAAGGATACAATAAGAGACAAAGAAGGGCATTACATAATGATAAAGGGATCAATCCAACAAGAGGATATAACCTTTGTAAACATTCGTGTAACCAACACAGAAGCACCTAAATATATAATGCAAATATTGACAGACATAAGGGAGAGATCAACAGTAATACAGCCATGTAGGGAAATTTAACACACAAATGACACCAATGGACAGATCTTCCAGGTGGAAGATCAATAAGGAAACAGCAGCCTTAAATGACACACTAGACCAGTTGGATTTAATTGATATTTAAAGAGCATTTCACCCCAAAGCAGCAGAATATATATTCTTTTCAAGCACACATGGAACATTTTCCAAGACAGAACACAATACAAGTCTCAACAAATTTAAGAAGACTGAAATCCTATTAAGCATCTTCTCCAACTACGGGTATGAAACTAGAAATCAATTACAAAAAAAAAAAAACCATGAAAAATACACAAACATATGAAGGCTAAATAACATTCTACTACACAATGAATGGGTCAACAATGAGATAAAAGAAATCAAGATAACTGGAGACAAATGAAAATGAAAACACATGACCCAAAACCTCTGGGACATTGAACGCTATATAACATGCTACTAAACAATGAATGGATTAACAATGAGATCAAGGAAGAAATCAAAAGATAACTGGAGACAAATGAAAATGAAAACACAATGACCCAAAATCTATCAGACAAAGTAAAAGCAGTATTAAGCGGAAAATTCATAACAATAAAGGCCTACCTAAAGAAACGAGAAGTCTCTAAAGAAGTAGCAAATAAACAATTTAACCTTACACTTAAAGGAAGTAGAAAAAGAATAGTAAATAAAGCCCAAGGTGAGAAGGAAGGTAATAATATAGATTAGAGCAAAAATAAACAAATAATCTAAAAAAATACAAGAGATCAATGAAACCAAGAGCTGGTTTTTTGAAAAGATAAACAAAACTGATAATCCTTTAACCAGACTCATCAAGAAAAGAGAGAGGACCCAAATAAATAAAATCAGAAATGAAAGAGAAGTGACAACTGACACCACAGAAATACAAAGGATTATAAGAAAATACTATGAACCAGTATATGCCAACAAATGGGACAATTTGGGAGAAATGGAAAAATTACTAGAAGCATATAATCTTCTAAGAATGAATCAAGAATAAACAGAAAATCTGAGCAAACTAATTATTACAAACAAAATTGAATCAGTAATCAATAAACGCCGACAAACAAAACTCCTGGACAGGATGGATTCACAGGTGAATGTTACATAATCTTCAAAGATGAACTAACACCTATTTTCTTAAACTACTCCAAAAAATTCAAGTGGAGGGAAAGCTCTCGACTTCATTCTATGAGGCCAACATTACCCTGATTCCAAAACCAGAAAAAGACTTTTTAAAAAAAGAAAATTATAGTCTGACTTCCCTGGTGAACACAGATGAAAAAATCCTCAACAAAATATTAGCAAACTAAATTCAGCAGTACATCAAAAATATCATATGCCATGATTAAGTGGGATTTATTCTTGGGATGCAAGGCTGGTTCAATATCTGAAAATCAATTAACACAATACACCACATAAACAAAATGAAGAATGAAAATCACATGATCATACCAATAGATGTAGAAAAAGCATTTGACAAAATCCAGCACCCATTTAGGATAAAAATTCTCAATAGTGGAAATAGGGGGAACAAACATCAACATAATAAAGGCCATAAATGACAAACCCACAGCTAACATCATATGCTATACTGAAAAGCTAAAAGCATTTTCCTTGAGATCAGGAACAAGAAAAAGATGTCACTTTCACCACTTTTATCCACCACAGTATTGGAAGTCCTACCCACAGCAATTGGACAAGAAATAAAGGCTTCCAGTTTAGTGCCTTGAGGGTGGTATACCCCAACTCCCAGGAGGAAGAAGCTACTGCACTCAGGACCCTTCCAGACCTTGACCTGGCAGTTCATCTGGATTCTTTTCATATACTTTATTATATAATAGTAAACATGTTCCCCTGAGTTCTGTGAGCTGTTATAACAAATCATTGTACCCAAAAGGGGGTCATAGGAACCCCGATTTGTAGCCAGTCAGTCAGAACTACTGGAGACAACCTAGTACTGGTGACTGACATCTGAAGTGGGGGCAGTCTTATGGCACTATGCCCTTAACCTGTGGGATCTGATGCTAACTTAAGGCAGATGGTGTCAGAATTTCATTGACTTACAGGACAACCAGCTAGTCTCAGAGAACTGATCAGTGTGAGAATAAACTCACCTATCCAGTGTTAGAAGTGTTTTGAGTATGACAGTAGTATGACAATAAAGAAATATAATGTGTTTTTCCTATATAGTTAGACACAGAGAGCTGCACTTCTGCCCAGAGAACAAATTATGGTCTTACCTGCATAGTTGAAAGGAAAAATCTTCTTGTAAGAACTTTTTGATGTGAGGGACCACACCTTTTGGTAGAGTATTAATTGCATTCAATAACTTCTTCATTTCTAATAGTAGGTTAACAGGGACAAGATCAGTAGGTATTCCTTTTCTTGTTTGTCCTAAAAGACATTATTAAAAACTTACACAGTTATAGTTGGCTAATATTAAAGCCAAAGTATTTTTTAGAAAAGAACAAAGTGCCTTTACATACTACATCTGACTATAACATACTATATGTGACAGACTACAGAAAATCCAAATAAGAACAAGACACTCTCTGCTCTCAAGGAACTTACAAGATAGCAGCAAGTTTAAGATTAATTTTAAGACCAAGAGTCAAGAAGCTTTAATACACGGAATGCCATTATAAATTCATTTGAAAGTTATAAACAAAGTAGAGATTCAAGTACAGAAATAATTACACCTTCCTTTTTTGTACAGTAGTGGGATGGGAAATATGAACAATATAAGGCTTAAATGTGACTTAGGCCTTAAAAAATGGTTTCTCTTAAGAAATACACAGCATGTAATGAGTTGGTCCATTTAAGGCATAAAAAATGTTTAAAATATCACATAGGTTATTCTACATATATTATGCAAACTATTTCTCAGAATGGGTTTTACATTAGTTGTGAGGAATGAGTAGGTAATAGAAATGGATAATGGCCTTCCTTCAAACCTTAAGGAGATACTATAGTTCCTATACACTGCTGAAACTTTGGGAATAAGAGTATGTTGCTGCTGACCTCTGAATATCATCAGACCAGCTTCTTAGTACAGAGTCCGCATGGAGCTGGAGTCACTGAAAATGCCCTGGTATGGGTGACTTGAACTGTAACTAGGAACCAATAAAGTCCATGGCAGGACTATCTTCCTACTCTCCCCTTATGGGTTTGAGTCTTAAATTAAGATTCCTCAATCCCCAGCAATACCCAACAAATACACCTTACAATTTATAATACTTCATTATACAAAAATTATATCCAAAAATCTCGGTGAAGGATATATAAGTGTTTCTTGTACTATTTCTGTAACTTTTCTGTAGGTTTGAAATTTCTGGAAAAGTTAAAAAAAAAAAAATTTCATAAAGTAACTAGACAAGCCTTTATAAAGAATGACCACCATCAGTGCACATATTTCAAACTAAAGGTTAATACTGCTGTCAAATGTCACTACAGAATCATCTAAAACTAATTACCAAACTGAACCTAAGCAAGATTATGGCATAAATAAATTTTTTTCAACAGGATATACTATAGCTTCATGCTTATTAAATATATCTTATTATAAACACAATTTATTTTTTTTTTGAAGTTAGTTGTCAAAATATTTGGTCCCCAATCCATTTTTGCAAAAGTGATTTAGCATCTAAATCAAATTCAGGTCAAAGTTTCCACCTCCATTGTCTTCTTTATTTCCAAATCTGTATCTAGAAACATCTTTTCTGGATCTAATCTCCTACATCCCTACGTATATCTGTATATATGTTACCTCTACCACACTTTCAATGGTGATAACCTACGCAAGTGAATACTATAGTTATTTTATGTTTATATATTTTCTCTCCCTAAGTTACTGGATAACTTTTACAAACTTTATTAACATGTGAATATCAATCATTATATAAAACTATATAGAAGGTAAAAATTGCCTAAACAAGAAACTAACAAATACCTATTCAACCAGCCTCATTAAATAAAAGCATATTAAATCTACCATAAAGTATATTGTCATTGGCAATAGAAGCTTATATTAATGTATAATTTAATTATTTGCATTCATTGAGAACTGGAAGTTCTAATAGTAAAGATATTAAAAACAGGGATGAGAATTAACTTAAGAAACAACTCAGTAAAATTTCTTAATAAAATTCTTTTTTTTTGTATGTATATTATTTTCATTTTGTTTGAATTTTGCTTTTGAAAGACAAATATGAGATTTCTTAAAACTGATTGTTGGGGTGTTTCTGAGCCAGTTAATTTAACTATCTATTACTTTAAAGTTATAGTGAGGATTGGTCCATAGAATGATAACTTTGAGACACAGGTATCAATTATCAAGGAAAGATTTAATTATGACCATAATTTTATTTATTAAGGTATAAAAATGGACTTACTTCCAAATTTTTAACAAATAATTAAACTGATCAGATTTAACATGGCATTCTCTACATAGTTAGTCATTATTAATTAACTAATAATTAATAAAAATTAAATCTTCTCTTACCAGTGGGTCAGTTGATTTTTCTACCTCATTCTCAGTTTCCTCCTTAGTCTGCTCAGCGACAGGAGAATCCCTATTTTAAATGAAAAATAAAGGTATATTCAGAGCATCTCCTTACAAAGAATACAGTTGTAGTAGTAAAGAATCTAATGGGTGAATTTTTGTCTGAAAGTTTCAGAAGTGTAAACACTATGCATCAAAGACTGATACAGTGGTAGATGCCTTATCACTTTAGGGACACAAAGAAATTATGCCATGCCTTTACCATACGGTAGTAGACAGAACAAAAAACTGATGGAAAAAAAGTTTCATCTTTAAATAGACACACAATAGACCAAAATAATAGAAAAAAGTTAATTTTATAGCACTGTATCAATGTAAAGAAAAAAGGTTCTTGAAAAGGTTGATGTTTGGTTTTGTACGCGTGCATGTGTGTATTTATGAAGACAATAAAGGTTTGTAAAGGATCTATGTAAGAACTATAACATATAATTATATATGATTTATAATGATCTTAATTTCATACACTTGCAGAGACAAAACTGAGATGAGAAACTTACATCAATGGATTTATTTACTCAGAATTATACTTTATAAATATTATCTCGTTTTACTTCACATTTATGTACTCATTTGACAGAAAATCAATTATCATCTACTATGTGCAAACATTTTCTGAGGGAAAACTGGGACAAATAAACAGCAGAGTATTACCCACACTGTGAAAGTTTCAACAAAAGATGATTTATACACACAATATTTCACAGTATGATTCTCAATGTTCTTTCAAATGTAGAAAAGAAAAACCTGTCTTCTAAACCCCACACCAAAAACAAACAAACAAACAAACAAAAAACACTAGGAAGTTCCTTGTGTTATCAACTAACAAAAAATATTGCAGCAGTATTCTGAAGCCTCTCAAGGTTTGAGAAACAAGAGTTCAAAATGGTCTCAAATGTATGCTCTACTTGCTTACTCCATTTCATGATTATTAACACCTTCATTCAATAGTTCTCAATCTCACATGCATATTAAAATCACCTGTTAACCTTTTGAAACACCCAGTTGTCTAAACCCTACTTTAGAGTTACTTAACCAAAAAGTGTGAGAAATGAGCTACTATATTTTCCATAGGTTCCATAACAAATTTTGATGTGTAATCCTCATTCTCTTCCCAACATTAAAATTGCTCTATTAAGGTTACTAATGAAATCCTATTTGCTATTCCAACAGCTTTGTCTTCGCTCTCATTCTATCTGGATTTTTTGCATCATTTATTGTTGTCCATCATACCCTCCAACCCTCCTTGAAAGCCTCTGCATTTTTTGCTGCTAGTGGTTCTCTTCCTAGCCTTCCCAGCTGTCCACTTTAGCTTGTACCACTGACTCACTCTCTTCCTCTCATTCATTTATTATTTTAATATTTAATACAGAACCATAAACATTAACCATATCAAACCATGTTCCTGGTATAAAAACAGGAAGGCATATCAGGAGCCATAGATAGCAGCCACTTTATTCTATAGAAGGGTAAACTGATATCCAGAGAGGTTACATGACTTATTTTAAGTTATACATCCAATAAGTAGTAAAGCTAAAACCAGAACCAGAACTAGTATTTTTCTTTTGTTATTCTACCACTTTATCATCTGTATACTTTTGTTCTGCTAAGAGAAACTATAACAATATATCCTGAATATATATAATGTTCCATTTTTAACCCTCTTTTTCTCACTATTTTTTCTACTTAAATCAATCTCATTTATGCCCATGTATAGACACTCTCAGATAAGGATCAGGTTCTACTTATTCATTACCTCACCTTCAAGTATCTAGCTCAACATCTGACATAAAGTAAGAAATCTAAATTTATTGAATAAATGAATATAAAAACAAGTAAGTGAGCAAACTTCCATAAAGTCAAATGACACACCATTATAAGGATCCCCAAATCTATTATCTCCAGCCTTAATAGCTTTTTGATTCTATAGCTATACATTTCTGACCATCTGCTCGACAACCTCTACAAAGATATCTTAGCAGCACCTCAATCTCCTCATGTCCCAAACTGAACTCATTATGTCCTCTCTTTTTCATACACACATTAAACCTGTCTCCTTTTGAGATCTCCATTTAAGCTAATGGTACATATATCCTTTTGGTCACTGAAATCTTTGAGCCATCTCTAGTACTCTTTTGTCCATTTTCTCATATTTCAGCAATCATTGAATTCTGTTGATCTAGTTTTATAAATCTCTCCTTTCTATTTCCTATTCCTTCCAGTATAAGCCTTCATCAGCTTCTTCCTTTTTATACACAGCATGGCATCTCTAATAAAACACTCATGTATACATTTTGCCTAATGTAACTTTTTATATATCTACCTACTACATTATAATTCTAAGTACACAAATTTTGTCTTAGTCTTTATTCCCTAAGCACCAAAAAGATTAGTAAATGCTTCTAAAACAATTTAATAGGTCATGTTACTTATATTATAAGATAGCTTAAAGATGGGAGGGAGATCTCCAATAGACCTATTATTTAGTATTTTATGGGAGACATATAGGCAGCCTAAACTTGCCCTGATTGGAGGGGAGAAATGGACATTTGGCCTGGGCCCAGTTGAACCACCTAACAGAAATTTCTGTTATGCTGAGGTTACCTTCTATAAGAAGAGAACAATAATAGCATCCACCTCATAGAGTTGTCATAAGGTTTACATAAGTTAAAAAATTTTAAAGTATTTTAAAAAATGCCTGACAGAGTCTATGTAAGTGCTTGTTAAATGATAAATAAAACATTATTTTGTTGAGAATGTCCCAAGTGTGGCAAGCTGTAAAACATTGTTTAATTCTTAGCTATTTAGCCAGAGTGTGGTCCTTAAATTTTTTTTCTAAAATTAGATTTCACCCAGGCTACATCCCTTAATAATCAAAATTGCAAAATTATCTTGAAATATACGGGTATCTCATTCACACTAGCTTTCCAACGTTATATGAAAGAGATAAATGTCATGTACTCAGAATGCAAAAAATGCAGTTGGCTTTTTTCAATCCATTCCTTACCTCACAAAAAATTCTTCTGGTAGAGAATCCATGATGAACAATGTTCTTTTGCAAAAGTCTTATTCCAATGCTTGCAGACTGACTTTTACTATTGCTGTTTAAGGCTGTAAGGAAAATAATCTTTTTAGTGGCAAGGTTGGAAGATTACATTCTTTTTCTCTACTGTATAAATAGAACATATCATTAAAGAAAATTTTGAAACTGCTATAAAACAAAAATCATAGTTTCATCATCCAAAAATAAATCACTTACATTTTAATATACTTAATTTTTCCAAGCATAGGTATCTTTTACTAATTTGTAATCATATTGAATAGACAAAGCTCTACACCCCCTTTTTCACCACTGAACACTATTATCAAAACCATCTTTCATATTCATTTATTCTTCTAATAATCATTCCTAATGGCTATAAAACAAATGGTTGATTGGGGGTTTCCTTGACCATTTCCTTACAGTTGGACATCAGATTCTCTTTGTTTTAGTACAAGTAATTAGCATTCTGACAAACTCCACTGTTCATAAGGCCTCTATATTTATGGGTTTTTTATAATAAATTCTTAGAAGTAGAATTCCTAAGTCAAAAGACACAAATATTTTAAACCTCTTGGTGTATACTAGTAAATGGCTTCCCAAAAGGTTTGTAATAATTTAGTTCCCATACAGGTATAAGAGCTCCTGTAAAACAATCATGACAGCACTGATTGTTTTATTTTCTTCTTAGTCTAAAAATAGCATTTAACCCTTTTCCCCCAAAGTCGTATGATTGTGTATCTCCATAAAATAAGGGAGGTAGGATGTAAAGAACTCTTGCATATATTCTCTGGTTCAAATATCAATGGATGTTGTGGATGTTTCCTGGAAGAGGAAAAATAAAACAAAAACAAAAACAAAAACGGAGGCAACACAAATGAAAACAAAAAGGAGAATAAACTATCATTCGCATATTTATTTACGTAGGTCTCTATTTAACTATCCCAAGACCAACTCTTCTACATTTAGCCCCCCTATGTGCTCTCTTTCACTGAGTGTTCAAGCCTCCACATTCCATTGCCCTCTGCTAGGCTGACTTCCCTTTCTGATCTCTGTACATTAGCCCAGGAATTGTTAGAGCAAACTACTGCTTAGTGCTTTGGGGCAAAGAAAGAAATGATGAGGAAAACAAAGGAATGTGGCAGCAATAGCACAAATAAAACAGTCTTAGAGTGCCTTGGGCTTGCTGCCAAGCATAAGACTAAATTTTCTTATTTGTTGCCTCTGGACTGCTTATTAATCTCAGTAACTGGGTAGCTAGTTTCTCTAATAGCATATTTAATATACACAAATAAATTAACTCTGTAAAGCTTTTAGAAGCCCATTACTAAAAGGCAATTCAGCACAGATAATTCCCAAATCAAGAAAACATGTTCCACAAGAACATTTGTTAAGTTACCTATTAAGAATTCAGATTGTATTTACGTTAGGTAGTTAGGCAAGCATGATCGACAGGCCCAGCACTGTAACCACAGAAATCTCCCTTAAAGACCTTCCTATAGGAGGACCTCCCAGAAATACCTCCTTTAGGGTTATAAATTACCCAAATCCAAGAGCACAAAGGCCATAAAAGTGCTCGCTAAACCAACCACAAACGTGTGCAGAAAGTACTACCCCTGCCCATTATCTCAGCTTCATTATACCGTCATTATAACATCATGACTCGCCTGGAAGTTCATGAATCTAATTATAACAGACTTAAATCTGGGTAAGCACATGTAGAGTAGGCAAAGTGTTATATAGCAGCCGCTCTCAGTCAAGGTAACCTCACAAATGGATCTAGGACCTCCCATCACAGCCCAGATATAAACAGACGTTCTCATTTTGCTATTACAGCTCTCTTGGCTGAGAACCTCCTTCTTCCAAACTCTACAGGGCGTCAAGTCAGCCTTCCTTAGAATGGCTCATCTCCCTCTAAAATGTACTTTCAATAAATCTTACTTCTAAATCTCACTGACCTGTGATTCTTTGCTGCATCTGTGGGGAAGAACTGAGGACACCACACACCCCCCCCATGCTGCTGGATGGATGCTGGATGTTACATCACCCCAGCAATAACATTTACTCAAAGAAATATTGTTTTACATGATGCTGAGTCTCCCCCAAAGCCAGAAAAAGACAACAACACATAGAAAGGAAGAAGAAACAGCAGGACCTAAACCTGCCTATGCCTTGAGGTTGAGTAGCCTGTCCTTAATGAGCTTAACCTGGAGGGGACCTAGTTTAAAGGATAAAAGTTCTGACAGACCATCTGCAAAACAAGTGTTCCTAATTATAATACTACCTATATTCTGTATTTGACTCATACCAGTTCAAGTTACACAGAAAGTCTTAAGAGACAAAGGTAATTCTCCAACAATTCAACCCTAGCTGATACTTCCTAATCAAAAGATTTATACACATGCTGACTTTCATTTAAATTTCCTCATTTAAGACAGAGCTTTCTAACACCTTAGTTTCTTGCCTACCCCTAACAAAACACTTCTTGCTGTCAGTTTTATAACTTACCTATGTAGAATCAAGTTCTCTTAAGTAAATTATTTTAGTTTTATTAATTAAAAAACTCAATAAAGTCATTTGTCTATTTAAATTTGCATTCTGTTCAAATACCAATGAAAGATACAACCTAAAGCTAACGATGAAGCAGAGAGAGGTTGGATAAACCTTGTTATTCATTCACACTAAATCACATCTGCTTCATCTCTTTGACAAGGCTGTATAGAAAAGAGCGTGGCTTTGAGAATTTTACAATTGTGATCAAACCTTTTTTCTTTTAAGGTTTCTATAATCTCCCAGGGTTATTTTAAGAAAAAGTAACAGGCATTACTTCATAGCCAGAGCATATAAACATAAGCCTTTACTAGACAAAACAATCCTTTTTTCTAGAATTTAAAAGCTCAGACATGGATACCTCCCCCACTCTGATAAGCTTTCCTTCAGTCAGTAGCTATTTGTATAGATAAATCAGAGGCTAAAAGGAAGGGAGGTAAATCCTCTGGCAACAAAGTAGAGAGACTAGAAGGCCTCTGCTAAGCTTATTCAGTGTTCAGCTTGAAAAAGAAAAGGGTGTAAAATTAATCAGAAGACATTAGGATACTGAATTTGAGGGAAGGAAGGAAGGAAGGAAGGAAGGAAGGAAGGAAGGAAGGAAGGAAGGAAGGAAGGAAGGAAGGAAGAAAAAAAACAAGGAAAGAAGGAAAGGAAAGGAAAAGGAAAAAAGGGAAAGGGAAAAGGAAAGGAAAGGAAAAAAAGAAACTAATGGCTTTCTTTTTCAGCCTGCTTAAAAATACAACCTGAAATGAATTTCTGTGATGAAAGATTTTCCAGGAGAGAGAATCATCAATCACATCATTTCCCTAGAGCTGAGCAGATCTGTATGGAAAAGCCTACCAGCAATAGCGGCAGACATAGCATTTTACAGCATCTGTGGAGAAGAAAAGTTTAAGTGCCTAACAACAAAAAGAAAGTCGCTGGCCTGAAACATTACCACTGTGCTTCTTCTAAAATAATTCAAAGGTTCTTAACATTTCAGATGTTAAATGAAACCTTCAAAATTAGGGTTAACATGAGAGAAACAGTAAATCTGGTTTCCTCTGGTGTATTCATTTCAATAGACATCTCCTATCAGCAGGAAACTAAAAGCTGTCTTCCTGGAACTGAGGAATTACTCTTCCCCTGGAATCTACTCAGATTCTGGCTGGTTGACCAGAGATTCGACAGCGCACCTTTACCCACCAATCAAAATAATCTTATTTGCAGACTGTTTGAAAAATAAGGCATTGCCATCTATATCTTGATAACAGTAACATGCCATTTTTACCACTCCCTCTACCTGAGCTCCCAGTTCCCACTTTCCCTCTTATCCACTGAAATTATAAGAAACATTTTTTTTAATCGTGAAGGTTTCCCCCCATTTTTAAAGCTGTGCTTATTCATTATTCACATCAAAGTAGGCACAGCCCTTGTTTGGAATTTTTTAATCATTCATTTAAACATTTACCTTCTAAATTGTATATAGGCACACTGTTTTTAAATCCACTCAAATGTTCATCTTAAGTCACCTGACCAATTTAGAGGTACTGATTGGTCAACAAGTTTACATTTCAATGTGTGAGAGGATGTCCCATGAATTTGCCACCTTTGTCAGCTCTGGCACTTACATATCACACAATGTCAAGTAGAAAAGTAAATATCGATATTAAAAAAAAAAAAAAGAAAAAGAAAAAAACTCATTTTTCTCAATTCTATTAGCTCAAAAACAAAATAATATTTTTCGTATTTTTCAGGCAAGTTCAGTTATTGAGAACTTTTCTTATGCCCCCTAAATCGGAGTTTATCTTGACTCTATTGATATTTTGAGCTGGATAAATCTTTGTTATGGGAAGTTGTCCTATGCATTTTTAGAATGCTTACAAGCATCCTTAGCCTCTACCCAGTAGATGCCCCAGCAACTCTCTCCCACCTTTCGGTCCCATTGTGGCAACCAAAAATGTCTCCAAACATTGCCAAATGTCCCCTGGGGGACAAAATTGCCCCCAGGTGAGAACTGCCTAATTAAATGAATGAGTTAAAAAGTAAAAAGTTAATTAAATGATCACATAACAGATTGCTCACAGGAAGAAAAAAAAGACCACTCTGATATAAACATGTACAAACAAAAAATAAATCACTTGTCTATAAGAATGAGAAATGAAGAAATGACATAAAATATCTCATTTAGATTTCCATCAATGCCAAAAGTAAGTCGAAAGTTAAAAGCACAGAAACACTAGAATCAGTCTGCAAAGGTATATAAGCCTGCTTTGACACACACTAACTGTGCAATCTTGTGTATATGAATTAACATCTCTGTGCCTCAGTTTCCTCATTTAAAAAATGGGGCTAATGATGGTGCCTGGTTCATAGGGTTATTTAAAACATGTAATAAAACACTATCTGGCACATAGTAAGTACTATATAAGTGTTCCTGTCATCACCATCATCATCATCATCATCATCTTTTACTTTTGTTTAAATTTTCAGCAAAATTAGTGCACTTTTCTTCCAATTCTCTACCTTGATGGAGAAGTGCCACTGTAGAGAAAAAAAATGGTAATAATGACACTTAATAATTGGGAAAAAAACATCATTTTCAAATATATCTTACATGGCACAAATGGCAGCGTATAGTTTACACACGTTTGTCACCCTGCATTTTTCACATTAGCACATATATATCAACCATATTCTTTAAACTACATGATATGCCATTGTATAAATGTATCATTTTTCCTGACCACTATTGATAAATACTTCAATTGTCTCCAGTTTTCTCTTGTTTTTGTTTTATTTTATTTTGGCTATTACAAACAATGCTGCAATGAACAACCTTGAACCCATAACCTGGTAAAATTTGGATATTTTTAAAAGCTGGATTTACTACCTCAGCATTGAATTAAATGTGCTCAAGAATTCATGGGTCTGTTAATAACACAAACTCTGACACTGTTAGTTATCACTTCTGCTAGATTTTACCAAAAGAATTCCAAAAAATTCCTTAAAGTTGATGTGAGATGTTTTGGCTACATATGAGAAATATAATAACCACTTTAAGGCTGGGGGATCCACTCATGTGAGAAAAGTGGCTACCCCTCGTTATCTCAGAAAGGCATTTGTTAAGAAAGATTTAGGTGAGAAGGCAGATCAAGCTTTTAGTTATGAAGTTTCCATTCACATAAAATTGACGGAGTGTATTAACTTTGGTTTAATTGAAAATAAGATTAATATTCATTAGCTCCTTTGTGCTGGGCTCTGGCCTGTGCACCTATGTATAGTGAATACACATCTAATCTTCACACAACTCTGAAAGATAAACATTACTGTGTTCCATTTACAAAAATTAAGAAATGGAGGCCTAGAAAGTTCACATACCCAATAAAACAAGCAGAGCAGGAATTCATGCCCAAGTTTCACAAACTACAAATTCTAGATTCTTTCCACTATGTCCCATTAACTGTGATATTTGACTTTATATAAGCTTAGTGTACAATTAGGAACTGAAATAGCTAATATGTACACACTCAGAAATAACACTATTTGCATGACTGTACTGATCAGTAAACAATACTATAATCATGCCATCTTAGGATTTCACAGTATGCTCTTCACATTAGTTTTTGCTAAGAGAATTCATTTGATTAACAAAACAATTCAGAACAATGCCAGATTTTATATGGCATTAAATAATAATAATGAATTATTATGAATAATAATGATTGTCTAAATACTCTGTCAAGATTAAAGATTTGGGGGAAGTCTCTAATTTTTTGATCACATATCTCCAAAACAGTAAATCTGAAAATACACTGAAGTATATAAATAGTAATCCATTAATGAAATATATGCAGTTACTACTATAATATTGAAATAAATGAGATTAAAATAAGTAAAAATAAAAGCTCTAATATTTGTCCCACACTCCAACAGACAGTCTCACATATTTTGAGATGTGCACGCTCCACTTTGGACACTACTGTCTTAGCAAACAGCTTCACATTTTAATTCAGGAAACAGATATGTATCCATTTCATGAACTTGATAATATGTATTTTCTGAAATACCAAAAATTTAAAAATGAGACAAAGGACCGTACTCTGCACAAAGCAGGTCATCAATAAACATTAGTTATAATTTTAAATGATTACATCAACTTAAAATAAAAGTATATCCCTTTCATACTTATTAGCTACAAAACTGGATTCAGAAACAATGGCTATCACTCATTTAAAAAAAAAAAAAAAAGACAACCTTCTGATTCTGAGATATAAAATTAGATGTGAAAATGGAGGGAAAAACATTTATTGAAAATATTCAAACCCTGAATTCCTAAACTAGAGCTGAATTCTGTGAAATGAATAGAAAAGAAAATCAGGAATTGTTAGAAAAGTGAAAGTTAATTTTATGGTTTGGCAAATCATTTAGAGATGAGCTGAATTTTAATACGTGATAGTTCAGAAAGGAAACAGGAAGAAGAATTATAAAGAGAGAATAATTTTGGTTTATATAACTTTTCTGGCTTTGTGATGAAGGTAAAATTTCTGAAAAATGACAGGTAACATTAATTGGCCTACATAAAGGGTAAAATCAATTTAATATTAGTATTTGAACTGTTTTAGCCATAGTGGGGACATGGTATCCAAATAACACCACACCTAGACCTCTGCCAGTTCTACCACTGGATTTCTTTGCCTTGAATCTTTGGAACCTGGGCCAATGGAACTTTTGTTCTACGTGATGTTTATGCCTACTGAATAATCTCGTTTTACATTTGGCCTTATGTTCCCACCAGAATGCAAGCCCTACAAAGTCAGGAAAAATTTTTTTAATCCCTCTGCTATATCTCCAATGCCAAAAACAGCACATGGCACACTTCAACCACTCAACAGTGATTTAAAGAATGAAGCCCTCCATACTTCTGCACAACTCAAGTCCTCTAAAGGCAGAAGAGTGAGTCTGTGTGTAAATTAGGCTGCCTTCTCTGCCAACCTAAAGTCCTCCTTTAGATGTAAGGGCAGCCCAGATGATACAAGACTGATGATCCCTGTAGACAACCATGCGGTCAGAATAGGGCCTCTGTCCCTTGGCAGCTACTTCTCAAGTGTTCTTTGTTGGTTGCTCACCATCTCTCCAACCTCTAAATATTTAAAAACTTCAGGGTTCAATCTTTTCTATCTACATTCACCTTATGTCATTTGGTCTGGAGGCTTCAAATTTTCACCTCCAGCTTTGACCTCTCCCTTAACTACAATGTATCTTCAACAGCCCATTCAACATCTCCTGGATATCTAGCTATCTCAACATAACTAAAACTGAGTTCTAAATGTTTCCCCCTCCCCACAAAATAGCTGAAGCAGAGCCACACAGCCAAGTCAGGCCTAGATCAGACTAACTGCAGTTAACCTGCAAACCTGTAAGTAAGAAATTAATGCTCATGATTTTAACCACTGAGTTTTGAGGGATTTGTTATACAGCAAATACTGATTTTACATACTCTACCCTATCTAAAATAGTAACACCCACCCTCACTCTGATACTTCCGGCCCTTCTTCCCTTTCTTCTCTTCCATAGCACTTATTACTAACATTCATATATTTTACTTACATGCCTTGTTATGGTCTATGTCCCCCATTAAAAAAAAGCTCTACTTGTCTATTTGATTCCCTGCTATATCTCCAGAACCTAGAAAAGTACCTACCATTCAAACACTCATTAAATATATAGTGGATAACGAGTGAACAATTAGCCCTGTGTTCATACCTCTAGTATAATTCCCATATGACAACATTAATAAATTCCATAAATTCTGCACTTCTCCTAAAAATATAATTCATATCTTCATTTAGTCTGACTCGTCTAATATGACTTAAACCTGGTCATGATACATTAAAAATTTCCATTTTATTATTCAGTACTGAAGATACTTTTAAAGTTTGTCCAGAAAAAAATAAAGGTACTAGACAGCCCTAAACTAAGATTGTAAGACCCTAAACAACTCTGTTTAACTCTCTTACATGTTTCCCAAACTACAAATTAGAGGAAATACCTAAGCCAAATATAGAGAACAGAGAGCAACAAAAACTTACAGGACAGGGATTTTATGCCAATCTTTGAAAAATGAAGGGATTGGATACTTAATATTCTGCACTCTCCCAAAATCATGTTTTCCTATAGCATATTCTATTTCTCTTAATAGCACTTATTCTGGTTTTTATTTCTCCAACATACTCCAAGCTCTCAGGAAAAGATTTAGTACTTGGTAAATATTTGATGACTGAATGAACATTAGCATTTAAAAACATATTTACCTGACTGGTAAAATGTAGATTCTCACTTTAGCTTCTGTTTTTTAAAATTTTTGACACAAAATAAATATTAGAAAAAAATATAGTTTGGAAATATACTAAGCCTTCAACTTTTAAAAAACTATGAAAAGAACAAATAAAGAAAAAGGGTATGTATATGGATGGAATTATATAGATAAAGGTAAAATTAGTGATTAAAAAAATAAAAGTTGGTTGTTGAAAAGCTGAATAAAATAAACTAACAGCTGGAAATCCCAATAATAAGAAAAAAGATAATGTTAGAATGAAAAGTAAAAAAAAACTACAAAGAAGAGATTAAGATGATTATTGGAATACTGATGTAACTTTATATCAATAATTTTTTAAATCTAGAGAAATGGTTGGTAGGCTACAAAATTCTAGTATTTCCAAAATTAACTCAAGAAGATAGAAAAAAATTACCAGATCTATAACTCTATTACAAATACAAATATGATCAGATGATTCCTACATGATCTCACTATTCTATAGCACAGAAAAAAGATGAAAAACTTCCAATTCATTTTTCAAAGTAACATATAACCAAAATTCCAAAATAAAGAAAAAATATTTTAAATTCTTATGAAGTATTTGCAGCACAGCAAATAGGTTTGTTACTACTACACCTGTGTGATGGCAAATTATTACACATCTTAGTTTTTTTATCTGTAAAACAGAAAATATAATAGTACCTAAAGCATGATATTGTTATGAAGATTATATTGTAAAGTTCTTAGTATAGTGCTTGGCACATGGCAGATGTTCAGTAAGTGTTAGCTATTATTACATCAAGAATGAAAGCAACACAATCCACTGAATTATCATTTTAAAGGGGGGAAATAAGAAATACAAATGCAAACATCTGACAATTTTTTTAGCAAACGTTTTGGCAAATATTTAAATAAAACAGGTATAAAAGGCAATCTCCTAAACATGTGAAAGAATATTTATCACACGTCAATAGCACAAATTATACTGTGTTAAAATACTGGTTGTTTCCATTTAATTAACTATTAAGACTAAGATATTCAGTATTGCCATGATTATTCCATATTTTTGAGATTACAATAATGAAATAAAGTAAAACAATACATATTAGAAGAGACGAAATTATTATTTGCAGATGATATACAGCTAGAAAGTCTGAGAGTAAGCAAAACTCTATAGAATAAGAGATTTTAGTAGGCTGAATAAAAGATGTACCAAAAATCAGTATCTTTATAGTGGCAATGACAACTTAAAATTTATAGGAGAAAAAGATGACCAACTCACAGTAACAAAAATTATATAATATCTGGGAACAAACTTAATGAGAATAGTACCAAACTATATGATAAACTTTCATTGAACATGAAATACAACCTGAATACTTTCTATTAACTACTCAACAGTACCAGTATCCTCTCAACCACCCAAACTAAAAACTTAGAATCCCTTCTAGTTTAATCCCTCTCCTCACTCTTTACATCTGAAATTAGTCACTAAGTCCTGCCTATTTCATCTCACAGATATCTCACAAATTTATCACTTATTTGCTATCTTCACTTTAATTATCCTAGTTATCCTTTGGAAAGACTCTAGTAAATTAAATATTCTTCCCACTTCTAGCCTTATCCTCCTCAAAATCATAGTCCATCCAGCTGCCACAATATATAATCAACCCAAAACACAACCTAACTAGATCAAGCCCCAGTTTAAAACCAGAGGTCACCACTGAACTCTGAATGGAGTCCAAGCTCAAGGCTAATAAGGCCTTCATTCATCTAGACTCAGCTTCAGCTCCTCCTCCTTTTCCCCCTTTTTGGGGCTTAAAATAAGGTTCTGTTTCCAATATTAGGATAGCATTTCCGACTAAAGATGTGTCAGCTTCTCACAGATATAATCATGGTACATCCTACTAAATTTACAACATCAATTTTTGGTGAAGATTTTTTGAAAAAGATACTTTATATTAAAATGAATACTGTATATAAAGATGCAAAATTTGTGTGACTGCTTAAGTTAAAATGCAAGATTTCAGAAAAAGATAGCACTTACAGTGAACAGTTTAGACCCTTTTCCCTTGGCTCAAAATAGGGATGAAGATGATGATGATGCATTATGTCATTATTAATTAAAAGTCTAACACTACCAAACTGTTATCACATATTTCTCAAGGAACTAAGCTGTAACTAACATTTCTGAGAACACTAAGTATGCCAGGCAACTCTGCACCATCTGACATGACCTCATCTCTTCTACTCTCTGCTACAACTACAGTGGAGTCCTCGCTGTTCCCGACATACACTGTCAGGCTCCCACTTCAGGGCTTCTGCTTTACTATTCTATCTAGAAATCTTTTCCCCTAGAGAGCATGCTCTTTGAAGTATTTCCTCAAAGGTTGCTCTCTCTATCATGACCTCCCATTTCCCTTCTCAGCCACCATTAATTAGAGAAATAATTCTATTCTTTTCTCCACCTCACTTTCTTTAACTTGTGTTTTTCTTTTCCCTACCAAAATGTTAATGGTAGGATTTTATTTTATTAACTATAGGATTTTTATTCCTAGTACCTAGTATCTAGCCCACTATAAGCTCTAATTACTTATTGAATGATCAACTTTATGCAACAGGTGTTACTGTTAGCCAGATTTTACCTTATGAACAGACTGAAGCAGTGAGAAACTGCCTATGATCATACAGTAAAAGGTAAAGTTACAATTTGTAAGCAGACAGCCTGACTCTGCTCTTCACCATTATTTCATGGTACCTCTAATTTATTTGGCGAATTCCATAGGTACTATTTCTCTTATTAGACAGTTCCTTCGAAGCAGGAGATATTTCATTATCTTTGTTCCTGAGTGGTGACTTCTAGCCCATGTTACATTCAATAATTGCTTTCAGAGTGAATGACTGCATAAATACATGAATTATGCAATGATTTTTACGTTCGTCTCAAATGGCCATATTATTTTAAAAATCAATTTTTAAAATTGACTTTAACATAAAAATAAATCCTGCCTTGAAATGTAGTGATGTAAAAAATATTTCCTTGACAAAATTGACAAAATATGATTTCTGACAAATGGTTTAAGTAAAAGGATATGTAACCTATTCTTACAATTTTATCCGAACTGGTTTTTAAAGCTTTACTCAACATTAGCATAGATTAAGCAAAAAGCTCCGGAACCGTGATATACACATGCATAATATCATCTTTGATCAAAAGCCGCAAACGACAACGCCATTTCCATAGACATCGAGATTTATAAATCAATCATGCCAAATAAAAATAGACACTTTCACTTACAAAAACTGACACTAACGAGTACCCCCGGAGCAATACCTGGCTCAGTAGTCACCCGCAGTTTGCTTTCTCAAATAAGTTTGACGACTTTCGTTAAGGGCATGACTAACTTGAAACAGAATCCCAAAGGTCATAGGTTTACTCTGAGAAACAAACATTCCTGGATAAAAAGGACGGACATATCAGATTTTAAAAAGAGGCCGGTCCCCGGCTGCCTCAAAATCTAGAGCTCAAGATTCTCATCCTCAGAGTTCCTCACCGTGTCTAGACTAAGGGAAAGCGACCATTTCTCAGGTGGAGGATGATGCGCAAAGGAAAAAACTAGCCATCCAGCATGAAGGCGGAGGAACCAAAGGAAAACACAGCGCACTGATGAACAAGGACCCCAACGCCTAACTGCCCCTTCACAGGTTGAGCCGCAATCGCATTTCTCGCGAGATTGTCTTCCCGGGATCTCGAAGCTAAAACCTCGCGGCTTTTTCGGATAAGGGGTCTGAAAGGGCAGCTCCCAACCCACTGCACAGAATTATCGAGCGGCTCACTCTCTCTGCCCGTGGCCCCCTTCCTTCCATCCTTCTCTTCTCCCCGCCCCGTGGTTTAGAGCAGTCCCCCAGAATGCCTTGGACTTCCGGAGCTCGACCGGAACCGGAAACTTCTGGAAGCTAGGGGGTGGGGTCGAAAATTAAATAAAGCGCGGCGAAAGCTGGAGACCTGACCTGGTAGGTTAGTCCTGGCCCCGCCAGTGGGTCTTTAGCAGGTCCCCATGGACTCCACAGCCTGCTTGAAGTCCTTGCTCCTGACCATAATCAGTATAAAGCTGTTAAGTCGGAGGCGAACGGTACCCAGCTTCTACGGCACTTGGAGGTGAGGGGCGCCACGGTGGGAGACGAGATAGGCTTTCCTGAGGTAATGTTTAGTTAACGGGTGCGGCCGCGGATAGAGGCCCCTGCCTATGAAAGAAAGGACATTTCCTCCCTTCCTCAGCTGTCTGTCTTGGTAAAGAAGGCGAGTGTCATCCTTGAATTCCCACCCTCTTCTACACCGCCTCTAGTATTCTCTGCGTTCAGCTGGCTGCAGCGGGAGGGACGAGTGAGTCCTGAAAGTCCTAGGAAGAGGAAGGGTGGACGAAAGACTGGAGAATTTAGGCTGTATTTGGGGTTGGAGAGAAAGCTCAGAGCTGTATCTTTCCATTTGCTTTTTTTTTTTTTCCTCTATGGTGACAGAGTCTTGACAATATACGGCGATTCTCGGTGAAGGTGATGGGGAGTGCTGATTAAAACTTGTTTTATCCTTGTCCTTTAGGCAGTTTACAATCTGAACCTATTTTTACTGCTTTTATTTTAACTCATGTTGACTTCGAACTGGAAAAATATGTCAACTTTCTCTGGGTTAAGAAGCAATCTCACTAGTAATCAACATTTTTTCCTTACAAAATACATTGCTCACAGTTTTTCAGCCCTAAAATAGTGAATTGCTTTCATTTTTTTATTAATTCCCACTGAGTTGTGTCTATAGTACTTAATTCTGTTGTATAACTTTTTTTCTTAATCTGCTGTCATTCGTAATGCATTCGTTAAATTCCAACTAACTGACATCAGCTTAATAAAAAAATTGAGCTCAATCAGAGCTTATTTTGATTTTCTGTCGCAGCTTTATTAACTTAGAATTGAACGTAATTTTAAAATACATTCTATTTGTTGTGTTAACCCCATGATAAAAGGTTAAATTACCAAATATTAGCAAAATACTACTAAGAGAAGACTATTGCAAATAGTACAGTAACATCAGTTTTTGGTGAAACTGGAGTACCTTAAATGTGTCTTTGTTCTCTCAAACTTCACTGATGCTCTTTCTTATTACTTCAGGTGCCCATCTCCTACGTGCATTTTCTTTTTTCATTCATTACCTCAACAAATTTCTGGAAACCTAATAAAGACAAAAGTGTTAGCTGTTAAATGCTAATGCTTTGCTTCTCAGGTTAGAACAGTATGCTCCTGGATCCACAAGCCACAGAATAAGCAGTGCACTTGGTTTTATTTACGATGGAGTTAAGTATTTCAAATATTAATTTGAAACATTACCTCTCTTTGGAGAAAAAAACAAGTATATTGTAAATATGAGCGCCAGGTTATCTTGAATTGAAGACTTCAGAGAAATTTGAGCCTTACAGACTGACCACTTGATACTGTGTTCCAAACTTTAAAGGTGTTTACTGAAAAATAATCTGTTTAGAGAAATAACATAGATACAGTGCAAAACATGCATTAATCTTAAGAGGTTGGTAGGTTTTTTTAAGAAGTGCACACTCAAGTAGCTACCACCTATATCATAATGTAGAATTTTAGTAGCCTATGAGTTTTTTCAATTGCCCTTTCTCATAAAGTTCAGATAAGTGGACTTATATAATACTTTTGTATATGGCTTTTGTATATGGCTTCTTTCATTCAATATAACCTGAAATTCATTCATGTTGTATATGTGCCAGTACTTAATTCTTTTTATTATTGTGTAGAACTCCATTGTATAAACGCACCACAATTTATATATATTCTCTTGGTGGGCATTTGGGTTATTTCCAGTTCTGAGTAGAATTTGAATATATTATAAATATTTTTAACTGTTGTTATGGATTTATGTACTCATTTCTCTTATATGCCTAGGGGCAGAATTCTGGGTCTTACAGTTTATGCTCAATTTTAGTTGAAACTGCCAAGCAATTTTTCACAAGTTACATCATTTTACGCTCCCACCAGCAATATATGAAATTTGCTCTCATTTGTCACCACCAATCCTTGGCACTTTTCAGATTTTAAATTTTAATTATTTTGGTATTGACATTAATAATGAATATATTTGTGCAAACCTTTAAGGACAACATCTGAGGATACAAAGAGAGATGATTATCTTGTGAAAGATCATTCTGCTATTGTGCTGCACTTCTACTGCTATATTTTTTAATAGTCTCAGGCAGATCCTGAGGTTTGAATTGTTTTATTATTGACAGCTGATCTAGTCTCAAACTTGATTGTTTTTTTATTGTACAAATCTTATATAATTATGAGCATGGATTTAGGAACAATGTATTTCAATTATGCTAATATCTTAGTGTGGGCCTCAATGTACTCATCTGCAATGTAGTTAGCACCTACCTTGCAGGATATTATGAAGATGAAAAGAATTAACATAATGTACTTAGAATATGCCTAGGCCAGAGTAAATGCTAGTATTAGTTATTACTAAAATATTCTATTTGCATAAAACATTCAATGTGTATGAGTAAAGAAAAAATTTGTAAAGCAATTTTAAAATTTTACCTGTAACAAATACTTTTACATGTTAGAGTACTTACGTTATTGAAATACTGGTCCAGTTCCAAGGCAAATTATTTAAAGCAGAAAATGTCTTCATATTCTGGAAGCCTAGCTTTATAAATAGGCAAAAGCACAATATTCAGAAGGTTCCTTACCACAAAATAATTACTATCCGTATCTAATTTCACCTTTGGACCTATTTTTCAGTGTTATAGACTTTTCCTTTAATGTCAAAACATATAATCCTTGGGAAAAGATATTCTGAAGCTCTCTTATCAACCAAGCTTTAGAAAAACTGACGTCTAGGTGAGGCAATACAAAAGGGACACAGAAAGGAAAGTTTAGAAGGATATTAAAACAGCCTGCTTAGAGTTGATCTTCTAAAAATAAAATGTTTAGAACATTTAATTCTAAAATAACTAATTGTTTTCCATTTGTATAGAAAAGATGTTTAATAATGAAAAACATTGAAAAAGCATTTTGAAAATAAATGGCTGTTTGACAAATGTTTTGGGCCTTCAATTCCAGCTTTACCTTTTTGAGGGGGAAGGGAGAGGGTAACTTATAGGATTATAAGAGAGGAGTAAAACATGGAAGAACCAAAAATAAAATTTGTCTATGCTTGACCTGGCCACTTAAAAAAAATTTTTTTTTAGCTTCCTTTTTTGTAATCTCTGACTTCTGGGCTCAGCTACTGTTTTGGGGAGGGAGCAGGGGTGATCACATAGTTAATTACATAGCTATTAAGCCTTTAGATTTAGCTACTTTTCACCCTCCATTGCCTCCCTCAAAGTAGGTGGAATGAATGTACTGGAATTCTTTTATTCAATAAATATATTGGTAATAGAGTGTTGATTTGTAGTCTGTGCTTTCATGAAATGTTCAGTATAGTTGAGAGGATAAATATTGCTAGGTTGTCAAAAATTTACCAGTTTATAAAAGAATAGTAAACTATAGGATAATGTAATAGGCAAACCTAACCTAGTTGGTAGAAGAGGATTAGAGAAAGCTTTCTGGAGGAAACAAATTAAAACTGAGACCTGAATGATTACATTAGCTAGTGAGAGAAGGGATAGGTCATCTTTAGGCAGAGGGAACAGCATGTATAAATTCTCTAAGTTGAGAAAGAGCTGCAGTGACACTTCGGGAACTGAGTTTATTCTAAATTGAAAAGGAATGAAAACTTTCAATTTTTAACTAACACATTTTAATTACTATTTTGTAGGTAATTTCTGGACAGAAGCTCACACGATTATTTACATCAAATCAGATATTACCAAGTGAATGCTTGAGTTGCCTTGTAGAACTACTTGAAGACCCAAATATAAGCGCGCCACTAATCTTAAGTATTATAAGTTTGTTATCTCAACTAGGTAATGTATTTCAGTTTCTCTTTTTCACTTTTTAGAAAATGTATGAATTTAATATTTTTAAAGGGCAGATTTAGGTATAGAATATTTTGGAGAATGATTCACATTCAAAAGATTTCTCATTGCAGGACCTTTCAGAACTGTTTCTCTTTGTGGAACTCTTGAAAAGGGGATCTTGTATGCATCCTTTCTTAAGATTATTGGAACAAAGATTCAGAAGCATATACAAACTTAAGTGGTCTACAGATAAGAATGCATACACTTTGTAAAATGCTGACCTACTTTTGAATTTTAAAAAAGAGTACATACACATAATCCCAGTGTTAAATACATCACTCAAAAGTTATAGCTAGTGATCAAAAAAATCATCCTTTTTTGATAGGCTATGCTGAACTTAGAGCTAAGGGTAAAAATGCAGATGTTGCTTTTTCTATTTTTTATGACCTTATCTTTAGTTTTTAAATTTTCATTAATTACTTTTTTTCTTGATCTGCGTTTGTGGATGGAGGGGAGATATTTCTTTGTGTGATTATAAAATTAGTATGTGTATATTCACAAAATCTTGTGATCCAGAAAGATTGATAGCAGCACGTCTAGTAGAATTTTCTTGATGGTGAAAATGTTCCATAGTAGTAGCTACTA
Organism: Eonycteris spelaea; assembly: GCA_003508835.1. Lineage (NCBI taxonomy): Eukaryota > Metazoa > Chordata > Mammalia > Chiroptera > Pteropodidae > Eonycteris > Eonycteris spelaea. Next base: position 1,977,171 of record PUFA01000235.1, read on the forward strand.
GCCACATAGGGCTGTTGAGCATTTGAGGTGTGAGTAGTACAATGAGGAGCTGAATCTTTATTTAATCTAAATTCATATAGCCACCTGTTGCTTAGTGGTTACCAAATTAGACAGTGTAGATATAGAGAGTAAAAATTGGTCTTTACTTAATCACCACCAACTCTCATCATTTCCACTTCTGGAGATAATATTGGGGATATATCTTAATGGTTTGATACATGTCTTTTCAGGTCTTCTTCTATGCTGTAACAAATAATTTTAGATCAAATAAATTAACAAATAATTTTGGTTATTTTAAACAAAAATGGTGTTGCAGATATCTTAGATATCTTTCCAGGTTGGTGTCCTTTTAATAGCTGTCTGATACCACATAGTAGAGTACTATGATTTACTCTACTAATGGTGAATATTTGTGTATGTTTTTTTTTTTATTTTTGCTATTAGAATCAATAATGCAATGAGCATTATTATTTATTTCTGTTCAAATAATGGTGTATTTCTGTCACATAAGTTTCAAGTAGAATTTTCAGGTCATTGTTCAATTTGATAGTTAGTACGTTACAAATTGCTTTCCAAAAAGGCTGTACTAATTTTAACATCCACCAACTGTATTTATGAAAATGACAGTCATTTTCAACATTTATATATTTTAGAAAATTTGTAAGCGATGGTGTTTTTATTTGATTTTAAAATTTTTGTTTGCTTTTTAGTTAATATATTTTACTTTTAGATTACAGAAAAATTGAAATAAGCTTTTAACAGCAAAATTTCTACAAATAATTAAAGCAAGTTTTTCCTTCAAATTAATCCACACAGAGAAATCATTTGTTTATTAGCAAAAAAGAAAAAGGAAAAACTCATACTCCCTTCTCTTTTTAGCTTATACAATTTCTTTGATTAAACTTCTAAACTGGAAGTTATTTGAAATAAAATAGCCATATCATATTTTGATATTTTTATATATAGCAAATTTAATATGGAAATAAATTTAAAATCACTCATCTTTTATCTTTGAAGACCATATGTAAAAAGGATATATTTTGTGCCATTTTATTTTAATTTATAGCTGTAGACAATGAAACCAGAGACTGTCTTCAGAATACATATAACCTGAATAATGTGCTGGCAGGAGTGGTTTGTCGGAGCAGCACTTGCCACAGTGATTCAGTGTTTTTGCAGGTATACAAACCCACACAGTACTTTTCACTTAAAACATGTTCTTCTTTCCTTATTTTCAGTCAATATATAGTATCTATTATAAACCGTTAACTTACAGTGTACATAGTTGGCATAATACTGCATGATTAGGTACAGTTCTTGCTGTTAATAAATTTGGGAACTGGTTGATTATTCCTACTGTTCAAAAGTTTTTAGAGAAGGGAAGTTTCTCCAAATTTAGCACTTTCACTGAAGAAAGACAAACCTATATTGTAACTGCTTTGACAGACTTATAAACACAGATGTCACCATTTTGAGATTTAAGCTTTCATATTAAAATTGTAATTTGAGTTGGCTTCTAGTCTCAATCTATTGAAGAAACATTCTTCCAAAATTTAAGCTATAGATTTGGTCTTATTTAGCATAGACTCAAAGCTCTTATACCCATAACATTTTATTGAACCTAAAGTGTAATGTTAAGGAAGAAAAGCATCTCCAATTAAACTGACGTGCAATTCTAAAGGTGGTAAAATGTGAAAAAATATGTATCTTACAATTGATGGGATATATATATGCTTCAACCTGCATATAAGTTTAAGATGGTTAGGTGAACTGAGTTGATGACAAGATGCTCTATTTGAGATAGAATGTATAGGAACATGTAAATCAGGAGATGAATCCCAAGGTTCTTAGTAGTCTCATTACTTTGTGTTTAAAATAAAGAACCATTTTAAGAAATGGAAATGTTCTTGCTCTAAACTATGCCTCCTAAAATGGTGACATGCTCAGAATATTCACAGGAGTTCATTTTTGTGAGTACCCAATATGTTTTTATGTGTTTATATTCATTACTATTTTCTTATTCCCAGTGCATTCAACTTCTGCAAAGGTTAACATATAACGTCAAAATTTTTCATTCTGGTGCCAATATAGATGAATTAATTACATTCCTGATAGACCATATGTGAGTATGCAACCAAACATGCAACCAAATAATCTATTGGTTTATTTTTAAACTAAAATTATGTAATAGTTCAGTTTTCCTTATTTTTTTCCCAACTTTTTAAACAAAGTAAGGTGGATTCTTGTTTACTCTGATGATTTTTAAGGATCAAATGGTGTAAAGCAGCTTATATTTTCATAGCAAAAATTTACGAAATGGATTTACTTGAACAGAAAAACTTATTGAAACTGAAAGTTGTATTTTTAATCTCTTTGCTATGAAAATATACTGATGAGAATAGCATATGGTCACTTTGAAAATAATTTTTACAGTTCAATGCTGTAATTGAATAGGATCACTTAGTTTCAAAACCTGAAATAAATGGGCAATACTTACTATTCAAAGCTTACTGTCTTCATACGTTAACCAGATTTTTCTTTTTCATGCAAAAAGGAATTTAAATATGTAAATTACTATATAACTCAGTAATTTAGAATGAACTTAATGTTTTGTTTTCTTTTTCGTAAAACAGTCAGTCTTCTGAAGATGAGTTAACAATGCCTTGTCTGGGATTATTGGCAAATTTTTGTCGACACAATCTTTCTGTTCAAACATACATAAAGACTTTGGTAAGAAGTTTGTAAAATATTTCTTGCTTCGTGGTGCATTCAATGCTTAAAGAAAATTTTATCCATCTTTTACTTTTGAAAAATGTAATAAGAATTTGTCCAGCTGGCCCATAAAAGTTAACAAAGAATCAGATCGACATGTAAATAGTTTGAAGTCTTCTAGCTAGACAGTAAGCTAAGAGTTAGTACAAATGTTGAATACTAAAAGGTTTTCTTTTCCATAGCCTCCCATTTTTTGTATTGGATAATATTATTTTTTGGTGACAGAAAAGAAAAATATCATTGCCAGTTCCATTTACCTCAGTCTTATATTTCCACAAAATCAATGGCAACTCCACTGGAAATATCCTTGAGTAAATGCCTAGCATCAGTTACCAGTACTTATGATAAGTGAAGGCACACTAATGAGGTTAACTGACCCACCATGAGAATTATATTAAATCAAGAAAATTTATTGATTCTTTAAGGTACCTTTGTAAACAGTCTCCCTACTGAGCAGTGTTCAGTATTATCTGTTTAATTTTAAATTAAACAGTACCTCATTTGTTCATGTGCTGGGTTTTTCTGACCTGGTCTTGCTTTGGAAGCGGAGGTTATTTTGAGCCATAGAAGTGTTTGAGAAAGGTAAGCATTTACTTATAATCCTGTATCTAAATGCCGCTCTTCACTGAGTTTGTACCTATCTGTGCTACTACTATAATCAGTATATCAGAGTACCATCTTACTTCTTGAAGTTGATAATGATATTTAATAAAAGTTTACCTACTCTGTGCAAGATACACTTTCTGAACCAAAATATAAGACTTATAATTTTTATTCTAATTTTTTTTTCCTTCCTCAGAATAATGTGAAATCTTTTTATCGAACTCTTATAAGCTTCTTGGCCCATAGTAGTTTAACTGTGGTTGTGTTTGCACTTTCAATATTATCCAGTTTGACATTAAATGAAGAGGTTGGAGAAAAGGTAAATATGTTTTTTTGTTATTATTTATGAAGATAATTCTGAAATTTATGTTCTCTGAAACTTTAAGAGTCATTGAGGCTTTTTGTTAAGTTTTAGGATGGTGTCAACTTAAATTTTTGTTTATATAATATACGTTCCCTAATTTTTTTGAAGCTGTTCCATGCTCGAAACATTCATCAGACTTTTCAATTAATATTTAATATTCTCATAAATGGTGATGGCACACTAACCAGAAAGTATTCAGTTGATCTCTTCATGGATCTCCTTAAGATTCCTAAAATTGCTGATTATCTTACCAGGTATGGCTTTCTTTGAAAAATTTTTAACATTTTTTTTTTAAATCAAGATGTATTTGTGATAAATAAAACTGCCTTTTTTAGATTTAGTAAAACTGAGTTCTACTAATTCACAATAGGCTAAATCAGAATATTTTGATGTGCTTTATCCCCATTCTTTTTGCTTTCCCAGTCTGAAATATAAAAGTATAACAAGGGTATGTTTTTTAGTCTTTTTCTTGAATGAGTGAGTCATCTTTCTTTCACATTTTCTACAGCGGCTCTTTCAAATATTTACTACTTTCCAATTAGAAGACTGCCTTATCTTTTCTTTCATAGGAGAAAAAAAAAAAAAAAAACGGAATCCCATCTAGTTGAAGTTCCCTCAAATCTTCCCTCCTTAACAGTTACCTGGGTTTATATCATTTCTTATTTAGTGTCCTCCTGTTTCGCTCATAAACATCCCATTATTCTGTGTGTTGACTCTTTTTATCCTATCACCTTCAACAGTTTCTCTTCTTTCTCTAGTGCCTACCATTCAAGTGTCTCTCTTTACCTTATACATGTGCTCAACTTTCAACTTTTCTTCAACCATTTGTCCCTTTTAAAATCTGCCATCTTCCATTACCTTTAAAGTGAATATCCAAATTCTCTGTATAGCCCTCCAAAGTGTGGTCCTTGGCAACTTCTCAGCCTTATTTCTTCACATTTTCTTTCCTATGTATTTTGTATAATCATTTCAGACTCTGAATAGAACCACTAGCTTGCTAGAAATGCCCTTTCATGTATCTATGTGCTATGCCCTCTGAAGTACTTTCTCTGGAAGGTTGAAATACTCTTTCCCCTTTATATGCCTGACTCCTATTTATTCTTTAAGACTCAAGTCTAGGAAGCCACACTGATCAGGCCTGTCCCACCAAATCTGGGGTTGATACCCATTCTATTTCATAGCATTCTATACATTTCTTCATTATAGCATTGTATTTTACATTATGTTATTATTTTCTGTCTTTCTGCCTCCATCTGTAGTCTGTGAGTTATCTGACAGGGCACTATTCTCCCAAATCCAGGATGCACCAATCACATAGAATATAATGGGAGTGGTACCTCTAGTGCCTTTTAAAGTACCTGCTCCTTACCTCTATATCTGCAGAGCCTAATTTAATGTCTGGCAATTGTAGTTGCTTTATTAATAAGTAGCTGGCTAATTAGAATATTCATCTTCTTTGAATTTTTATAGTCTCTAAAAAAAACCTAAAAGTACAGAAAGTTTCAAAGATTGATTTATTGCCACATAAGTTATTGTTTTTTACTGTTTAGTATGACAACAGAGCCAGTTTATTGTATATCATAGTGGTAGAATATGTTTTATGTTTAAGTATAAACTTTATAAAGACTATTCTATATTAGAAGCTCAAAATAAATAAATGAAAGAAAACACTTAAATTTTACGTTAATTTTATACATAAATATTTTCAGTGTTCCAATTTCATGATTGTCATTTGATGTATATTTTTATTTCAAACCTAGGTATGAGCACTTTTCTTCATGTCTTAATCAAGTATTAAGTCTTCTTAATGGAAAGGATCCTGATTCTTCTTCAAAGGTATATAAAACATGACTTTTTGTTTCAAAATTTTAAAAACTATAATTTGAACAAAATTCTAAGTGCACAGTTCTATAAATTTTTAAAAACTGAACATAGCCATTTAACCAATGTCTAGATCAAGAAACAGAAAATTGCTAGTACTCTAGAACTCTCCCAGAATCTTTATTCACTTGTACAGTCCTTTTGGAAAACTGTATACCATATGACACAGTGATTTCACTTCTAGCTACATAGCCGAGAGAGATGTTCATAAGCTCACCAAAAAATATGTGGAAAATGTTAAACAAATGAAATTTAAAAAAAATACTGTTTAATGATTTTTAAAAATGTCACACGCTTGGGGATAAATCCAACAAAACATGCACAAAGTATCCACTCTAAAATTACAAAATATCTAGAGAAATAAAAGACCTAAATAAATATAGACATACCAAGTTCATAGAGTGCAAGAGATTATAATATTAGGTCAATCAAAATCACAGCAAATTTTAGTAGTTTTTGTTTTGTATTTATTTTATTCTGGTGTGGAAGTCGTGAAGCTGATTATAAAATTCATATGGTTTTGCAAAGTTCAAAAATAACCATGGCCATTTTGAAAAAAATGAACGAAGTTGGAGGACTTATACCAGATATCAAGACAACATAAAGCTATGTTCATTCGTACAGTGCAGTATTGTCATAAGGATAGATAGCCCCATAGAACAGAATACAGTCTGAAACTAAACCTGTAGTTTGTAGTCGTCTGATAACAGTACAGTCTTTAAAATGTGATCGTTTTAATAAGTGACACTCGGTCTATTGAATTTCCACATGGAAAGAAACAATTTTCACCACAACCTCACACCAAATGTGGAAATCAGTTCCAGAAAGATGATAGATATAAATGAGAAAGGTAAAACTGAACTTTTAAAAGAAATATGTAGTATACGATCATGCTACCCTAAACAACCCTGATGCTGTTTGATCTCGGAAGCTAAGCAGGGGTCGGGCCTGGTTAGTACTTGGATGGGAGACCACCTAGGAAGACCAGGTACTGCATGCATACAAAATAAAAATAAAAATAAGGGATTGCAAATTGACAAGGTCCTTGCAATCTGTGAGGTCAACCAAGAGTTGCCTCGCCTAAAAAGAAATAATAATAATAAAAATTTAAAAAATAAAAAATATGTAGCAGAATATCTACAACTTTGGAATAGACAAAGATTTTCGTTCATTTTATTTAATAATTTTTATATTTCAATTATAGTTGGCATACAATACTATATTAGTTTCAAGTGTACAATATAGGGACTAGGCATCTATATAACTCACAAAGTGATCACCCCAATAAATCTAGTGCCCTTCTGATACTATATATAGTTACTATATTATTGGTTATATTCTTTATGCTATACTTTCTATCTCCATGACTGTTTTGTAGCTACCAATTTGTATTTCTTAATTCCTTCCCCCCTTTTTCACCAACCCCCCCAACCCTCCTGCCACCTGGTAACCTTCAAAATGTTCTCTGTACCTATGAGTTTGTTTGTTTGTTTGTTTATTTTATTCATTAGATTTCTGACACACGTGCAATCATATGGCATTTGTCTTCCTCTGACTTACTCCACTCAGCACACTACCCTCTAGGTCCATTATGAAATATCTTTTCTATTCCATTACTTTTAGTCTGTGTATGTCTTTTAATCTGAAGTGAGTCTCTTGTACATAACATATTTAAGAGTCTTGTTTTTTTATCCATTCAGCCACTCTATCTTTTGATTGGAGTATTTAACTCTTTTTCATTTGAAGTACTCCTTGATAGATATGTAGTTATTGCCATTCTTTATTTAGACTTTTAATACATATTTTTTTCTTCTCAAAGAAGTCCCTCTAACATTTCCTATAATACTGACTTAGTGATGATGGACTCCTTTAGCTTTTTCTTGTATGGGAAGCTCTTTATCTGTCCTTCAATTCTAAATGATAACTTTGCTGAATAATATAATCTTGGTTGTAGGTCCCAGGTTTTCATCGCTTTGGACATTTTGTGCCAAGCCCTTTTGGCCTGTAGTTTCTGTTGAGAAATCTTCTCACAGTTTTATGGCCACTTCTTTGTATGCAACTAATTGCTTTTCTCACTGCTTTTAATATTCTCTTTTTTTAATTTAACCTTTGGCATTTTAATGTGATGTATCTTGGTGTGGGCCTCTTTGGATTCATCTTATTTGGGACTCTGAACTTCTGCGGTTGTATGTCTATTTCCTTTACCAGGTTAGGGAAGTTTTCCATCATTATTTCTTCAAATAGGTATTCAAATCCTTGCTCTCTCTCTTCTCCTTCTGCTACCCCTATGATGTGAATGTCGTTATGCTTGACATCCCAGAGGTTTCTTAAACCACCTTCTTTTGTTTTATTCTTTTTTCTTGTTGCTATTCTGTTTGGGTGTCCTCTGCTACCCCATCCTCTATGACACTGATTCGATCCTCCATTTCATCCACTCTTTTGATTCCCTCTAATGTACTCTTCACCTCAGATGTTGTATTCTTCTTTTTTGACTGGTTCCCTATTATGTTTTCCATCTCCATTTTTATATTTTCTATCTCTTTGTTAAAGTTCACTAAGTTCATCTTACTCCTCTCGTAAATTCCTTCAGCATCCTTATAATTACTGTTTTGAATTCTTCATCTGGTATATTGTTTGTCATTTTGGTGACTTCTTTTTCCAGAGCTTTGTTCTGTTTTTTCATGTGGGACATGCTTTTTTGTCTCCCATTTAGGCTGCCTCCCTGTGTCTGTTTCTATGTATTAAGTAGAGCTCGTAAGTCTCCCAGTCTCAGTAGAGTGGCGTTATGTAGTAGATGTGCTGTGGGGCCCTGTAGCACAGACCTGGGAGGGGTCCAGCTGCAGGCCAAGTTCAGTGGCAGCCTGTGCACCTCGGGCCACCTGGTAAGAGTCACCAAGCAATCCACATATGACTGCCACCCATGCTAGACTCATAGGTGCCTCAAGAGGCCAAGTGAGAAACAGAGACCAGCTGCCCCTGATATGGGGCCTGGGGTTGCTCAGCAAGAAGTCCAGGGCATGCCGAGGCCAGATGCTGCTTTTTTAGGTTTTGTGAGTCTTTCAGAGATTTTGTGAAAGTTCGTAGCAGGAGCCAGGATAGCCTGTTTGTATGGAATAAATCACTGGAAGCAGCTTGAGTGGTCCCACAAGTTGAGAGAGGCAGAGTCTCAGGGAATACCCCCAGGCAGAACAACCTTTGTTATCCAGGTTGATGGCACCTGCGTCTGCAGGCCTATGGGGAAGGGCTCAACAAAGGAACAATGGCTTCTGCCTGCACTTCTGTCTAGGAGCAAGCCACCCCTCTAGCCCTTGCCCTGTAGCTGGACAGCTCAGAGCCTCCCTTATGTTCCTGGTGCCCCTCAAGCAGCCGTCTCAGCACTGGAGCTTAGAACAAGGGAGTCAGTCAGTAGGACCAGGCATGGGCCCTTTAAAAGGAAGGTCTCTACTTCTCACAGCCTTCTGTCTCACTCAGCTGCAGCCTCCACAAACAGGCTGTGGGGACTTCTCTTCCTGGCACTGGAACCTTATGCTAGGGAGCCCAGTATGTAGCCAGGTTGCCTTGCTCCTCAGGTAGAGGAGGTGGCTCTGCAGCCACAATAGCCCTCCCGATTCTCAATGGGCATGTGCGGTTGTGGGACCAGGTCATTTCGTGTTTCTGCCCCTCCTACCGTTTTGAGGTGACCTGTTATTTGAGGTGACCTATTTGTAGAGCTTCTGTTCAGTCAGACCTCTGGCTACTCCATGTACTGATTGCTCTATAGTTTTGTTTTAATTTTATTTTGGTCGCTAGAAGAGGCGTGCACAGCCTTTACCTTCCATGCCATCTTGAATCCTCTCTGAAGGCCTAAATAAAGATATTCTTAAACAGGAAGCAAAAACACCAACTATATAGGAAAAATGTTGATAAGTAGGACTATATTAAAATTAAGAGCTTCTGTTCATGAAAATAAGAGAGTGAAAAGGCAACTCAGAGTAGGAAAGTTATTTATAATAACATATATCCAACAAAGGACTAGTATCTAAAATATATTATTTAAAAACCTGTATAGATAAGTCAGAAAAAAACACTGAACTCAGTGGCTAACCTAAACAAAGAAAGTGTGAATTGGTCAATAAATATGAAATAGTTGCTCACTTAATTACTATTTAGGGAAATCCATGTTTAAATAGTAATGCAATACCAGTATATACCCACCAGATGTTTAAAACTAAAAATGGGAATAATATTAAACATAGATGAGAGTGAAAAAAATTTATAAATGTCCCAGTATACATGGGCTAAAAATGGGTACAACTACTTATGAAAACTGATGTTATCTACTAATGGACACTGCAGAAACCAGGACCCAGCAATTCTACTCTTAAGTATTTACCCCAGAGAATTGAAAACATGTGTTCACCAGAAGACATATGAAGAACATAGCAGTACTGCTCCTAATTACCAAGTATTAGAAACAACCCAAATGCCATCAACAGTGGAATGGATGAGTAAACTGGTATATTTATATGTCGGAATATAATCAAGCACCACTTAACAATGGGGATATATGCTGAGAAATGCATCATTGTTTGAATATTATAAGTATACTTACACAAATCTGGATGGTATTGCCTAAACACCTAGGCTATATGTTATAGCCTATTGCTCTTAGGCTACAAACCTGTATAACATGTTGCTGTACTGAATACTATAGGCAGTTGTAACACAGTGGTGTGTATGCATCTAAAAATAGAAAATGTGCAGTAAAAGTACTGTATGAAAGACAAAATATGGTATAGCTGAATAGGGCACTTACCATGAAAAGAGTTTGCAGGACTGGAAATTGTTCTGGGTAAGTCATTGAGTGCTGAGTAACATGAGATTAAATCAAGCACAAGAGAAAATGATGCAATGAAGATGTGCTATAAACAAGAGATGCATGAGGTTGTTGCTGGTGTAACAGCATACTCTTACAGCAAACTTTATAAATAAAAAGAGTATATTCTAAATGAATAAAAGTATAGTATAGTAAATACCTAAAGCAGTACTATAGTAGTTTATTATCATTGTCAAGTATTACACACTATACATAATTGTATATGATATACTTTTATACAACTGGCAGCACAGTAGGTTTGTTTACATCGTCGTCACCACAGACCATGAGTAATACATTGTGCTCTGATATTAAGAGGACACTAAGCAATAGGAATTTTTAAGCTCCATTATAATCTAATGGGACCACCATTGTATATGCAGTCTGTTATTTGGCACACGACTATTCAGCAGTAAAAATGAGTGGAATACAACTGTATGCGACAAGATGGATGAATTTCACAAATACAATGCTACGAGAAAGAAGCCAGACATGAGTATACACTATAAGATTCTATTTACATATAAAGTCCATGTGATAGTTCAGTATAAACTAGTAAGCTGATTGGAAAATTTATGTGGAAATGCAGAGACCCAAGAATAGCTAAGATAAAATGAATCCTTGGTGTCAGGAATCTGATGTGAAGGAGTGAGTGGGGCATTATCTCGGAGGAGACAAGTCAGTTCTGGAACTTTGGTAGAATTCCTTTTCTTGATCTGGTTTCTAATAACAGGTGTGTTCACTTTGGGAAAACTGTCTAGCTTGCACTAATTAATTTGTGTACTTCTCTGTATGTTTTACCTACAGAGTAAATGTACTTGAAAAGTATTTTCTTGTATGTTCATAACATATCTCTGGTAAGATAAATAAGAAACTAGTAGCACTGCTTGCCCTCAGATTATAGCCAGAGGTCAGGCTGGTACCATTGACTTTGGAATCAAGTGAATATATTACCTATTCAAAAATAAATACTACAATTTATATTTAAAAGAAGGTAAATCAAAGATTGTTATTTGTCACATAGTGAATGCTAATGGGCTGAATTCTCAAAATCAGATGCTATCAAGTCGATTAAAACACAAATCCCAATTATATGTCATTATATACCAAAATATAAAAGTAGAATATAAATGAATAGGCAAAGAGATGGCAAAAGAAATTGCTTCAAATGATATGTTTGTTGTATAGGAAATAAAGTAGAATTTAACTTAACAGCTAATAAACAGGCCGATGTGGTATAAGGCCCAATTTATGAAGTAAAGAAGAAATAAGGTAGACTAGGAAAGCTAAAAGGCGTAATTCTTATAGTGTGCAAAAACAGTGTGGAAATAGCTGTTCTTAAGGTTGGAACACTTTGGGATGCCCACATATGAATATTTCCGAAAGTGCGCTTTATAGACATTTTTGAATCCTATCATGATAGCAAGTGTTAATTACTAATTTTTTCTTTTTTTTTTTCCATTTTAAAAACAAAGCATGTTTATGCTTTAAAATTTTTTAAGTGCCGTAGAAGGCATATAATGTTAGTTGAAGTTGCCCTTCCTTTGGCTCTCACAGTCCTGTTTATCAGGGGTAACCACTATTAACAAATTTCTTTGAAACTTTCTGGAGTGTATTCACACATTTTCAAAAATAATCCTGAAAGAATTGGAAGCTGCTTTTAACTTTTGTTTTAGAGTATTTTCTTTAAAAATGTATATCATTTTCAGCTTCATCATTTGATTGCTTTGTGTATTAAGGTCCAATGAAATTGACATTTAATGAAGACTTTATATTGCACAGGTTTTAGAATTACTTCTTGCCTTCTGTTCAGTGACTCAGCTGCGCCATGTGCTCACCCAGATGATATTTGAACAGATTCCATCTGGCAACAGCATTCTGGGAAGCCGTTCTAAATGTTTAGAGCCTACTGTGGCTCTCCTTCGTTGGTCAAGCCAACCTTTGGATGGATCAGAAAACTGTTCTATTTTAGCTTTAGAGTTATTCAAGGAAATATTTGAGGTAAAATTTGACAATTTGACTTTCACTTTTATGATTCTCAATGAACAGTTTGTTTTAAAAAATATTCATAATAAACTTCCGATTGCTCATACACTTTGGGAAAATTCAATTACTGGACTCCCTACCATTCAGCTACTGAATTTCTTTTTTCTGGCAAAGTCACAAATATTAGTGTTTTCCTTTTTTCACTGAATAGCTTATATATACTCCTTTCAGTGTAATAAGTAAAGGTTTATGATTTATATGTTTTGTTGTTGTATGACTATATTTACTAAAGTAGTCACATTCTGTTCCTCTATCTCAATAGATACTGCCTGCTGCCTTTATTAGCCTGTTGAGTGAATAAATATAGGCATGTTAGATTTAGTCAGTGAAATGGAGTGGAGCATGCTGGCCACTTCTAGGCACTTAGAATACAGGCAAAAATGTTTCCATAAAGGCCATTTCATTCTAGTAGATTTAGCATTGTCTACTATTCTACTTGTTTTTGGTACCCATTCTGCATTCACCAGTATCTTCCTAGAATGTTTATTCTCCTAACTGGATTTTATGCACAAAGAAAAATATGTATGAGTAATTAAATATATTTTGTTAAGGATTATGCATGTTATTTTTCCTGTTTTATGTTGGTCTTGACTGTTAAACAGTTTTAGCATTTAAAAAGCCCTTTGAGATTCTAGATGGGAATTATTTGTGGTTGTAAAGTATTAAGACTAGTGTCTATTATTTATTTATTTATTGTAATCACATTTAGAAAATTCAGGATATTTGTTTTAAATACACACTTTTAATTTAGAATAATTTTTAAATCACAAATATAGTCTAATTCTAAAAATCTTATATGCAGTTGATTAACCCAAAACCTTATTCCATTTGAGGAAAAAAAGTCATCATAACCCGCAAAACTGGATAAAAGGGTAGATTTTAAATAGGACACACAGGTCAATAATTAAAGTAATTATAAAAGATTTAAATAGGCCATTACAGCTCAGAGATGATTATTTCTGCATTCTGTATTCCATTGTAATTTTTTGTTTGTTTGTTTGTTTTTAATGATTGGTGTTGGTTAATACTCCAGGATGTCATAGATACTGCTAACAGTTCTTCAGCTGACCGTTTTGTGACCCTTCTACTGCCTGCAGTTCTTGATCAGCTTCAGTTCACAGAGCAAAAGTTAGATGACGCCTTAGTAAGAAAAAAGTGTGAAAGGATGGTCAAGGCTGTTGAAGTTTTGTTAAATATCCTTACTGTTATTAAACATGGAAACTAAATAACCATTACTCTTTTTTCTAGCATTGTATTTACTACACTTTTGTCTTTATTTGTATCACTTCTCATGCTTCTATCTATTCAGAATTATTGAACTGAAGTTTAAACTATAGAGTTCTCAATGAAGAGTTCTTATACAAGTTATTCAGACTTTTTTCCTTGTTTTCCTGTGAAGAACTTTTAAGCTTTTAAATAACATTTTCAGAAATGGTTTTGAAACTTGATTTGAATATTTTTATCACTATTTGAGATTAGGCAATATTTTGTAAAGTAACCACCATTACTCTCTTCTAATGCTAATTGCTACCTCTGGACAATTTGTGGTGCCATCTTTGGTGGACTGTATCAGAGAATAAAGAAATATTGGTAGAGATGTCATTATTTTAACTCAGTTTTTTAGTTTGTGTTTTAAAAATTAAGACCTCCATAAGTGTTTTAATAAAGATGACTTTACACTTGGTTACTAGAAGGACAAATATTATCAGGACAAATTAATTCATTCCAAAAAAGAAAACCTTGAGTGTAATTAGTGTCACTACTTACCTTCTATATAATGATTTTCTTAGGTCTTTCCTTGTGTTAGCTTTTTTTTTTTAATGATTCTAAGTCACTTAGAAGTCTAAATCTCAGTTTTTAAATATATCCTGAATGCTTTTTTATCAACAAGGAGCAACTGTATCCCATCCAAATACCTTACATTTACCTGGTCTAGTTTCTTTGTATCTCAGAGCAACAAGAATTTGCTCTACTTTGTCCTGCCTTAGAGCAAACTCCATATCTGTTTAATTTTCTCTTTAACTGCTGCTACTTAATTTTCCTTCTCTTTACAGTGGTGACTCTTAACCCTAGTTATGTATTACAATCATCTGGAGAACATTTTTCAAAATATACTGACACCTAAACTTTACTTCTAGATATTCTAATTATAGTAATGTGAAACCCTAGCAAGGAAGAATATTTGTTATTGTTTGTTTCAACTAGCCAGGTAATTCAGACATACAGCCGAAGATAAAAACCATTGCTATAGAGTCACGTGATTACTTTGCTTGACCTTAGAGATATCTGTAAGATATTCAGGCCTTCAATCATTGAATGATACCAAACTTGACCCTTTTTTAATGATAGATATTCAAAATAATATATGAATGTGAGAAAATAACTTCCTTTAGTTCAACAAATATTTATTGAACCGTTGTGATACCTGCTAACAACAACAACAACAAAAAGCAGAGAAACAGATTCTCTTTTACCTTCACCTAAGAAACTTTTGGTGTCAGTCACATCTCTTGCCACTTACCAGTCACTTAACATGCTCTGAGCTCTAGTTTCCTAATTTGCCATTGAGTTAATGTAACAAAAATTACACTGAATTGAAGTCATACTTTGTATTGAATTATCCTAAATGCTGTAAAGTGCTGTACAAATCTAGGGTTTGTTTAGATTTTTTTTTATTGTGTCCCTTGACAAAACTTACCTCTATGTGGAGATGATACTCTAAAAATGCATGTTGCAAAAATCCTGACGACTATCAAATGTACCACTCTGATAGAACAACAGTTTACATATGGCAAGATTGATCTGGGGTTTGGAACAAAGGTAGCAGATTCAGAATTGTGGTAAGTATATAGAATTCAACTTGCAAATGGTAAGCCCGAACTTAATAAAAATCAAAAGATGTAATGATTCTTATCCCTTTTAGGAGTTCATTCTTGGGTGTGTTATATTCAAAGTGTAGGAGAGAATTAAAAACATTTTCATGACAAATTTTTAGTTAATTCATAGATCATGTGTTTCTGAAGATATTAACATCTGCAATTTGCTTTTTGTTGTTTAAATTTGATTGGTTTTAATTTATTGTGATTGTGTAAGTTTCTTTTATACTCCTGAACTCAGTTATTATTTTTATATTCATTTAATTTAATATTTTTAAGCAAAACATGAGAAAACCAGTAGTTTTTATGACAAGTATTTTGGTCACTACTGGAAGTTTCCTAACAAAGCCAACTCTTCCACCTTAGCATGTTAAGACTTAAGGTTAAAGGTAGATTTTCACTCATAGTAATGAGATCATTTTATCCCCTTTTTCCCACATGAAATAAGTCCATTTAACAGTTCTTTATTGAGGACCTTCTCAATGCTAGACACTGATTTGTCCCAATTTCCATGAATGTAATAATTGTCAGTAATTGTATACCTCAGTAACCAGGATTATCTTGGTTTACTTTTTTGTACTCCCTTTTAGGTACATGGCTGAGAACATGGCTTAATATAATTCATTCAGTAAATATTAGGTATTTTTTATTGCCTAAGTTTGCCCTCTATTGTTGATACTCCTGTGAGAAAGATAAGAATTAAATAGGTCATCAAGTCAGTGCTGCTAGTAATTTGAAGCAGAAAGTAGAAGTGTGGTGGCATTTGTGAACAGAAAAAGGCTGTCTAACCTTAGACTATTAATGCCTATTTATTCTTTTTGGATCTTGGGTTAAAAGGTTGGTGTCTGATATTTTTACTTCTCAAAAGAAATAATACTTTTATTTTCTTGAGGTTTAAAAACAAAAATATTGGTTTTTCATTTTCTTTAGCATATTGGACAGAAATAAGCTCTAAGCAATTTTTTAGTTATCTAATTTAAATATGACTCTTTTTAAAGCAAACTTGCTGCTGATGTAATTTTGAAAACTCTTGATTTGATGAACAAACTTAAACAGTTGGTTCCTGGTATGGAAGTAAGCTTCTACAAAATCCTTCAGGTGAGTTTAAACTCTTCAAATAGTGAAGTTTGTTCATACATAATGCTTCCCAATTTATGTTTCTGTTTTAATATTTTTAATTTTTTGAAGATTTTCTTAGTACATTCAGAAGAACGTTTAAAGTTGTTAATGGTCTTATGTAGCTATAATATTCTTACTACAGTTATTTCACATAGTTTTGTAGAAATTGACAGTAAGTGCTCCAAGTTCTTATGTACAGAATGTTGATAATAGTGGTGCTTTCCTTTTTTGTGTTCTACTTCAGTTTTCTTCATTTATTTCTATTGACATTTCAGTGGTGGGAAGAGTAGTACTTATTTTCAGGGTTTTGTTTTTGGTTGAAGTTGATAATGAGGTAGGGATTTTAAGGGGATAGGGAGACATCTGGAAGAAAAGGGCTTGGTTATGAATGACAATAAGATTAGACAATGTATGTAGAAAATAACCGACAAATTTCATTGATAGAAGCTAAATGAGAGCTCTAGATTCTTACCTTGATAGCCACAAAACCTGGTTTATAATAGATACTTAGCAAACATTTGTGAACTAAGTTACTATAATAACAAAGATGACTCATGCCTGTATAGACAGGGTAGAAACCAAAACTGAAACCTTTGGCTGAAACACTTGTACACTTTGAGAACATGATGCTGAAGAGATGAGGTTCAGGTGTTAACTCCATTACTTACTAGTGCAGACTGGAGTAAGTTATTTCACCTCTCTGAGCTCTTGGTTCCTGAGTGCAAAGTGGATAATGATCCCCCTCTATAGAAGGAATTATGAAGGGTTACCACGGGAGTTATGAAGGTAAAGGCCATCTCTTTTCATGGTTCTGTGGCATTATCTACAGGACACTTAACATTGTTGATAGTTATAAAGGATTCATGTTTTAATATTTTTCTCTGTTAACTTGAATCAAAACTGAATTTATGTCAGTTTTTAGATGTTTTTCAGAATAGATGATTTGAGGTTTACAGTACTAATGTAAAATATTTATTGACATGAAGGACTTATACTTTAAGTATAATTATTTCAGTCACTAAATTAAAATTTTTAAGTTAATTTAAATTTTACTTTTATTTTCTATTAAGTTAGTTTGAATTTTACTTTTATTGTTTGATAACTTGGAAATGATTAGCCAGTTTTTCTTTTAAATGGTAGCTAGAAAAATAAAACAATGATTGAAAATATCAGTCAGTTGTGGATAATATTTTAAATTCATCAAAATATTTAAGACCTGAAATTTATAGGTACAGTCAAAAGCATTCAAAACCTTTGCCAGATTTTTAACCTTGTGTTCATATTGATTGCTAAGATAGTTATAACAAGGTAAAGACTAATAAATATGTCTAAAAGCAGGTAGAAACACTTTAGAATTTGTCTACAATTTGACTAAAAGACCTGACATTATTTCTATTTTCTGCCTCTTGTTTTCTGGTTTCTAATTTGCTTAGGATCCACGCCTGATTACTCCCTTGGCTTTTGCTTTAACATCAGATAATAGAGAACAAGTACAGTCTGGATTGGGAATATTATTGGAAGCTGCTCCACTGCCAGATTTTCCTGCGTTAGTGTGAGTTATAATCATTTGCAGTGTATCTCTTATAGTGCTGGAATATCCTGTTGTGTTTCTTTAGTAGGCCTCAATGTAGATAGATTAAAAAGTTAGTGAATCAAAGTCTTTATTGTAATAGTAATTTTTCAAATGGTTGAAAAAATTTAATTCCACCTGAAAAGATCAGGTGTATACTTAGGGAAGAGCTAGATCTAGATGGTTAAATACTATCCAGGTGAATCACAGTCTCTCACTGCCTCTTTTCATGAAGTAAGGAAGAGCTTTTCCTTCCCAATCGTATAAGTGGTAAGTCTAAGCATGACTGTTACTGATCAGATCTAGGTCATTTGCCAAGGAGGGGACCTTGGCAGATGCTAAGGGTTCACTTATGAGAACTACATGAACTAGAAGTTAGGAGTTAGGGGCAGGTGGGTAAGGCAAGTTCTAGAAGAAAAATTCTCTGCTTTTATCAGAAAGTGGGATAAATAGTGGCCAGGCAAAATTATCCACTATATTCATTAATTTTAAACATTAAAAGAATATTTGCAATTAGGTTTGAAAAAAAATTAGATTTTCAGAGCTGTCTATAAACTAAATGATTGACAAAATGTTTAGTAGGATTCTACTTTAATCTTGAAGGTTTAAGTAGATTATATAAATGTATTTGCAAAAGTAGTTTGAATAAACTGAAGCAGTGGTAAATAGGTAAGACATTTCTACATGCCAGGATCAGCAAACTATAGCCAGCAGATGGGAGTCTGTTTTTCTAGATAAAGTTTTATTAGGATAGGGCAACATCCATTCATTTCCATATTGTCTGTGCCTACATTTATGCTACGAATCAGTATTGGGAAGTTGTAACAAGCTATATAGACTCTCAAGCCTGAAATACTTAACTACTTTGTCCTTTAAGGAAAAGCTTGCTAACCTCTGCTACTTTTATTAACTGACTTAGCAAACTCATTTGTCAGAATTAATATTTTAAGTAGTCATAAATTAAGATTTTAAAAACTATGGAAAACAAGACATAAGATAATACATAATCAAAATTACTCTTTTTTTAATAAATTTTTTTTAAGAAATGGACAAATAGGGAGCTTCTCAAGTCACAAGATAAAAGTGGTCTGTAGAGCTGCTTTATTTTGTGATGGCCTGCTTGCTTCAGCTGTGGTACTCTGACATGAAGCAAATCTTCAGCTTTACTGAAAGTGAGAGTCTCATCTACTTTCTGTCTTTGAATACAAGGCCTTCCCAGCATTCTGTGTCTTGGTCATCTGTCTTACTTGTGTTGTATAATTTTCTCTTTGGACATTATCTCAGGTGTCCATTTATATCTATTTATGCCTTTCTTTACATTATCTAAGTTTAATAAGGTAAAATTATATGCTGGATGGATGGATGAGTTGGGTATAGGTATATTTGTGTGTGTATGTGTTTTATGTAAACATTTAACAAACAAACATCTGGTGAGGGCTACTTATGTGCCAGGCTCTCTTCTAGGCGTTTTTGGATATTACAGTGAATTAGAGAGCCTTCTGTCATGAGGTTTACATTCTAGTTGGGAGACAAGTTAAAAGAATAAGCTTTATAACATGCCATCATTATGGGTGGAGGACTTCTTTGAGGAAGTGAGTTTAAACTGAGACCTGATAATAACAAGGAGCCAACATTATGCAGATCTGGTGAGAAACTGTTCTAGGTAAAGTAACAGTTTGTACAAAGGCCCTGAGACAGGAATAATATGGGATAAATGGAAGGGACAGAATGGAAATCACATTGGTGAGGATATACTGAATGAGAAAGGGGAAGGGTGAAGGACATAGGTAAAGGCCAGGTGATATTGCCCATGATAAGAAAAATGTTCTTATTGTAACATTAATATTTTCCTTAATTTTTACAAATAATCCACACTCATAAACTAGTTTTAGTGCAAGAGTTTTCACTATAAAGAGTTATAAGTAGAAAAGAGTTTCCTTTAGCCAATTTAGGACATTTCCCAAAATCCTACTTCATCATAGACTCCAAGATTATTTCAAAAATATTTGAAGACTTATTCCCAAAAAGAATCATTCTAAAAGATTCCCTGATCCTGTACTATCTCTACTTTTTGCTCTATTTTCATGTAGTTATTTCATTTTCTTTTTGCTTCTCATCTAGACTTGGAGAAAGTATAGCAGCAAACAATGCCTATAGACAGCAGGAAACAGAACATATGCCCAGAAGAATGCCTTTGCAATTATTAAATCACAGTTTTCAAACATCAGTAAAATGTTTTACTCCTCCACTTTTGAAAGATAGAATTCCTGGATTGAACATTGAGGAATTAATAGAAAAACTTCAGTCTGGAGTGGTGGTGAGTAATAAATAGCCATTATAAATGGGATTTTGCTGGGTACATATCAGTAAACATAAGCCCTGATTATAACATTAAACAATTTTAGATGCAAATTTGAATATTGAAACAAAAAGTAACAATTTTCTGGAAAGTTAGGAAATAAGAAAACATCAGCCATAAAATTCCTGTATTTTAACATGGCTGTCATTCTTTCCCTAGTCTTCCATCCAACCCACCCTCCCCATATCCTCAGTATTAAAATATGTTAAGAAATATATTTTAAATTCCCACAAGAATTTCAGATTTTACCCAGATATTCTTCTACAACAGCCAGGTTAGTTAAATGTTTGTGGACTGTCTGATACGAGTTTTTTTTTTTTACTTTGTTACTTATTAATTTTTAATTTAGCTTTATAGTAGGCATTTTCTTATTTTGTCGTGTTAAAATTTTCTGATTTGTTTACTTTATTGTGTTAAAATGTAGGTAAAGGATCAGATTAATGATGTGAGAATATCTGACATAATGGATGTATATGAGATGAAATTATCTACATTAGCTGTGAGTACAGATTTATTTTAACCATGTGTAACAAGCTTTGATAGATGTTTTCTGGTAAATGATGAAGATTAATGTTGTTTTTTTAATAGTCCAAAGAAAGCAGACTGCAAGATCTCTTGGAAGCTAAAGCTCTAGCCCTCGCACAAGCCGATAGACTGATTGCTCAATATCGCTGTCAAAGAACTCAAGCTGAGACAGAGGTGTGTATAATATAAATTACATCTGATTAGTAGAAAAATAAATGAAGTAAAACACGTACAAAATATTAGTTATATCTCTGTTGCTGTGATTGAAGTAAATTATCCTCAGCATTTGATACAACTACTCCCTTTTCTTGAAACCCTCTCCCTTGTAATTTAGGTTATACCATCATCTGGTTTTCCTTCCACCCCAATGGATATTTTTTTTCCAATACTGTTGACCTACAGTATTATATTAATTTTGGCTGTACAACATAGTGACTAGACATTTATATACCTTAAAAATGATCGTCCCAATAAGTCCAGTACCCATATGATACCGTAGTAGTTACTACAATATTATTGACTATATTCCCTATGCTGTACTTTACATCTCATAACTGACAATTTGTATTTCTGAATCCCTTTTATCTTTTTCACCCATCCCTCCAAACCCCCTCCCATCTGGCAATCATCAATTGGTTTTTTATCTGTGAGTTTGTTTTTCTTTTGTTTGTTTATTTGGAGTCTTGTCTCTGTTCTTGGCACTGTTTGCTCCAGATCAGATCCTTTTGATTTTTCATATGAATCATAGCAGAGCTTCTTATTTGTCTTCCTACCGGTAGTCTAGTGCCCTCCTCTCAGCCATCCACTACATATTGCCAGAGTCATCCTATTTTGTACTTAGTTCTCCCTTCCTTTTTTCCTCCACAGTAATTCTTGAGGTTATAATCTGATCTTATCACTCCTGTGCTAAACATTCTTCAGTGGCTCTTACTTTGGCATACAAGGAGTCTAACTACTACTCATTCTACATTTCCTTGTTTTCTGTGCATTCTGTGCAGTCAACCATATTATATTACTTTGCAGTTTATGAAACTTGACATACTCTCACGTTTCCCTGTCCTTGCACTTGCTGCTCCATATCTGGAACACCTTTTTCTCTCTAACTCTTAATAACTCTTCAGATTTTAGTTTAAATTTCCTCCATTTTCCAGTAAGCTTTCTCTGCTCTTCTTTTTTACACATTTGTTGATCTTTCCTCTATATATCTTCCTGGTGCTTCCCTTTTTATATCTATTGACATAAGAAACAACCTAACCTGAGAAAAATTTTTATAAGAGTTTATTTGAGCCAAACAACAATGCTAGGAAGCAAGATCTCAAATGCTCTGGAGAGTGACAGTTTTGCAGTTTCCTTTAATATAAGGCAGATTACATGAAAGTGAGAGAAAACAAGGCACAGAATAGTTAACAAGATTATTTGCTTTCTTGTGGGTGGTTATACCTTTATTGGCCTGAAAAAGATTACTCCGCCATTTCAAAGGTGTGTTAACCAGATGCACAAGAACAGTGGACAGGGCTTGCTTAAACCTTTTACTAAAGAAGATATAAGACTGGGGTATGACTACCCACCATGACATGCCCAGTTAAGAATTTATAATCTGATCACTTTGTGAGGTTGCTTTTGGTCACTGGACTTGTCAGATATATTAAAGAACTACTTTTTCATCCACTTAACACTTCTCACACCATGTGAAAATTGTATGACCCCACCCCCATCTTTGAAGTCAAAGTCTGTTTCTATATCTTCAGACCCCGGCACAATCCCTGGCACATGGTAGGTATTAGTAAAGTTTGACACTATGCTATATGTTCACACACACACACACGTGTGCGCGTGTGTGTGTACATATATACATATATATATCTATATATTATGGGTGAGAACTTTATTCAGGAATATGAAATTCCCAGCAGATACAAATGTAATCTAGACGTGATTTCATTTATAATGAGTTATGAAGTTGTTTGACTTTTGAAAGAGGCATTAAAATCAGTGACAAGTAGATGATATGTTGAATTTATCATAAATTCTAATAAAACTAGTGATATTAATATCATTTTTTCTCTCTTCATAGCACATTCTTATTTCCTATGTCTATTGGACATGCTTTGCATTTTATTGGAAGATTTACTGTTTTACCCATATTACTAAAAAGGCTTTTTATAAAAATAACAATATTTGGTATTACTGCTTTACAGACTCTCATAAAAACAGAAGGTCTTAGGTTTTTATCTGGCATTTTAAAATAAGTAGTATTTTGGGGGGCAAAATATTCTAGTTAACTACCCTGCTCTTTTGATGTTTCATGTCACAAATACTTTCATATTGAATCTAAGTTCACCGATTGTGCTAGCTTAATTTTTTAAATGTTGCTTGAATAAAGATGTTATTCTTAATTCTTACCTGAAATGGGTAAACCTATATGTGCAGACTTTGTGGTTTAGTGTTTGTGGCTAGCCCCAAGGGCCATATCCTTTTAACTGAGTACTGTATGTAGAGCTGCCTTCATATTGTTATAATTGTGTTCATTTTCATGATTCTGATCTTACTGAGATTTTTGTTTTAAGAAAAATCTATTAAGTAAAAACTTGAGTGTCAGCTTTATTGGAAATAGTTAAGTAATAAGTATATGTGACTAATAAATCTTCATATAAGCCAATAGGTGCTAACCTGTTACATATTTGATAAATCTTATAAGTTGTAGAAACTGAACGTATTATATAAATGATAGTTGAAAAGTCTCTATTCCATTTTATTTTAGGCACGGACACTTGCTGGTATGTTGAGAGAAGTTGAGAGAAAAAATGAAGAGCTTGGTGTGTTGCTAAAGTCACAACAGATTGAATCAGAAAGAGCCCAGAGTGATATTGAGCATCTTTTTCAACATAATAGGAAATTAGAGTCTGTGGCTGAAGAACATGAAGTACTGACAAAATCCTACATGGAACTTCTTCAGAGGTAAATTAATAATAAAATAAAAGTTTCTGTGTAAGGTTAGAATCTAGAATGAACACACACCACTTCTTTTCTGTGGCCTAAAAGTCTTTTGTAAGTAGACAAATATTCTGATAAAACCATAAGGTAAGTAGTTACCAAGAAACACATCATAGTGAAATGAAGTATTCGTCACTCAAACTCAGTATCAAAGTTAGAAACAGAATACAGGTCTCTGTATCTCTTTCCAGTTGACTCTGCTTCTTTCATTTATTCATGTAGTCAACAGTCATCTGGATGTTAGCACCACAAGGATAAGTTTCGCTTGTTTAGTTCGCTGGCAAATCCTTTGGGCCTAGAACCGTGCTTGGTACATATCTGGGCAATCCATAAATAATTGTTGAATGACCTTAGTTGTTTTAGTTTATATTGGTTTAACCATATGAATTAACCATTTCTACAGGTGAAACATGGCTGAATTAACACTTTCCTATCATTCAGCCTAATACCATGGAAATTTAGGTGTTAGTATTTAACTGATCTCTAAATTTGTAGTCAGTATTTCTTAATGGCATAGAGTACCGTTTACTTATATGTGTGACTATATATGTAGAATAAATTTTTATAGATGCATTGCTCAGTTAAAGGATATGTGCGTTTTAAATTTCTAATTGCCACGTTTCCCTCTAAAAAGGCTATACTAATTTATATTACCACTATCACAAGTATGAGAGTGATTCTTTTTCCCTCCCTTGTTAATATAGAGATATAGAAAAATTTAACTTTGTAATATCTATGTGCTGACTGGCCTATCAACAAAAACTAAGGGTGAAAAATATATAACATCTAGAAAATGTGTGATGACAAAGTGATTTCTAAACTGGATATTTTCCAGCGACAGTTTTTTTCCAAAGTCTGATTGTTCAAGGCACTCCTGATAAAGTGAACTATTAGTATTAAGTCAAGGTGTAAGAGAAAGTAAGCAACTGGTCCAAGAGAAATATGTGATTTCTAGGACCTGCTGATGTACCAGATAGTGATTGAATAGCCAAGAAGTAAAATTCCTACCTCGAGGGGCCAGGTAGGTAGCAAGTAAATGAAGCTGGCTGGGGAAAACTCATTTGTAATGTTAGGGACTATCTAAAGGAATCAAAAATTTTGTTTTTAAGAAACTGCATGGTACAAATAAAACATTTCTTCTGGTCATATTTGGCTGGTGCTGCCAGTTTGTTCATCTTAGTACTTAGTGAAGTGAAAAGGACATATTATGCTTACATTAACCTAAAAGGCCAAACTGAAAGGCAACAAGCATTTATTTGAGATCACAAAGAATAGCTACTTGGGAAGCTTTGATTTAGGCAGAAACCCAAATAGTGTTCCAATTAGGGAGTAAGGCAAAAGGGTTTTATGAGAAGAAGAAAAATAATTACTGAATAGAAGGAAAGAATTGCTATAGGTGCAAATAAACTAAGTTACTGTTATACATGGTGGTATTAATTCTAAAGAATGTCTTTAATTTTTGGTTCAGGCATCAGGCTGTCTTCTTTCTTGTTAGCTTTGCAAACAGTTGTTTGAAATACAACTGTGTTTCAAGTGTTGGTTTGGCCCAGTCTAAACGTAATTTTGCCCAATTCAAACATTCCAAAGGTTTGAGGAGTGAGGTGTGAAGGCAGTTCCTCTGGAGTCACTGTCTTAGCTCTTTTTAAAAAACAAACAAACCTTTTCACACTTAGGATAGTTGGGTATCAAAG
Organism: Eonycteris spelaea; assembly: GCA_003508835.1. NCBI lineage: Eukaryota > Metazoa > Chordata > Mammalia > Chiroptera > Pteropodidae > Eonycteris > Eonycteris spelaea. Next base: position 2,002,826 of record PUFA01000235.1, read on the forward strand.
TATCACTTTAGAAAGTCTGTATTTACTTTAGAAAGTCTATATTTGCAGGTAAATAAGCAAGACTATTAAATGCAAAGCTTTAAAGTGACAAGAGAAATTTAGAATCCTCAACTATTTTTATTCATTAATTTGACATTTTTAATTAAACATATATTATGCTCAAGCAGCTAATTAATGATGACATACAGAAGTTGTTTCCATTTCTGGACCTAACTATAAAGATAGTTGTATGTATTTTATAGTAAATTTTGTAATGCAGTGTAATCTGTAAAATAAAGCTCTATATCCATAAATATGAGATTAATGCTGCACACATTTTCATTTCATAGTAATTTCTATCACCTCAGTCAGCTAAAACATGTCTTTATTCTCTTTTAGAGTTGATCTAGGTATATTTATGTCCTGCTTGTTCATAAGCCTTTTCTTATCTGCAGGGCATGCAATTCGATTGGAAAAAAAAGATGAAGAAAATACTTAGTTTCTTTTCTTCATTATATGTTTTCCTCCAAAAAATATCAATTCACCCACTCTCTTTTCAGGAATGAAACAACCGAAAAGAAGAATAAAGATTTACAGATCACGTGTGATTCTCTGAATAAACAAATTGAGACAGTAAAAAAGTTGAATGAAGCACTCAAGCAACAAAATGAAAAGTAAATCTCTAGTTCTTTATTCTAATTATTTTGGAATTTTCAAAAACAGTGTGATTTCCTTTATACAGAAAATTGTTTTTTTACAGATAAAATTAATACAACTTTTACTTATTTTAGATATAAACCATTTGGCAGAATTTAAGGGTAATTACTGTTCTCTGGAATTTTGAAATACTTGAGAAAAATAATATGATTCATTGACATTTTCTATTTTTTTTATAACTGCAGAACTGTTGCCCAATTAATAGAGCGAGAAGAACAGAGAAAAGAAGTACAGAACCAACTAGTAGACAGAGAATGTAAACTAGCAAGTAAGTAGCTTTTTATTTTAACACATCTTGTGTTAGAAGAAAATCAAAGCATGAGTGGTTTTTATGTGGCTCTTCATTAGTTTAAAACCGTAAAGCACGTCCCAAACAGCTCTCCATTTCTTGCCATAACATTTCACAGAGCAGTTTAGTTTAACTGGAAGTTGTAGGAAAAGATTGTCCTTTTTAAAATACAACATTTTAAAGGAATATAACAGCAGGTGGCACTGCTAAACTAGCTTCTTAATGATAGCTCTGAAATGAACCACAAATAGTTCTGTTCTAAATCACTTTCCTTAAAGCACAGATATCATCCATCTACCTATATAATTTTTCATAGTTTTCTCTCTCCTTTTCTAACCCTTAAGCTCTGAGAATTGTTCTTCTCATTACTATATATTATATTTAGAACTGAGAAAGAAGGAAAGACATGGATATGTGGCTATTTCTATAGAATTCTGGTATAGGAGAAGAGTTTTATGTGGTGGTGGTGGGTGTGGTGGTGGTGGTTTTCTCCATGAAATACTGTAAAACTCATTTCCAGCAAGATATTTCTTCATCTTCCTAGTTTCTTTTGCTCTTATGACACAGCTACTAAAGTTTTTCAGGGTAAGTTAGTATAGGACCTCTGAGCGTATAGCTGACTGTTTGTTCTTTTGAAGACTTGCAACAAAAAACAAAAGTACAAGAAGAAAAGATTAAAGTCTTTCAGAAAGAAAGGGAAGATAAGGAAGAAGCCATTGATATCCTTAGAAAAGAATTAACCAGAACAGAACAGATAAGAAAAGAATTGAGCATTAAGGTAAGCATCTGTTGAGTTTTCATTTGCAATAAAATAAAAAAAGTTGTTTATTTGTGAAAAGAATGAATCAGTATACATTAATGATCTGTTTCTTTAGTAATTTTGTTTAGAAGATGTTAGGATCTCAAAGTAGTTTGATTATTATTTGTTACTCTCACAATATAAAAACCTGTATTTTCTAAAATCATCAAACATTTATTAAATATACACTGTGTGCCAACACTTAATGCTTTTAAAGTGGGCAAAGAATACCGAAAAGGGTTCCAGTTCTTGATGTCGCATATAGGTAGCTGTATATAGGTATATATCTGCCCCTCTCTGCTTATAGGGATGGTAATAATAATAGTAGTTCACATTTATTTAGAACTTCATAATTTGCAAAGGACTCTACAAAACATTTTTCTTTTTTTTCTCCATTTTTCTTGATCCTTCTCACTTTAACAAATATGTTTTTTGATTTTCAACTGACAAACAAAACTGAGTCTTGGGTTAAGTGACTTGCTCAAGGACAGTCACATTGCTAAGTGAAATAGTAGACTTACATATTCTGAATCTAAGTCATTGTTTCCACATTATCTTGGTTGCTTGAGTGTAGTAGCTATGAATAGCATTTTCTGGCCTATCTGCTACCAAGGAGATGAGATCAGACCAGGATTAAAAGACTGAACAACTGCAAAACATAAGTGACGGAAGAGGCATAAAATGTTCCACATTTACAGATTTCCTAGTTCTGCTTTAATGTAGTTATTTTAATAGTAATTCTGAATGTCAATATGTAGTATTTTCTCTAAAATACCAGTATTAGCATTGACTTAAAAAGACAAATTGAACATGTCTTCCCAATTTATATTGCACTGATTACTTATCTCAAACTTATATAATTTATTTAACTAAAATATAATATTTGTAATACAATCTTTTGAATGGTTGTCTTACAAATAAAAAATAAGGATATTTTAAAATATCTGTGAAGAGAAAACATGCTAAATTTTTTGTTTTTCTCTCCCCCGCCCCAAATTTCTTAGGCTTCCTCCCTAGAGGTTCAAAAGGCTCAATTAGAAGGTCGTCTGGAAGAGAAAGAGTCCCTGGTGAAATTGCAGCAAGAGGAGTTGAACAAACACTCTCATATGATAGCAATGATCCACAGTTTAAGTGGTGGAAAAATAAATCCAGAAACTGTGAATCTCAGTATATAGACATTATGTATTTATCTACTGGGGGAGGAAAAGTGGGGAAGGTAATTTGTGACTCCAAAAGAATATCAGATTATTATCTAATTATTTAGTAAAGAACCTGATCTGATATTTGGTCTTAAAGTTTTACTTCCTGTTTCTGGTTTTTATTGCTTAAAGTTTTCTTTGGTTCTTATATTAGAATATTCTTAACCTCCATTATTGGTTTTTCTCAGTTTTTTTTTTCCCTTCTGTTTTCCACTTCTGCTTCTTGAATTTATTCTCATTTATCACTATTTAGATTTTAAAATCAAACTTTTTTGATATAACAGCCTTAAAAATTAATAAATTAAAAATGTATTTAGTAAAAAGAGAAAGCATGATACTGCCAGAGAAGTTTTTCTCTAAGGTAGAGCAAAAGAAAATATCAGTGAATTTAAAATAATTTTATTACTGCATTTTAAATGCAGTAAAATATAGCATATAAGTTCTAAATTTGATAAAAATACAATGACTATAAAATAAATAATGTATAAAAATTAGAACATAACTGTTAAATGACAACATTGTCATGTTAAAAACTAATAACTTGTATTATTTTTGAAATAGCTTTAGTTTTACTCTTTTTAAAATATTGCATGTTGGCCCACCCATATCATTTCAATTATGAATTTATGATTTTTGTAGGGATAACTTGGATTCTACCCTTTCTACATATTCAGAAATTTATTTGTTGTTATTCTGATGTGAATTTCATTTAATGTATTATCTTTTATTTAAATAGTTTTTAATTGGGCCATTTAATTTTAAAGCATGGGCTAAATATTTTTATGTATTTCTTTAAATACAAAGAGAATTTCTTTAGTACTCCTCATTTGAATCAAATGTTCTAAGTAGTGTTTAAGAAGGGTTTTATATCAGTATTTTGGTTGATTTTACTATTAGACTGTTAAAATAATTTTACTGGGTGTTTTCTTCACTATTTTTATCTCCATTTGACTTAGGTGAACTTCTGTTTTTCAACTGTAGTATATCCAAATTTATGTTTAGACATTAAACAATTTTTTTTATAATTCATTAATTACATTGATATCAAACCATAATACTTTTAAATATCTATGCATTTTGTTCAGTTATGCAAATTTTTAAAAGCATTGTGCAAACTAACACATTTTAAATTGCTGCTTATTCTATAAGGAGTATATTCTTTTTGGGAAACTTCAGGAATTATCAATTTAATATGAAAAAGCTTAAATGGTTACATATGACTAAAGAACAAAAGGCTCTATAAAATAAAAAACAAAAAGTGTCGTAAACCAATAATGCACCAAAAGCTCTAGGGAAAACCAAAGCATCTTTATAATTTAAACACTCAAGACACTGAGCCTAGCCCATTGCTGCCTAACAGAACTTTTTGAGATGATGGAAATGTTCTGTGTCTGCATGGTTTAGTGTATAGCCTTTAACCACATGTTGCTATTAAGGACTTAAAATGTGGCTAGTGCAACTGAAGAATTCAGTTTTTTCAAATTTAATTTTAATTTTAATTGCCATCCTACTGGACAGTGACAGTGAAGATCTAGTCTTCCAAGTATACATTTTAAACCACACAATATGCCCTTTCTTAAAGACCTACATAGGCAGAGACTACATGTATTTTTTTGCAGCCTTTTGTTAATGCAACAGTTTTAACCTGTTATTTTTAATCTCTCTGAAGAAGAAAAGCTGTACTTGAGTTTTAAAAGTGAGTAGTAATCATCATTCTCCACTTTTTCTGTTTTTCTTAGTCTTTCTGTAGTGTCTTTCATATTCCTATTTTTCTTAACCTTAGTATGTTGGGGTTTTTTGTTTGTTTGTTTTTTGCTTTTTGGGTAAGTGTACCTCAGATTTTTTTTTAAAGTATGTGTATGTGTATGTGTTTTTCTTCTAAAGAAATTTATTTTAAGCAAGTTTGAGTCATACCATAGAGTTTTACGAATGATTTTTATGTGTGTGCATGTCCATTTCCTAATGGAAAAAACAAAACTAAATAAATGCATCATTATATTAGAATTGTTTTAATTCTCTAAAAGTTTTCTATGAAGAATTTATATTAAAGTGTACATAGTTCTTTTTACCATTTACATTTGCCACTGGAACAAATATATAGACTTCTCTTAAAATTTGGCTAATTGGAGTTTAAACTAAACTGTTTATTATTTGAGGGCAAAAACATACTCATTAAAACTTAATGCTTTGTTTTGAGAGGAATTTATTAGATTAGTGCCCTTTTAGTTTTGTTTACTATATGTTTTAAAAGATATGTTATGTTAAGGATATAACAAGAGTCTGTCTTGAGTTAAGATTGTTAGTTAAATGAAAATATGTTTGAATTTCAGTTTCTTCCTGAGGCTCATTCACATATGTTACAGGTACCTCTAATCAAGGTATATTCTTTAAAACTCATAACCTTATTTTAATTTGATTCTTTTCTATTTTTATATAATTATTCATTATATTTAAAACTTTTGTCTTGGCTTACCTACTATTGAACCAAACACATGTCCTGTTTGTAACTTCTTTGTAGAAATCAGTAAACATTTTCTGTAAAAGGCCAGGTAGTAAGTATTTAGCCTTTGTGAGACATACAGTCTCTTATACAGTTATTCAGTTGTAGCATGAAAGCAGCCATAGACAGTACGTACATAAATGGGCATATTTGTCTAGGGTCATAGCTTTTCCAGTAAAAATTTTATTTACAAAAACAGTTGGAGCTTTCCTATTAGCTATTATGTCTCACTAATTAATTGGCCCTTTTATCACAAAGACATCTCTATCTTTGTCCTATATTACTATAGCCACTCCAGCCTTTTTGTTGGTCTCTTTTTCTATCAATTTATTTTTAACCTATGTCTTTATATATAAATGACATGAACTTGTAGACAGTTATAGTTGAGTCTTGTTTTTTTTTTATCTATTTTGACATATAAGTCCTTAACTTTCAGTCTCTGTGGAATTAATATTGTACCACTTAGTATAAAATGTAGAAATCTTGCAATTTCGTCCATTTATCCTCTCTTCATCCTTTATGCTGTAGTTGACAAGTATATCTAATATATATTAACCCCCAAGACAATATTATAATTTTTTTCACCCACAAGTTCTAGCATCCATTGATAATCTTGCTTGATTCTGTTACTCCAATGGTTGCCAAATGATTATTTTCTTTTACTTAATGAAAGAAGATTGAACATTTTGGTAATATTATGATATACTGTGAATAGCAATCTAAATGCATCATTTATTACATCATTGACAAAATTAAAATGTAATACAGTTTCACAATTAATAGAGAATGTACTTTTTTATGTATATATTTTCACAAGCCAAGAATTTGAGATTTTATGTAGTTTAAGAAAAGTAGTATGTATATTAAGTATAGTAAATATTTTTTCAAGCCACAGGGCCCTTGGAAATTATTGTCCTTTCCAAAACCCTTGATTTTAGAATTGCTCATTTAGATCATAAGGTTTTTTTTTTTTTTTTTTGGTCACTTGCCTTGGTCTGTCAATTATCACCAATAAATATTAAATGCATATTACCCATAAAGATCAGTATTTTGAATTAAAAAACATTGTATATTTTCAACATTCCCTGAGTTTACATTCAAAACAGATTTTTTTAAATAATAAATTAAATGACTTTTACCTTTAAAAAGTAGGTAATTTTTATAATGTCAGTAATGAGCCTGATAAGTATTTATAATTATACACTTCTGTAATCCATAAATTGAGAGGAAACAAATATAAAAAATTTATAGGTTCCTTTGACTCTGCAAATCACCTTGAAATCTTATAATTTTACTGTGTTCAGCATTCTATAGCTAATTGATTTTCTTCCTGTCATTCAAAGACTGTAAGGCCTGTTTTGTTTATGCTTGTGTTCATCTAAACATTTCAAAAATACCCTAGAGAAAACTTAATTATCACCATGAATGAGAGGTGCCATAATTCTCAGAACCTAGTTTTTTGCACATTGAACTACAATATAGTCCTTCATAAAGTTCATTAAATCTGAGAAATATCTTTCTTCCCAACTTAATGCACTTTTTTTCATTATATAATTCCCTAAGAACTTGGTGTTTATTTACTCTCCGTATCTCAAAAAACGCTTGATAATTCTAGGATACATAGCAAAGGGCTTTTTATGTAAGGTCCAGCTAGTGCTGCGTAAGAGAGTAATATTTTCAGTCAATAGAGTAGATTGGGTTACAGTTTCATTATGTTATTAAAAACTAATTTTCTACTAAGTAGCTAAGCATTTGGCAAGGATATAGTAGTGAACATGATTCTCTTTGCTACATTATCTACACTGTTATTCTAAGAGTTATATTTCATTTCACTTATGAAATGAAATATAAGAAGAGCCAAAAGATTCAATGTATTAGAGTAGCCTATGCTCTTCTCAAACTTCAAATAAAAAGGCTTATGATTAGCCCTAGGAAAAGACAACACTGTTTATGCACAATTAGGCAGGGTTTTCATTTACCCACAAGACTAGTATTAACTACCAAGTAATTTGTATAAAACCCACAGTTCATCAGAACATGTTAGAGCTGGAAGTATTCTGAAAGAAGTGACCCAGAAAAAAAAAAGTGACCCAGTCCCCTAATATTTCAAAAATACATTTAAACTTTATATTGTATTTTCAGAAAAGAGGCCTCATTATTCAAATACAAACTGGTATATAAAAAGATAAACAGGCAATTTCACTTCTAGGAATTTATTTTAAGGTAATAAGGACTAAAACTTAGGTAGTAAGATTTAGATAACACTGTCTACTGTGGCACAAGATTGGAAACGATGTATATACAGTAATTGGAGATTGGTAAATCAGTTATAGTCATTTAATAGAAGAGCATGCAGCCTTTTAAAAAAGACTGAAATATGTAAGTACATGGAAAGATTCCAGGTGTGTTAAGTGGGAAAAGCAGGAAACCAGTCTCTTTGTAAATGTTCGTATATCTGCTTATTTTAAGATATATGTGTAGAGTTATAGATGTATACATGTGTAATATACTATGAGCTGTGTCTTGAGGTAAGAAATGTCAAAATCTGTAAATAATTTTTATCAGAATGAGCCAAAATGACATTTGCCAGAAAGCTAGGTCTCAGATCCTCTGCAAAATGACAGTTTTGCAGTTTCTTTTATGCATTTGAACTTGAGAGAAGGCAAGGAAGATTACATGAAGATGAGAGAAGCAAGGTAGGGATTAGATTATAGGATAGTTAAGATTATGTGCTCTCTTATGCTCCTTAGGGTTTTGAAAAAGGCATTTCAAAGGTGTGTTAACCTAGATGTGCAAAAACAATGGACAGTGTTTGATAAAGCCAAATATGAACCTGTTACTAAAGAAGTTATATGCCGGGGATGTGACTACCCACCATGACCTGCCTGGTTAGGAATTTATGATCATATCACCCTGTGAGGTTACTTTCCCTAGAACCCCTTTTTGTCAACAAGGATTTGCCTTTGAGCAATTAAATTACATTTGATTTTGTTGTTGCATTCTAAAAATTTAAATGTTACTTTAACTTTTTTAAACCATGATTTAAAACATAAGTTTTATAACTACATATAAATTTAATTCTGGCTCTACCTAAAGAAAGTTTCATCTGTAAAATGAGAATAATACGTACTCCACAGTAGTTATATTTTAAAAACAAACAAACAAACAAAAAACATCTTTTAATAGTTTCTCAGTAACTGTTTATCTCTTTTGGAAGGCAAATGGAATAGAAACCTTTATTCCTTTGTCCTTGGTTTCTCATTTATTCTATCAAACCTGTGGCCAATTGTAGAAAGTAAAATTAACAATAAAGATTCTGCATTTTCAAGGGTAGTGTAGGTGTGAGGTTAGGACTAGTAGTTAAATCTTCAATTCTAATCTTCAAATTATTATTTTCTATACCCAGGGTATCAATTTTATTGACTAAAGCTAGTCTTGGTTACTTTTATACTTAATTTATTTCTATTAAGCAGCTTTTCTAAGTAAAGATTTTTCTCATTGAAAGAAGCATTTTTCATACTTTAAATCAGCCTTCTATTGGATGTCATAGCCTTTTCCATATAAAGTTCGTTATGAAATTGTACTTTTTAAAAAATCTTTTGTAATACATTATGAGGAAAAAGCATAGTTAAGAAAAGTTTACCAAATCTTAATAACAAAATATGTCTAGAACTTGAATCCTGCTATATTTCTAGCTTTTTTGACAGATTTATGGACATAAAGCAAACAAGCTTTAAAAAAGGTATTTGGTTACTTAAGCCACATATTTGTAGTAGCCTTACTGATTTTCCACTTAATGTAAATTAGAATTTTCCTATTCTGTGTTAATACTTCTGTTTAGAAATGTGATTTTCACATTAGTCTTGTTTCAGAAGTCCAAAAATATTTAGGATTATGTACCCCAAAGTAAAGATTTATACATTGTGTTTACAAAGATGTGAAAATATACTCCTTTATTTATAATATAAAGGAAAGGTTACAAAATGTTAAATTTTATAGAATCAAAAGTAGAAAGAACATGGTAATAGATGTTTAAGGCTGGCTGTTTAAAAATACTTTAAGAGAATGAGCAAGGTCACCCTGAACTATTAGTCTGAACAGCATTTCATGCAAATACTCTTGAGATTAGACTAATTGAAGCCATCGCTCAAATTGCTTCTGTCTTTGAGCTTCTAATCTGAGTAAGAGACTCAAGTTATTGATGTTGTGAATTGATCCAAGTAGTGAAATAACTTTTTTGCTATGTTGCTTGGGTGGGAATTTAACTTCTGGTTATTCTGCTAATTTTTCCAGGGCCTGTGTTTCTTTCATAAGGCTAGTTCAGTGATGATTACGTATTAATCAAATGTATTTATGTCCCTTGGTTCTGTCCCATTCTGTAGGCAATAGTATCACTTTAATTTTAATAACTGTGAGTGAGATTCTATATTTGGGGAACAGGTGGGAATGAGGAATAGATTTTATTAGCACATGGTGCGAAATTTAAAATTTAAGAAAAGTGTGGACTTCGTTTCGCTCTGACATGTAAAAAGCTTGGGTTGTCTCTCCTCCCCTCACACTAAGAAAAAAGCTGAATAAACTGAAAAACCAGTGTCTTTTTGTAAAACATCAGTGAACTGAGGTCACAGGACTAACCACTACCTCGAAAACTGCAGGGACAGATGAATACAAGTTCTCATTGTGAAAATCAGAGAAAACTCCCTTCATTTTTGGCCAAGGTGAGCGGGAAAGTAACCCTTTTGAAATAAGCCCAAAATATTCTTTATAACAAAGGCCTTCCCAAAAAGGGAGAAACCCCAGAGCCTTATCAGACTTGGAGGAAGGGAAATTACCTAACTCCAATCGCTTTTAGACTTAAAGTCTCACCTAAGGGAGAAGAAAAGGCTGAGAAGCACTTATAAAGGTTACAACCCAGGAGCATGGGCCCTTAAATGAAAGAGTGGTTATTACTACTGATCCCATGAATAAGAAAAGGATTTTTAAAAAAGAATATTATGAACGTCGCTATGCCCGTGAATTTGATAATTTAGATGAAATGGACCAATTTCTTGAAAGACAAGCTACTAAAATTCACACAAGGAGAAATGGATAATCTGAATAGGACTATATCGAAATTAATAATTACTAGTTTTCCAAAACAAAGCATCAGGCCAAGACGGTTTCACCGGTGAATTCTATAAAACATTTCAGAGACTGATATAAATTCTCTACAATCTCTTATAGAGAATGGAAGCAGATTTATCACTTTTTATCATTCTATGAGGCCATCATTACCCTAATACCAAATTAGATAATACAAGAAAGTAAAGCTTACAGACCAATATCTCGAACGTAAATACAAAAATTCTCAACAATTAGCAAATTGAGTCCAACAGTGTATAAAATTTATAAACCACAATAAGTGATTTAATAAACTGTTACATCCAGACGATGCAGTATTATTCAACAATAAAAAATGAGCTTTCAAGCCATGAAGGCATTAGAAAATGTAAATACACATTGCTAAGTGAAAGAAACCAGTCTGAGAAGCCTACATACTGTATGGTTCAATTATATGACATTTGGAAAAGTCAAAACTATAACAACAGTAAAAACCAGTTGCTCGGTGGTGCTGAGGGGATAGATGGGAAGACAGAAACAGGTAGAACATAGGGGATTTTTAGGGCAATTCAACTATTTTGTATGACACTGTAATGGTATAAGACATTCATTTTCAAAACTTATGGAACTGCAACACAAAGAATGAACTTTAATGTAAATTGTGGGCTATGGTTAATATATCAATATTGGTTTACTAATTGTAAACATACCACACAAATGCAAGGTGACATTATAGAGGTGCCGGGGTTAGAGTGGGTATATGGAACTCTATCAGCTTAATTATTCTCTAAATCTAAAACTATACTAACAAAAATGTCTATTTCTTAAATGTAAAAAAGTAAAAAGTATTTGTTGAGAATTATTTCCTTTTACTCACTCTCAGCCATTTAGTTCCCCTCCACAGAACCACTCACTTGTTACCAGTTTCTTACTGTAGCCTTAAAAAGACATGCATTACATGCAAAGATGTATATGCATATATATGTTTTTGATGGGTTACAGAAATGAAAACATTGTGTGTGTTTATACCTTTCTCAGGAAAATGTTCTGGGATATCAGTACACATAGAGCTTCTTGAAATTTTTGACAATTTCATAATATTTCACTGATAGATATACCATTGTTTATTAAACTCAATTAATGCATTATTTTTTAACTTTTGCTATAATGAAGACTCCGAAATTAATATCCTTATACGGATGTCATTTGAAATAGAATTACTTAGTCCAAATATGTGTGGAATGCCCCATCAGCAATGTTTGTTTCTCCACATTCTTATTTTACTATAATCAAAATTAATCCACCATTATGGTGTTAAACTTTTTATGGCTGCCATACATGTAAAAATTGTATATTTCTGTTTTCTGGGAACTATTTAATCCCTTTCTAATTTTTCTCAGGTTGTTCGTGTTATTGGAATGTAAGCTGTAGTAAGTAAATTTACAGTTACCTATGATAAAAGTTGCAAATTTTTTCCCACTTAATTCACTGGCTTTTGTCTTTATGGTATACCTTTGTCTATGCATAATTTTTTTCATTTTAAATTCTTAATTTTTGTTATTATAGGTTGATAATGTTTAAGTAGTTTATAGAACTTATCATTTTTTGAGAATTACCCCAAATATACTTGTTCCTTTATTTTTCCATAGTATTTTAGAAATATCTTGTCAAGTTAAAAAAAAAAGTGGGCGTGTCTACGGCCACGACATCCTAAACCAGGCCAATCCCGTCTGATCTCGGAAGCTAACCAGGGTCAAGCCTGGTTAGTACTTGGATAGGAGATCACCTAGGAAGTCCAGGTGCTGTAGGGGTTAAAAAAAAAAAGTGGGTGACACTTTTGCTTGTATAATATTAGATTTATAGATCAGAGATAATTGACATCTCTAATATTAAATCATCTTTTCTTAAACATGATATGCTTTTCCATGGGTTCAAGTCTTTTATGACTTTTGTTAATATTTTATTTGGATACAGTTTTTATATATTGTTAAAATTTAACTTTTTGTCATCTTTTTATCCATTATATTTTCTGATATATATTCATATATACATATACATGGATTTATATACATGGAAACTATTTCTATAAGCAGTTTTATGTTTTGTACCCAAACCACTACTGACTTTACCCAAAAGAATGCAAGAGAAACACCTAAAAACTACTTTAAAAATAATTAACCATTTATGTCATCTTTAAGAAAGTTTTACATCTTTATTTCCAACTTTTAATCATGTATTTCTTTCTCTTATTCGGGTCAATTTTTTAAAAGATAGTAATAAAGGACTTAGCTTCTTCATTCCTGGCTTTAATGGAAATACTTCTAGTGTTTTCCAGTTAAACGTGATTCTAACTTTTGAGTTAAGATATATATGTTTTAACATTTTAAACACTTCTATTAAAAATTTTTGGAGAGAGAAAAAAATGGCATGGATGATAGAGGCTCTTTTCATCTCTCTGGCAAGCAAATCAAAATTGTGACTGAAACAAGGAGCAGCAGCAAGAAAAAATCACCTGGGATCTAGATGAATAAGCTTTACAACAAGGGAGAAATCCAAGAAAGCACCCTCCAACGGCAGCAGTTAGATAGGACGGGGCAAGGGCGTGGGGCTGCCCAGTCTCCAGTGGCTGAGTGAGGTGGAGGCTGGGGCAGTGGCAGCGGCAGACTCCTCTTAAAGGGGCCACATCCATGAGCGTTTTTTACAGTGATGGACCTACTCACTCTGAGCACCTGTGCCTGTTCAACTGCGCGCAGGAGGCACCAGGAACTTAGAGGAAGACATTGTCAGTGTGAGGGTCGAGGCGAGACTCCCTCGGTACAGAAGTGCCGGCAGTATTCATTGCTCCCACCAGTGCGCCAGACACAGTGCCACCATAGCTGTGACATCATCAAAGTAGATAACAGAGGTCACTCTGCCCAGAGGATTTCTTGAAACCCTGCCTACCCCAACTCGAGCCTCACCCAAGCCACATCCAGGTGTATACTCAGCAAGTCAGGTGCTTATTGCTGAGACACACTGGAGGAGTCAGCTGGCCTCGGTTTCTGGTGTGGCCTTTTGAGGCAACTATAAGCACAGTATCTGTGGATTGCTTAGCAGATGGTCCCAGAGGGGTAGAGGCTTGGGCTAAGTTTGGTCTGCAATTGAACGCCTCTCAGGACTGTGCCACTGGACACCTACTTCACAAATCCACACTAATAAGACCAGGAGACTTAGGAGCTTTGCTTAGCACATAGAAACAGACATGGAAAGGCAGCCAAAATGGGAAGACAAACAGAAACCATATGAGAGAACAGAACACAGATCCAGATATAATAGAGTCAAGTAATCTAACAGATGCAACATTTAAAATACTGGTTATAAAGATGCTCAATGAACTCTTTGGGAAGTGTAGAGAACTTCAACAAAGAAAAAACATAAAAGGGAAATGGAAATTATAAAAGGCAACCAATCCGAAATGATGTTGAACAGCTGTTTGAAGAAATAATGATGGAAAACTTCCCTAACCTGGTGAAGGAAATGGACATAAAAACCCAGGAAGCTCAGAGGATTCCAAAAATCAGGGATCCAAAGAGGCCCACTCCAAGACATAATTAAAATGCCAAAGTTTAAATACAAAGAAAGAATATTAAAAGCAGCAAGAGAAAAATAATTACAAGGGAATACCTAAAAATGGCAGCCGATTTCTCAAATGAAACTGCAGGACAGAAGGGCTTAGCAAAATTTGACAGGATGAAGACCCAGTATCTACAACCAAGAATAATTTATCTAGCAAAGCTATCATTTAGAGTTGAAGGACAGATAAAGAGCTTCCCAGACAAAAGCTAAAGAATTTATCACTACCAGCCAGTATTACAGGAAATGTTGGAGGGACCTTTTTAAGAAGAAAAAACATGTATCAAAAACAGGAATAAAGAATGGTAATAAACTACATTCCTATATAGTACCTTAAAGGAAAAGAATTAAGTGCTCCAACCAAAAGATAGAGTGGCTGAAAGGATAAGAAAACAAGACCCCTAGATGTGTAAAGGAAGAGGATGGAAAAAGATACTGTTTTGATGGACCTTGAATGCGTTTAAGTCAGAGAAAGACAAACTACATAATTTTACTTAGAATCTAAGGAATAAAAAGAACATACTCATTAAAAACAGGCTCACAAATATAGTGGATAATTTGGTGATGGACAGAGGAGAGAGGATTTGGGGGGCTGGGAGAATGGGGTGAAGGGCTAAAGTAGTACGAATTATTAGCTGATGGATGGTCATGGGGATGGGGAGCATGGCATAGGAAATGCAGTTAGCATTAATATGTTGGCTAGGTGAAGGGTGAGGGGAGGGAGGGTACAATTTGGGGGATCATTTTATGAACTATATAGATGTCTAACCAATCTACTGTATACTTGAAACTAAATTTAAAAATTTTTATCAAAAAATGGATTGTATCAAATATAAAATTTTATATTTTGGGCATCTATGACAGATAACATGACTTTTTTCTTATATATATTTATCATTCAGTATGAGCTAGTTTATGCTGCAGTAATCAACAAACTCAAAATCTCAGTAACTTAAAAGATTATGGTTTATTTCTTGCTCATGCTATATGTCATAGAGACTCCATGTCTTCCTTACTCCCAGACTCAGGCTGATAGAGCAGCCATCATCTAGCACATTGAGAGTTTCTATAGTGGAGGGACAGAGAGCATGGCAAGTCAGCCACTGACTTTTAAACCTTCCACCTGGGAATGACACACATCTCTTTGGCTCTTACTTTATTGACTAATGCAAATCATAGGCCACAAGAAGATAGGGGAAAAAATCTACCATGTGCCTTAGAAAAGAAATGAACAGTTTAGTCAAAATATTCCTTAAGTTTCTCAAACAATTTAGTTATGGAGAAATTTTAAATGTATTAATGCTTTCTGGTAATATTCTATTTAGAATTTTTGCAATGACAGTCATAAGAATGATGGGTTATAATTTGTGCTCCTGTGCATTCTTGGTCAGGGTTTGGTATCATTCTAACTTAATTAAAAAAGTTAAGAATGTTTTACTGATTTGTTTTATGTTCTTATATAATTTAAGAAGAATAGGAGTTTTATGTTTCTCAAAGGTTTAATAAAATTGACCTATAAAACAAATTGGGTGTGGTGTGTTATATTGAAGGGGAAGGGGTTTAATGCCATTATGACTTTCTGTATTCTTTATCAATTGGTTCAGTTTTTTCTCTATTTCTGAATTATTTTAATAAGTTACATTTTACTAAAAATATAATTTACTTTAATTCCAGGTTTTTGATTGTTTTTCATATATTTGAACAAAGAAGTGTTTTGATAATGCTTTTAATTTCCTCTAGATCTATAATTATCACCCAGTTATCTTTTCCAATTTTATGTATTTGATCTTTTCACTTTTTATTCTGCTTTATATCAACCAGAAGTTTATCTATTAATGTATTTCAAAGAATCTGCTCTTGGATGCATTTATTACTTTATTATTTTTCTATTAATATATAATTTCTCACTTTAAAACTTTTTATTGTGAAGAATATACACATCTAGAAAAGTGCACAAAACTTAATGTGTTATTCCATGATATTTAACAAAGCAAAACACTAGTGACCAATACCTAAGTTGAAAGTCCCTTGTCATTCTATCATTCTCTTTTCCTCAAACGTTAAATACTATAGTGCTACCAACTACAGCCTAGATTTATCTGGTTTTAAACTTTATATAAATAGAGTCACCAAGTATGTATTCATTTGTATCTCTCACTCAACATGAGATTATTTTTTTTATTATTTTACAAATTTATAGCTATTAAAACAGTTAATTTTTGTATATTAACCTTGGGTCTAGCCAACTTGCTAAACTCATAATTTTTCTACTCTTGAATTTTCACATACACATCAAATTTTCTGCAAAAAAAAAACAAAAATGAGCTTTCTTTCCAATCCTTATACTTTTCATTCCTTTGTCACTTTATTGTACTTTGTCACTTTATTTTTAAGACCTCCAATAAAATGTTACATTGAATGGACATTTTTTTCATCTCAGTCTTGAAGGGTATGATGTTAACATTTCACCATTAAATATGGGTGATAGGAGGTTTTTTAAAGAAGTGCTTCATAAGATTAAATAAGTTTCTATTTTTAGTTTAAATTTTTTTTCATTTTAATCAAGTGTTTTCTTATCAAGGGATTTAAGTAGGGGTGTTTCCCCTATTCCCATCGATCTAGCAGAATTCAAGCTTCTTGTTCCTGCAATCTTAGGCTCTCCTGGATTTGAGTTTCTGGTTCCCAGAGTAAAATTGTTTAACCAAAGGATATAACAAATATTCTATTAAACTGTAAGTTGAAACTGATACCTGGCTGCTTTGAGCTTTGAATGCTAGTGAATCATCAGGAAAAGAGGAGTACTATGCTGGCTGAGATGAATGATCTTGCACAATACACCATGGAGACACGGGGGAGAATGTCTGGAATACAGGAGAGCCACTGGATACCTCTTAGTACTTCTATGCCTGCAATGAAAGTTAAATGGAAAACTGCATTAACTGCTAATGACCCAGACTTTTTAGAATAACAGTTTGCAAACTAGACCAGCCGAAGTTTACTAAGGGCAAAAGGATATGGAATGGATAGTGCTAGAAGTTAGAAATACCAATAATGACCATATATCCAGTTATAAGAGCAGAAACTATAGTAGTTATGAGTATTTCATCTCAAATTTGAAATGAATGTATTCCTTCAATTTCAGTTGTTTTCTCCCATCTTCCATTTATTTATCTAACATAATATGTGTTTAATAATGATTAACTGTGTAGTCTAATATTTAGGTTACAGGATATCAAAGGGTGGCATGATTCATCCCAAAGAGAAATGGACATCACCTGTGACTGAGGTGACATAGGGAAATGTGTATCCTCTGGAAAGAGGGTGAGTATATTTTAGTTGTATGGGGCTAGATGAATCATTTTAAATGGAAGCATGATTTTGCTATGGTCTTTATTTAAAAGTTGAATATGGCAGGAACTACATTTCCTTTAAGGTTTAGGATTAGAGTTAGTCAAAAGAGAAACTGCCTAAGATTTGGAAGGCAGAGATAAAACATTTGTCATTGCTTTCTGAAGGTTTCCATGTTTAGGTGTAGTGAGAGAAAGATGCAGAGAAACCAGAGCATTCCAGGTTATCTTCACTCTCTCCTCCTCTGGGTGCAGCTCTTCTTCCACCTCCCAGTTCTACTGACCCCAGGGCATCCTAGGCTCACCTGGAGGCAGCAGCTTTCTATAAACATCACCAGCTTCCTTTCACAGTCTCCCTCTGGCAGCTGCCCAAATTCTCTTCCAAGCTTCCAGCTTGCTTCAGGGCTTCAGGAGATTGACTAGTAGCTTGTCTCTGATCCTTCAGCTTCCCTTTTGAGGAGGATCATCTTCCATAAGTGTTCCACTTATTTCTGCAAGTCCCTTATTCCATGATACTTATAGTGGTTCTGCTTTCCTAATGGAACCCTGACTTCCACTCATATTCCTTTCTATTTCCAGAAATTATTATTTCTGATTTCTCCAATATTTTTATTTTATTAGGTATTATTCATATATTCCTCATAGATTGTAAGTTGCAGAGAAAGGTCTCCCTGCAATTTTACTCCTTTTCTTAGAGGTTTGGGGGAATTGTCATTCACCCTCCCTTTTCTCTGGGTTATATTCAATTAAGAACAAACAAACATCATGAGCAAGAGTTGATATACAGATTTAGCTTAATAATAGAAAAGCCAATTTGAGAAATGACCAGCCTTCCTCCTATTCTAATTTAAATTATCCCACTCAATTATCAGAGAGTAAGCAGTAAATCACCATTCTAAGGAGGGCTGCCAGTGTGTTTACCACAGTAGAGAAGTAACTGAGGAAGGGAGTATGTTTTACCAAAGGACAAGTCTAAGAGAAAGAGAGATGCTCCTGCACTATATATGTTTCTAAACATTAACCTGCCTTCAGGATGATGTGGTCATGGGTGTCAGGCTCTCCTGAGTTCCACCAGGCAGATAAGCTACTTCTCTCAGGAGAGGCAAGTGATGATCACTGAGGTAGCACAAGGGTACATCCTTGTCCCTTCTTTGGGTGTAGGGGAAGGCACCTCATAGGTAACTTGAGGACATGGTACTCAGCATTCCACCTTGACACACTTCGCTTGCTCTTTTGTCACTGCTCCTTAAAGATCCTTTTTATAAATACTTTTAGTTGTGGCTACCTAAACTGACATCTCTATAGACCAACTGTTCCATCATCTATGTCAAACCCTCTTTACCTGTATGAGTTTTTTCTTAAAGAACTATAAACTCTACAGCGTGGGAAAACAAAATTCTATACTTGCCCTCCCATAATCCCTTGATGCTAGGCATTGTCTTGAGCCATGGTTCTGGCCAGTGAACCATAGAAATCTGCTAAGTGGAAACTTGGTCTTGAAAAGCTTGTTTTTCTAATAAAAAGGGATAGACACATGTCATCAACCCTTCCCTTCTTCCTATCTTGCACATGCAAGTGTCTTCTAATGCCATTTGTTGAGGCAATGAAAACAAAAAAGGGAATGTCATGTATATAAAAAACACTTGCCAATTATTTTGAATCAGGAGGAGGAGGGTCTTGGCTAGTGGATGCTTATGTCAGATTTGGATGCTTTTTGCTTCTCTTATTATAAGTGTCTAATAATATATCTAATCATTAGTTAATTTTTTTTCAACATGCTTACCTTAGTTACAAAAAAAAAAAATTCAGCACCTTTTTGCTAGGCTCTCACATTATTAGTACATTGGAGAATGGTTCTCAAATTTGATTGTACATCAAAAATCACCTGGAGGGATTGTTAGAGACTCATACTGCTTCTGATTTAGTAGATCTGGAATGGTCTAAGAATTTGCATTTCTAACATGTTCCTAGAGGATGCTAACAGCACTCATTTGGGGAAAAACTGAATCATGGGTTTATAATATTAGTGCTGTGTTGTCTTCTTCCACACCTAATGGACCCCAATTGATGTCAGATGTTGTGAGGAACCATATTATGTTAACTTTCCATAATGTAGGAATGTCTAAGTGACACAGATGCCAGAAGCACATCATCAGAAGTTGCCTTCTCAAAAAAAAAAAAAAAATAGTGAAGCTTTCTTCTCACCTTGGTTTAATGATTTCTTGTATCAATCTCTTTAAACTTTAGGAATACTTTGCAAAAAGGATAATTTATAATCAATATTTCTTACCACATGACTTTTTGATAAAAAAAATTAAGTGAAAATTTAAACCAGTTTCCAGTTTAATAATAATTGAATGCTTTACTTGTTTTTGAACCCATGGAAGATGAAATAATTTTAACTTAGTTTTGGATGTCATTGGTTTGGTAGAGCTGTTATTGGGTATCTTTCTAAGGATAAACATATTAGAAAATAATGTACTATCAAATAGACTGATTTAATCTTATATTTCCCAGTTAAATAAATTAATATGGCCAAAAGGACCTAGGTATCTCATTGGTATTCTGTTATTAAGCAGTGCGATCATTTGTGCAGCAGCTGGAAAAGGGACATAAACTTCACAGGACCCCTCAGATCCCTGACAAGAAATGCTCTGCTAGTGACCCATGAATAGGAAGCAGAAATCTTTCAAAAAGCTTTTCAAATTTACAAGCCTAATTTTAGAATAATTTTCTTTTTGTTTCTTTTTGTTTTAATGCTTACAGTAAATATCTACTTGGCTCTCTAACTTATATCTCTCTCTACCACCAATCTAGGAATGCATGGCTTCTATCTGTACAGTCAGCCCCACCGAACAATCTGAGGTCAGTCCTCCTACCTTTGATCAGGCATCATTTCAAAAAACCCCATGGGGAGTGGCGGGGGCAGGGGGAGGGAAGAGGTGGGCAGGGTGGCGGTTTCACCATGTCCAACTTGCTGATGATCCAGCTCTAATTGGATGTCCAGATTCCACTACTTAGGCTTTTGCCTTTTAATTAAATCGTTCCTTAAAACCAAATCCTAATAAATGGATTTCTGACCTGCCGCATGAGTTCTGGTTTCCTGTACAGCAGGGCCCCAGCCCCCGGGGCAACTGATGGGTATTGCTTGGTGACCTGTTAGGAACTGGGCCACACAGCAGGAGGCAAGGAAGCAAAGCTTCATCTGTATTTGCAGCCGCTCCCCAGCGCTAGCATCACTGCCTCAGCTCCACCTCAGATCATCAGGCATTAGATTCTCATAAGGAATGCACGACCTAGATCCCTCTTATGTGCAGTTCACAATAGGGTTTGTGCTCCTATGAGAATCTAATGCCTGATGATCTGAGGTGGAGCTGAGGGCAGTGACACTAGCGCTGGGGAGTGGCTGCAAATACAGATTAACATTAGCAGAGAGGTTTGACTGCGTAGAGACCGTAATAAATCAATTTCTCGCAGACTCATATCAAAACCCTATCAGTGAGTGGCAAGCAACAATTAAGCTGTATCTGGTGGCAGGCTTTATAATGACAAGTGAGTTGATGTACTTCAGTTGTATAGCAGCGTCTGGTGGTATCTTGTTTTGCATTATGGAAGTTGTAAATTATTACATATTACAATGTAATAATAATAGAAATAAAGTACACAAAAAATGTAATGTGTTTGAATCATGGCAAAACCATCTTCCTCACCCCAGTCCATCAAAAAATTGATTTCCACAAAACTGGCCCCTGGTGCCAAAAAAGGTAGGACTGCCTCTGTACAGAGCCCCAATTCCTTCATGATTGCAACCTTGCTTAGTCCCCAGGTCTTCCAAGAAATATAACCTGACTCTCTCCCATAGTCTAACTCCCATCCCTGTGCTGTGAGGTTTCCAATGCATCTGCCACCTGAATGATCATCGTAACCAATATCTAAGTAGGACTTTACCTTTGACAAACCACACTCATTTTTTTATACATTCTTTGATGGTCAAATATGGTCAAATGAGCATAGTGGTTTAATTTAATAATTTAATTACAGAAAATTTAAGGCTCAGAAGGATTAAACTACTCAGGTTCCCTGAGCTAGTAAAAATAATCAGCGATGTGAGATCAGGTCTTCTGGACATAAATTCAGTACTGTTTTTCTTAGCCCTCCCTATGTGTCAGACTTCACTGAAATTCTAGCACTTCTGCCTGAACTTCTTCATGCTTGCTGTTGGGACGTTCTCTAAGACACTCTACTCTCCAGAACAGATTTGGTCTTACCCATTTTACCTATCCTCCTTGCACAGAACTCATAAGAAGGAGGGGGAAGAGGAAACAAGGCTCTTTAAAATGTTTTATTGTTTCATTATATCTGAATTGAATTAAAGTACAGTCACAAAAGATAGATACATTGAGACTAGGAAGAACTATTCACCCAAAATATAAATTGATCTTATTAATAACTTTCTCTTCTTTTTTAACTGTGACTCTGTAATTGTTTATTCTAAGGCGAGAGAGGATCACCCCCATCACATTTCAGTTATTTTTCAGTTTTCATTTCTTTGCCTCTATGCATCGTTAATTCCCTCTCTGCGATGCAGTCCCTTTTGTTTCCTTGGTCATGTCTCAAGTTCACATCCTTGGGGAAGGAGTGCGGAAGAGTGGGAACTAGGAAACAGTACCTAAGAACGAATCCTGGCACCAGCTTCTTAATTTAGGTAAATTACCTAATTTCTCTGGGCAGGTGGGGAGGGCCTAGGATGCTGGCATTCGGAGAGCTATTACACTGAAGTAGGTCAGACCCTGTGACATGTCCAAATATCACATGTTCTTTTCAGTAAGAGGGAGATAATCATTGCTTCCCTTATATTTTTTCTAAGTGAGACATTCTTACCTGCATTTGGAAATAAAGTGCCCTACAATGGAGAGTACTAATATTATTACTTTGCTTTTACATCTTACATTTTCCAAGTCTTTTTGCATGTTATTTTATACTTAGAAATTTGATACTTGGAGAACTTAAGTAATTATTCCAAGGGTGCAGAATTAAAGTAGAAACTGGAACCAAATTACCTATATTCTTATCCTTGCTCTTTCTACTATACACATTTATTATTATCTTGACTGTGGATTACAATCACCAGGAGCCTTGCTACACCCATTTCCTCCTTTATTTTTACGAGCAATAGCTAAAGACCGCTTCCACAAAAATACTCGTTATGGGTCTCTGTACTCCTATTCAGCGTGTCTAACTGTGTGTACGGTGGTTTGGGGAGAGGAAGTATCTTGCACTTAACAGATGCTCAAAAGGGTAAGAAGTGGAAAAAAATTAGAGGAGAAAGAAAGGCTGGCTGCCTGATACTCATTGGCTCAACTGCGGAGTACAATAGCTACTAGCCACATGTGGCCACTGAGCACTTGAAATGTAACTAGTCCAAACTGAGATGTTATAGGGATGTAATATACATCCGATTAATGTGTATATCTTTGTATGAAAAAGTATGTAAAATTTCTTGATGATTTTAGACTGATTATATATTTTAGATATATTGGCTTAAATGATATATTATCTGTTTATTTAATTAATAACATTAATTTTACAGATAAAATTTAATGTGACTACTAGAAAATTTAAAATCACATATGGCTTGCATTCTATTTCCGTTGGGCAACACTGCTCTTTGGCGTTGATTCACCGTCTTCTATTTCCCAGTTGCTTGTTTCCTTCTTGGTGCCTTTGCTCATATAATTTCTTCTACTTAAATTTAAATTTCTTCCTTTATAACTTAGTTTGTTACAAAGTTTGACCCCATTCAGTTAATCAACTTATACTTAAAACTAAGCACCATTACAATACTATTTTCACACAAAATGTGAATTATTCTTTTTCTTATTGCTAAAAAGAAGCCCCACTCCATGAAATTTCAAAGATAATGCCTTTACATTGTTCTAAGACACCCAGTATAGCTATCAGAGTTTATTGAAATGGACTTGAATGTTATCCTGCAGACTTATAGAGTTATCAGCCTAGACACAGCTCCACTAACCCTTCTCATCAAATGGACACATTGCCAGGTATACTAGGTACTCTTAGTAACAAAATGTAAATTAAAAAGAAAAAAAAATTTCTTTCACTGACATTCTTTTCAGCCTAAATCTCTTTTTCCTGTTTTATTACTACAGTTACCTCCTGCCTGAAGTCTTTGCTCCTAGTCTACCCACCAGTTCCATCCTGAATCCCACTATTCACTCAATCTTCCTAGAATGACACTATTTTCATGTCAAATTTTACTGAAAGTCTTCAATGACTCCAAATAGCCTAGAGTAATAATTCTCACTGGGTTTCACTGAACCACATGATTTTGTTCATCTTCAAGTTAACGTTTCTTGAACCAGGGCAGCAATTCTATGCTCTCTTTATCATATTCAGTCTTTTTCCTACTTTCTTGAACATATGGAAAACAGTTATAATAACTGCAATGTTTGTATCTACTAATGCTATCACCTATGTTATTTCTAGGTCAGTTTTGATTGACTGACTTCTTATTTTAAGCTACATTTTCCCATTTCTCTGAATGCCTGGTAATTTCTAATTGGATGCCAGACATTGTGGATTTTAGCTTGTTGGTTGCTGATATATTTGTATTCCTGTAAATAATTTTGAGCTTTGTTCTGAATGCAATTAAGTTACTTGAAAAATGATTCTTTTGATTAAGATTTTTTAAGCTCTGTTAGGAAGAACCAGCACAGCTTAATCTAAGGCTAATTTTCCCCACTATTGAAGTAAAACCCTTGTGAGTATTCTTTCTTGGTGTCCCATGAAGTATATGAGGCCTTCCATCCAGGCTTGGAAAAACAAAAATTATTTCTGGTGAGCTCTGAGGAGTTTTTCTCTAATCTTTGGGTGGTCCTTTCCTCCTGGACAAGAGCCAGTCACGTGAAGATTTGAGAGAGAAGTCTCTGTGAACCTCCAGAGCTGTCTTTTTGAGCAGCTCTCTCCTTTCTAGTACCCTACTTTACCTTGGCCAGCTCAGACTCCCTGCTACATTTTCTTAACTGAAGGAGTTTGCTAGGCATGGTCTGCAAATTCCCTGTGTCCCAACCTGGAAATTTTCTAAATAGTAAGCTAAGACAGTCATGGGGCTCACTTTGTTTGTTTCCAATATTTGAAGGATCATTGTCCTTCATTTTTTATTAACTGATGACTAGGAAACCATTGTATCACATATTCTGTGAATTTGTTGTTTTAGATGAGAGAGTAAATCTACTCTCTGCTTTTTCACCTTGGTAGAAGCAGAATTTCAGTCAAAAGAGTTATATTACAGTTTATTTGAAAAAAAAAATGCATTTGCCCTCTAAAAGGATATTTTAAAAATCTAGAATAAAATTAACTCCTTAGCCAGACAGGCAAAGCTTTTCACAATCTGCCCTCAGTCTAAATTTTAAATTTATTGTCCTGTTGTAGGAAGAATGACTAAATATAGCATATATATTTCCACCTCTCTATTTATAGGTTTCCAATGCTGTCAACATAACATTGTCTTCTTGGCTACTGTCCTCTTATCTGATCCTCTATTTTGGTCATTTTGACTTAATATAATCATTTTTATTGTGTTTATCTCATCTTACAACAACATTATATGCTCTTTTAGGATTTAACTATGACTGATACTTCTATTATCTTTCCTGAAAGCTTAGCACAAAGACTGGCCAGTGAGGGAGTGGGCACTTAACGTATGTTGGTAATTTATCTATTGAGAATTGCGTAATGCTAACTAAGCCTGACAGGAGGAGCCTAGAATTTATATTCTTGCCTCATCTCTTAATCAGCAACACACAAATTACTGTATGACAGAATAAAAATAGGCTATGATATAATTTCTGAGTAATCACGATAGGACATCATAAATGTAGGCCACTACTTAAAAAAAATCCAGACTGGTAAAACTTCTTGTGTTATTTATTCTCTGTGCTCTGTGTCCAGTCCAACAACATCAATATCTCACTCCCTTTTTCTCAGACACCGGGGGGTTATGGTGCTGAAATTTTCTAATATACCATGTTTCTTCTCTGTAATAACTGGTGGGACGGAGTATGTTGTGTCACCTTCTCTATTTTCAGTGACACCAAACCTGCATGAATTTCTAATTATTAACTGAGAGTAGTTGTCTATGGCACCAACCCAGAAACAAGAGCCAGAACGGTTAAGAGCATGGCTCTCTGGTGGGTCAGACTGCCTGATTTTGAGTTTTTTCAGTATATTAGCACTGTGACCTTGTGCAGTCATTCCTCCTCCTCAAAGCCTCAATTCCTCACCTATAAACATGAGAGGATGATAGTACCCATCTCACAGAGTCCTGTAGAAACTTTTCTTGCCACACTCATGGGAGTTTATGCTTTTGAATTAAATGAAATATAGCTCGTTAAATCCTAAATTGGGTCACTGTCTTTTATGGGCAAAATTCTCCTTACCATATTGTACGAAACCTGTAGCAGTGACTGAATGCAGGAAGACAAAGGACACAGAGCCATATCCCTATTTTTATGTGTCTTGTTTTCACCAAGAGGACTATTGCAAGAAGTTTAAAGATTCAAAGAAATTCAATACTTTATGTCTGCCTATTAGTTGCCAGGGTATAGCCATTCTTAATTAGTGAGAAACTAAATAAAATCTACTCATATATGCCACAATATTTAATTACAGTCATTTTTTTAATAATAAGCATATGCTATTTATTGAATTCTTCCTCTATTTACAGGTATTGAATAGATATTATTTAAAATTAAGGTATTATGATGTAGGAATATGTGGATTAAAAAATTTAAAGCACAGAAATAATCCTTGTCCTGGTTAGATACGAAACAGAGTTAGAATTCACACTCAGGCAGCCTGACTTCAGAGCCCACCCACTTAATCTCTATGGTTTTCTGATGAGCCAAGATAAGATTTTATTTATGGTGACATTATTTGACGCCAGATTGGCCTGGCTAGTGGAGATTACTGAGAAAGTTCTGAGACATAATCAATACAAAGTAGGAATCATGGAAAATGCATTCCAGATATTTACTTGGGGGTTGGGGATAGGTAATGATTTTTAAAAGAAATAATTAAAAGCTATCTAGAATAACATAAATTGTCTCAAAAAACATAGACTCTACAGCTGAGAGTCCTTTTCAAATTCTTTTTGACTGAGATAAGTGCACCAGACCAATCCTGTCCTCACTTCGTTCCTCAGCCATGTATGTGACTAATGTTTGTAAAAACAAGATTTAGGGCTTCTGGCATGGATCAGATGGGCTGCAATTTATGACCAGGCATCAGCTAGACCCTTCACTGAAAAAAACAAATATGAGTGAGTGTAGATATGTGTTAATATATCTATATTTAAAAATTGGTTCTAATTTTAAGTAGATATTAGAATATGTTAGAAAAGTGATCCCCAAACTTTTTGGCACCAGGGACCAGTGTTCCTATGAGAATAATGCCTGATGATCTGAGGTGGAGCTGAGTCAGTGATGTTAGCGCTGGGGAGTGGCTGTAAATACAAATGAAGCTTTGCTTGACCACCACTGACCTCCTGCTGTGTGGTCTAGTTCCTAACAGGTCATGGACTGGAGGTTGGGGACCTCTGTGTTAGAGGATAGAGAGAAAGACAGAGTCTAAAATAAAAATTACTGGGAAACATAAGCATTATAGTTATTATTGCTCTGTTTCAAATAATTGGTAATGGGCCCCAACACAGGGCTGAAAAGTTCTGCTCTAGAGCATGAGCTTCTGGAGGGCAGGGACCTACCTTGTTTACCAGCATTCACCCCACGCCTGACACAAAGTCCAATGCCCAGCTGCCCAGTCTGACCAATCATGGCTGGAAATAAGTGAAAAGATCAGAAAGCATTAACCTCACAAGTGAGAGGACAGAGTGAGGAAAAGGGAGCAGAACAGGGAAAAATTTTAGACTTGACAATTTTACCATATTCAGTTTACTGAGGACAAGTAGAAGTTTCACAAAGAAGTCTGCCTCACAGCTGCAAAATCAGGTAGCCCTGATTTGCATGATTTATAATTGTAACAATCTTGTTGGTGTCATGAATTGATTAATAAAGTGCTACCTGGAGAGTTTGTTTATCAAAGCATCACTGCATAAGAGTCTAGTTTTATTGGCCGATTTTATGCTTTTGGGTTCAGTGTCAGTTATGAAGGAGGAAGTCATTTTGCTGAATGACAGGCCCAGAAGTTTCCAGAAATTGTAGAATTGTAAGTGAGCCTCTCAGATCAGATATTTCTTTTCTTCCTTTCCTCTTCTTTCTCCATTTCCTCCTTTTTATTACTATTAGACATGATCAAAGAATAAAATCAAAAGACACATGCCTGCCTATCAGGTGTCCCTAATTCTAATTTTTAAACTATAATAACATAGATATTTTATTTCAAAACTAGAGACCTGATTCCTCAGAAAGTTTGAATTATTTTTAATATACAGCAAGCATTGGTGAAATATATTTTGAAATTTATCTCAAGTTCAAAAGACAGCCAGATAACAAACCCACTTTATAAACCATGCATCTGTTTTGCATCTATCTTTACTTCTTAAAGATTAAATTTATTACATTCTTTTGCAATGTGCAATCTTACTGAAAATAGGCTAGACATGAGAGCATCTAAACAGAAGTTACTCCTTTGAATCCAGCCACTCATTAAAAAACACACCACAGCATTAACACTCTAGCTGAAAAAAAAATTTTTTTTCTTAGTAGGTTCTTTCTTTAATCCTTTACCAGTCTCACAAAGGAAGTTTCTAGATTGTTGAGAACATCAGGCATACAGGATGAGCAATTGATAAAACTGAGAAATGGATAGAAAAATAAAATCTCTCCTTTATGCGGTGTTGCTAGGTCACTTGTAGTTGATAGTAATTTTCCAAATAAGGAAGTATTATCTGCTAAAATAACTGTTCAACTGGCTAGATAAGAAAATGATGATCGGAGTGGCTGTATTGGACGAACAAGGTTAAGGATAGTCAATGACCTCTGGAAAACTTTTAGAAGTGAGTTGTTATTTATTCATCATTTATTTGTCTATTAGAGTAATATAAATTCTTCATAAAAGATATATTTATTTTCCAAAATCATTAGTGTCTTAGCTAATTCTTGTTTTGAAACTTGTAGTGAGATTTTCCCCACTTCCAGTGTATTGGAACCCCGAAATTTTAGCTGAGCACAAGGCCACCTGAAATAAAGACTGTTTCATATAGCCTCTCTTCACTAGTAGCCAGCAAAATGTAAGCATCCTTTGCAACTAAGTGTAATTAAGTTCTTGTTAGTGTGATGTTAATGTAACATAAATGGAAATTATCAACAGTTTCTGGAAAAAGATCTTTAAAGGGCATGGCCCATATTTTTTTCTTCCTCTTTTCAACTGGAAAGGGACAAAATAGATGGATCTTTAACAGAATTTTGAATCATGAATTGGCCTGGGAAATGGGAGTCATGCCCAGTAGACCATCAAGAAAGAAACCTGATTCCTTACACTATGGTATACATACAAGCCTTGGTTTAACTCCTTCCAGACTTTATGATAGAAATAAACTTCTATCTTATTTGAGTTGTTATTTTGGAGTTTCCTCTTTCTCACTTGTTCATTTACAAAGGGCAGTTTTGTTGTCGTTCCCCTTGGCAACTAATACTGGGGACTACCAAGAAATACTGACTAAATATAACCATTTATAATCCTCCAAAGCTAGACAAAAAAATTAGTAGTTATAAAAAGAAAAAATAGATATATTTATATTAAAATATAAGACAAATGTTACTATAAACAAATTTAGGGAAAAAATGATATGGTAAATTTTAATAATACAGATGACAGCAAAAGATTAGATTACACATCCTAAACCAAATTGTTTTTACTAATTTAGTTGTACATTTACCTTGGTATAATAGAGAAATCTAAATATATTTAGTGAATTCAACCAGTATATTGTTTGACCAAGAAACTGGAATTTTAAAATATTTGTGTGGAAATGTACCAAGTGAGTATGAGTAAGTTTATGTATTGCCAGAAGTCTTGGATATTGCCAAGTTATATATCACCAGAAGTTATATGACTGAATATCTGGTTTTTGTGAATGTCAGTATACTAGAACTTTGAGTTATATAAGGTCATTAAAATTATACTGAGCATAATTTGACTTCTTGGATTCAAAATATACCTTGGTATCTTTCAGTGCTTCAAGGTTGTCATTACGAGCAATTAGTTTTATGTATAGTACTTTAGATATAGTAAGGCTATCTGTGGCATTCTTTGAATGCTGATTTTCTAAAAAAATTTCTCATATTAGCTTTAAAAAAATCTCAATTACAAACTTAATAGAAAAAACAAATACCCCATAAAAATAGGCAAAATAAGCAAGCAGAATAAACAACTCAGACAAGAAACAGTTCAAATGACTGATAAGCATTTGAAAAGATGCTTAAATTTTTTAATAGGAAAATTGAATTAAAGTTACAATGAGGAATTACTTTATATCTATCAGTGTCAGAAACTAAAAAGAGTGAGAATGTCAATTACTTCCAATAATGCAGGAAAAAGAATACTTTTATTCATGGCTGGTAAAATTGTTGTTCCTGCCTTTTTGGAAAGTAATCTGGCACTATCTATTAAAATTTTAAATGCATTTTTTCTAACTTAACATTTCCACTCCTGGGACACTTTTCCCAAAGAAATAAAACTATGAGTAATGATACATGTGCAAGGACACCAATTACAATTTTCATAATGGTAAATACAACAACAAAAAAAACCCCAGAAACTTCAATGAGGGAATTACCAAATAAATTATGGTGCATCTACACGGTGGAATATTAATCAGCCATTAAAATGACAGATTAGAGTTCTGTCAGTTGGTTTGGCAGGTGTTCAATGATGTAGTATTGAGTGTGAAAAGCAAGACATGGAGACCTATATATATTGATCCCGTTTTGCTAAACAACCAATATCAATGTGTGATATATTTTCATGTCTACATAAGCATATAGGCATAGAGAAAATATCAAAGGAATTCTAAATTGTTAACCTCTTCATGTGTGGGGTGGGTGAAAACAAGCGGGATGATATGAGTGGAAGGATAAAATGCAAGATCTGATATGAGCTACACAAGTGGACAAAAGCAAGCCAAAAAAAGTTTTCTAAATATTCGACTTATTTTTTTATTATTTTATATTAGTTTCAGGTATATAGTACAATGGTTAGACATTTATATAATTTATGAAGTGATCCCCCTATTACTCTGGCACTGTACACACCTATCACAACAATATTGGCTATATTCCCTATTCTGTACCCTACATCCCTATGACTTTTTTATAACTACTAATTTGTACTTCATACCTTCACCTTTTTCATCTAGTCTTCCAACCCTCTCTCCCCTCTGGCAATCACCAGTTTGTTCTCTGTATCTATAAGTGTTTTCATTTACTTTGTTTCTTTTGTTCCTTGGATTCTACATATAAGTGAAATCATATGGTATTTGTCTTTCTCTGTCTGACTTATTTCACTCAGCGTAATACCCTCTAGGTCCATCCATGTCATTGTAAATGGTGAGATTTCATTTTTTATGGCTGAGTAATATTCCATTGTATATATATAGGTACCATAAGTCTGTTATCCAATCATTCATTAATGGACATTTAGATTGCTTTCATATCTTGGCTATTGTCATTAGGGCTGCTGTGAACATAGGAGTGCATAGATCTTTACATGTTTGACTTATTTATATGTTAATTAATTACATATGTGCATGTGTATATATATACAACACATATATATACACACATATACATATGTCATATATCCAATTCTGATCCTAGTTTACATGCAGAAATACTAGATATCTTAAGATATATTTTATTACACACAAAAAAAGCATATTTATTATAGGAAAATTAGAAAATCCTCTATTCCATTAGAGATACAAAATAATTTTTAAAGAATCTATAATCCCACCACTCAGAGATAGCCACTTTGGGACTATTTTTATGGCACATATTTTTATATATACTGTGGTACGATTTTATAATTCTCATTTAAACCACAATAACTTCTTTACTAATTCTTTCTCATAAGTTTTTTATCTTATTTTCTAACAAACATGAAATCATCACTATGTATCCACACATCAAGTCCTTTCACAAATGTGCTCATCCTCAAATCACAAGGTTAGACATGGGAAAGGAAGACAGTGGGCACCCTGGAACTGAGAGGATTCAAAAGTTTCTTTCTTCTTTGTAAACCTGCAGCAAACCTGTATGAAAGACTTTTTCCTTCCCTCCATCCTCTCATATACTCTAACATCTCTTATGACACTGACTCTTCTATCTAGGTTGGAACAGAAGAACATAACTTGTTATAAATTGTGCTTAAAAGCAACATCATGTAAATTTTGGGCTCTCAAATGGTATAGTAAAAACCATGTAGTATGTAGTTAATGTAGTCAATGCCGCAAAAAATTTCATCTTCAGCAATTGCTATTGTAAGAGCTGAAATTTGACCTTTGGTTCTGTATATTACTTGATCAACTACTTTTTAAGTAGAATGATTTATGATAACCAATATGCAGCACATCTTCAAAGGAGTTTCTATATCGGCTTCTTTAATTTTATTGTTTAGTCAGTCAGTTTATCTACAAGATTTGATCATTTGAATATAGTATCTGTTGACAGAGGTTAGCTCTTACCTGCTTTATTTATATAAGACATGGCTTACTTTACATTAAGGCCCATGTTTCGATTCTTATTACCTATTCAACCCAGAGGACAAGTAACCCTGCCTCACACTACAGCAGGTCCTCAAAGTCCTTTCAGTTCAATGTCATTGTGTTATAATGTTAATGAGATGTGGTAGGAATTTAACTCTTGTTTATATCAATTAGCCTATGGTAAAATTGATTTTGCTAAAAATCACAGAATCTTATCAATGATGTTAAATGAGAAATCATTGCACTGGTGTTATAATAAAATATCACAGACCAAATTTGAATCTCCAGGGCTGCCACATCTTCTACCCTGTAGATTTGTGAACTAAGCCACATCAGCAATATCCTGATCCTGCTCTTGCTCTTTCTTGGATTTTTTTTTTTTTTAATAGAGCCTAACACGTACCTTCTCCCCACCACATACACCTCCTCTTTTTCCCCACCAACTGCCCTCAGAGTTTACTGGTACACATCTCTCCTCCTGACCATTCAAAATAGAAAGAAGTTTATTACTTTTAACAACTGGCTCTTATTTATTCCAAATTAGACCCCTCTAAAAACCTAATATGGTTAGTTTCCTCTGCATTTGGGCATTTTGAATCCTCAGAGCTCTTTGAAATGCAAATTAAACAGTTTTGTCTGCTTTATCTGGACTGATTCTTTTTAAAAAGTCTAAACACAACATACAATCATGCTCAAGCCCTGAGCACATATGAAAAATGGCCCAAAGGTCAAATGGACAGCTTTAATGTCTGTTTCCTACAAACTGAAAGCCAGCCAGGTTGATATTTTTCGTACTTCATTTCATATCGCCTGGGATTCTGTGAGGTTACTGCTGATTGTCAGTTTATCCATTCTAATTAAATTACATTCCTATAAGAAGCAACAAGGATCATCTCAATTAGGCTGCCATATTGACTCATGTTAGCATAACTGGTTAGTTATAATTATGCAGTACTTGCTTCAGCATCCATTACTAGCCCATTTCTCCCCACAATACTGCTGTAATATGTTTCAGTATAGGTGTCTCTCTATTCTCTTCTCTTCCCTGCCCCGCCCCCAAATGGGAAATGGTGAATTAGTTGGTTTGGAGGAAGAGTTATGCAGGACTGGTCCATCAGTACTGAAAACTGATTGCATGAGATGTTTCCTGCAACCAAAAGAGTTCCACTTTTTTATATCACTTCCCAAGTTACTTTAAACATAGTTCAGAGAGTCCTTTGCTTCAGGGAGGCACTTTCAGGTTTTGCAAAAGGATTTCAAGTCCTGGAAAAGTGATTCAAAGCCAAGGGCTTTGACTGGATATTTCGGCTTTTATCTTAATTGGTTAGCTGTTTTCTTCACCTAGACTGCGGCAAAAGAAAATTCCCCGGTTGTTGTAAGAAGCAAATAGCAATAAATTTCCTTGGATATAAAGGACACCTTTTTAAGTAATACTTTTAAGGGGAAGAAATTAAAGAATGTTATCAGAATTATGAGCTAATATTGTATATCATAAAGATTACAGGAATTGATTTTGGGCCCTAACATTCTAGGCTCAAATCTCATCTCCAAAAATTTCTACTTTATTATCTGTTTCCTCATTTGTAAAATGGGAATAATAAAACTTCTGTCTTCTAAGGTTGTTGTGAGGCTTAAGGAACTTACATATGCAAAGTGCTTTGAACAGTGCTTGGAATATAGTAAACCTTTGTTTTTATGTTCCTTCTGAATGTTCCTATAATGACCTAAATAAATTGTAGACAATTATTATTAACTGTTTTCTTGGCAATGTGAAAAGTGTTGAGACCCTTAACTTAATTATTCAAAATCACTGGGAGAGATAGCTCTAGAGCTCAAGACTCTAAAATTGATGCCAATAGAGGGGGTGTTGCTGCTTTTCTTATTAATATTGTCTGATCCTATTATGCAGCAAGCATTTAGAGAATGAGTTAAATTAGTCTGTGGATTTGGGTTATAGAAATGGAATAGTTTTCTGGCATCTCACACCCTTGCCTCAGAGACATTTTGGGTGCCAAATCCAGATCCATGGGTTCAAAAACAATGGCAAAATTGACTGAGGTTGTCACCATTGACCTTGATTAAAGTATATAAAGACTTGATCCAGCACTGGTCTGCTCATTTTCTTTGCTGTTTCCAAGGTAGGTTTTTTAATCTCTCCCTTTTCCACCAAGATATTGAATGACAGGTATGAAAGACAATTTGCTATTTTTATCCATTATATGAAGTGTTATCCATTATATGAAATGAAATATTTTAAGAAAAAAAACAACAATGTATTTGTAGAACAGAATCATTCTGAGGTAAGAATTTTAACTTTTATCTTATAATCTCTTGGAGAATGTATGTTCACGATTGCACTTAACCTACTGAAAATGATTTGTTGACAAGTCTTGTCTCCTATTAGACATAAAACTTGACAGTAGAAGCCATATATTAATTTATTTCGGTATCCCAAGTATTTTGCCAGTTCTTGGCACTTATTTGTTATTCAAAAAGTGCAACCAGTTTTGTTGAAATTAATTAAACTTGAATATATAATTCTCCATTTTCATTTTAAATAGGTATATCTTCGAATATCATGTGAAGATGTTGATTATAATTGTATGTAGTTAAAATTCATGCAATTATCCTGGATTAATGTCATATCATCTAGAAAACTACAAAAACAATGAGAATAAAATAAAAAAGTACCTTGGCTTTATATTATGCATCACCTTTTAGAATCACGAAATATATCTAATTCATATCATTTGTGTTGAATAGTATCCCCGCTATTCTAAACTAGATATCAAGCTATTATGCAGATCATGGGTCACTGACACTATGGCATATTTTACTAAATTGTGACAGTGTTTCATTCCATATAGTGTTCACTCTCTGTGGTATTAACTTGTCTTTTATAGGAGAGTGTTGTTTTCCTTTAACTCTAAAGCACAAAGATACAACTCACAATCTTAGTTTTCTTTAGTTCTTGTTCACAGATCTATCATGAGTTTTTTTTTCTATACTCTGCTTAAAACTGTCGATACTTAAATCCTGGCTCCACCATCATTGGTGAACTTGGGCCAATCATTTATTTTGCTGGTCCTTTTTATACCCACCTCTAAATTAAGGAGGACGGAGGTAGCTAATATTAAAGAACTTTTAATTCTTAAACTCCATGGATTCAGTATCTTAGATAATATAATTCAGATTTCTTAACAAATACTTTTTATTCAAAAATAAACTATTTAAAATTTTCCCTGCAAGTTCAGTTTTCTTGGTATAATCAACCAGTTGATTTTTGTCCTCATATACTCCTTTTGAAGCATAGACCTAGATTTTCATTTCTCATCAACTTAGAGAATGAGATGGTGATCTCACATTATCTGTAAGGACATGTTACATCTTGGTTAGAATCTTTTCCAATGAAGAACATGATCCCTCTTAAGCTGGAGCTCAGCCAGGAGACAATATAGCATCCTTCTTAGGAGTATGAACTCAGAAGGCAAACTAATTGGGCCTGTTTGTTGGTTCATTCCCTACTCTGTGCAAAGGACTGGATTCCACTCTGAATGTTGCAGACCTATTCCCTGTCCTAAGGTCACTTATGCTTAATTAGAAAGATTTGCAATTAATAATAACAATAATATTAATAATAATAATATTGAATAAAGATTATTATGATACAATTAATAAATGCCTCTAAGAATGCATGTAAGAGAGACACAACCTAGAGAACACCGTCTTGTAGAAATATCGCTGAATAGTGACACAAGAAATGATTAGGAATTAGCTGGGGTAGGGACAGGGCTAAATGTTCCGGTGGAGGTCGCATGATATGTGAATACCTAGAGGCCAGAGAGTGCTCTTGGCCCCTACTAGTAGTCACCAGCCAGGTCATGCCTGGGGATGAGAGAGTAAGGGGTGAGGACATCATGCAGACCAGAGGGCGAGGAGCTGTATAGGCCCTGTTAACATGTTGGACTTTGTCTTAAGTAAAATGTGGAAAGGTTTTAGATAGATAATATGACTATGTTCCCATATATGTAGCCTCATGCTAGATTGGCTACTGTCAAGAAATCAATTAAGAGAGTAAAGCAATAAACCAAGAGAGACATGGTGATGTCATTGACCAGGGTGCTGTAGGGGGAATGGAGAGATGTGGGTGGTTCTGAGAGAGATTTAGATAAAGAGTCAGCAGAGCCTGGCACATATTTGGCTGTGAAGGTGAAGGGAGAAATAGGAATCAAGGATAACTTTCATGTATCTGGATTCCAAAGCAGAGACACCACTTTCTACCTCACCAAAACTCAGTGGCTTTATATAATGTGGGTTATTATATATGTCCCTCAAAGAGCAGCTGTGATTTTAAAAGAGTTATTATATATAAAGCACTTAACCCAATGCTTGGTGTACAATAAACCCTCAGAATTGGTAACTATTATTCTTATAAAATACTGTTGGTACTGACTCTACAGGTATCATTTCAATGACACTTGAGATTCCTTCTTTGGAGTTGCAAATGATTATTTAAAAAATACAATTATAGACAAGCAGATCATGCCTCCATGATCTATGTCATCTTGTGGATGGCTCTATCCCAGCATTTCTCATATAAATTGTAAGATCTGATATACATCCCTGTAGCCCAACCCCTACTAGAGCAGGAACTTCTAGAGGTCTTGTTGCTTTTTTAACCTACAGAGCCTAATAGAGCATACTCAAAAGTGGACACATTACAGAATTTATTCAGTTTTCCTCTGGGTAAATAGCAAGTAGCTGAGTGCAGAAAACTTGAGGTTTGATCAGAGACTGGAAGATGGGAAGAGAAAGGACAGGATAGGAGGGCAACCAGAAACTGGAAGAGAGGGATGGAATGGAAAGAGGGAGCTGAAGAGAAATGTCACTGATACCTACTATGTTAAATTGGGTGGGCCTTTGATTAGCTAATGAACATGGTGGTTGGGGTGGGGGTGTGGAAACAGGACAGTATCCCAGAACCAGGAAGTAGATTAGAGTGAAAAGTAAGTATTGTTAGAGTTTGCCTTTAAGAGATCATTGGAGGAACAGTTTCTGTGGAATGATAGGAGGAAAGGTCAAATCAAAAAGGGCTGAGGAAAGTCCCAGAAGTGGAGAGCAGAATCCAGGACTGTGGACTGGATTGCCTCTGGACCTGGAATTGTCATCATAATCACCCTTTGCAATGAGTGTTTCAAATAATCAATAGCTTGCTCAACACTCTTGACTTGCAATTCAATTCAATTCAATTCAATTCAACGTTTTAACATTTCCCTTTTAAGGAGATAAACCTATTTAATGGCCTTGCTTTTATAGAAAGCTAAAGTGCATATAAATAAATAAAAGCACATTTGTAGCTGTTTAAGGAGTAATAGATTTATGCATAAAGACTAAACTATTAGGAATTTTATACTAAGTAAACCTGACTGAGTTGAGGCATATAACAGATTATCCCAGCAGCATGAATATTAGGAGACATCAGCATCATTTGTCTACCCAGTAGTGCCCCTAATTAAGAGCATCTTGAGGCATTTCCCAGATTCATGGTGTTCACTGGGCCTTGTAACAAGATGTATCTCACTTACAGCCGTGAGACACATATTCCAGCATGTTGGGAATCATTTAAGTGCTTGATAACTCTCCCCTTCCTCTGTTGACATTTAGATAAATCCATTCTCATTTTCAGGAACTTTGTCTCCAATTTTAGTAATGGAAGAGGCTTTGTCAAGAGATTCTTAGTGTTCGTTTACTCAGAGGAATATTAATATTTCCTCTTATTACTTGCATCATGGTTTCCCAGCAGTGGAAGCCTTTGAAAGTAAACATGCATAATAACCTAACTTGATGAAGAACTCAAGTGAATCTAATCAATTATGATGAAACCAACTTGAAAAACTGTTGGGGTTGCTAACATGAAAATAATTTAACACTTTTAACAATTTACTTAATAGGCCTTGTTGAGTTTCTGCTTACAGTTAAGGCAGTAGAATGCCAAGGTGGTATGAATTTCAAAGGAGGCAGTCTCTGCATCCCCTCCCTCCAGAAATTTATTGTCTGGCCCTGATTGAAAAAGATAAAATCAACTAGTGATGGATTCATTGTGACCTGCAGCAGTGAGAGGTCTAGAATCACTGTCATTTCCCAGGATAGACACTACCTAAGTAAATGATAGTCTAACCTCCTCCTACCCAGCTACAGTTGGTACTTTGCAAATTTCACTCCCTACTTCCCAAAGCTACTGTCCTCTAGCATGGTTTTGCACATCTCAGACTCACTAAGCAATTTAGAAATCAAAGCTACCCTCCTGCATATTTAACACAGCATTTAGACTGAACAAATGTTTGTTGAATGGTAATAAGAGTAGTTAACACTGATTGAAATCTTACTATGCACCAGACATGGTGCTGACTTTTATTTACATACAATCTTCACATCATCCTAGAAAAAAATAAAATAAGAACCTGTATTAAGTCAAAGATTTGGGCATAATGTTTCCATTAAGGATATATATTTTTTTAATGGCAGAAACAGAAACTCACTCAGGATAATTTAAAGTTGAAGGGAAAATGGAAATTTATTGGAAGGTTTTTGAAAGATCTCAAAGAAACCAAGGCAGGAGTTGAATCTAGGTCTCAAGAGGTGCTCTAACCAGGAACGTTTTTTGAAATATAAGCAAGCAATCTTTCTTTCTCTTTCCCTAATGCTATTTCTCCTCATTCTTGTGACTCCTTCTTGATTAATGCTTCTACTACTTGCCCTACATTGGTACCACTTGACCACACCACAATGCCAAACTCAATCAATCACTCCATTTAAACAAAAAGCCCAAATTGAGAATAGTACTTAAGTCTCAAATCTATTCCAGAGAAAGACATTCTGATTGTCCCTGATTGGATCAGGTACTTGCACCTGGTGTAATCAGCTGGGCCAGGACATCATTGTCACCTTACAGACATGACAGCTTGTGATTCATGCCTGCGTGTGATGGCAGGTACTTCTCACAGAAGTGTGTGGGCTTAGCGGGCACTCCAAATCATCTGCTAAAAGTAGATGAGAGTTTGATAATTAAAGCATCAATAGAATTTGGTGATTAATTGAACGTGGGTGAGAAAGAGAAGGAGAAATTAGAGATGACTCCCAGGTTTCTATGTTGGTAGATGACAAGCAGAAGATGATGAGGGAGGGAAGGAGTCTGTGAAAGAATCGTGCAAGGAAAAGGCCTCTCGTGTCAAGAAAAACATAACCAACCCTAAGGTTTTAGCTGAGTGGTGAGCTGGAGTCAGCTGCACCAAGCTCACCTGTGCCCTGGCTTCCACAGTTCCCCTGGGCTGCCTCATCCTGACCTCTGCCACATGACCAGCACCACTCTTCCCCAGGGTGCAGAAATTTTTCTCTATAAACCTGCCTAAAGTGTAGCCATATTTCAAGAGAGAAGGAACTCCCTCCCACCCTCAATCCCCTGATACCCAATTCAGTCCCAAGCTATTGCTCTAAAAGGGCAAATAGTGTGTTTATCCTGCCTATCATTATACTCCTCGAACCTAGGAATTACACATGGGCAATAAATATATACTTAATAAGAGTATAAATGGACATTTTCAAAAGCTTTTTACGAAATATTTGGGGAGAGGCCAACCACAAAAATACAATCAGCATAAAAACAACATTTTCAAACTAGATATTTTATTCTTAAAATAACTCAATGCTCTAGACTTAAAAGTAGGTAGGTATCCAGCTTGTCCCAACCTGCTTAGGACTTTCTTGGTTTTAGTACCAAAAGTCTCAAACCTTGGAAAAGGCTTCAGTCTCCAGCCACCTGGAATGCTTGGTTCCCAGGCTCATGTTACTGCTCACATGACAGGTGTTAATTTATTTCCTGTCAAGGACAGCTAGATTTGGACCAACATGATCTTTTCCAGGTCAAGGTGAAAAGCTCACATCTCAACTCTCCCTTCCAGATAAGACCTCCCATTCCTTGCCTTTACCTTGTCAACTGGATAACTAAGATACATTTATTTCTGGAAATTGCATCATGTCAATGCAAATGGAAGAGTAGTGATTTACATATTTATTCACTCAGTCCCTGAAAAAGCATATGTTAGAGCAGAACATGGGGATTTATTTGGCTAAACTACAAACTGAATGCCAAAACGCATAAGGATCTGAGGCCTCTCTCTGAGTTCAACTTTCTGATAGTAATGTTGTCTAAGTACCCTGTGAATAATGAATACCAGTAATCTGGACTTCGAAGTTATCAAAAAGGTCTGTCTTCATCACCAATTTATAAATTGTTGTTCCAACTCATCATTCTCTTATGAGTGGTGTGTCCATCTGTCCCTATTTGCTTGGGGGCATTATCAGATTATAACTGTTGCCCTGGTTTAATTGTTAGTAGTGCCCCCTTTTACTCTCAAATGCATTCCAGTATGAAAAAAATATGTTCAGGTTTGGATAATAAATAATAAGGTCTCCACACTTATAAGTGTAGCTGCGTGACTCCTGGAGCCCAATTGTCTCAGTAGAACTGACAAGTCAAGCTCCTGAATGTTCAAAGGAAGCTCTGGGTCCAGAAGCGAGGTATTCACAGCAGCACGCAGACAACCCTATTTCTTCCTCTCCTCTCCCAACATTCAGCCCGGCTGCCTTCTCTCTTCTGCCTCTTCAATATATTTACTAGCAGATGAAAGTTTACAACAGACCTCAAAATCCTTTGACAAAAAATGTGCCAAGATACCAATCTCAAATTTAATTTCTTCTCAATATATAGATTCGTTTATCCTTCTGAAAGATACTCCTGTTTATTTTGCTGGCAAGGTTAATTTGTTTACTTCTTTTGGGAATCTGGGCTCTTTCATTTTCTTCTTTAAGGCGTTGATATAACTGTGCTGTGACAAGTGTGTTATTCTAAAAAGTTCTAAAGCCATGTGTGCAACTTGAAACTAAAGGGACCCAGAGGATAGTAGGGGCATTGGGTTAATGGATGCAGGAGGAGCCACGAGGAAAGAAGATTCTGATCCTTCCTTTGCTCAGGTGGGTCCGTCTCTTGGCCTCAGCTACCTAC
This sequence comes from Eonycteris spelaea, assembly GCA_003508835.1. Classification (NCBI taxonomy): domain Eukaryota; kingdom Metazoa; phylum Chordata; class Mammalia; order Chiroptera; family Pteropodidae; genus Eonycteris; species Eonycteris spelaea. The sequence goes on from PUFA01000235.1 coordinate 2,044,169, forward strand.
TGCAGGCAGTTGCCAGGTCCTCTGTACTCCTGGCATGTGCAGTTTTCTCCTGGGGCTGCCTTTTACACATGCTGCTTCCTATATACCTTTCAATATGCTAAGTGGTCCAGACTAGCAAAGAGAGTACACAGCTGTGTGCTCTGTTTTGATGTGATCTTTTATCCTTGAATGTTATAATAAGAACTACTTTTAAAAATCTGTTAATTATGAAAGTACATGTGCATGCCAAAAATTTAAACAGATCGAAATGGTACGAAGTGAACTTCATACCATCCTCCCATCCATATCCTGTTCCTGCTTCCTAGATATCCATTTCTTAGTGATTCTTCCAGGAAATTTGTATACACATATGCACACACACGTACAGACACACATACACATTTATTAATATCTTCTATATCCAAAATCTACTTCCTGAGCCCTTCTGCCTACTGAGTGCAAGCCCACCAGGAAGCCACATATAGTGAGAGGGGGAGGATACAGTTCAGTTCTCCCACAAATACAGACTCACAACTTGTCTCCCTGACTACAGCTTCTCCCTGTTCCAATCCAGCCTAAATCTGCTGCCAGAGCCATTTTCCCAAAATACTGCTTTCCTCGGGTCTCTGCCCAGAGTCTCAATGCTTCTTGCAGCCTTTTTCTACATGTCCCTGCCTACTTTCAGAGTTTTCCTTTGTGTTGCTTCATTCTATCTATTCAAGGGTTTTATTATTATTATTATTATTATTATTATTATTATTATTACTATTACTATTCCTGAATCAGTATACTCACTGGCAGAAAGTTCAGTTTCATCTTTTTCTCCTGGGAAATGCTACCCTCAGTGCCATGTCTGGGCTTTTGCTCCCGTGATTCTCTCAAGTACCTTTTCTCCTCTCTGCCTCAGGAAATGTCTCTATAGATTATAACTAGTCCTTGCATTGTGTAGGTGACGAAACTGAACCTACAAGTTACATGCCTGTTTCCTAGAAGAGATAAAATGAACTCTTAGACTGGACCACTAGTCTTTGCTTTAACCCACACTCTTAGATCCCAGAAGTGGTGTCGCTGGACACATTCAAGTGACCATGAAGAAAAGAGTAGATTCAATGCAAGGAAATATATTACTTTATTAGGTGTGTTAATTGTCACCCATGTGTGAAACAGATAGTTCATTCTGGAGGGTTAGACCACGGCTCAGTCCTCAAGTGGGGCACCAGAGATAAGCAAACTTGGAAAGTCTTCTACCTTCTCATCTGTAAATGGGGCTAATAACACTTGTAGTGCAAACTTGAGCAGAGAGGGAAAAGCCTTAGATTTTATTTTATTATTATTATTTTTTTTGTCAGAGAGGATGACCTCTCATTTCGGATCATGATGGTACACATGACATTTCTTTTCCTCCATGTTACCAAATGTAAAGTGTACAGATTAAAGATAAAATAAGTAAAGTTTTGGTATCGAATAAAATACTCAATGAATTTAGCCCTGATGATTTGCTCAACAAGCAGTCCCTCCAAGCCTAGAAACGTGCCATTTGAGCCCACGAATTCCTTTACTCATACCCGCTCACTCCTTTTATCACACAACCTGCTTCCTGCCTGCAGCATGTGCTTCCCCACTGCCGTCCTTGGCCAGCCTCCTAAGTGTCTGTCTGCCAGTGGTTTTGTACACCATCTGCTTCCAGACACTCATCTCTGCCAGGATGCTCACCTTTTCATTCTTTTACTCTCTAACATCAAACATCTGTCTAAATAACTTCTCCCCTCTGTCACCATCACCTGACTATGATGTTACATCTACCTGATTGCATCTAGATACTTGTAAGCCCTTCCTCCACTGCCAGCAAGGGACCCAGTGCTCACAACCTGACATTACTCTATCTGGCCCATTCTCCCACCTGCCAAGGTCAGAGTGCTATGGTTCATGATTACTTTATGACTTTTATGTTTCTAGAAACTTTTATCTTGTTGGGCCCCACCCTTCACAAAAATATGAAAACTCAGATTTTACAACTGTGCTGGAATAAAGACTAATTAATAAGATGCAGGCTTGATTCATTATTATATATACATATATTCATATTTTTCTTCTAATTTAACTCTTTTTCTTTTTTTTCTTTTTCTTTCTTTCTTTTTTTTTTTTTAGGTGAGGCAATCCTTGGTTGACCTCACAGATTGCAAGGACCTTGTCGGTTTACAACCCCTTATTTTTTTATTTTTTTATTTTTTATGCCCACAGCACCTGGTCTTCCTAGGTGGTCTCCCATCCAAGTACTAACCAGGCCTGACCCTGCTTAGCTTCCGAGATCAGATGGGATCAGGCTTGTTCAGGGTAGCCATAGACTTATTCTGATTTTAAAAGACATTAAAATTAAAATATTTTCATGGGCTCCTAAGAATATCATGGGCCTTAGGCACTATGCCTTCTGTGCATAGTGGATAAGTGGGCCCCGCTAGAGTCAGATGTTCTGGAGTCCAATTTTGTCATAAACTTGAGACATGGTAGAGAAAGAGGAGGAAGAAAGGTAGTTAAAAAGAAGACAACAGTTTTTAGTCCATCTATAGTGAATGGTTTCTTTATAATGCCTGTTGCTTCATTTCTCCTTTTTCCCCCTGTACCTATCTTCTGCAGAGTGAATCCTTTCAGCTCACTTTTAGGCCTAAGTGTTTTGGGGTGGATCGCTTTAAGAAGGATGGATCTGTCAGAGCTTGGAGAGGCTGCAACCTTCCTCAGAACAAGTGAAGTGGAGCTCCTTCCACTACAGGCTATGGCCTTGGATGGTAAGACTTGTGGTGGCTGCTAATGCCACTTTATTTTACTGATTCCAGGTGGCAACTGAGATACTTGATTGGTTGAGAGGAGTCGTCAGGTCTGGAGTCTAACTTATTTGCTTGGGATGTAATCTGCCTCTATGAATCTCTGACTGAGCAATGGAGGGACTCAGAGCATCCAGGGTAGGAATGGAGGCTTGCAGAGAGTATGGGGCGAGGTGGGGGAGGACGTGGGAGGCAGCCCAAGCCCATGCTCTCCTGGCTTGGTGCCAAGACAAATTTACTCTTCCAGGAAGTGATATTGTGGTACAGACACCCCCAGTAGTGGCCCCAGATAGAGGCTTTCTCAGAAGCCTTTTAGTTGTCAGTGAATGCCATAGCAGAGAGAGGAGCCTGAGTCTTAGACTGTAGGTGGGGTTTGTACACTGTAAATGAGAAATAAGGAAAAGACTCTGGAACACCGGAGAAATAGAAGCCGTCTCTGACCTTCTTCAGAATTTACTAATGTTGGAACTTTGCCCTCTGGCTGTCTTCTAGGTCAGCAGGGTCACTCAGCCAACACTAACAAAAAATAATTGGGAGACTTGCTCGCCCTGATTAATAATTTCTTGGTAGTTACAAGGAAAAACAAAGGTTAATGAGGATTTAGCCTTGAGATAAAGGCTAAGTGCTACATGAAAATCTCTAAATAAATCATATATTTTCCCCTCTCTCTTTACACGTCTGGGCTGCATGGCCATCTTCCAAATTTCAGTTAATTGGAGATTTGGAGTCAGATTCACAGTGTGATCTAGCACCAAGCCTCCTCTATATCTTAATTCTAAAATTATTCAACAGCGCAACATAAATACATACTGGGTGTTGTTCTAGTACTCAGAATTAGTCAACATTAGGCTTTAATATGACCAATTAGAATTCAAGCCAGTTATGTAGGACATATATTTCTGTCATAGATCGGCTCTGGATCAGTTCCCAGTTTCAAGTCATTGGGTTTCATTACTGTGATTGGATTTTAGAGTAGCTAATTATAATCCATCAAATCAAATACAATAATAGAACTATCCCTGAGGTCAGAACCGGTCACGCAGATGCTTATCGCAGGAGGTTTAGATAACAAGGGACAAGACTGGATTGGTGCCAGCGAGAAAGTCAAAATCGGGCCAAAGCATTAGAGATAATTGGATGATACATTTAGTAGACTCAGCGCTGTAAATAATTACTTAAAATATAATGACCACATAATTTATTATTATCATTTTATCATTTTTTATTTTTTATTTTTTATTTTTTGGCCAAATAATTCTTCCTCATAGACATTCACTGGCAGCAGAAAGAGACTCACCTACAGTTTTTCATCCTCCGGGGCTAGTGGACAATAGAGTATGTTTTCTGGCCTTAGGCTAACCAAAAGCAGTGTGATAATAGTATTTGACATGTAGTCTTGGGTTCAAATTCTCTGTCCTTGATCCTCTCTAGCTGTGTAATTAGAGCAAATCACTTCTCCTTATTGTGCCTTGGTTTTCTCATTCTCCCAAATGGGATACTAATCTTTGCTCTGCCTACTTTCTTCCAGGAGGACCAACTGAGACAATAAATGTGAAGAACAAATACAATGCATTATTATAATACAATTAATATAATTGCTAGGTATTGGAAAGGAAGTATGTTAGAGATAAAGACATGATTCCAAAGCCAAATCTAGGTGATTTTTATATTAGGACAGGTAAATAATCTACTTAAAATAACTACAAAACTAAATGAATATTACTCCAATTTTGAGCAATATTATAGAAAAAAGACTTGAAAGAAATGCTTCAGATAGTTAAAAGTGTTATCTCTGAGTTTCATCACTGGTGATTCTTTAAAAAATTCTTTATACATTCCTCTACTTTTACATTTTCTACAATAAACATGTTACTTTTATATTGGAAAAAAATATTTAATCACCTATATATACGAAATCATATGGCCAAACCTCCTGAATTTACAGATGAAAATACTAAGGCCCAAAGATATGAAGCCATTTTTTATATCTTGTTACTAGCAAAGCCACAAATAAAATCCAGGTAACATGACTCAGATACATTGCTGTCTACACACACATCTGTCTCTGCAATTATTCATGAATGCAAAGAATTAAAAGTTGACTGAGTTCATTTACTTCATCTTCAAAAACATCCTCATCAGGGACTGGGCCTTAGATAGGGAAGAGTTTCCAAAAATTCTTCTCTCCCACTGTTTCCAGGGGTGATGAAAGAAATTGCTAATCATGAGGCAAGTGTTAAACCCAGTCCTTGAGAGAAAATTTGGAGGATAAAAAGCTGAGCATGTAAGAGGAAGTATGTTGTAAAGGAAGGGCTCTGATTTAAGGAGGTTGATGATCTAATTCCTAGAGTCAGTATTCTAATGACTGTCACTAATTAGCTGTGTGTCTATGGACATCTCTCTTAATCTCTTTTCTCAGGTTTCTTTTCTAAAAAAAAAAAAAAAGGGTAGGGAGACCTGTGCCAGGTGATATCCATGATGTTTTTTCAAGTGATAACATTTATTTTTAAAAGCAGTGTATTTGCCTTAAACACACAAAATGTGCGTGAAATGGGTGCTTTTCATAAACAAGCCTATTTTCATAGACATAACACAAAGCAAAATCCAGTTTTGCAAAATGAGACCAAAAGAATAAATACAATGCAAACTCAGTATTTAGAATGCAAAAGACAAGTAGAAGCAAATGCTAAATCAGTCAGATAAGAATACAGAAATCCTCTTGCCTAGCAGTTTAAGTGGCGAATTGGTTGTAATCAGGGAAATGGGGAAGGGAGCCAGTGTAAATGGTGATGTCAAGATGGTGAGCAACACAATTCCTTGCAGAGACAAGCATGGTGGAAGAAGGCGGGTGAATGTGCCCCAAATTCACCTCCTTCTTACACACTCTGTCCCCAAGTCCATCTCCCAACCTCTGGAGAGAGCATCTGATGGGGTCCCTGTCTGGCAGCAGTGAAGCCCTCTAGTGCTTTTGTGATTCACATATTTGGGTGGTGGTGACAAAGTTGGCATTACCATCAGTGGTTGCAGCAGGGTTTCTCTCTACCCATGTGCATCTCCTACCCACGGGTTCATATTTTCCCTCTCCCCACCAAATGCTCTCCTCTCCCCTTCCTGCTATCTACTTGAGGAGCTATGACAAGGGACTTTTGTGAGCTTTTGGCAAGACCCACTTTCCTTTAAATGTATGTTTCTTATTCATCTTCCCTGGCTATTTGCCTTAGGTGGGAAAGAACTCGAGAAGTTTCTTAGAAGGAGAGGCCAGAGAAGCTGTCTTAGGTGTTTGTAAGAGTTTTGGCTCATTTAATCAGAAACCCCTTAGTGATTGTGAAGAGCTACTTTGCTTAGTGATGGGTCAGGACATGAGGAGTCTGAAGAGAGAAAAATAATATATGGGAAAAAAATAACACGAACTGTAATGCCCTGGTTTGGAACTCCACAAGCCAAGAAGGAAACTGACACCGATGCAAGCGCAAAAGGGAGTTTACTGACAAACTCGAGTTTGGACTCCACTCGTTCACTGACGCAGCAGTGGTTGAGAGGAGCCCCGACCGAGGGGCTGGGACCTAATTTAAAGGGCAAAACCGCAAGCCTTGGGGAGATGCCTTGGCGTTACCTGATTGGGGGATTAGGTTGACCTTTAAATGGATTGGGTGGTAGGTTGTTGGGTCCGCATGCAAAAGGGGGTCATGTGCAGTTGGGGCTGCGTATAGAGGGGGCCGTGCGCAGAAAGGGCCGAGTGCAGAGGTTAGGGCCGAGTGCAGAAGGTGCCGGGTGCAGTAATCAGAATATGTGCAGGAGGAAATAAGGGTGGGGGTGCCTTATGGGCCCACCGATTAGCTGGCTTGGCTGGTTTGGCCAGGTGGTAAGGTACTGTTCTTGACCACTGGCCTTTGGGGAACTTTTCGTACAATTCATCTTGGGATCACTCAGAAAAATGGAATCATTCCAGTCTTTCAGAACCAGTTATGTTTCATGACAAAGGTAACCTATATCCTTTCTCCTCAATCCTCCTCCCTACAATTCTACCATATAATTCTCTTAGCAGGCTTTCATTCCAAAATTATTAATAAGGTCTAAAGAAACCCTGAAGAACAGACACGACCACTAACCTAAATTTTCATTTAGTTATAACCAGACCTTTCTGAGTGAAGTTTTTTGGAGGAGATCTGGGAAGGGTCAGAGTACCAAGGCACACATCCAAGATCTGGAGTTGCGCGTAGGAGGTAAATGTTGGGATTGGGAGGAGTGGTTAAGGTTTTGACAGGTAACGTTCTTGTAGCAAAATGGCCTATGATGTTCCCAATTTCTGTTTGCTATTTCTTGTTCTTACAGAGTCATTGTGTGAATGATCTTCAGGATGACCCTTTACGATTTTATCTAATTTTGCAATTACCTATATTGGTGATTCCAAGTCAACAAGCAGAATTAGCAGTAACAGGATAATATCTATAAGTATGAAAGTATCTGACCATATTGAATACAAGTACACATTTTGTCCCTCTATAGAGAAGAAGAAATGCTGGGTTCCCGATGGCAAGAACGCTTATGTTGAGGCCACGTTTAAAGGAAGTGGCGACGATGGCAAAATAATTGTTGAGACAACAGATGGAAAGGTAAAGAAATCTTTATGTCACCTCAGGAATGACTAGGTTTTCAATTTAATCAAATAATTCAATGTCTTTTCACTAATAGTTTAATTAAAAACCTGGAGCAAGAAGAGCCTCTGACACACTTTGAAAAACTTATTCATGCTTAAGAAGCTCCTCCACTTCCTATCAAAGATTTAATGGCAAACATTGAGTAAATCAGAGTAAACCAATTGCCAGTGGTAGATAATTGAATCTAGAACTCATGATGTCTTCGACTTCTTTCATCAAAGTTTCAAGTTTTTTTTTTTTTTAAAGGTGCCTCCTGGAGTGAATAATGACCTAAGGAGCTGTGAAGCAAACTGTGTTCTAGGATCAAGAAAGAGACAGACCATTCGAATAAGAATAGCACAGAGTCAGAGAAGCCAAGAGAAGGAGGAATGGTCTATCAGTAATGTCAAATGCTGCAGAAAGAGATTAAGGGCTTAAAGAAAGTCTTGCATTTCAGAATTAGGGGGTCACTTATGACCTTTTAAAGAAAAGGATAGGGCAAGTTTTGGAGCATAAACTAGACTGTAAGGAGTCACAAAGGGAAGGTGTAATGAGGCCATAACAGTCTCTAAACCCTTCTCCCTATCACCAAGCCAATCAGAGCAGCAGAGTCATACTGAGCAGATAGCCGACTCTTAGAACTGTCACCTACATCGTTGACCTCAGGCTTCCTGCCAGCCCTGTGACAGTGAGCTGGGCCCTATTCCTGGCCTGACTGTGATGAACACTTCCTTGAAGTTTTACAGATGAGTCCCTGCCCATATTCACTTCTTCAATCTCCTTCAATTCTGCCTCAACTGCATAACATCCTATAACATCCTGTAACAAACAGGTATAATCATCATCTGAAAGTTTATCTTTTCACACCGTTATTTTTGTATTTGGACAATTTGTGCTCTAAAGCATTGCCATTTGAGTTGTAAATTTCTGGAAGCCATTCATAAACTACTATTTATAGTGTCTTAATATGCCCTCCTGACAGTATCTGGACATTAAAAAAATCCCAAATTAGGTAGATTTTATACAACTAACTAATGGAATTTAGGGAGGAATTTGGGCTATTATGAATAAGGCTGCCATGAACACTTATATGCAAGTTTTGCATGAACATCTGTTTTAATTTCTCTTGTTGTATACCTAGGAATGGAAATGCTAGATCATATGGTAATTCACCTGTTTAGCATTTTGAGGAACTGCCAAACAGTTTTCCAAAGTAGCTGCATCATTTTACATCCCCACCAGCAATGTATAAGAGTTGTAATTTCTCTCTATCCTCGCTGACATGTTATTATCTATCTTTTTTTTCCCCCAACACAATTTAATTTATTAGTAACTATTATATATGTCAATGCCTTTAGCCCTTCAACAATAGTTTTTCATAGACATGGATCCCTTTAGGTGCTAGTTTTGATGATACGTTTCTCTCTCCCCCTGCCCCTGCCCCCGCGTATCTATCTTTTTAATTATAGCCATTCTAGTGGGTATGAAGTAGTATTTCAATGTGATTTTTTATTTGTATTTCTCTATGACTAATGATAGGTCATCTTTTTGCATCTTTATTGGTCATTGTGTATCTTCTTTAGAGAAATGTCTATTCAAACCATTTACTTTTATTTATTTATTTATTTCTCTCTTTTTTTGATTTATTTATTTTTCTTTTGTAAGAAATCTTTATACATCTAGACACAAGTTCATTTATCAGATATATGATTTGCAAGCATTTTCTCCCAATCTGTATGTTGCCTTTTCACTTTCTTGATGCTATTCAACTGAATTTTATTAGGTCTTCAGATGGGAGGCTTGCTATTTTGAGCACATTTTCCCTAACTGCTGTCTATTCAACAGTATTTAAGGGGTAAGATAATGTAGTTACAACTATGATTTTCAAAAGAAATCATAGGAAGAAAAGCATGAAAGCAGTAAGTTAATGATGTAGAAAGAGGAGTATAAAGGTGGTTTGTTTTGCTCTGTTTGTCCTTCCATCATGTAATGGAGATCCCATTCCCCTGCCTCCCCACCCCCCGCCCGACTCTGCACCTCCCTGACTCCAGGCTTCCTCCTCCTGATGTTAGACACGACTATACTTCTAATCACTATTGGTCTTAATAATATTAACAGAGGCAATAAAGCCAGTGGCTGTAGAGTAATACTTGTGGAAGAATGTTGGTTATGTTCTATAGGAGTCCTTCAAATATGAAAATTGAAGTGACTCAAAAGAAGAGATAATATTGTTAGAACAATGTCAAATGAGAATGTCAGTAGGAATTGAATCAAAAATACAGAGTGTGAGAGCCTTGGAAGAAGAAGCCATCGCCAAGTGGGATTAAATGGAGCAATCAGTTGATATCAATATTTATTCATTAAGAAAAAAGAGCTATAGGAAGTGGCATTAGAAAACTTTGAGAGTAACTCTAAGCAGCTATTGGTAGTAGTAATATACCCATATTAATTAAGAGGTCAATATTTATTGAGAACCCACATGACCCTAACATTTTGATAGGTACTTTAATCATTACAGAAGAAGACACACCCAAACTCCTCCTTAATGTGCTTATAATAGCTGGAAAATTATTCTGATATAGTCAATTATTAAAACATGCACAAGCGTTAATGATATCAAGATAGTTGTATATATGGTAAGAGACAAGAAATGAGCTGGGGAAGTTGGGGAAGTTTTGAGAAAGTGGCTAGGTCTTGAAGTCAGTCTAGGAGGACGAGTCTGCCTCCTTGATGCTTTCTTCCAGATTCCTTCTTCTAAACTTCCAGGATATGTTGAGACAGCTGTAGAGGGGCCAGATCCTGTGTAACAGGATGTCTATACTCTCGGAGGCAGTCAGAGGCACTCAAAATCGGGGCACTCAATTTAGAAAATTTTAGTTCAACAAAAACACTTTTTAAAACTTTTTCTTTGGGCAAGGAGAAAGCTTGGGCAGGATGAACACTTTTTCTTACATTAAGGTCGATTTAACTTCTTCTGGCCCCATCCTCTAATGAGACACCTTTTTCTTGACTCTCTGAAAGTTCTTTCCAAAGCATGGTAAGACAAATGAGCATAGAAAAAAACAGGGAAATATCTTATATTTTTCTGTGCAGAGTCTATGTGTCAAGGAGGAGGAAGTCCAGCAGATGAATCCTCCAGAGTTTGACATGATTGAAGACATGGCAATGCTGACTCACCTCCACACGAAGCATCTGTGCTGTGTACCCTGAAGAGGCGCTATGAACGTTGGATGATATATGTACGGAATTTGCTTTAGTGCTGAAATATCATGTCGGCACTCATATTGGCGATGTCACAGCCCTCTCTTGGATGGACAAGATATTGCTGAATTTAAGCATAGTCACGTGGAAATAATCCTTGAGGAATGTCCTTATCTTACCATTTCCCCATTTTGACAGTATTAATAGCCCTTCCCACAAGTTGTCATGCTAAAGGCATGAGACTTGGAGCCTGATAGACCAGTGTCCAAATGTCAGCTCTGTCCCTTACTAGTTGTTAAGCTTCTTATCTTCTTGACATCACGTTATCAGTAAATAATGCCTGTCTCTCCAGAGTAGCTTGGAGGATTTAACAAAAGAATCTAGGTAAAGCAGTTGTTAGAAATTATTACCTAGTTAGTGCTCAATAAATGGAATAATTTTTTTTTCATATTTATTAAATTGGTGATGGTTGGTTGCTGAGATTCTCTGATTTACTCTGAATCTAATGACAAAACCAGCACTGAATAGGTTAGGCTAAGATGATGGCACTTGGCACCCATAATTTACTATAGAAGCTTTGACATGCAGCCAGCTTGCCCCTTGGCTCTCTGATTTGCTGCGTGAGTGTATTTGTTTCCCTGGGATGCTGTAACAAAATTACCACAAAGTGGGAGGCTTAAAACAACAGAAATTTATTCTGTCACAGTTCTAGAGGTCAGAGTCCAAAATCAAATCAGCAGACTCACACTCCTCCTGGAGCCTCTAGGGGAGAGGCATTGCTAGTCTCTTTCAGTTTCTGGTCACTATTAACCTTCCCTGTGGTTATATCACTCCAATATCTGCTTCTGTCTTCACATAGGCTTCTCTGTGTGTTTCTTATAAGGACTTTAGTCATTGGATTTAAGGCCCTCCCAGTTATCAACCTGAGATCCTTAACTTAATTACATCAGCAAAGATCTTTTTTCAAAATAAGATCATATTCACAGATTCCAGGGATTAAGACATAGATATATTTTTTGTGGCCACAATTCAATCATTCCAGTGACTGAGTGACCCACCTGAGCTATTCCCCCTCAGTGCCTTAAACGTCACGTTCCTAATCTAGTTGAGGCACAGATTCGCTTCTGGACTCAAATGCCTGATAGCTGGATGCTGAAATCTGCTGGCCTGCAGTTAGCATCCTGTCTGAAAGGTGTGTGTCAGACATGTTAGTAGTTATCGGATCTCCCAGGGGTAATTCCAGGTTTTGTTGTTACTCTAACCTGGTTATGTCTCTTCCTGTTAGAACTGCCTTCTCTGAAAGAATACAAAAGCTCTCCTCTTTTCTGTTCCTTTATAAGTAAATATTCAACAATGAAAGAGCTGACAAACCTGGAAGTATTTCTAACCTATTTTCTGTAATCTTTTCTGAACGTCCCTCAGACATATTCAGGTCTCTTCTGTGTGAGCATAAACCCTTACAAGTGGCTTCCAGTGTATCAGAAAGAAGTCATGGCTGCCTACAAAGGGAAGAGGCGATCAGAGACACCCCCTCACATCTTCGCTGTTGCCAATAATGCCTTTCGGGATATGCTTCACAGTAAGTGGCTGCCCTACAAACTGAAAGGTAAAAATATCTGATCTACTTTTTCTCTATGTCACTAAGAGGCATGTAGGTATTGTGAGCAGAGCTTGGCCTTTACAGTTCCCTAATCACTTGAAGTCTCCTTTTCCTTCTGGATAAAACGTGAGCAAAATAGAGCTTGCCTCCTAGGGTTGTGAGGACAATTAGCTCACACATCAAATTAAGTGAGATAATGCACTAAAAGTGTTTGACCTGGTGGCCAGGCAAGAGTAAGCCCCCTGTTGATGGCTGCTTTTATTAGATAAAATACCTGCTAGACTTTCCGGCATAAAGAAGTTTGTCTGTAGCTATTATTACACTATACTTCTTAAAATGTTTTAAAATGGCAACAAAAAATAAAATAAAAAGTTAACCATTAATTGGATACAGAGTGAATTCCTTTCCTTGTGTTAGACTTCAAAGGGAACCAAAGAAATGTTGACTAAATTCATGCCAATATGTATAAGCTCTGGCAGAAGAATGGTCTGACATTGTCCTTTTTTTTGTAGATCGAGAGAATCAGTCTGTACTCTTCACGTAAGTGTTTGTATTGCTTTTTCTTTTTGGCCAACGGTGAATGTCTCAATGAAAACAGACACCTACATTTCACTAGGAATAAAATGCAAATTTGCCATCTATGAATTTGTTTGCTCTTTAGATACAGAATACATTCTAGAAAAGAATAAGATACTCAAGAAATTTTCATAACACTTCAGTCAGTGATTATTCAAAATGTGGTGCCAGCTAGAGTGCCTCCATCATTTTAGGAGATATTTTAGAACCACAGTACACAAGCTGCTGTTAATCACCTTGGTGGAGAGAGCATTCTTTTCAAATAATCATTTGAAAAAGTCTCTGGACTCGCTAAGCGAAACTGAAAGTCCTTGGGGATGACCGTGGAACAGATAACAAGCTGTTGTAGCAGCCAGATTGGGGCAGGCCAAGGTACATTTTGGAGGAACTAAAAGATGGTGAGGCTTGGAGGGACAGAGAAAGGGGGTGAGAAATAAGGGAGGAAAGGACTTCAGTGATACCATATTGTATGTTAGTTTTAATGGTCAGTGTGTTGGCTGGCCAGAGGAACTGTCAGCATGGTGGCTGACAAAATAGGCTGATTCTCAAGAGGCAGTGAAATGCTCAAGTCCCTGGTTTTCCTATGTAGTGATGATGCCACCGTGTGTACTGGACTCTCCATCGGCTTCAGTCATTTCAAAAAAAATAATAGGATCTCAGAATGTTAGAGCTGGAAGAGCAATTAGAGTCCCGCCCTTTGCAGAAAGGATAGACTGTGTTCTGGAGTTTCATATAGGTGAAGGCAGGCCTTGATCCTATGATGCTTTGGGTGATGAGGCTATAAATTTACCACTGTGTTCTCCCCACTTCACAAAGTTAGCTGGTTATCAAAGGGAAAAAAGCCCAACTTCCTGGTGAAGGTCCTACTCTGAGGTGGTGGGTTGGACCTGGCCATGTGGTAGCCTTAATATGTGAAAATTTCTTGAATAGTTTGTAATAAGGAGACCTACTTCTAATTTGTAGAGGTGTTCTTCAGCTTCTTCTTACCAGGACCATAAGAAACAGTCTTTCTTTCTTTTTTTTTTTTTTAAATAAAAATCATTGATCTTTCTCTATTCCATATTTTTTGCTAATGCTGTTTTTCCAGCCTGAGATGTCCTTCCCCTTCTTCCAACAGATTAAAGGTCTGCATCTTTTTCAAGTTCCATATTAAATTCCATTTTTCCATAAAACTTTCCCTTCTTGCCTTAGCCTATATGATTAAAATCATTTAACTTTTATGGCATTTGCAATTTGAACCATTTAATCGTGTCATTGAATTTCCAATTGTAGAGGAGAATCTGGTGCTGGAAAGACTGTGAACACCAAACATATTATGCAGTATTTTGCCACCATAGCAACCATGGGTGAGCCTAGGGAAAAGCCGGTAAGTGTTCATACACAGAAAAAGTGAGGTTGTCCTTCCTACTGATCATAGAGGCTCTGTCTTTCCCACTTGTGGGAAGTAGGGGTAAAGTACCATAAAACAATTAGAAATTATAGGAAAGTCTTTTCTCCCATATTTTCTTTGTGTCTTGAGAGAATCATCAAGTGCTTCAAACCAATAATTCCAAAACACAAAATTACATAATTTATTTCGTATCTGCTTCAAGAGGCATTCACTGACCAAATCCTTATTGATTAGACACTTGGAGAATTAGTCACTTAAGATCCAAGCTGCCTTTCCTAAAGGCTAGGGTCATCAGTGCCTTGAAAGACCGCTTTTGACATTTCTGAATCCCTTTAGCTACCATGAGCTGTCAGACTCCATAAATATGCACCAATAGAAGTCCGTTTCCTTTACTACTGCCTGGATCAAATCCCAAATTCCTGATGAATGTACCCTCAAGCTTAATCATACTTCAGGTTTTAGAAAACTTTACCTTCTCTCTCTATTTAATTGTCTTTATCCTTAGGAGTTTTTAATTTAGCTTACTTTCAGTGACTTATTGACCTGTTTGTTAGAGCCTCTCACGTTTCCATGTCTGACATTGTTATTTTGCTTTTTAAATTTGATTATGGTGTTTCATGCTGGTTTTGCAAAGTAAAAAGTATATCAAAATAGCAATCTAGTCCAATTTCTTTCCAACCACCATATTTCTGAATTTGATTGATTTACTTATGTAGCTAATGTGTATTTGTTTGTTTGTTCTAGCCATTGAGCCTTATAAGAATATATAACACAATACCTAGTATATAAGACTTCTATAAAAATTTTTGCTCATATAGCCCTTTTACTTATTTAAAGGTAGTTTACTCATAATATTTACAAGGGATATAGTGTTTGTAAATTCATGTCTATATGCTTCCCCCATAAAATGGGTCTTTGAGGCTGACTGAAAGACAAAAAGCCATGTTGCACTTTGAGTGCTGAGTGGTTGTTCAGGCTACCCCTGTGTAGATGACCTGCTTTGGCCCATCAGCCTGAGCACACATGATTCAAATTTAAGACCAACACCATTATAAGTCATTGCTTGATATGTACTTCTAGATTACTTAAAAATGGTAGCAAACAAAAATATAATTTAATAATCCAAGAGTCTGCTGTTTTATCTTAGCTATAATTTCAGCTATAAGGGTTAGGTGGGAAGAGAGGGAGATTAACAATGTGGGAAATATATGGAATGAAGTTTGAAAAAACACTATGGTATTTGTTGTTTACTTTGGTAAATATGTATTTTCTTCTTCCACTAAGGCTAATAATACCAACCAAAAGAGAAACTCTGCAAATAAATGAGTTCCCACATATAGTCATAGGGCATCATATATTAAGTCAGTCTCTCACCCATCTATTTTTCTAAGCTTCCTTTCCAAAACAACATTTTATCACAAAATTTGGCTACTGGTTATCAAAGCAAGAATGGAGTTTGACCTGGGGATGGAAGGCTTGCCACATTATAAAATTCTACTAACAACTTCATCTGCTGTGCTTCTCTAACCTGTATCTCAGGGACTTTAGAAGAGCAAATCAAGCAAGTGAATCTTATCTTGGAAGCATTTGGTAATGCCAAGACCCTGAGAAATGACAATTCCTCTCGTTTTGTAAGTAACACGAAGTCTTTGATTTTTAAGCAAATGGTAAAATTCATGTCTGAGCACTTAGGTATGAAAAAATTTTAGTACATCAAAGAACATTTTTTGTTTAAAGTTTATAATATTAAACTCAAAAAAAATTAACCAACTTCATGGTAAGACAATTAAAATTACATAAAAATATGTATCTGAGATGCTTCTAATATTTTATCAATTTTAGTAAGAAAATATTTATCTTAATAGTTTCACATTTCTTTCCACCTCCAGTTAAAAAGCTTACCCAGAAAATTCTAATAATGTTTTATATTTTATTACATTTTAAATAGTTGAAAGTAGTTTCCCCTTCATAATTTTCTATATACCTTATAACAAGTCAATTTAATAAGTACTTTCTAATTCACTCACTACAATTAGTGTTTCTATTCCCGCCTATGGCCACCTCTACCCCTGCATAATTTTCATTGGGGATTTTTTTTGTGGGGTCGAGGGTAAGGAATTATTTTTTTAAAGTAGCTTTTGATAACTAGCAGTCCCATGCTAGAGTAAGGATTTGGATTTCAAACCCGAATTTCACAAATTCATTTTATGCTGAGAATGAGTGGCAGGGAGCCACAATATAATTTACAAGGAAATTTGCAGAAGGCTTCCTGTTTGCATCTCTGGGTGTAATTAAATAATAGCCTCCTGTTTATTTGGATAGTTTCCAATCCAAGGCTTTAGATCTACTTGCAATGTCTGGCTGCACAGCAGGTGCTAATATGGGTCCATAAAACAACTGCTAGATTTGGGATTCATTAGAATGTGAAGGGATTTTTCTGCTGGGAAAAAAAGAGAAAGAGAGAGACAGGGAAGAAGGAAAAAAGGAAGAGAGGGAAGAAAAAGAAGGTAAAGAAAAAGAATAAAAGAAAGAAAAGAGAGTTTAAAAAAAGAGAGAAAAGACAATTGAATGGAAAGACAAATAAATGAAAGAAAAAAGCAATTAAAAAACCAAGAAGGAAGTTGGAAAGAGAATGAAGTAGAGAAGAACAAAGATAGATGAACACAAGGAAGAAAGAAAAGAAGAGAGGAGGAAAGAGAGAAAAGGGAATTCAAAAGAAACTAGGTTAAATTTTTTTCAATTAATACTATGTATATATGTGTACTATATGTATATGTGAATAAGTGTTCATATGCATCTATGTACATACATGTGCATGTATACACGTGTGTTTGTGTATGTGGCTCCCATTATTCTACATTTTTTAACTTCCTTGCTCAATCCCCCTATATGTGGCCACTCTCCTTCCCTTGCCAGGCTGCTGTCCTGCTCTGACTCCTCCCTTGCACGGGCAGACCTCCACCAGGCTGCTTCTGCCCAGCACCAACAATCCTCATCCCACAAGCCCTAGCTGCCACTGGCCTGCCTCTTTGGCTGCATCTGGCATTCTGTTGCCTCCATGCAGCCTTTCTGCCCTACTAGATCCTATCTTTGGCTTTTCATTGAGAAAGGAGGAAGGACCCCATCAATTATTTTTGCCAAAGTGGTGTTTTGAAACATAAATCACATCACATCAGTCCTCTGCTTAAAACCACCCAGTGTTTCCTGAGCACACATGTACTAGAACCCTACTGCTTTCTGGGCCCATGGCTTCCATGAGAGGTGGTGCCTGGTGCCTGTCTACCTCTCAGACGTCATTTTGTTTTTGTTTTGTTTTTGTCTTGATTTTAAGACATGTCAAATGTTTCTATATTAGAGCCCTGGCATTAGCTGCTTACATGTAGAATCTAGAAAGGTGGGGACCACATCTATTTTTCTAATGTGGTCTCTCCAGTGCCTAGCAAGTTTCCTGGATCATAGTAGATGCTCAATGAACATTTTTTGAATAAATGAAGGAATACACTAAGCAGATATTATTTTTCTCATTTTTAGATAATAGCACTGAGGTCCAGAGAGATTTAATAATCTACACAAGAACACACAGTTAGAGATCAGCAGGTTTGAGACTAGAATCCAGGACCACTGCTAGTTCTAATGATTGTTCTGGCTGCTTCCCAACGTTGACTCATGCTATCTCAGACCCATGTTACTTAAAAAAAAAAAAATCTTTTAGGAGAGTAGTCCCTTTGTGAGTGTGCAATGAAGTCAATGCAACCATTCGGGATGTTTCAATAGGAGACTGTGTTCTGTGTCCACCTAGGGCAAATTCATCAGGATGCACTTTTGTGCCAGAGGCAAGCTGTCATCTGCAGACATCAACACCTGTAAGTGGCCATCCCAATGTCTGATCTTTTTTTTTTTTTTTAAGTTTTGCAAGAACACCTACGTATGTATCTTTATCCATTTCACATCATGCAGATTTGCTTGAAAAGTCTCGAGTGATTTCCCAGCAGCCTGGAGAGAGAAACTACCACATATTCTATCAAATTCTGTCCAGAAAAAAAGAACTTCATGGTAAATGTATTATTTTGGAGCTGAGGGTCATTCTAAAATAAGAGACACAAGTCAGATTATCAAACCTGGCAAAATGCTGTTTAATATGTCTCTTAGTCTCTTTAGAACTCAATTTATTCATTCTAAAATGTAGGGACTTGAACCAATTATACAATCTATGTTCTGTAATTTGAGATGGGAAGAGAGCAAGTAATAACACTTCTTTTTTTCAATTTGGTAGTATTTGGAGATGGGTAGGATGCCCAGCCAAGTTCAATGAATATGTGTGTGTATGTGTGTGTGTGTGTGTGTGTGTGTGAGTGTGCATACATGTGTGAAAAGCATTAGATAAGTTGAGGCCTTAAATAATTAGAACCACATGAGTAATGAGTAATATAGGCAAGAGGGCGAGGTGGGAGACAGTATTATGGTGTGTAGTGGTCAATGGGAAGAAGGGAAAGCTTGAGTTGAAGTATGAAGAACAGCACAGAGAATTAATCAGAGTAATGAGTGAAGGTGTTTCTGGTAGGAGGAACAGTGTACACAATGTCAGGGATACACCAAGGTAAAACCAGGAAACAGAGTGACCAGGCTAACTAAGGGAAAGGACATGCATAGAGGAATAGTGGAAATTTTATTCCGATGGTTTCTGAACTCAGGTTGTTGGGGGGGTCTGTGTGTTTTTGGGGTGGGATGGGGTAACAGAAGGTCATGATTTGTTGTAGGCAATGACCGTTATGCTGGTATGATGGGCAGGGTGAACTGGAGGCAGAAATACCAGAGGAAAGTAATTATGATAGTCCTGGTATGAGATGACAAAACAGCTGTCAAAGGTAGTGTCTGGGGGAATGGGGTTCGGGAGAATGGAGGTGGATTCATGAAAGAATAGAAAGTTCTTTGCAATGACTGAATGTAGGCATGAGAGAGAGCGATGAGTCAAAAATACTCCCAAGTTTTGAAATTTGACTAGGATAAAGGTAGTGCCATGGGAGAAATAGAAAAGCGACTGTGGAATAAAAGAATGAATTTTACATATTCATTCAACAAATATTTATTGTGAGACTAATGTGGGTGCACCAGGGATTCTTTTTTAAGCATGGAGGAGAGAAGTAAACAAGGCCAATCCCTGCCCTTGTGAGCTTACATTCTAGTATGGGGACAGGTAACAAGTAAATAAAGAAAAATACATAATTTCAGAGAACATAAGTCTACAGAGAAAAAGCAGAGTGAGGGGATAGAGTGAACTGATGTTTGCTGGATAGTGGGTGGTTATATTTTAGAATGTTCAGGCACAGACTGTGGGCTGCTGTGGAAAATTCATACTAACCTGAATTCATTTGTCTTGTTAAGTCTTTAGAGGCTGCTAGATTGATTGCTGCACAAAGACTGACATCTGCTGGTCCAAATTAGAGATTGATAGTTCATCTGTTTTGCCACCAATTATCATTTTGGGGGACATTTTAAAATTTGGAATTCTTTCTATTCATGTTTGCCAAAGAAAAGTTTCAGAGTGTCCTGAGGATTGATACAAGAGGGCACAACTTAACAATATGAGGGTTATGTCCGTATATCCTATAATATGAGCATTTGTGTACTGCAAAAGAATCGAATATGGAAAATCACAATACTGAAGCTGCCCACCCAGTGAAGGAGCTAAGGAAATGGGGTCATGTGTTAGCCCAGAGCCAGCCCCCATCTACGCCGCATGGCTTGGAATATCCCTTCTCTTCTTTCATTTTAGTTAAGGCTGATCTCTGTTCCAGGTATGGCTAAACCCACTTCCTCAGTCCCCTCAGATATGGCTCCTAGAAATCCTTTAGTTCTTAATTCCATCTGTATAGCTTGGTCCTGCATATGTCTTCTTCTTTTCTCTGACTTTTTTCTTTCTATTTATCATACCCATTCTTGCAATTCAACCGGTATATAAACTTCAGGAGAGAGTCAGAAAGCATGTCCTTGGAATCCTTGACACTTTGCCTAGTGCCCTGTGTTGTTGGCAGCCTGTGGTTGCCACGGTGCTGCTGAGTCTGTCTACTGGTGGCCTAAATGCTCTGGTGAAAGAAATTGTCAGCATCTGGACCTCCTATTTTGGAGTATATTCAGTTGCACCCCCTTTACGCATTAGGTCTCTCTTGAACTAGTCTATCTTTGCTCCCTTTCTCCTCACTGGTCGTTAGGGGGCACAAAATGTGTCTACAGTTGTGCAGATTGTACATTACCCAACTCTAGAGAATGCTATTCAAACTGTAGACTATGGAAATGATTCTCTGGAGTGGGGCAGCATCCTACCTCTCAGCACATCTGGGAAACAGGTAATGATGGGTGATGTGGTATAGAGGCGCTAGCTATGGAACTTTATTTGTGATCCTAAACTTTTTGGCCCAATGTCAGCTTCACTCCTTTTCTGTGAACACAGCTGAGTTTTGAACAGTCAGCCACGTAGAAAGTAAAATTTAATGTCAGAATGACATAAAGCCTTGTGTGATTAAATACTCTTAATGAGCTCTTTGCGTCCTCTACTAGAAATGAACCCATGTAGAGGTCGACACCTGAACTTTTTGAAATTGTGAAGCAATTGACTTTTTACCTTTAACGTCCTCTCATCCCTCCTTTCTACGCTATCACCCCGCCCCTTCTGACAAGAACCCCTCATCCTCCGTGTGCTCATGGTCCTGTTGCCAAGCTTCCATGTGGGCCCCTTTTGGCCTAGACAGTCTGACCTCACAGTGTCTCATAAAAATGAATTCATGATTCCCCCACCCTCCATTCTCTCAGGTCATTTATCTTGGTAGAAATGAAATTAACTAAATAAAAGAATTCCTGTTTACACGATACTCCTTTGAGATAACCTCAATCCTCAACCCAATTAGAATTCATTGCTCCTTGAAAATAACGTTTTATAAGGCTCAGTGGGGACAAGCTAAAGGCCTTTTAGAGTTTCTTTAGAGCTACTGCTTCCTACTGAGTGTGGCTGCTCCAGCAAATGCTTAGCCCAATACAGCAGCCATATTTCTGGTTATAAAGAAATAGAAAAAAAAGTCCATCTGGTGTGGGTAATGATTTCTAGAATGGATACATCTGGAGTCATCAGGGAGGTGCTGAGGGAAAAGTGCATTAATAGCATCGAGCCCACCACTGCACCTTGCTGCTGTAAACCACAGACCAGCTCAAACTAATTCAACACTGTTTAACAGACCGGGAAACAAAGTGTACGCCACTCATGAGTAACACTTGTGAGACACTACTCACGATTAACACATGAACCACTCACAGGTAACACATGAAACCCTACTCAGGGGTAACACTTGGGAACACTTAAAATGCTGCCCCTTACAACCCCACCTCAAATCCTGGATCAGTGAGACAGATTTGAGTCTCTTGCCTCCTGTCTTCTTGCCAGCTGACTCACAAATAAAGCGCCTTACTTTTCTCAAAATCCAGTGCATGGAATGATTGGTTTCTGTGTATGTTGGGCAGGAGTCCTTGCTAGGTAACAATTTTGGTAACTATGAAGAGATTTTGCGGTCCTGTAACTGCCTGCCTGAGGCACTGTAGCCCCAGCTAAGTGTGGTCCCTTAAACCGGTTTGTCTAGAGGCTCGCTGCCGTTTCTGCTTCCCCACCATGCCACAGTGCTCTAGGCTCCCTGTGCTACTTTCACTTTTGAGAAAAAAAATAGCTCCCGGATCAGATGTCTTTTGGGTGAGTGACCTTGTTAAAATGTACCTGTGCCAAAATTGTCTGAAAATTTTCTTGACTATTGTGGGTTTGAGTCCCACCCCAGAGACGTGGGTTAAAACTCTAAGGCTAGGATCGTGGGTTTGAGTCCCACTGTAGGGAAACGAGTGAAGGAAAGGTAACAATCGCTGAGATCCTCAAAAGTCTGGTTTGAGTCCTGAACCTTGGGTTGGAGGCCCAGAGTCTTGGATTTTTTTTTTTTGTCTGGAAGAACACTCAATCTACTGCATTATATGTGTGTCGGTCTTGTTTTGTGTGGGCTTTGTTTTGTACTAAAGGTACCGACCCCACATTAATGGACTTGAAAGTGGGAAGTTGTTAACGGGTCATCTTAAACTAAGACCTAAAGTATTACTAACAATAGGTGACATATCTTTTATTGTCATTTTGGGTAAATGAAGCATAATGATACATGATCATTTTGTTCAAGTATGTTTGACAAACTTCTCAGGGTTCAGGTTTTAAAATGAAACTTTTTCTTAATTTAGAAATGGCTTTCAGTTATTTCAGTGGGCCCTGAATGTCCCCAAAGATTTGTTCTCTCTTCTAATAAAAGAAAAATTTAAACTATTTAGGATATTATATGAGAGCTTTGTCAAAGCTAGTTTTCTTAAAATGTTAAATATTATTGCAACGTTACAAAAAGGATAAATTTCTTCATCAATTGTATTATAATCAGATTTATAACCATGTAAAATAATGAATGGTATACCTGACTGCAGTCCTTTGGGATGTATTCTTCAAAATTGATCAACATTTAGTAAAATGATTTGTAATACTAATGGGCCCAGTATCAGTTGGAGTGAGGGGCAAAATGACCCGAAAATGGGTCCTTGCACTAAAATTAGGGTTCAAAAGGAAGACCCCCCCCAAATGAAATAAAAAGCCTGTCTTGCTCAAGTCAGAGCCAAATGATGATGATCTCCATTTATACATGTGGCTCCTTCTATCATTCCTCCTCCGCAGAAAGTGGGAGTTGGGAGTTCTTATGAGTAATGGCCTGGCTTCTATCAACAATTCCTCTAGGGCCACATTTCCAACCCTGGACCCTTCCTTGCCAGTCAGAAAGGACCAGTCTCCCCACGGTATTCAATTCATCCCAGGGGTTAAATTCCTGAAGATCTAGATGACCAAAGTCAGCCTAGGAGATTTGTATATGTGGACTCCATCCTATTGAGGTGATGCTAAAAAGATGGAGAATCTCTACACCTATGTGTTTTGAAAGCTTCTGCCAAGGAGGGCTTTGGTGTTAGTGAGGGAACAGAGAACTCTGAGGTGTGAGCTTTGTTTCAGGTGCTGCACTTTACTCTGTAGCTGTTGCAAATACTGAAGAGAGAACTCCAAGGAAGATGCTGTGGGAAGCCCATCAGCAGTAAGCAGCAGGCCCAGACAGCACCAGGGTTGGGAGCCCCCCACCTCAGCCCCTGCCCTAGGCTCCTACTGCAGCTTTGGTGTCTTCAGGGCCAGCCTGGGGCTTAGCCCAGACCACAGCAACCCACAGGCACATATGGATGCCCACAGCAGTGTACGGGATCCACCTGTGGGAAGCCAGCCCCACTTCCAGCAGAAGCCAGTGGGTGGGGTCCGAAAGAGCCCAAAACAAGGACCCAAGAAAACCCATACATGTTCCTTGAAAGGGTGTTTGAGGCTTAAATGTGACACGAGACAACAAGCTGCACTGTTCACAGAAGCACTTAACAGCAATCAATCAAGACTCAGAAAGATGCTGGCTGGAAGAAAACATGGGTAAGATACCTCTCCATCACCTACCTGACAATGTACATATTATAAACAACAGGGTCATTGGAGATAAGAATATCCTTATCACCTTGAAGGATAGGGGAAGGAACTTCCCATAAATCAACCTGCCAGATGACACAACTGGTTGGTAGCCACCAGAAATGACAGGACCTAGGGGCTCTTCTAGATTCTATTAGCTCTATCAGTATAAGGACTTAAGGGATCTCCAATTAAATGAGAGAGTCTTACTTTAATATGTGAATGACATGAATTTCTAGTAAAACTAAGGAAGCTTCAGACTCCAATACAACTTTCATTTGAATTTTCTGTCAGACTGGGGATATAAAGACTCCAAGGGAAATGTGTAAATTTCTTAACTAATCAATGATAAAATATCTATTATTCGAATTATCAAAAGGACAGAAACTTATTGCCAGATCGAAGGGAGCATTAGCGAGGGTGGCCTTACCCACCACCAGAAGACAATTATGGAGATCCCTAGGAATGGCTGGGTTTTGTCATGTTTGGATTCCTAATTTTAGACTCATGGCCATACCCTTATATGAGGCTCTTAAAGGACACCAGAAAAGCATTTTGATCTTTTTGTGTATGAAAGATGGGTTGAGTCTTGGAATATTAATTCAAAATGTAGGTGCCTCCAGAAGACCAGTAGCTTACTTTTCCAAAATTTGGATGTTGTAACTCAGGGGTGGCTAGTTTGCCTGCAGGCTATGGCTGCAACCTGTGACCTTTTACAGGAGGTTGAAAAATTTACCCTGGGCCAGCCTACCTCTATGCTCCCTCCACACTGTGTGCTACCTCTACCTGGACAAATAGGTATTGATTACTTCGGGAGGCTGGTCAAATACCATGCCATATCACTTGACAACTGAAATGTTCAAGACAGTACCCACTCTAAACCTGGCCACTCTGCTCCCCAGTATGACAGGAAAACTTATCCACGACTGTATATAAATCATTAAGTCTATTCAACCTGACCTAACTATAAGCCTTTAGAAAATCCACACACAGAAGTGTTTATGGATGGAAGCTGCTTCATGGACCAGGAATTCTGAAAGGCTGGGTATGCAGTAATAACTCATTAGAAATTCCTAGAAGCACAATCCTTCAGGTAGGTCTGCCCAGAAAGCAGAGTCCATAGCTCTCATAAGAGCCCTATACTTGGAGCTTAAAAGAAATGAAAGGTAACTATATTGATGCTAAGTATGCCTTTTATGTCATGCATGCCTATGGTGCCAAATAGAAAGAGATAGTCTATTAACATCAGACAGGAAGGAAATTAAACTCACTAGGCCCTTGTTGACTGCTTGTGACTTGTTGGCCCCACACACAGGCCACTGTTAGTATTCTGGCCCATAATTCATTCCTGTTGTCAGTGACCAACCATTTTAAAGGAAGGAGTGGCAGTGGAGGCCAGGGGTCATAAGTTGAAAATGAAGAGACATCAGGTGGTCTCCAGAGTGAAGCTAAGGGGGCATGGCTAAGTCTCTAATAGGGTAGGGAGGGAGTCAGTGGCATAACAGAGACAGAGAAAGCCAGCGGTAGAGAGGCAGGGAATGGACTGAAGAAAAAAAAATAGAGAAGATAGAGGCTAGAGAAGATGGAAGTGGACAAAAGGCAGAAGTAATGTAAGTGGATCTAACAGTTGTGAAGCAAGAAGTTATGGACTGGTCAGAAATGGAAGAAAGTATGCTGGAAGGCCAGTGGATAAAGCAGGAGGCAAAGAATGGGCCTGAGGTAAAGGAACAGAAATGGGCACATTGGAGGCAAAGCATATGGATATGGATAAAAGAAGAGAGTGATGAACCAGAGGTAAAGGAAGAGTACGTGAAGGTGAAGGAAGAGGTGATGGATTTACTACAAGTGAAGGAAGAGAAGAAATATAACTTGGAGATAAAATAAGGAGATGCTTGTTGTCAGAACATAAAAGAAGAGGAAATGATGGATGAAGTGTATGTAAAAGAAGGCAAGTATTTCCAAAGAAAGAAATGATGGGTGATACAAAGGTGAGAGAAGAGCCTTAGATAAATTCTCCAGTAGACTACAAGCAGAAACTGGCCATGTCAAGGTGTGAAACTTGTGGTACAAAAGAAGCAAAGTGCAGATGTCCACATAAAATATGGTCTTACCAGTTGCTCTGCTTAGGGTAAGAATAGCCCCTAGAGGCAGGTTCCAATTGAGCCCCTATGAAATGTTATATGAAAGATCCTTTGTTAAGACTAAGTATTGTAGCTTTGAAAATTATATTGTAAAAGAATTAGATACCATAAAATGTATGGTCTCTAGGTGTTACTTTATCAACCATACATAGGTATGCTGGTTAATGTCTCCTGCAGATAGCTGTCCCCCTGCTTTGTGTAAGCCCAGGAGACTGAGTCTTCCTCAAGACTTGGCAACCTAAATGGAATGGACCATAGGAGATCCTTCTGGTTACCCATGTCTAGCCGGGGCCGCCCTCCAAACCTTGCTCCCTTTACAATTCCCAAATAGGGGCACACTCTTTATGGACAGGAAGAAGGAGGAGGACCCAATTGTTATCATACTAGATGGGCCTGGAAATCCAATATTGACTTTTTGGCTCCTAGTTACATTTGTGAAGCCTTGAATGATCTTAAATTTTTAGAAGAAGCAGGACAGCTGAGACTTGGCCTGGCCAGGAAGAGAAGATGCAGACATCTCGAAAGTAGACTACTTCTGCCCAAGAGTCTGGACCAGGCCTGTATATACCTTAATTCTTATTATAGTTGCTATTGTTTTGGTTTAAATAAGTGTTTTACTTTTCTGGTTATATTTGCTTGTATAATTCTAGTATTCTACTTTCTTCTGCTGCCTTGCATTTTTCCGACCTGACTTTGTCTCCTCATCAGCAGAAAGTAACTAGAGTGGTTATTCTGTATTCCTTAAGAATGAGGAATGAACAAAAATGAATTTATAACCATAGACCATCACAAATTGGTCCTATCTGGTTTAATAAGACCTGGAAACAAAGTTTACACCACTCAGAAGTAACACTTGTGAACTCTTAAACTTCTACCCCAGGATCAGTAAGACAGATTTGAGCCTTGTCTCCTGTCTTCTTGCCAATCGACTTGCAAATAAAGCTTTTCTCAAAAACTGGTGCCATAGTATTGGCTCCTATGCATGTCGGGCAGTGAGCCCTTGCTCAGTAACACTACCCGCTCCCTCCTGAATTGTGACTCCTTTTTCCTGGCCCTGCAGACAAACCTAAGCCTCATGCTGTTTTTTACCCTCCCCTCATGCTCTTTCTTCCTCAGCACTTACCCAAGTGATTCTGCTTGCATGAAAGCAAAACCCTCCTGCCTGAGTCAAAGGAGGAAATGGAATCCCTTCATAGTTACACACAGGTTTGAATAGGTGGGTGGCATAGTCTAACAAATACTAGAGACTGTTATGACCAGGATGAAAAAAAAAAATGACATAAATGTGAGAATAAAATAAAAAATATATAAAGGTCACAATTTAGAATGAAAGGTAATTCTTGGAAAAGTCATCTTGGAATGTAGGGTTTTTTTTTTACCAAAACTGCTAAAATGAAAGATACCCCCACCCTAAAAACACACAGCAGCATTTCCTGCACTGCTCAAGTGTGTGGTTCCTCTAGCCTCCTTGCGGTAAAGGGCTATGTCACTTTTGTATCCTGACCTCTCATAGTATTTTTCTCTACCTATGGTAGAGAAAAAAGATTAAATACATGTTTTGACTCAAAGACATGGAAATATCTATTTGAGCTATAAAAGAGGTGAAGGGACAGGATGTCACGGCACCCAGGTGTCTAGCCTGGATAGGGAGGTGATAATCACTGACATAAAGAACCTCTTGAGCTACCACGGCTATCTGCATTGAAATTTTTAATGGGAAGTTGGAGACCTAGATCTGGAGCTCATAGAATACAGATTTAAGAGTAGTCAGTAAAGCCACAGATGAACCTTGCAGAAAACTACCTACGGATGTTCTTGACTTAGAGTGCAACGGTATTTAACACTGCTGGTTCATTCCTCTCCCTTGAAAATCCCTTCCCCTTGGCTCCTAGTATACCTTTCTTCCTAGTTTCTCTCCTAAATCTTTGGGCATTTCTTTGTGGGTGGTTTCCTCTTTTTCACCTAGCCCATGACTTGAGACTGTCCTGGGTCTCAGTGCTTAAATCTATCTTATGGTAATAGATCATCTAGATTGATGGCTTCAAGGATGATTTCCATCTTTTGGCTTCCAAAATTTGGTCAAATACAGACTTCTCTCCACTATTCTAGACTTATAGCTAACTGACTCTTCTATATCTCCACTTGACTTGGAGAAGGATCAAATTATATGAATGTTTTATGATAAAATTTACTTGTTACTGTTTTTTTTTTATTCTATTGTACCACTATTTTTTAAAAGATTTTACACAGTAACAAAATGACAGTCATAGATTGTTATGGTTTAGGCTGCATGTACAGTAAAAACTATGAGTTTAAATGTTTGGAGAAATTCCTGTGGGGAAAAACATTTTGAAGAACCTCTAACAAGGTTCATATGCATGCCCAAGGACTTCTGAGATTCCAGTGAATAAAATTCCTTTTAGCTTATACAAAAATAATTTTTTTTCTAGAATCTTATAAGATGGTTTCATACAGAATATACTCTTCCTTCCTTCCTTTCTTTCTTTCTTTTTCTTTCTTTCTTTCTTTCTTTTCTTTCTTTCTTTCTTTCTTTCTTTTCTTTCTTTCTTTCTTTCTTTCTTTCGGTCTGGCTTATTTCACTCAGTGCCACTGTTTTTGAGTAATAATCCATTATGTGGATATACAACCGTTAACTATTGATGGACTGTTGGGTTATTTCTAAATAGGGAAGCTATGAACATTTGCAGAGTAGCCCAACTTCTTTGTTTCTAAGATTTGGGTTCAGGATAACAGCGCTGTGCTTCACTGAGTGATAAATAGGAAAATCAGATCAGCTCAAAGGAACTTCCTTAGGAGAGATTGTTAGGAATTAAGAAGTTAGTGTGATTTGGCCAAGTAGTTGCTAAGGTGTTTCTGACACCCTGCCTTGGCTTTGGCCTGCTTCTTGTTTCCTGACTAAGTGAATCATGTTGGAGTCCTAGACATATCGGAGGTTCAGTACTGAACACAGTAGCTAATTTATGGGTCCCTTGAAATACCTACTCAGCCTCCTAATGGGGAGGTTGTGATGTGACAGGATTACATCGCTAATGTTCCTTGCATCTTAGCCTTTGAGCTCAGGCCTGTTAAAATTTTACAAAACAGTTTTTATTCTCCCACCGTCAACCACGTATCTAGGCCAAATTTCTGTTTTCAAAGTTTTGCCAACACACATTATCTGTTTTCTTCACACTAATTCAAGCTGCTGCAATTGAATCTGCTTTCAGATTTGGCCTGCCTGGTCTTCTCTCAGAAGGCATTAACACATGACTGACAAGTTAATAGAGGGCAAAATTGATTGTAGAGATTTGAGTATTGGCTATGGATTTTATTTTGGCTTGTTTACGAGTATGCTGTCAGCTGTAAGAGTAAAGTGTGAATATTAGTCAATTTTTTAAAGCTTCATGGGTTTCTTTAAGTTGTTTAACTGGTGTTTCTTTCCACTGCAGATATGCTGTTGGTGTCTGAAAATCCTTCTGACTTTCACTTTTGCTCTTATGGAGTAGCTGCTGTGGAGAACTTGGATGATGCTGAAGAATTGCTGGCCACAGATGTAAGGCTTCTCAGTTATTAAAGCAAAGTCCGGTAATGACAATAAGAAGGAAAGAAAGCATCTTAGATCTCTTCTTCTGAAGGGTCCTGTAGAAATGTCTTCCTTCCCCTGGGGGAGGAAAGTAAAAGGAGGCACCACAAAGTTGCCTCTGCCCAAAGTTTATTCCTTTATTCAGTACAGTAACTTTGGGACATGAAGAGTAGGAAGGTGTTTCAGCTCAGTGGCAACCACTGTTTTTATTTTGATATATACACATATCTTTATAGTCTTTATTTTTTTATTTTATCTTATGTTACTGTTATATAGTTTTGGTGTTTTTTATTCTCAGCGAAAGTTCGGAATCATACTGCATATACCACTTTGTGTATAGAGTTTGCTCTTCCATTTAATGTTATAAGCATTTTCAATGTTATTACAAACTCTTCATAAACATTTACATGGATACTTAATATTTTATCAGACACTTGCCTGTAGTTTAGCCAATTCTATTGTTAGACTCAATTTTTTTGTTCTTTTTTTTTTTTTTTTTCTGTGGTGAATATATGTAGGCAATGCTTTTCCTATATATCAGATTCACCTTATGCTAGATTTCCTAAAAGTGAAATTACTAGATGAGGATTATAAGATTTTTATGGTCTGTTCATACATATTCTAAATTCACCACTAGAAAGATTGTACTGATTTTCACCTTCCATTCCAGGAACATCTTACTGTGTGCAGTGGCTCCTTAGGATGCAGTTCTTTGACGACATGGTTTTTCTTAAACACTTCTTTTTACTAGTCTTTGAAATGTATCTGCTCCGGAATAAAGTTGGGAGAACATATGGAATTCCAGAAATAAGCAACCCATCAGATACGGAGCAATTTTTTGCCATACCATGAAAAGCAAAATAATGTATTTCATATAGCCAGTTCATGATCAGATGCTGGAAGTGAGAGAAAGGTATAGGGCATCAAGGAAAGTTCTGAAATGACTGGAAATTACATAAGCCAAGTCTGATGTCTTCTTAATTCTCTTTTAAAGAGATAAGTAGACATGGGTGACCAAGTGCCAACAGGGCCGACTTGTCATTGCTTTGAACACAGCTATCACACCTCGGGGCTATGGTGATTTGTCTTATTCCCTTCTGGAGCCCACGGAGTATAGGGAGGTGTGACACACAGCAGGGATGAGAAGCTTACTGTAGCCATGAGGCAAATGAAGACACAGGGCCATCTGTTCTTTTTACAGCAAGCCATGGACATCTTGGGCTTTCTTCCTGAAGAGAAGTATGGATCCTACAAACTCATTGGAGCCATCATGCACTTTGGAAACATGAAATTTAAACAGAAACCCAGAGAAGAACGCGTAGAAGCAGACGGCACGGAAAGTAATCTCTCTGAAGACACGCCACGTGCTCTCTTCAAATCCCTGACCCCAGCCTTCTTCCCTTTCCTTGTAGTTGACTTCCCCTCTTGGTTTTTGGAGAATGCTGAAATTAACCAGCAATCTCACTTGCTTACTGTTCCTTGAAATTATTCGCTCAACCTCTATTCTGATATAGAATCCCTGTATCTTAGAATAAAAAAAAAACATTTCTTAATTATTGAAGATGCCAAAATATTTGCTAAACTTGGATGATATCAGATATACTAGGACATAGCCTGGCTTCAGCACAGAGACAATTGAGAAAAACAAAGGAGCAGACGAATTACCATAAAATGTATTGAGTGGCAGTGGAGGTGTGAACGAAGGTCTTTGGAATTGCAAGGGTGGAGTTTTCACTGGACTGAAACCACAAAGGCTTCAATTCCTATAGTTATTTTAAATTCACATTTAAAAAATATGT
The DNA here is from genome assembly GCA_003508835.1 of Eonycteris spelaea. NCBI lineage: Eukaryota > Metazoa > Chordata > Mammalia > Chiroptera > Pteropodidae > Eonycteris > Eonycteris spelaea. The sequence continues at coordinate 2,075,441 of PUFA01000235.1, forward strand.
AGTTTTGCCTGATTACCAAAAAGATTTGAGGCATTTTACGATAAATAATCTGTCTAGAATGATGATTAAAATAGAAAAATCACAATTATGAAAAGGAAGCATGGTTGTGATAACTATTTCATTTGTATTAAAGGTCTTGGCAACTGAAAACCTCAAATCCTTCAATTTTTTAATTTTATATTTCCATTTGAAAGTATACATAACATAAAATTTGTCATTTTAACCATTTTTAAGTTTAGTGCCATTTTAGCTTAGCAACATTATGTACCTTCACATTTTTGTGCAACCATCACCATTATTCATCTCCAGAAATTTCTCATCATCTAACCTGAAATTCTGTACCTATTAAATAGTGACTCTCTATTTCCCCCTTCCCCAGCCCCTGGCAACCATTATTTTACTTTCTGTCTCTATGAATTTCAGATTAGCCAGGCTGTGGATTGAAAAAAAAAACAGTTTTAACTCTCTCTTTATATCTGGTTATTTACAGAGGAGACAGACTGAACTGGGATAAAATTATAAAGTTGGAAAAATTGTTTTTTATTTTTCTCGACCTTATTTGTTTTGAGGTGAAGCCAGAATTTGTTCTCTCCATCTTTTTGACTTCTTGTGTACTTACCAACTGTGGCTACATTTCTCTAGAGAGTACTTTTAAAACTTGGATTTATATCAGGATTAACTGGGCAGTTTTTAAATTCTCAAGTCCAGGCTTCACCCAGACCAAAAAAAGAAAAAAAGAAATCTTGAGGTGGGTGCAGGCATCAGTGTTTGGGGTCACCTGGCAATTTGTAAAAACAATGTATAGCAAAGGTTGAGGGCCATAGTAAAAAGGACTTTGTTCTTCAGCCTTTATGTGTATCAGAATCACTTGGAGAATATGATAAAAATAAGCCCAGACCTAACCTCTTTCAGCAAGCAAGCTGTCCTTTGTTTCTGTGTTAACTCTCCGGGCTTTTCTGATCCACACCAATATTTGGGAACTCCTGTTCTAATTACTTCTTACCCCTCCTAGGTAAGATCACACAACCTAATTAAAGCCACGAGTTTATTTACAAGGTCCTGAGGGAATGATGTTTATTGATGAGAATTTCATTAAGCCTCTTTTGGGACCGCATCAAATCACATGATGAAAATGTGTTTACAGACACTGCTATGTTTGCAGTAGCATTTTCCAAATGTCAGATGGACATTCACAGATTTAAACTATTTTCATCTTGGTTGTAAAACTAAACTTTTATTACAAATGAAGTAATTTATTTTTTTGGAAAATGACAACCACTGTTTTCTGTCCAAAAAAGAAAAAAAAAAAGTGTAAAATATACACCTGTGGGATAAATCCAAGGCATGATAGTCCTGTTAATACTTGACTGTCTCTGAAATGGGTGAGAAATAATTCCGAAATGTTGGATGCTATTTCTGCTAGAGTTTAAGGTGGGTTACTATACAGAAAATTTAGACTTCCTTTGTTCATGGATAAATTAGACTCAAAGTACTGTTCCTAACACTGGAAAAGGATGTGTGAATTTGAGGCTATTATTACCTGAATGCTCCCACTCTCAAATCTTAGAGAACCAAACTCCTGTCTAGTTCCTGGACAGATATTGTGGAATTGTTCATTTTTTCACAATGTCAGTTATTAGTCATCTCCACTCAGATCCACAGGCATGTTGCATTTCTCCCTTTTAAATATCTTCATGTTCGGTTAGATGGTCTCTAAAGCCTCTTCTAATTCAAAGAGTCTATAGTTCTGATGCACTGGAGTCTCAACTTGAAATAATCAGACTTTTGTCTCCAAATGTGGCACTCTTAGCAGGAACATCTCAGCATAGATGAACATATCTGCTCTACTTTTGATTTCTCCATTTTTCAAATAAGCTTTGCATTTTGAAAGGTTTCATAGCAACTGAGTACCTAGGCCATTATTACTGACATAGAGTAGGTGTGTAGCCAGCAGAAATGTATATGTATAATATAGATTTTAGTTAACAAGCAAATCAGGCATTTCAAGCTTTTTAAGTCTGTGAAAACTTTAAAGGCTTATAAAAAGCAGATGGATATTGTTAATACAAATGGCATACAGCTATTTTTTTTTTGGTTGTTTTTTTTATGACCTGTTTTTGGTTATTACTCAGGAAATTTTGTACACAATGAAGGAAAGACTGCATTTCTTCCTACTGTGGGACATTTTACAGAGTAGCCATATCACATATATTAGTATACCTCAAGATTCCTTTATAATTTAAGGTGTCACAGAGAGGCTTCAGATGAGTAAAATGTTCTTTTTTTGACAACTGAAGAAATCTGCAATTTGAAATGTGCTTATAACTTTCCTAAGCGTTATTTCATTTTTTAACACCTGATGTGATATGTACATATTTACTTTTCCTTCTGATAACACTTATTCTCTACTTTCTTTAGAAAATGGAAGAACTGTTATAAAAGTGCAATTTTGTGAGTTGCAAGTATTCTTTTTGGGCAGCAGAGGGCACTGTGGTACAAACAGACTTTACAGGAAAAGGAAAGGTTTTCAGTAGATACTGGGCAAGTGTCCTTGGCGTCTGTTAATTGGATGTTGTTTTGAATTTTCAAATTACAAGTCCCTGTTTCATTGAAAGAATTGGTACAGATGTAGAAGGGAAAAATAGGCAAATAATAAAGATGAGATAGTCCATGTCCTTCAGATAAATATTTCTTTTTAGAAAGGACCGTCTTTTAAAAATTAAGCTATAATTTACATACCACGAATTCACCCATTTAAAGTATACAGTTCAGTGAGATTTAGTATATTCATACATTATATAACCATCACCAGTATCTAATTCTAGACTATTTCGTTATTCCAAAAAGGTACTCTGTACCCTTGAGTAGTTACTCTCCATTTTCTTCCCTCTCTAGCCCCTGGCAACCACAAATCTACTTTTCCTTTCTGGTTATGCCTATTCTGGAGAGTTCATATAAGTGGAATCATGTAACATGTGGCCTTTTGTGTTCGACTTCTTTCATGTAGCGTAATGTTTTCAAGTCCCAACCATGTTGTAGCATCCATCAATAGTTCATTCATTTTAATGGCTGGAAAATACTCCATTGTATTTATATACCACATTTTGTTTATCTATTCTTCAGTTAATTAACATTTTTTCCACTTTTTGATTCTTACGAATAATGCTGCTAGAAACATTTGTGTACAATTTTTTGTGTGAACATAATGTTTTAATTTATATTGGATGTATACCTAGAAGTAGAATTTCTGGGTGCTAGAGTAACTCTTTTTAACTTTTGAGTAGCTATCAAACTTTTCCAGGGCAGCTATGCTATGTTACATTCTAACCAGCAATGTATGACGTTCCAATTTCTCCACATCTTCATCAACACTTATTCTCTTTTTGATTATAGCCATATCAGTGGGTGTGAAGTGGCGTTTTATGTGGTTTTGATTTGCATTTCCAAGAAATAGTCTTTTAAACATTTAAGATTCAGGTAATTGTTTCAAAACTACAATCTACCTTGTTACATTGGTTTAAATATACCATCCTTTTCTCCTCTGGGTAGTTTGACAATAATGCAATAAATTTCAACTGTGTTTTTTCTTTTCCTCCTCCCCTCTTTTCTCCCACCTTCCCTCCTTTTCCTTCCTTTCTTCTGACCAGGTGCTGAAAAAACTGCTTTCCTCCTGGGCATTAACTCCTCTGAGTTAGTGAAGGGCTTGATCCATCCTAGAATCAAAATTGGTAATGAGTATATTACTAGAGCTCAAAATGTAGAACAGGTAAGGTGATTCTATGATCTTGTAATAATTGTATTCAGATTGTACTTGTATATTTTTCAATTTCCAATGTCTGCAACAAGAGCTTCTATAAAAAAACAGAAAAGAGCTACCATGATGAATATTCCAAATGTTTTCACTTGTGATGTACACCACAGTAAATGCTCTTATGTTAAGAGTTTCTAGCCTGAAATATACAATTTTCACAGTTTTCCTTCTAGCAACAAATCTCTTTGCAGATGCAAGCAAGCCCTTTACGTGTTGTGATCAACATCTTTGTTGTCCAGCTAAGAAGCTTTCAGGGCTATTGGTTTCTGACATGAGTAAAATTTGCAAATTGGCATCTCAAATCTATTTAGAATATTGACTTTTTCAGTAACAGACACATGGTGACACAGTTGAGGAAGGATTTCAGAACATATGCTGAAGTTAGTATTTGAAGGGAGAGGGAATTAAGAACAGACATTGAAGTGAAAGGTCATGTAGCATCCAGGAAAATGTTTTAATGATAGAATAACAAGTCCTCTGAGACTTTGCCAGAATACAGTAGATATTCCCAGGGCTGCTGGGTAATGAGCCTGTTAATTATGCTAGGGCATTTCAAAGTAATAATTTATATCTGAAATGTGTATTAGTTAGTACGAGATAGGCATGCTGCAGTAACACATGCATGCTAAAATCTCAGTGACAATAAACATTTATTTCTTACTCTGACCAAGTCCAATACAGATTGGACAGCCTTTTTCCATTTTATAGTTAGGCCATCTGGAACACATGGCCTCCAAAGTTATTGCACAAAGGGGAAGATAATTTGTGGAGGAAGCATACCCACCTTAACTGCTTGGGGCTAGAATGATATCATTTTCACTAATATTCTATTGATGAATATTAGTCAAATTATCTATAGAAGGCCTGAGAAATGTAGTCTTTCTGGAAAGAGGAAATGGTGTGATTACATATAATATGTATTAAACATTTACAGGTGTTATCTCCTTCCATTTTTACAACAATACACAGATAGAGAGGGCGGGAATATTTAATGTTTTCCCAGTTGAATAAACTGAAGGTTAAGGAACATAAGTAACATTACAAAGGACACAGGAAGTACCCAGGTAACACTTATATTGTTTTACTTTATATACATCCAAAATCTGAACATGAGAGATAAATGTACAAATTTGTGATAGAATTATTTTGACCACAGTAAGCTCTATTTCTTTTGGTATAGTAAGGCATCTGGTGTGACTATATTGCCAGTGGTGCATGTGGCTGTGGTGTTTACCCCAAGGTATCTCATGGATTACAGTCCAAAACTTCCCACCAAAGTTTGCCATGAAATATCTCCCTTTTATTATTATTTTTTTTCACATCGCTCTAGTATATCGTTAGCTTTGGAAACAAATGACATTCTGTTTTTAGTAATGGTATTTCCATTTACAAAATATAGTAATTCTCGATCACGGAAAATGTCAAATCCTATAAAACATAGCATTCCGATGTGCGATGTTAAATGAATGCTGGCAGCGAGTTGCCCTTTTTTTTCTAAATGGAAAAGGATTAAAACATTTCAACAACTAATCAAAATCAATCTTCTATTTTTGCTTATTCTATAAATCAATAATTCTTCCTCTGCCATAGTACTAACTATACTGAAACAATTTGCTTACATTTTTGTCCTCCCTGGTTCTAATCTGACTTCCTTGAGGTCATTGACTGTATCTAGTTCATCTTAATACCCTCGGCATTTAGCACAGTGCCCTGCAAGCAGTAGGTGCTCCGTAAATGTTAACTATTGAGCTGAACTTGAACAGTGATCAGCAGGACAAGTAGTTGAGAACTATTTCTTGGCAGTGAGATTAGAGATATTTGGCAGTTTCTTACTGTATAAGACATTCACCACAACATACCTGTATGGCATGCTATGATTGTAGAATAAGAACTCTTTCTGTAGACAGCTAATAAGCCCATAGGAGGACTGAAATTAAACCTTCACCTCTTTAATAATGTGTTCTCAGGAACTGAGTTACCACACCAGCCTATGCCATAATAGAACCAGTGAAGCAAGCTAATATATTATTAGACATTAAAAGAAAAAACCCTCATCTTCCACCCTCTCTCTCTCTCTCCTTCCCTCCTTTCCCCTATTCCCTCTTTCTCTCTCTCCCTCTCTTCCTCCTCCTTTTGGATACAGAGTAAGAAAGCACACTGTAAGGCTTTTCTTTTCTTAGGAATTTTACTGACTTTGTAGAGACAATTGCCACTGCTAAGAATAGAGATGTATGTATATGTTCTGTTGATGACAATTGCAAAAGATGGGAAAAATTCTTGCAGTGTTAACAAGCTACAAAATTTAGTTCTAGCTCTAATGCTAACTCTGGGATGATGGTCAAATATCTTCATCTCTCTGAGCACCCTAATGAAGAGATAGAATTCCTCTGTGTGTTTCAATGGAGGGGTGATTGGAATCTAAATGGGACAATTCTTCATGTGTGGGAGTGTCCTGCACATCGTAGGAGGTTTTGCATTTGCTAAATGCTAGTAGCACACTCAGTCATTATGACAATCAGAAAATGTCCTCCCAGTTGCCAAAGGTCTACAAGATTATCAGGAACTAAGGTTCTTTAGGACTAGTGTTTTATGATTCTAGTAGAGTTCTGACTGTGCCTCTTAGAAATAAGTTACTTTAATTTAAAAAGTTTAATAATAAAATAACAATAAAACAGCCACTGAGTATTTACTACAGGTGTTGTGCTGAGAGCTTTGTACGGATGTTTTTGTCAATCAAACAGCAAGTTTGCAAAGTTTATCTCATTTCTATTTTCATTTCATAGTTAAAGATAGTGAACCTAGCTGCTTAAGGTAATATAGTTAATAATACTGGAGTGAGGATAAGGAAGTGATAACAGTGAAAGGGCATAGGAAAAGGGAAACTACACATTGGATACTAAGTGTCAAATGTTGTGTTATATATATTTACATCCTCTGTCACACTGAGGATGCATATCTTAATATTTTTATTTTACAGAGGAGAAAGTCAGGGATCCAAGTAGTTAAAAACATGGCTGACTGCATTTACTTTGTTTTTGTTCTTGCTATCATGCATTATTACTCCCCAGCAATCAAAGTCCTCTGTGAGATTGTTTTAAAAAGAGCTAAGAAATGAGTCCATTTAGCCCCTGAAAAGTAGAAGCGTAGGTTTAGCTGCCTAATTCCTCTGTCATTGGACAGAATATGATGAAAATGATTAATTAATGTGCTGTATATTGGTTCATTATTTTCATTAATTCATTCAGTAGACAGCATACCACCTATTTCTTCCCCTGCCTACACTGTCAGGCTTTCTTCCTGTATTTCTGCACTACTCCCACCCCTGGCCAGTTTGTCTCCCACCCCTACTTCTTGAGTATTTAGAGAATTAAAAGGGGGCGAGCAAGTTAGTCATGTTCTTTTTAAAGTTTCAAAGTGACTGCTGTAGACAGAGTGATTTCCTCGGTGCTCCAGAGGATAAAAATCATTCTTGGTGCTCTATTTGTGTGGGTGTGCGGGTGACGCCGATAATAAAAAACTGTGATGCCATCCGGCGTATGGATTACTGTGGAAATGACTCAAGATAACTGATCAGAGTGGATGACTCAGAACTAAATCACCACCAGACACCAACTGGCTCCTGCTGCATGTTCTCTCCTGGGCAGCTGAAGGATGTATGTGATAGGCCTATTTTAAATGTAAAGTGGTTGGAGCACATTCTGCTTCCAGGCTTGGAGCGTGTCCAGAAATTCATTCTTACTTGGAGTTCATCAGAAACCTGCTACTATAGCAGTGCCTTTGCATCGTGGAAGTAGGACCTGCATTTGCACGGTATCACCCAGGCACAGAGGTTGGAGCTCTCCCCAGTAGGTAATGTTAGAGCCTTTGCAACATACCTACAGGGAGAAGAATGCAGCCTCAGTTTTACAGGGGAAACTGAGTCAAAGTGATGTACTAAATTGCTGTTCTCCCTACAGGGAGTTGACAGCAGCCCTGAGAACTACTATAATAGAGAAGGTGGAAGCTGAGGCTAGAAAGGACCTTCGAGAGCATTATTCAGGTTAAGATACTGCAGCCCAGAGAGTTTAGGTCGCTTGTGAAAGGTCACACTAATCATTAGCAACTGCAACAATAGCAGTAGGACAAGGACCAGATGCCTTGCCTATTCTACCAGTACTTTTCAAACTTTATGGTGCATAGAAGTCAGTGAGGGACTGCGTTAGAGTGCAAATTCTGATTCCTAGGTCTGGGACTGGACTTGGCATCTTTAACAAGCTTCCAGGTGGTGCTGATGCGGTAGGTCTTAGGACTACACTTTGAAAAGCAAGGCTTTAGAATTCATTGCCACTCCCACTCCCCACAAGGATATTCAGTTCTTCAGTAATAGGAACATGATTTCTCTCTCAGGAGTGTTAGATAAAGAGGCGCCAAGGTAACTCAAGGTATTTCCCTCTTCTCTCTCCCTCCCCTCTCCCTTTCCGCCCTTCTTTTCTCTCACCGTATTGTATTTTTCCTCATATATCATCTCAACAGCATGCTAGAACCACAGAAAGTCAATAAATATATCCTGATTTTACTAGAAGTCAGTTACAGACAGAGAGGTCCAGGATTAAAATGAACTTTGCTGTCAGATGAAGGATTGCTTTCAATGTGATTTCTAGGTGTCCTATGCTGTTGGTGCCCTGTCCAAGTCAATATATGAAAGGATGTTTAAGTGGCTGGTGGCACGTGTCAACAGGGCCATGGATGCCAAGTTGTCAAGGTGGTTCTTCATTGGCATTCTTGACATCACTGGTTTTGAAATTCTTGATGTAAGTATACCTGGTAAGAATGAAGTCAATACATATTTACAAGGAGATTAGAAAAATGTGAATTGAACAGCAGAAAATGTAGTCAAGACATGATGAAATTCATTCTGTGTAAATGTTAAGGGCTACTTTGGTTGGGAAAGAGCCATTGTTAAATAATAATTATAATAGTATTAGGAAATTCGGCCTTAAATGTAAATAGAGATAAAGAAATATTTTATGATTTTGAATTATATCATTGTGTTATTTTATTGTTGTAATCTTTAGTTCTTGGGCATATCTGAAAAAGGTAAGAATTGAGCATTTGTTATTTACTGGGTCTATTTGCCATCATATGACAGTGGTTATGGTTTTCTCTTTACATTTTTCCAAGTGGACCTCAATATAATTTTTTATTGAGGTATATTTGACAAAAAATGTATATTTAAGGTGTACAGTCTGATGATTCAGGACACACACATTTTGAATAATCACCATGGTCAAGTTAATTAACATCTCCATTGCCTCGAATAGTTACCATTTTCTCAATTTTATTTTTATCTCTTTTTCCTGTTTAATCGTATCTTTGAAGTACAACAGTCTTGAGCAGCTTTGCATTAATTTCACCAATGAAAAGTTACAACAGTTCTTCAATCAGCACATGTTTGTTTTGGAGCAAGAGGAATAAGAGAAGAAAGCATTGACTGGGTGTCCATGGACTTCGGTCTGGATTTGCAAGCCTGCATAGATCTCATTGAGAAGGTAATGCATGTCTTTCTCTCCTTCCATTTTCACTGAAGGAGAATTGTCCCTGCTTGCCATATTAATTAATCCATGTTAGGGCTCAGGCTCTGTCGGGGGATGGGAAATGCGGCAGGAGAAATCTGCTCATTTTCCCTTAATGGCATTTGTGAGCAGCACCATGGTTTCCTAACTAAACTCTCACGTCAGTTATCCTACTCATCATCTCTCACACAAACTGTCGCTGGCATTTGCTGCTTGTTCATGGCCTCCTCTGCTAACGTGTGAGGAAACTTGTTGGGATGAAAAATGGTCATGCTCTTGACTGGAGAAACAGCTGAAAATATGAGCATCTTAGGGCCTGGCTGGTTGACGAACAGTGAAGGAGTACATCCAGAGCAGCTTTGTGAAGTTTGGCAAATTAGCATGCAAACAAACAACTGCCGTAAATCCTCAAGGCCGCTACCTTGCATGATGTAGTTTGTTCATTTAATTGGACAAGTACCAGTTAGTTTAAGTAATTTATGACAATACTTCATGGCTTATTAGTAAATTAGCTGCAGTGAATTCAGGTTTCTGAATTCAGTGATGTTTCCGGACACTGAGATCTTTCCATGTACCCTGGGAAAGATGAACTGAGTTTGTTGGAGAAATTCACGACGACTTTTTCTGTGGCTTTGTCTGTGGGAGCAAGCATGGCAGCATGTTAGCAACTGCACACCCCTTTTGTCTTACTATAACTGTGGATTGCAGTGAATTCTGGAGACAGGTCTGGGCAGACCAAGGTCTAGTGATTTTAACTTTCTGAACACTCTCTTTAGCTATGCCATCACATTTGATTCCCAACAACCCTGTCAGGAATGGGCTAAAGTGATTAACTTCTCACTGTTTTTTTGTGGGCTTCAAATTTTATCAGTCAGTGTCCCATCAATTTTATTTATTCGATTTTAGATGAAACCAAATTTTCCTTGAAAATAGCCATTGTTTCTAACAGAAGTGGACATCACGTTGATTTTATTTCTTTTATAACCAGTGGACTTCCTGGAGGGGGACAGGCTGATTAAAAAAAATGATAATGACCAACTTGTGAACTGATTAAAAAATACAATAACCTAACTATGATCTGGTAAATGTTTGCTGGCATAATTAATACTGTAATTTTCTAATTAGAAATAAAACAAAAGAACTGGAACTTCTCAAAGGGACAGATTTAGCTTCTGGCAATTGTCACCTCTAGTATCTATTTACTCCCATTGTGTGAATTGAATTGCTTTCAGGTAGAAGGTGGGACATTGACATGATTCAGATCCAGATAGGTATGTGAATATTACTGATTTTTAGTTGATCTGAAGCCTACTGTTTTATGTTTGCCGGTCTCAGTTATTCCAAATATATACTAGCAACATGGACATAATTTCCTATAGTATTTTCTACTGATATGTTAATGAGAAAAAACTGACCAGATAATAGAAAGAAAAGTCTTTGGCTTTTTATGAATGATTTCAAAGGTATTAAGGTCAGGCAAATGAAGAATACCAAAATCTTTCTAAAAATGATTCGATATCTTGAAAAGATTCATTGTGTTAGCTCATGCTGTATGAAGAAAATTTGTAGTAAATATTAATGATCAAACTCACTCCTTGACATAAAATAAATCATGCAACATTTTCAAAACACAGAAGAACTAAAATACATTAATATGTGCAAAAAATCTTGTAGCATGCATCTGTGTATAAAAAAAGGAATTTTCCTACATAAAAGTTTTAAATGTTTATGTTTACAAAAACAGTTAATGTCAAACTAACAAAAATGTATTTTAATACCAGCTTTGTTAATTTGCTCTTCAAGCATACAGTGACCTTCTTACATAAACATGCAGTGAACAAATCTATTATAGGATTAGCTCACACTTATTCCATTACTTAAAATATCCTAGTTTGTTTAGATTTTGAGCATCATTTATATATTAAAGTATTAACATATAATTACATATTTATGGTTTTACATAGATATTGGTAAATAGATTATTTCTATTCTTTAAACAAATCCAAAATTATACATTTAAAAATGTGTCGCACTTTATTGTAGTCACCTTGAGAGGCTACATCCATCTTTCAATAATTAGCGCTTTTAAAAAAAGCTTCTCACAGAATGGGGATTAGAATAATGATTTAAAATGTTACCAGCTTTGAAAGAAAATTAACTTAAATACTGATCATCTTACCTGTCTTTAGTCCAAGCTATCTTACCAAGCTTGATCACATTATTCACCCTATTTGCCTGACTTGTCCTGAACTATATATTTTTTAAGCTTTCCCAATGTTATGTTTGGAGAACAATTTAAAGATATATCATTAGGGATTAACAACAATATTGCTCATGTTTTCTCTGAAGCAATTAAATCACTTTATAGCCTTGTGGTTAATTCACCCAATGGTTCTGGGATGAAGGAGAAAGTCTGAAGTCACTCCTTTGATTTTCTCTGCTGTTCCAAGCATTCCAGAGCAGTGTCTTGCCCCTACACTGGGATTCGGGGAGAGTTCTCTGCCCCTGGGTGTTTCTCGTGGTCTGAGATAGCAGCTACCTCCCCAACACCGGCCTGTGTCTGACATGGTGACAAAGCTGTGGCCTTTTATCAGAGATGGCTTTGCACAAGGTTATTAAACCCTTGCGCAGAATTAAGGGAAGCTTTCTCCTCTCTTTTAGGTAAGAACACACAAGAAAATGCCCAATTCCTTAACTATCTGTTTTTCTGGAAAGGAGAGAGGAGGGAGGAGTCTTTTCAGGTCTCAGTAGGCCACTCATTATTTTCTCTCCTCACTAGCTCAGGTGTCTAGGCTCTCTCCCTTAGGGAAAATGTCATGTATATAGTTTCGCTCTCATTAATCCTGCTATATTATAAAAGTTTTAGCCAAGAAGATCTCATATTCTCTTGTCAGTACAAAAATATCCTGGCTATATTCCATTAACCAAAAGTTGTACCACATAAAATTGATCCCCATAAAAGACAAATTTTAAGTTTTCTAACATACCTAATCAGTCTCCTCAATAGTATCCATGTTGACCTCAAGGGTTTCTTTGAGTCTCACTCTTGCTTTTAAGGACCAGATAGCACCATTGCCATTTGGAAGTATTGCATCTACTTAGCTAAGCAAGTGGCCACACACACAACACACAACACACAACACACACACACACACACACACACATATATATACCCCATGTACTTCTGGCTAAGACTTGTGCCTAAGACACTCTCATAGAGCTGCTGTTGTAAAAAATGTCCAAAACCTATGGAGAATTTTTGTAAGAGATTGAGCTTAAACTAATGACAACTCTCAGAAAGCAAGATCTCAAATGTTCTGGCCTGAATAGCTTTTGATTCTTTCTATAAAATGATACACTCTCAAAGAACAGGAAGTTTCCATGTGCTAGTAGTCAGTGGTGTCATATGTCCTAAAGAAATTTCTAAAATACTTTAAATCCTGGTAGTATTTTGGCAATAAGTGTTGTTGCCTCTCAAATGGAGTTCTTTGGATGTGCTAATTCTGAAGTTTTTCTTATAAGATGAATTACATTAATATCTAGTTATCTTTTGTATGCGTATGAATATTTTCTTTAAATATATAGCTCTTTGCTTTTTTGTTTGCAGCTTAGTTTCTGCCTGACTATTGCCCACAGCAAAGCAGCCCAGACCCCAAAGCTCAAACCTGTCTGTTTGAGTGTTCACCTGTGGATTAATTACTTAAAAATTTGCTGAGGGCTTTAGTCACTTGGAAGTTACTGTGTTAAGGATTGTGAGAAATGCAATTTAGAGACATCATCCTAGTACCCAAGGAGCTTAGGGAGTAATTGAAAAGATGTCTTAAGACCAAAACTATTACTGTGTTTTGTTTTGTTTTGTTTTGTTTTTAAATATTAAACAAGTACAATTTATTTTGTAACTAACTTGTTTGGATCATTCGCTTGACATCCCACTGGTGAGTGGGAAATTTCTGCCCTAGAGTTATGAGGATGGCTACACATAGGACACCCAACACTGGACATGTGTGACTGACAGCAGTTTATTAGTCACATATACTCATAGCCTGGGGGATGAGGACACTACATGTCGTGCAGGGCTACATTGTGGTTGCACTTGGGAGCAGAACGAATAAGCAGGGGCTGTGGGAGGCAGGCATTGTAATAAGAATAGGGTGAGGTGACCCTTGGTTCTCATTGGAGGATGAGATTGGCCACAGGGAGGCAGGGAATTGAAACCCATTACTCAAGGATAAGCAGGCACTCTGCCTGGTCCCATGATAAGGAGGGTTGTTTAGCTAGGGGACCTCACTCCCTGGAGCACAGTGGGGAGGAGAACTTGTGATTAGGTCATTTGAGGCCCTCTTGATTTCCCCCTGATGTCAAGGCACACATAATGTTGGGCTTTAATTTTAGGCCTAATACCACACTTTCTGTAGAAGACTTTGAATTAAATGCTGTAAAAAGCTTAAGCATTTGTTATAAATAGCACTTGCCCTTAGGAAGTATGCAGTCAAGTAGGAAATTTGTAAGTCTAATAAATGTAAAAATATGTGTCAGTATAAATGCAGTAAAGGCACTGATGAAGACCCACAGAGCTCAGAAAAGCAGAGGTCACCTCAATCTGCAGAAATCTAGGAAGGCCTGGTGAGAAGAGGGTAAAATTTCAACTGGATCTTAAGGAATAGATATAATTTCATCAGGTGAAGAAGAGAAGTTAGCAGGTAAAGACACTGGCAAGAGCAAAGGCTTAAAAATAGGAAAAAGAATATGTTTCGAAACGTTAGGTCGTCTAATTAGAACATAGAATACACAGACGGAAGTTGCTAGAAGTAAAAATGGAGGGTCAGACTGAAGGGATTTTAATGAATTTATACCTTAACTTTTAGGCATTGGGAGCCAAAGAGGGTTCTGCATTGGACAATGGAATAGTCAAAGCTGCTTATGTTTAATCTGGTAGGTTTGTGTATGGAGTTTGGAATAAAAGGAGAGGCTGAAATTAAAGCATTTAGAAAGCCATTATAGTAGTCCAGGTGAGTAATAGGTCCTGAATCAGGACAGCAGAAATGAAAATAGTAAGAAAGTGACAGCTATAAAAGAGAGGAAGGCAGAATTGATCATATTTAAAGAGGGAGAGATTAGAGCATTAATGTTCTGAGGGCAACTGGCTCAAACCATTTACTGTGCAATATAGAACAATTAATTCGATGGGGCAGAACATAATTACTGTTTTTTTTTTTTTACCTATTTGGAAATTAATTTGCTGGAGGGCCTCATATTTATTAGAAGCTGTACTCCTCCTGAACACTGGAGAAATGGAGAACACTCTGAGGAGTGTTTTACCCTCCTTAGTGGTTTAGTTGTTACTTTATGATTTATGACATTTACTTGTTTTCCATAAAACTTCCACCACCCCCAAATAGAAGTTGGCTTCATTAGAGACCCAGGGAAATGGTGGGCCTCCTGCATGGAATGGGGGCTGCCGCTCCATGTAAGTTTGCCACAACCCTCTTGTTAACAGACACCATCCCTGGATGGTGTCATTTAAAAATGATTAATTCCAGTTGACTGTGGGCGTGGTAGGAAAATACATGGTACAAGATGGAGCCCATGCCTCTAACAGATGTACCAGTGAATCCACTGTTTAATTTGTCATATTCTCCATTGTCCTCCCCTTCCTCCTCATTTCTCACTTTCCAAGAACTCACAAGGTCAGTGCTGCCAAGAGCAAGGCAGGTGTTAAATTCACTTAGAGCAGTTTGTCCCCACTTAGAACACTTCACATATTCACTCACCACATCATTCCTAACCTAGGTTCTCGAGATAAAGATGTCCCAGAACTATTCAGTACAAGATTTATTGGTGGAATGTTGTTCAATAGATTGTCTATAAAATGTAGGTTCTGTCTGAGTCTATGAGAATAAACAAAAGAGGTAGAAAACCATTGTCTATATATTAGAATGACAGACTCAGTTGGATCAAGAAACATGATCTTCAAATATCTGATGATCCACCACTAAGAAAAATTAGACCCATTTGTATTGAATCCCATGGAATAATTTAGAACAAAGGATTCTGAACTGCAAATAGATTTTCTTTTAGTATATCACTGTCCAGAGCTTTGACTTGAAGCTCTCTCTCTGGAAATATTCAAGCATAAGCTAAACGGCTTTTAGAAAGGAAATAGTTAAGAGAATTCAAGAAGCTGTTAAATGGGTTGGACTACACCTTTATTGTCTTTCACAAACCTGAGAGTCTATGGTTCTTAGGTATAAAGGGTTGGTGGAAAATTGAAATTTATGTTGTTGGGCCAAGGACTCGTGTGTTATCTTGGAATTATGACATCTTACTTGTACCTCTGTTTTTTCTGCTTTGTAGTCTGCATATCATGTGTCTTCTTGATGAAATGCTCTGGACCTAGAACCCCTGATTCCTCCTTTTATGACCCAAAGTATCTGGTAGAGTGATATGTTCATGAAGGCATTGCGAAAATATTCATGGAGTAGATAAATGAATATACAAATATACAAAAACACATGCAGACATAAGAATCCTTGATTCTACCTCCCCACCCCCCACCCATAAAAAACAACCTGGTTTTCCCTATTTGTGTGTACCCTACATTGGTTAATGGCAACATCACCCATTTTATCAAACCAAAAGCCTGGTCATCCTTCTTTTTTTCTATTATGCCCCAGATTCTATCCATTAAGTTGTGACCCAGCTCTAATTTCAGCTTATATCACATTTCAATGACTTTGCACAACCCTCAATGCTATCACTAGTCTCAACCAGGGGTCAGCAAACTATAGCCCTGTTGGCCAAAGCCAGTCTGCAGTCTGTTTTTGTAAATGGTTTTAATGAGACACTGTTATATCCATTGTATTTACATGTGGTCATTTGCTATTTTCAGGGCTAAAAAGGCTGAGTTGATGGTGGTCGTTTCCAGAGACTATATAGCCCCCAGAGTCTAAAATGTTGACTATATAGGCCCTTTAGAGAGAAAGTTTGCTGACAAGGGTCATCGGGTTTCCTATCACACATCCTGTTTTTGTTTTTTATAACTCTTTAAAAATGTAAAAACCATTAGAAGTTCTCTGGCTTATCAGTACAGGTCCATAGGATGGATCTGACCCATAAACTGTGTACTTCACCAACCCCTTTCTCCGCAAACGGTTCTTTTCAAGCATAAATCATATCACATCACTTCATGTTAAAAATCTCTAATTACACTAAAATAAAAATGACACTTAAAATAAAATCCAAACGTCTTGCCATGGTCTGAGAGACCTTTGGAATTCAATACTACTTCTCTCTGACTTCATTTTGTAAGCGCATGCCCCATTCGACGAGCTTTGCTCTGTTCACACTTGGCTCCGGCAGAACCCCCAACTTGCCCAGTGTGCCGCTGCCTCAGGGCTGCGCACTCTTCATCTCTCTGCTCAAAATACTTTATGCAGATCTCAGGATTTACAATTCTCGTTCAGGTCACAGGGTTTTACTTGATTATCCTACTAAAATAGCTTGTACTCAGCCCCCTGCCCCCACCTCAGTCATTTTCTGTCTCTTTACTTTGATTTCTTCAGAGCACTTATGTGAAACTAAGTCATTTATTTGTTTGTTTGTTTGTTTTATTTGTCTCTTGTCTGTCCCACTAGAATGTGAGCACCCTAAGGACAGGCACTTTGTGTATGTGACTCCCGGCCACATGGCCAGCTCCTACTGGTACCTGGCTTCTAATAGGTATTTTACAAATATTTATTGAATGGATGATTAGCTAGTTATATGTAATAAATATCCCTTTCCTTCATCAACTGATTAAGTTCCTGGGAAAGAATTTACACTGACCCACTTTTGAAAGTGCTGTTTACTGGTATGTTTTTCATCTGCTGTTCATATATATGTCTTCGACAGCCAATGGGCATCTTTTCCATCCTTAAAGAGGAGTGTATGTGTCCTCAGGCTACAGATGTGACTTTTATGACCAAACTTTTTGACAACCATTTTGGAAAGTCGGTTCATTTCCAGAAGCCCAAGCCTGAGAAGAAGGAATGTGAAGCTCACTTTGAATTTGTCCATTATGCAGGAGTGGTAAGTTACCTCTAGATCTTCAGCACTGCCTATTTCAATGCACTCAACCCAAATACTTAGATAGTATATAAGTAAGGTTTAGATTAAATGAAGAGATGAATAAAATAAATCTCAGTTCCAAAAAAAGTTGGTATAACCTTTTAACACTTAGAAATGAAATACCTCTATTATAATATTATTCCATGTGCACAGAGGTAAAAAAAAATCTCAAAATAGACTCTGTCACCCCAACCCAAAGTAAGAAAGCTTCAGAAAGTCATGGAGACCATCAAAGTCATGGGTTTTCCTTATTTGTCCTTTCTTTTAACATTATATGAATCAGTGATTTCAACTGATCTTTTTATTGAAGATTTTTTTTATCCTCTCATAAAGAAGTAGTCACTGTGAAGTAATGGTCTCCAACCAATGGCCAACAAAGGTTTCTAATGACCCTCGCTGCCTCTTCTCATTTCCCCACTGGTGTGTGTGTGTGCGTGTGTGTGTGTGTGTGTGCACCCCTTTTTTTTCTGCTTTTATGTTTTTGGTCAGTGATCCTGGATGGAATAGAAAGAGAACTGAAAAAAAAATGGTACTTCAACTTAAATGACCTGCGAACTGTGCAGTTATGCTTGTAATTCTCTTCTTTGATATCCTTGAATATTAATGACAATATTTACAGTAAAATATCATATATAATTACTGGTGCTTTTTTGAATGCTCACTGCGTGTCAGAGACAGTTGCATTATTTATTCCTGCCTGTGGAAGAGTGCTGATGTGAATTGTTTCTACTGGAAATACCATCTATTTCTTCCTCTCTCCTCTCTTTCCCTTTTTCTCCCTTCCTCCGTTTCTTTTCCTTTCTATAATGTAAAGCCAAAGATTCTCTTTGGGTCACACGATGAAATTCTGGAGTTATTATTCAGTACTATTACATCAACTAAAGTAAAGGACCCTCTTTTTTTTTTTTTTTTTAAGGAAAGTGCAGTGTTAGCTGATGGATTCTCTTTTGTTACCTGAACTGTATGTCTTTCCTAAGGTGCCTTATAACATCAGTGGCTGGCTTGAAAAAAACAAAGACCTTCTTAATGAAACAGTGGTGGCTGTGTTTCAGAAATCATCTAACAGACTCCTGGCAAATCTTTTTGAAAATTACATCAGTACTGACAGTGGTGAGTCAAAAAATCTTTCCTCATTTTTTCAGCCTCAGAATGAAACCCATGGCTGCCTCAGCATTTACAACAGTCCTTGCTTCTTTCCTGTGATAGCTGTGTCTGCTCCCTGTGGTCTGAGTCATCCTCTCTTAAACCTCTGTCCTCAGGCTGGTGGTTCTTCAGGGAAATGATGCTCAAAGATAGATATATTTCAAGGAGTCTGCTCTTGCCTGCTTTTATTGTCTATTCTACCCAGCTGCAAAGAGAGAGCAGCAAAGTATATTTTGATAAATGATTTTGGGGAAGTAACAAGTCTCTTTAATATATGTTACCTAAATATCTTGGAATTCTCCTTCCACATGCCTTTTATAATATAATATAATATAATAATTAATATAATATAAATAATATAATATAATATAATATAATATTTTTATAATATAATATAATGCTATTCTAAGCTTCATGAAGGAAGGGATTATTCTGATTTGTTCAATTGTAGCCTCAAGTATGTAACAAATGCCTTTTTAGCAGGTGCTCCATAAATATTTATTGACCAACTGATAACTAATCTTGTTTAGTAGTTGGTAATTTACAAAGCATATTCAGATAACATTATCTACTCAATCCTTGCCACGACCCTTTTGGATACATATATAGGGAAATCTCTCCCTGTTTTACAAGAACAAGAATAGAAGAATTAAATAGTGCCCCAGTTTCACAAATCTATTAAATGCCAAAGCCAAGGAAGAAAGCAGGACTTCTGCTTCCTAGTCTGTTGCCTGTTGTACTTTCACTAACTCCCAGAAACAAACAAAACAGAGAGATGGACAGGCTACATGTATTTAGGATGCAATTTAGACCTCTGCACCGCGATACAAAGGATTTGAGGATACTGAGCCCAAGTTTAACATCACCCTCACAACTGGACTTAATGTGAGCTACAGAGGGAAGCTTCCAGGATTCATAGCAAAGCCATAGATTGGCAGCTCCTGAGCAGAACCTGGCCTTCAAACATGGTTGTGTTGGGTCCGCACAGGTTAAAAAAATAACCGGAGATTTCATGCATATTTGGTTTCCCTTTCCTTTAAAAAAGTGGAAATTATGGGGAAACAAAATCTTGCCAGCCTGGGTTCAGATACCCTCTTGGCAATGCGGCAGATTGTACTTTAAGTGGGATAGTGTATCCTCTCACTTCCTAGTTGTCACTTTCCTATTATCTTACATCTAGCTTCAAGTTAACTCCAGGGCCCTGTAGGCTGATTTGGGACTACTGTTTGACATGGTCAGGGAATGGAGAAAGAATTTAGCACTTCCTGGCTTCATCAGCACATGATGACATAATGCAGGAGCAGGCCTAAAATCCTGTTGGCTTGCCTCAAGAGGAAGTTGAGAATGGAATCTATTGTGTTTGGCCCCTGATAATCTTCAGGCAGTGCATTTGCTTGATTCTAATAGCATCCTAAGTGCCTCTGAGGAGTCTGTTAGATAGTGGTCACATAGCTTATGGTTCCCAGATGAGTAATTCTCTGATCATAAGAGATCAAAGAGTGGTTTGGGCAGAGAATTAGAGAAAAAAATCATCTTCTAATTCTTCAGGGTGTGTGCTGTGTTCTCTGGAAATAAAAGAGAAGAATTGTCCAGAATATCCATGTTCTTTTTCATAATTCTTTCAGCATCTCCTGAAACTACTTGCCTCCAAGTTTATGACTCATCCAAATATCAGATTACCTATA
Source organism: Eonycteris spelaea (assembly GCA_003508835.1). Lineage (NCBI taxonomy): Eukaryota > Metazoa > Chordata > Mammalia > Chiroptera > Pteropodidae > Eonycteris > Eonycteris spelaea. The sequence goes on from PUFA01000235.1 coordinate 2,095,738, forward strand.
ATAACCATACTTTCTTCTGGGGAATCCAAGTACTTTAAACCTGTTATAATTTAAAAAATATTAATGGAGATAGTATTCTTTTCTCGTGTGGAGAAACTGAAGTTAAAAGAGTTCAAGTGATTCACTCGAAGGGCTTGGGAGTATCAATAAGACAATCAAGATAACTTTGTGACATCTGCCTCAGCACAGCTGTCACTCAGGCGCAGAGAACAATTTATTAGTTTTCTATTGATAGTTGGCTCATTTTTTACAGATTGCCTATGGATTTTGTTGTACATTTTCATGAGTTAGCACTACACAGATGTTTATAAAACAATTTGGCTTAGCATAAATTCTTTTGCTTCGAGAACATGAAAATAGATTGTTTTTTATAAATTATAAAAGTAATGTATAAGTATTGCCAAAAACACAGAAAATATAGAATAACTAAAAGAGGAACATAAAAATTACCTATAATCTCACAGAGAGCTAACAACTGCTAACATTTTGATGTATTCTCTTCCCAACATTTTTTAATGTATATAGTCACCCATAATACAACCACCATTAAAAACATGTATATATACTCGCAATCATAATGCACAAGCCATTTTGTAACCTACTTTTTCTCTCAAATCCTAGAAATCTTCCCATGTAAGTTATATGGATCCACATCATCATTTTAAAAGGTCAAAGTGTTTCATTGTATGCCTACTCTTTCATAATTTAACTAACCAATCTCCTATTGATGGACAATTATTGATAATTTATTTTTGTTGTATTTTTTTTGTAATAACTATACAATGCTGCAATGAGTATCTTTACACAGTTGTCTGATTATTTTATAAGGAAAAGCACTAGAAATAGACTTTTTATGTTTGAGACGTATTTTTAAAGCTTTTGTAGATATTGCCATATTGCTTCCAGAACTTTGACGAATTTATGCTTTCATCAGCGGTATGGTAATGTGACAAAAAAGAGCTTTCTAAATGTTTTTTTTCTTTTTTAGCTCTACAGTTTGGGGAGAAAAACGCAAGAAAGGAGCTTCATTCCAAACGGTTGCATCTCTGCATAAAGTAATTTTTAATTGCATCTACTCATATAACTGCCTCACAATCTGCATAGTTATTACTTATTTGAAAATTTCATATCTTCAAGTAACAATAAAAATCTGAGGTTAGCCAAGTTGGAAAAGTTGAAGTTTGTTTTGATATTAAACAACTCACAGTTGCCGGAATTGCCTTAGCCAAATAGGAATCTAAGCTGTCTCCTACCCTCAGCTTCAGACTCCAGCCCCTCCCTTGCCTCAAGGTAGGATTAACTGTGTACAATAGGTGCATTGTGCTCAAAGCCTTCAGGGATCAGACTAGCGATCGTATACATAAAGATTTTTCCTGAGATAAAACTTGAACAATTTTCTTTCTTCAGGCCATTTCATTGCCTCATTTTGTTATCAAATTCAGGTAGATGATTCACAGCAGAACTATGTCCGTCAGATAAATATTGACTGCCATAGGAAAGAAATCATGTATGTTTGTAAGAAGCATCTTGAGTTTCATTATTTATTGTTAATATACATCTTGGCTTTAAGATTTGATAAAAATTAGAGACATTTTGAGGTGCAGTAATGTTTTAGTGACTTACAAAATGATTTTGTGTTATGGTCTCTGTTTTTAGGAAAACCTAAATAAACTGATGACTAACCTGAAGTCAACAGCACCTCATTTGTGAGATGCATAAATCCCAATGTAAACAAAATGCCAGGTAAGAACTGGACTACTTTGTAATCCACAACAGGACATACATTTAACTTGAGCTATGTGGAATGTTCTTTTAAGAAACATTTATCAGCCCTTTTATATAAGGGTAGATTTTCAGATTTAAAAAAAAGTGAAAGTAAGTTAAAGGCGAAGTCTAGAATTTCCATGAGATTACTTTTGAATGAAATTCAAGTGACGTAAGGAACAATTTCACAAAGCAGGCTCAATTGGGTATCATTAGAATGCTTGATAATACCATTTAATTCCTTCTTGAATTTCATGCTAAACTGGATGAGCTTCTGTGCCATTGTTCTACAAGGACAAAATATTAATAAGAGGGATTGAATAATCGATTGGGGATTAAGATGGATATATCAGCATAACAAAAATTTTTTGTCTGGAATTATCTAAATGGACCATAAAGAGTTTCTAAATCCATTTCTAATTGTTAAGAATTCCCTCTAGTCTTCCTTCCTAAGGCTATTATCTTCCCTTTCCCTAATAGTAGAAATCTCTTCAGTTATGTACATCTGGGCAGTGGATACTTATTTTGTTTCTTTTCCCCCAGTTTTATTGAGATATAATTGGCATGCATCACTGTATAAGTTTAAGGTGCACAGCATAATGGTTTGACTTGTCTCATGGAATGATTACCACAAGCTTAGTTAATATTCATCATCTCATATAGTTATAAAAATATAGAAAGACTTTTTGTGTGTGATGAGATTTTTAGGATTTACTTTCTTAACTTTTATACAGAACTTCTGGCAGCGTTAACTATAGTCTCCATGCTGTACATGTACTCCTAGTACTTATTTATTTTATAATCGGAAGTTGGTACCTTTTGACCATGCTCTTCCAAGTTTTCCTCCCATTATCCCTTACTTACCACTAGTACCTGCAAATCTCATCTTTTTTCTGAGTTTGGTGTTATTTCTTTCTTTATTTATTTTTATTCCATATATGTCATGTCATATGATACATACATACACTTTTTTTTCCTCTGACTAATTTACTTGGCATAAGGCCCTCGAGGTCCATCCATGTTGTTGCATATGACAGAATTTCCTCCTTTAATAGTTGAATAATATTCCACTGAATATATATGCTACGGCTTCTTTATCCAGTCATCTGTGGATGGATACTTAGGTTGTTCACATGTTTTGGCTTGTCGTAATGGATTTTTTTTTGTTAAGTAGATAGTGATAGAGGGATGATGGGATGGATGTGTGGTGGTGAGTTATTTTTTTAATGTTTTTTAATTGGCAAAACAAAGTTTTACTGATATTATCTACATGGCTTGCTTTCTTCGTGTCATGGGTTTAGAGATTCCCAGCCTTCTCATTGGAATTACAGGCTTTTATAAGAGCTTGGTCGGAGGCTGTCAGCCTCAAAGTTGTATATTTGGCAAGCACTTATGTCTTCAGAGCACTAATCACCCTTGGAATATGTAGCCAGATGTTGCTGATTCTGATTTCTAAAGTTCTGTAGTATCTTGCATTTTTATTAACCTCCTGTAATTAAGACCCAATCTTGACAGTCTGTGACCTATTTTGGGAAAGTGAGATGCTAAACAATGATGCTGCAGTTTGAGTTTTTGCAATGCAAACACTTCATGTTCATTCACGCTGTATTTTTTGCCCCATTGTTTCTTATCAGCTGGATATTTGAATGCATTTAGGGGCATTGCTTTCATCTAGCAAGGAATTTAATTAGCTGCCTCTATTTTGGAGTAATTCTGTTACCTTTTACAGTTGCCTCCCATCAAGTCAGCTCTGATTTCAGCAGGACTTTTTTTTTTTTAAGTCATAAGACAAAGTTATAAGAAAAGCTTCATGATCTAATCAAAACGGCTCTTCATGTGTTCTTAAAGGGAATGAGGGTGCTTGAGTTAAAGTGTCATAGGACCCCACTTTACCCACTTCTTACAGATCATCTGTTTCTATCTATGAAAGGGATTGGAGTACAGGAATGGATATATGGGTTAGAGTTTGTTTTTGTGACCCTGGGCATAAGCAGAGTCATCGCATTCCAGGTTTTCTCATAACACTGTAGCATGACTTTGTGTTAGGAATGCTGCTCAGATTCTTCCAGAACTTGCTGAGAACCAGGTACAGTGGCTCCTTGGATGGTTTTTCAAATGCTTCTCTTAGAGATTATAGCTATAGTGGTGCTGCTTTTGATGACAGAGGAAGTGATAGGAAGATGCTTACACTGTAGAGTAAAACTTAGATACTGAATGTGGGCTGAAATGTGGCCAAGTCCTTCCTAAGGTAAAACAGCAAACGGAATTTTGTTTGTGTGCCATCTTCCCTTTTCTTTTTATCCCACCTTCATGTAATCCCTTTCCCATATTTGGAGATAGCAGTTCTCTTTTGAATTCTTATTTTTCTCTCTAGCTGTTTTTTGCTGGTGAATAGATGTAATACCAGCCATTTACATTTTAGCAAAAATGTATTCTTTTTCACTTTCTAGGAGTAACTGCTTATATGATCTTGACTGTCTGCCAACTAAAGGGTTTGTTCCATGTTACAGGAATTTTAGGTAAATTCTATTTGGAGACTCCCACATAGTAGGATGGATACTGTCAGTGCCATTAGGCTGGGAGTGAGTGAACTATTACCTATCATGTAGGGAACACCAAATTCAACCTCTTTGAATCCAAGACACAGCAATTAGGACAAAAATCTAAGGTAATAATTTTTTAGACACAGATTCAAAGTGACCCTTTTTCTTCAGGTGTAATGGATCCTTACTTGGTTCTACAGCAACTGCATTGTAATGGTGTCTTGGAAGGGATTAGGATATACCGTGAAGGATTTCCAAACCGACTGCTGTATGCTGATTTTAAACAAAGGTAAACATACATCCCAGGATCCAAGAAGCCTGAGGCAGTCTATTCCATTTCCTTCTCCTTCTGAGTGTGTAGGCATGTGTTTTTTGTTTGGTTGATGTTCTCTAGACTACAGATCGATGTGTTTTTGTGGTGGTGAAATATATGATGACAGAGTTCCATTATTATTTCCCCTTAAATCCAACATTCACGTAGCTGTAATATCCTTAAATCTCTATTAATGGATAATAGACCCACATACAGAAGAAATATATACAGAAGAAAGATATGAAGGCTGAATTGAATTTCTGAAATGCTGTATATACTTAATCGTAGCTGCCATCTAAGTAGGCTGTTGCTTAACTAGCAAACGTGTGAAAGGAAGGAAGTCAGCAGTGTGTATGGCAGTAGGCCAGAGCGGCATCTTTGCTTTCTATTTCTCAAATTCTAAAAGTGTAAATTACAGGTCATCAAGCAAATTTGAGCAAAGTTTGATAGCGTAGATAGAGTACCTGTCTCAGAATTAAGAGGCTTATTTCTAGTTCTCCACCACCTTACCATTAGGGCGAAGGAATCTTGAAATTATTTGTTTCTGCTTTTCATTTTTCTTATCTGTACAATGGAGACACTTAGGCTTGCCTCTCTCTCTTTCCCTTCCCAATTCTACCTCCATTCCTAATTGAGAAGAGAATCAAATGAGATTTTTCCCTACGGTAGTATGAAAAGTACAAACTATTATACCGTAGTAAGGATTATTGCATGTATCCATTATTATTGTCAAGAGTTTTATGAAAATTGAACATATTAGTAAGAGATAGTCTGTATCTCCTTTCACCTTACTGGCCCAGATTATTTTTTATTTGAATCATATGACCTCGACCCCAGAATTTATTCTTTACTTATTTTAAATTAGGTACTGTATTCTGAACCCGAAGGCCTTTCCAAAAAGCAAGTTTATGAGCAGCAGAAAAGCAGCTGAAGAATTACTTGGCTCCTTGGAGATAGACCATACCCAGTACCGCTTGGGAATCACCAAGGTAACCAGAACACTACAAAGAGTGCTTTCGGAGAAGAGTGGGAGGAAAGAATGTGCATCTTAAAATACCCATGAAAGTTCAGTTATAAGGCATTCTACAGCTCTTGTGACCACAAAAATACAAATAGAGCTAGTTGAAAGTGGAAACTTCTGTGCTATTTGAAAGAGAAAATGTTATGCTTCTTAAACCTCAGTCCTGGCTACATTTACATTTTTATAATCATTTATTTAAACAAATTTGTGCCTAGATATAAAATACTGAATCAACCCTTCATGTGCTAAAAAAAAAAAAAAATGTATACATATCAAGCTAGAAAAAGGTGAATCAACTTGTTGGCTATGTCTGTGTGTGAACTGATTCATCCACAATTACTGTTTTAGGTACTTAATTCTAGAAGACTGTCTGAGTAATTAAAAACTTAAAGGTCAACCCCACTGTCCAAAAAATTAATCCAAAGTTAACTTTCTTAAATGTGATTCACTAAATTCTCCTTCATCTTTGATGATCTTGGTAGGATCCACATATTTCGGGATTCTTCTAAGAGATTTGGTTTTACCTCACAGTCAACACCAAGTTTTTCCTAAGGACAGTTGAAGGACTGAATTATTTGAAGGAGAATTGGAGGGCCTAGGTTGAAGAGCTCACAGGAAAAGAACTCTGCAGGACATGATTACATGTTACTTATCTCCCACATATTGAGTACCTGAGAGCCTTGTTTCTGCTGTTATTTCTGTTGATTTCCATTTCTGGTACCTTACTTCCTTGTGTGTTTAGTTATTTTTGTGTGAGTTACTCATTTAGGCCAGGACTAGCACAAGACGAGTGAGCCTCTAAAGGCACAGAATTTGAGGAGACACTCACTCTTAAGATTATGCATATGCTGATTTGTACACCCCTGAAAGTGACAGCCTTCTTAAAATCTGTGCCTCAGATACTTCACTCACCTCGTCTTGGCTATTACTAATGATTCTCAAAAAGAAAATATTTATGTGAATTCTTTAATGCCTAGAACAAAAATGCCTCTCTCTAGAGCAGAGGTCAGTGAACCATGGACTAAGGGCCATCTCTGTGGCCTTTTTTAAAATATGGCTTGGTTGCTAAAAATGGTTTTACATTTTTAAAGGGTTGTATAACATTTTTGAAAAAAGAAGAATATTCTACAGAGACTCTATGTGGCGCACAAAGCCAAAAGTATTTTATTATTTGGTGATTTACAGAAAAAGTTTGTGGAACCCTTCCTGGCACTTCAGAGCACTGCCTGCCTGCGCCTGTCTTAGAACTTAAGCCAAGTTCTCTGGACAGCCTAGAAATTGTGAATAGATAAGTGGAAGAGAGTCTGAGTTTTTAAGGAACCCATATGACCACAGGATAAAATAAAATATTTTTTGCAAACTTAAAATTTATGAAACCAAACATTCTAAAATGTATATTTTACATATCAAATAGAACCTAAAAAGAAATAGAATTGATAAACAAATATATCACTTGCTCAAAGGGTCATTCAACAGACATTTACTGAATACTCATTATGAGTAGATCTAACATGTGACTTATTTCTTTTAGGTGTTTTTAAAAGCTGGCTTTCTGGGTCAATTGGAAGCAATGAAAGATGAAAGACTATCTAAAGTCTTCACGTTGTTCCAAGCCAGAGTACGGGGCAAACTGATGCGAACCAAATTCCAGAGAATTCTGGCTGAGAGGTATGATATCCCTTCCCTGCATCCCCACTGCAAGGGCAATGATGTGCCTCAATCAATGTGCTCTTATCTCATTGCCTTCTAACAGCTCGAGGTTGACTGGCCTCTTCTGCTTAGGCTGGGAGTTAAAAATTTTTAAATCATAAAACACCAAATCGAACACAAAAGGCTTTCTTATTGCCTTATCCAACCAAGTATAAGTGTAATTCATATATTTCTTGCATTGCTTGCAGGCTTCCCTTGAGGAATTCCTTAAAGTTAGGGAAATTTGTATCTCTGAGGGTGATGTGGACTCACCGTTTATAACAGAAGCAGACCTGGAAAGGTTTGTGTGCATCCCACATCCATCTCTGTGGGGAATTTTGTTGGCAAATGCAGAGGTGTTCACCACTGTACAACCTCCCCTGAGTCAGAAACCATGGCCCTTGGTGACTTGTAACCATAACTCTCTTACTTCATTTCAGGCAGATTCGCTAAGGACATTTATCACCACATTTGGTCACATAGGTGTAGGTTATGTCTGTTTTTTAATAGACTCATGGAAAGCAAGCTAGCAAAATCTCCAAAGGGACTGTGAGCAAAGGATTCTGCAGTTATATTTACTTTTTCTACAGCATAGTTTGCATTCTGGAGAGAGGTCCACAGGTTTGGCATTACTTGCTTAATTAACAATCCATTAATTCCTTCTGTTGACTCAAAGAAGAAAAAGATCATTACATGTCAGTGATATTAAAGCAATGTCTCTTAAGAATATTCTATGATCCTCATATAGTGCTCAGTGTGGTAGGGGAGTTTATGAGAATTTGGGCATGAAGGGACATGGCTTTTAGGATCAGTTGTATAAACTTAAGTAAGACTCTTAATTTCTCCATACTTCACTTCCTTCTTCTCTAAAACAAGATCTTCACTATTCATATTTTCTAAATCATAGAATGACTTTTAAAAATTATTATAAAATATTTCAAACATGCAAAAAATACAGAATATATTGTAATATGCACTCAGGGAGCTATCATCAAAGTATATCATCTCTTTAGATTTTTTCTATAATTGGTCAAACTTAAAAAATTAACAAAGGTGAAGCCCCTCGTGTATTTCTTCCTTGATCCAAGTTCTGTAAAGATATGGAGATATGCAGATATCCTCAAAAGGTGACTTGATTTTTCATGTTTTCAGTTTTTATGTAAATAATATTCTGTATGTATTATCCTAAAATTTGTTCTTTACATTCAGTGTTAGTTTTTAACTTTATTAATGATGATAAATCTAGTGCTAGATTATTGATTTTAACTGTTGTATTATATTCCGTTGCATAAATATATCATAATTTAGCCATTTTCCATTTCAAATAAATTTACAATCATTTTGCTGTTACAAATAGTTCTGCAGTGACTTCTTTGTAAAAATGTCTCCCCCTGAACATACGCAAGAATTTCTTGAGGATGCTGTTATTCAAAATGCTGGCTCATGCTGATAGTTTGTGGATAGCAGCTGACTGAGGCCCACACTTTGAGTGGCATTTCTCCAGGGTATGAATGATTAGGTTTCAGGTCATATATATATCTTCAGCATTAGCATTGTGAGATATTGTCAAAAAGCTTTCCAATTTACTCTTCACCAGAAGTGTATGAAAGTCCCTTTGCTCTATATTCTCACCAGCTTGTGGTATTTCAGACTTTAAAAACTTTTGCCAAATGTCATATTTCTAACTTTGGGGAAAGTTATTTCCCTAAGATGATGCTTTCTATAGTTTTTGTTTGTTTATTTTTTTTTTTTCTTGTGGGTATGGTATATTGTGTGGAGGACATTTTTTCTATCTTGTTTTGTGAAACATTTTTTCTGGGAAAATGGTTAAATTCTTTTTCTGTATCTATTGAAATAATTACATGATTTTTCTTCACTAACCTATAAATGTGTTGCATTATATTAGATTTTTGAAAAAATGCTAAATCTACATTGTTTATGAAATATTATCTTTCCCATACACTGGTAGTATAGTCATGAGAATTTATGCATCAATATTCATAATTAAGATTGGCCTGTAATTTTCTTTTCTCCTGCCATGTTATCTGACTTTGGATCAAGGTTTCCTTATCCTAATAAAAGAGTTGGGGAATGTTTCTTCTTGTTCAAAATATGAAACAATTCATTGTGATTACCTACTCCTTGAATGTTTGGCAAAATGTGCCTATAAAACCATCTAGATATGGTGCTCCTTTTGTGATTTATAATTATGATTCAATTTATTTAATAATTATAGGTCTATTTTACATTTCTTTTGAATTTTCCAATTTGCTAGATTAACTTTTAATCCCTAAGGTATCTGTGATTATGTTTCTAGAGCAAATCCTAGATTATTATAATCCTAGAGTATTGTTTATGTGTGCCTTCTTTTTTTTTTTTTTGATCATTCACATCAAATGTTTAGTCTAAATAAACCACATTTTTAAAATTTTATTTTTATTTTCTTATTTTCTAGTTTGTTAGTTTCTGATCTCATCTTTATTCTTACCTCCTACTTTGTGTTTATTCTTAATTCATGAATTTTTTCAGTGTGTCTAATCAGCTATTTAATTCTTCCACTGAGTATTTGATTTCAATGACTATATTTTTCAGTTTTAAACATTTTATTTGGCTCTCTTTCAAATCTGTTTGCCCTTTTATTATAGTGGCTCAGTTTTTCTTTTTCTTTTTCTAAATTCTTTATACCTTTAATTTTTAACAATTATTTTATGGTCTCTACAAGAATGTTCAATTATCCGAAATTCTTGGGTTTAATCAAACTTTTTATTGTAGGTGTTCACCATCACTGATGATTGATTTTTTAAAATGTGTTTTTCAATTTTGAATTGTAGGCTCATCTTTAGGGAAGTTTTATCTAAGAATCTCTAGTGCTTGATATTAAGGTGTTTCCTTCATGTAAAATGCAATTTTACATTTTCCTTTCCCAAGGGCCCAAAGGGTATTTATTACCAGTGTAAAAAAAGATCTTGCTAATTTCTTGTACTAATCAGGTTCTATAATTTAAACTTCAAACATTTCAGTGGTTCTGATCCTTGATTTAAAAAAATATGTATCTAGTGTGAGATTTCTTTACCCTAAGCTCAGACCAAATCAGATATACTTCTCTTTAACATTTCTCTGTGCCAGTGAGTGAAATTTGTAATCTTTCTTTTCATTAAGGGTGAAATTCTTTCAAGGTCTTAGCTTGTCACTTTATCCACGTGTATATAAAGGTACAATAGCAAGACTATCTCCTTTCAGGAAGATGGCCAAGGTGAACATGCATTCACTTATCACTCAGGTTTTAGCTCTCTCTTTATTTCTCACTCTGTTTTATGCTGAGCCCTCATTTAAAGGCTATTTGTAGTGGAGCATTTTCAGGATATCTATCTAATCCACAATATTGCCAGCCCCAGAAGTCCCTCATAGGGCTTTTGCCAAAATCAAATGAGAGCCCAGATGTAGAAGTGCTTTGAAGACGAATGAGAATTTATAATGACTGCTAAAAAGATGTGCTTATTAATAATCTGAAATTTAGAAAGTAACTCATATTTTGAGTTAGCTTGCTTTTCTTTTTTCTCTTGATTTAGGGATGCACTTCTTTTGATCCAGTGGAATATAAGAGCTTTCATGGCTGTGAAGAACTGGCCTTGGATGAGGCTTTTCTTCAAGATCAAGCCTCTTGTTAAATCCGCTGGGATGGGAAAGGAGGTAGCTGGACTGAAGGAAGAGTGTGTGCAACTTCAAAAAGCCTTGGAGAAATCAGAATCTCAGAGGGAGGAACTGAAAGAAAGCAAAGTCTCCTCATCTGGGAAAAGAATGACCTGCTTCTTCAGCTGCAGGCTGTGAGTGGCCCCACCATTTGTTCTTCAAATCAAGTTTTTAATTAGATTCTGTGTTTTGCAGCAGTGTTGACTTGAAAAACAGCATGTGCTTTTCAAATACTATAAAATTTCATCAAACAGACATTGGAAACACTTAAAGAGACACCCTATTCATAGGGAAGTGATTTTATTGACAGAATATCTTTGAAAAAGACAAATTATTAGATGGGAATTAACTATGTAAAAGTATCACAGTTCTGTTATGGCAGACAGGAAGCTCCGGGTTTTAATTTAAATTCTGTATCAAAGTACCAGTTTTTAGTAGGTCCTGAGAAAAGCTTTACTCAGATTTTCAGGATTATTATAGTATACGCCTAGTTCGTTTTCCTAATTTCGGTCTCCCTACTTCCCCATTCCCCAGTCCTACATAATATTACTGATCAGTTTAGTTCTTAAAACAGCAGTTCTCAATGTTGGATTTGCATCAGAATCATGTGTGATGCAGGCCTGTATGGTTCCAAATAATCTGTATGGCTGACTGATATTTAGTCAGGATTGAGAACTGTTGTCTTTAACAAACATCACGTTGCTTTCCTGATAACAAGCTGCAATCCTGCAACATGTGCATTATGGGCTCCAAACCTTTGGCCCTGGCATTCCAGCCTCCATCTCCAGTATGATCCTGCTGTGCCTTACTCCCTTTCTCACTTCTCCTCTCTACCCACAGGAAGTACTGCTATCCTCGAACATCTCAAAGGCAGGGATGGGATTGTATCCATCTTTATTATATCCTCCACTCCACTTAGAACAATGCAGTTAAAAAAAAATACCGGGTTCAAATATAATTATGTAAATAAAACAGTTTTTCCTGCTTTCTGAATGTACTGAAAACAGGAAATTAGCAATTTTAGATTGACCCAAGGTATTCTTTTATTTTGGGGCTGTGGTATTCATCAGTATTCCAGTAGGCCATATTTTACATAAGAATTTATACCCAGACCCATATTTCTGATACATATTTGACATAGCAGTGATTCTAGGACTTTAGAACATATAGAATATTTAGAATATATCAACCTTTCCTAGGATGCTTGTTAGAAATACAAATTGCTGGGCCCTTTTCCAAACCTACTTTAAGAAGCATACTGTGAGGCTCATAATTTGTAATGTCATAAGTTATCTGACTGAAAGAAGAGGTAACTTTGGATGAGACCTGGCCTCCCAGTTTTTATCATTCTTCCTGTTGAGAGAGTGGCTAGTGCTACTTGGGCTGACATGGGAGATAGAAATGGACCCAACTTGTTCAGAGGGTAGTGGGTCAAAGCCTGATAAAAGGTTAGTATGGTGAGCATGGGAAACACCTGGAAGCCAGTTTCAGAGCAAACCCAGAAAGGGTGAGATGAGTTCAAATTGTAACTGTGATTTTAAATGTTGACAGAGCTATCAAATATTTCATCATCCTTTATTTTTATGGGACACAACACAGTAGGGATCAAGCAAGCAAGGATTCTTTTAAAATCATTCAGTTACTCAAAATACCAGTAGAACCCAATTAACATTGTGAGTACAAGAGAGAATAACTGCTACTGGGAACAGGATGCTTCTACTTTTCAACCGCTACACTATTGCTCAGCTGGCCCCAAGTCCTGCCGTCACATTTCATGAAGGGATCAATGATGGATAATTGGACTGTCCTCTTCATTCTGTGTTGGGGACAAGTCCTGCATACATGCTGAATGGAATAGAGCAAATAACTGTTCTGTGTGTTACCCTGGGGTGAATGAAGATCAGATGTCCCCTATTATTTCCCAAACACTGGAAGTTTCTCTGATTCGTATAGACCCTTTCTGTTTTTTTTGTTTATTTTTCATTTAGCCCTTCTCTTTCGGTCCTCGGTGATGTTGGAGATTTACTATTTTATACCTCCCACATGTGTGCCTCTTTCAGCCCCATTTTTTGGGCCATTCTTTGCCAAAGGTTAGCCAGAAACCAATAGCCTAGAGTTTTGCCCTTATCTGCTCTGATCTAAGAAGCTAATACAACTTAAGCCAGGCAAATAGATACATATTTAATCAATAGTCCAAACTATCATATTACAGAGGATGCTGAGGTCTAGAGATAGAAAAATGGAGATGTGTGTGAAGTTGTGTTTCAATGAGACTATGGTAATTAAGAACTTGCCCACAAAGGAGAGGTCTTATTTAACTTTTAGTAGAGAGGAATTAGAGGGTTCAAATTTATAAAAAGTGCTTTTGTAGCAAAAAACCAATTGGGCCCTATATTTTTGACTTGACCCATAACACAGGAGGAATGGGTCACTCAGTGATAGTTGGAGACGGTACATTTGAAAGGATTAAAGGAAAGAGATTTTATACTCTATGTGTATAACTTGTAGAATTTACTACTGGTAGAATCACTGAGGAAAAGATTTGAGATGGAAATAATAGTGAAATCTAGTCAGTGATTTGCAGGTGACCTTATGAATTCTAAATTCAGCCTATGAATAAAAAAATCTATAGCTCAGCTCTCTTCATTAGAAGATACCTATATATATTAAACAAGTACATCGGAGTACTTATCATAATATTATAAATATTCTATTGTCTGAGGGAACACTACGTTCTTAAACGACTGTATTCTAAGTAGATATCAATCTCAAATCTGTGTCCATGTGGATGCTTCCAGTAGCTGTGATTTAAGCAGTACATTCCTGATTTCTAGAGGCATGTTAGCTCCTTCAGGCCACCAGGATTCTATTAAGTGCTTTAGAAGAGGTAATCTAATCTACCTGAAAGATTGAAAGCACCTCCAAACACAAGCAACTCCTCTACTTCTCAACAATAGATCAGGGAACTGGGAATATTATTTCAACCGCTTCTGAAAGACGTTAGGTGAAAGTGCTGGGCAGAGGGCAGGCAATTATCTCTTTGCTAGTGTTAAGCAGCATTTTCGCCTAGCTGATAAATTATTTCCAGCTGTTGGCAACAATTTTCTCCTCTTCATGGCAGGAGCAAGAGACCCTGGCAAATGTTGAAGAGCAGAGCGAGTCACTGATTAAATCCAAGATCCAGCTGGAGGCCAGAGTCAAGGCGCTGTCTGCGCGGGTGGAGGAAGAAGAGGAGATAAATTCTGAGCTGACTGCCACGGGGCGGAAACTTGAAGATGAATGTTCTGAGCTGAAGAAAGAAATCGATGACCTGGAAACAATGTTGGCGAAGTCAGAGAAGGAGAAGCATGCCACAGAGCACAGGGTGCTTTTCCTATAATATTAGGAAGGCCCAGGTGCCTGAATGCTACCACTCCCAATCTGGCTCTGTTTAAATTAACTAACACAGTAGTCTACAAACTTTACAGGACTGGGAGTCAGAAATGGCATAAAATGAAGGATCTGATGAACTGCTGTCCCAGTTCAAATTTCCAACTTGATTTATGAAACACACTTAATCTCCTAAGTGAAACATTTTTATCTGTTCCAATCTTATTGCATCTGAATAATAGAAAGAGCAAACATGGTTTCATTGGGCCTCTAAGTGTTTTGTTTGTTTGTTTGTTTTGGAGGGTGAGTAACCATGACGTAGTTGATCGAAAGGTGATTTCGGATGTGTCTGAATCTCCAGTTCTGTCATTGAGTTTGACCTTGAAGAAGTCATTTTAATTCCAGTTAAAGACTGATGTTCTGCTCATTTCAGTTGAGGGTTTTAACTTGCACATCTGTGTATGGATTGAAGTTAGCCGAAGAGTCTGTGTCAAACTTCTGATAAAAAACTAGTCTCCAGAATGACACTGTAATTTTGGTAGTTGATTATATAGCCACTCTCGTGACATTGGTTCCCCTTCATCAAAGCGCATGGGCCTGGGTTAGCGAGCTTCCATGTTGGCATATTTTACCAGCTGGAACTCTTCTTTAACTTCCACTTTCTTGGGATATAAAGCATAACGGGATTAACGATATGTGCCCTCTGAATACTCAACAGCAGGCTACTTTACCTTCAATGGTGTTCTTGTTATACAGGAATACAACACTTTGGAAATTGGCCATCCAGTGAGCTCTGTTGATAATATTTGATTAACCAGAAGATCCTATTCCCTGGCAGTGACAGATAACAGACCAGTTTGTGTGTGTGTAGAAGCAAAAGCAATTTTAGAATTTTAAAAAAATATCAGGAATTTGGCTAAATTTGGTTCTTTATGACAGTGGATAGCTAATGAGATTTTTTGTAAAAGAAAAGAGAGAAGATAGGCCTCAGTGTTATGCCCAAACTTCCAGAGGTAGCTCTAACAAAGTTCTTGCTGTCTCCTTTCCACAGGTCAAGAACTTGACTGAGGAAGTAGAGTCTCTAAATGAGGATATCAGCAAACTTAACAGAATGGCTACTGTTATGCAGGAGGCCCATCAGCAGACCCTTGATGACCTGCACTCAGAGGAAGAGAAACTCAGCAACATGAGCAAAGCCAAATTGAAATTGGAACAGCAAGTGGATGAGGTAAGTGATATATCTAGCTGGTTAGTGCTCTCTCTCTCTCTCTCTCTCTCTCTCTCTCTCTCTCTCTCTCTATATATATATATATATATATATATATATAGTAACATGGTTTGTTTCTCTCATTACTAGAGATAGTGGTTGTCGTTGTTGTTTTTTTTCCTTTAATGTACATTGAAGTACAGTATAGAGAAAATGCAGCATGTAATCTGACAGTTTTTAAAGGCAACTCTCGTATAACCCTGGGCAGGGGGAGAACACTGGGATAAACCATAAAGGATTAGCACTCTAAGTGACTGACTTTTCCCCACAGAACCTAGTATTTTGCCCCACAGGTGTGTTGGTACTCTATTTGACACTAGTGTTAAAGGACTGGTTTGAAGGCCCTGTTGTGTCTCCTGTGGTGACTGTGGTTTATAGTTGAAAGATATATAAATCCAAGCTGTGTTCTACATACACTTTGGGAAATACTTGTAAGATTCTAAAGATGGTACCCCTTTTCTGCCTCCAAACACCCTGTGAAATAAAGATATTTCAGACCAGCTTCAATAGATAGCTTCATCGTTCTTCTTTTCCCTTCCCCAGCTGACATAGTGTATGCATTCATCCTCTTATTAGTCCCCAAAGCTTAGCCTTTATAAAATTGCTGACAAGGGTGGTTAGGTTTTATGATTATTATCTGCTTCTTTTTCCTCATGCCTCTCTATCAATTTCCTCTATTACCTATTAGTTGTCTCACTTTTCTTCCTATTTCCACTGATTGTGTGTCTCACAAAGCCTCCATATGAGGATTTATTGGTGTTTGTGTGTGTGCACATTCATACACACACACACACACTCACACAGTTGTTCTCTCCTGGAGTTTATCTACTTTCAGCTTTTATACACACCTTCCAGAAATTCTCCCTCTTCTCCCATTTAAATTTCATATCTTTTACTCTTTATAAGAAATAGCTTCTATTGCTAAGAAGTAAACATACCAATGAAAAAATAGCCATATTGTAACTGTTATCTAGTTTCCTGTTTAACCTCAATATCATTATTGGCAACATTAATTCAGACAAAACTGGAATGTTCTGACCACCTTGGGAGGGGCTGCTAGAGTATTACATAACGTCGTGGGCTAGAAGAGGGTACCAAGGGAGTAAAGGAGATATGCAAATCATGCCACATCAGATGTGTGTGTTTGAAAGGGTCACTACTGAGTTGCGAGACTTAGGACAGCTGTGCAGACAGAATTGCTTGGTGTTGCTACAGGGAGCAGAGCTTAGATTTGTGGGAAGAATTTGCAGAGAATATCTTAGTTTCTTATGAAGAAGCACTCTCGAGTAAATGGATTTACCCACCCATGAAATAAGCTGCCATGTGAAGAAGTGAGCTTCCCATCACTGGAAAGTGATCAAACAAGACCTCACTGGCTACTTATTATTGGTTTCTTCCCTAGGATAGACTGTATATTTATGAATTAATCTCTAAAATTTTCTTCCATCACGGTGATTTCTAGATTCTTTTTGTTACCTTATTGGTGCATGCAATATTTATGTGAACATATCTGCATAGCTGGGAATTGTTTACAGAATCT
Organism: Eonycteris spelaea; assembly: GCA_003508835.1. Taxonomy (NCBI): domain Eukaryota; kingdom Metazoa; phylum Chordata; class Mammalia; order Chiroptera; family Pteropodidae; genus Eonycteris; species Eonycteris spelaea. Next base: position 2,112,934 of record PUFA01000235.1, read on the forward strand.
GTGCTTCTATTTTTTTTTTAATTCTTCCAGAAGGTAAGTAGTTAATGAACACATCTAGTAAAGTATAAACTGTACCTATTTATTTAGCTAAATAATATCTCCTTTTGTCAGCTTGAGGGTACCCTTGAGCAGGAGAGAAAAGCGAGAACGAACTGTGAAAGGGAAAAGCGCAAACTGGAGGGCGATTTAAAGCTGAACCAGGAGAGTATGGCATACCTGGAGAACAGCCAGCTGCAGCTTGCAGAGAAGCTGAGGAAGTAAGCCACCTTTGTGTTGACATGAGATTCTGTGAGACCTTATATTGGAAGGAATATCTCTCTCATATTATTTATCCTCATGACTCCAGGGCCAGATCTCTCAAAACCTGAAGGGGAGGGTAATAAGCCTAGGAAATGAATTTTTTTTTTTTTTTTGCTGAACTTTATTATATAGCTGTAAAAAAAGAGTGAATGCATAATCTAGAAAAATATAACCGAGAAGTCATCTGACTAGCAGATGCGAATGAAAGGTGTAAGGCATATGAGATGTGAATTATTGAAATTTGAGGCTACACGTCAAAAAAATAAAAAATACCCCCTTTATATTACTTATGATGAGACCAATGGCATAACAGCAAAAAAAAAAGTCAAAATAAAAAAGTGACAATAATGTGAATGACATCCAATACTCTAATCACTTAAAAAAATACTCATATGCCAGATACAACTTTATTAATATTTCCATAGCTATTTTTTCAAATAATTTTTATATAAATATTAAATCTTAAAACCTAAAGCAAAACAACACAATTAAAATTAGTGAAACTTCAGTTTACATGGATGCCCAGGGAACTCAGGGCCAGATGGCCTTCTCAGTTTAGTTTCACAACTCAGTGAAATGGGTTTTCTCACCTTGTCTTTTTTGTCTTCCCCTGTTTAGCTCGCCTTTCTTCTAACCATTAGGGATTTTCAAGTTATTTGGAATATAGCAAATGAGAGAGAAAACAGTGAGGTCCAAGAGTAAGATAAGGACGGGTGAAAGCTTGGTGCATATTGCTTGTTGGAACCCATAGTGAAAGAGGAGAGAATGAAATGAGCAGCTGTGAGCTTCTGGTTTTCCTGTTTATGGACATGAGTGTCTATTATACATGCTTGTGGTCAGGCTTGATTAATAGTCTACTACTAAGTTACCAAACTGTATAGGTGTTTGGAAAAGATGAAATAAGTAACCTTATGAATGTAATGGAATAGTGAAAGGCAAAATAATGATAGTTTCCTTAGCCCTTAATTTTGAATATTTTGTTTAAGCTCAGCAAACTGAAAATAATATTCCATGTCCTTATAGGTCACAGGTCAAAGATTTATGGCATTTCAGAAATCCGTATTTGCTATGTACTATGTATATATGGAAACTTAGTACATGTTAAAGATGGCATTTCAAAATATTGATGACAATGTAGAATATTTAATAAATGGTGCTGAGGTTATTAGCTATTCATTTTCTGAGGTAAAAGTTAAATTTCTGCCTCACATTATTCACACACACAAAATCCATTTGTATTAAAAAATTAAATATAAAAAAATAAAGCTATAAAACAAACCATCAGAAGGTGCACTATTTTTCAAAATAGCCAAGATGTGGAAATAACCTACATGCCCATTGAAGGATGAATAGATAAAGAAAAATGTGGTGTATACATACAATAGAATATTATTCAGCCTTTTAAACAGAAGGAAATCCTGCCATATGTGACAATATTGATGAACCTTGAGGATATTAGGCTACATGAAATAAGGTGGTCACAGAAGAACAAATACTGCATGATTCCACTTATGAGGCATCTAAAGTAGTCAAACTTGTAGAAATATAGTAAAATTGTGTTGGCCAGGGCCTGGAGGGAGGGGGAAAGTGGAGTTGCTATTCAATGAATATAGTCATTATGCGAGATGGTTAAGTCCTAGTGGTCTGCTGTACACATTGAGCCTATATTTAACAATACTGTATTGTGAACTTAAATATTAAAGAGGGTACATATGTTAAGTGTTCTTACTGCAGTAACAACAAAAAACTATTAAAAGACAGCACAAGTGATAAATCATAGGAAATTGACAAGTAAGATCTTGAGTAAGTCACAAAAAAAAAAGGAAATATCTTGATAAATTTGACTGCATCAAAATTTTAAACATTGATGTGGCAAAAGCCAACATAAATAAAATTGTGACAAATTATAAGTGGGGGAAATATTTGCAACAGATTTCAAAAAATGAGTATCAAGAATGTTAAAAGAAAGCTGTAATTCAATAATTAGGTGAACAGCCTAATAGAAAAATAGGTAAGGGAAACATGCAGTTCATTTGGTTTATTGCCCATTTTTTGAATCCTTATAATTGACATTATGATGTCATTAATAATAAAAGAGGACATTCAAAATCAAACAGAGACATTCAAAATCAGCGACATACTAATTTATTCTCTCAGACTAGGCAAATATAGGAGTATGCTAATATTAAGCATAAAGGTAGAAAAATAATTCATACTGCTACTGGGGATCAAAGGGCAGGGTTGTATATTTTTAAGCAAATGCTTATACCTGACCTAGCAATTCCCTGCTCAGTATCCACTCACTGTATAGAAACACTCACTTGTATACAGTAGAATGTATATATGAATAGCATTATTTGTAAAAGCAAAATATTGGGAAAACTTAAGTGCTTATTAATATGGAAATAAACAAATAAACCACCAGAAGTCTAAATCATGGACTAGTATGTCACAGTTAATTTTTAAAGGAAGCAATCTATATGTGGGTCAACAGAAAAATCTTCAATGTATTATTGTATAAAAAGATAAGTTATATAACTATAAATATAAATGTAAAAAATATTATACCTGTCACAGTTAAAAAACATTAAACTATTTCTACTGATCTATAAACACAAACATACATCAATCCTTAAAAAAATATTTGGGTGGATTCACACCAAACCGATAATGGTGTTTACTTCTAGGGAAGGAAAAGAGATTGGGCCTAACAGCCAAAAGATTTCAGATATAGTTGCAATAGTTGAATTTTTACAATGAGAATGAATTAATGTATTATTATTATAATTCTAAAAATATTTAAATGAAATGTATTACTCTGAATAATTCTATCAGTACCTTTTTTCCAAACAGGAAAGAATTAGAAATGAGTCAGATGAATTCAAAGGTGGAGAATGAGAAAGGCCTGGTGGCTCAGCTTCAGAAGATGGTTAAAGAGCTTCAGGTAATCATTTATCAAAACACCTGTGAGTACCTGTATTTAGATACATGGGTGGTGATTGGTGCTTCAGTCGACAAATGCTCTGCCAAGGTATTTGTGCCCTTAGCCAACTACAGACAGAAGTAGAAAAGGTAAGCTGTGGCATTCCACAGATATGTGACTCTGGGGAAAATTGCTTTTTTAAAAGCTTGAATTTTCTTATTAGAATAATAAAACAAATGTGTGTCATAAATCAGGCATTGTGCTAAAACCCTAGACATATATTTTTTCACTTGTTAATCTTCCTGATAACCTTTGAGTTAATATTATTAAATGCAATGATACATGTAAGTGGTAAGCACAGCGCCCGACCCATGGTACACATTCAGTGTTAGCAATTTAATTTTTTATGATGATTAGTCTTTGTGATTAGAAGGCAATTATGCTGAAAATCTGTTTTGTAGCTGTGTGTAGCCTCAAAACATTGTCTCATAATGGGCAGCTGTTTATAAGTTTTAGACCAGGAGACCGTTTTACTCTCTATGAACATGTTATAAAATAATATAAATACTATATATACTTAAAAATGCTCACATATGCATACAGGTGAATGTTTCTTTTGGAGATAAATATTTATCTAAATAATTAACTATCACTCAAAATAGTTTCCTTTTTAATTTTAATTTATAATTTTTAAATATTTTTTATTTATTTATTTTTATTTATGGTGACATTGGTTAATGAAATCCAGTAAGTTTCAGTTGTACACTTTAACAGTAAGGCATATATATATTTACATTGTGTGATCACCTCCCATAGTTAGATTTCTTTCTGTCACCATATAGTTGACCCCCTTTACCCCATCTACCTCTCCCCTCCCTACTATCCTCTGGTAACCACTAGTCTAATGTCCATATCCATGAATGGAACCCTTTTCAGATAGTTTCTTCTGAGATATTTTAAACCAAATAAGAACACCAGTCTTGCCACTGCATGGATGTGCTTTGAGACACAGTATTAATCTCTGAATAATTATCTATCATATTCACCAGACTTGTCTTTAAACAATACGTGACTTTGTAAAAAAATTATTTTTAATTTATCCATTAATCCTCAATGATTTAAAAAAAAACGCTCTGAAGATTATTTCTGAAGAAATGTTTCAAAAATATTTGGTCTAATGACAGCATAGTTTGGGGAAAAAAGGTAATTGGTTGGAAGGAGATCACGTTTAATTGGATGTGGAAATCATATATATTTTTTAGCACCTACTTTGTCACAACTTGTACAGGTCTGATAGCCCATGTATTTGGAATTATATAAAATTAGCTTCCTTTAAGCCACATTCCTCCTATTTAGTGGAAAGGAAATATACTCTAAAATAGATTCTGTTTTTTCCCCCTACTCTAGCTTACACCTAATGATTTAAAGGGATGTTAATGAACACCAGTGACCTCAATGTAATACAATGATGCTATCAAGATTTGTAGAGCTATTTGCCTCTACACTAAAACAATTTTGGGCTCTCAGCATTCTTATCAGTACTTTTCTTTGTTTAATAATTCTGCCTCTAGTGGTATCAGATTACTGTTCACTTTAGTAGTCCTCATTCCTCCACCAATTCTAATTTGTTAAATCTCCTGCTCCTTGAAATTGCCTGCAGATAAAGAAATCAAGTAATCAAATTTGCTAAGATTGTGTATACAATTAAATTGATGGTGTTTCTTATGAGTAAGTTGCTCAAATTCAAAGATATTCATTCTATTGATTAGGTTTTAGCCTGAGTTCTCAATAGTTTGCATCGTCAGGTAAACAAATTCCAGGTATATGAAATTCATCATGGTATTTTTTATAAGCTCTTTAAATTATTTTTTGGTCAGGTGGAAGGTGTTTCCTATTTCTCTGGGAAGTGCTCTTTACTGAGAGTTCCTCTTTGTGTGTGTAACTCAAGTTGCTCATCACCGAGGTCTAGGAAATGTGGAGGAATTGCAGATTTTAATTCTGGTCATACTACCAGTTTGGAGCAAATCACTTAATTTCTGTGTATTCTGTCTTCTTTAACTATTAAAAGGTAACCAAAGGTGTTATGTTACTTTTCTTAGTTGTAGAAATTTAAATATATGTATACAGTAAAGCTCTCGAATATTAAATATGCTACTTCTCTTTGTCTAATGATCCAGCCTCAAGTGGTTTCAGGTTACTATTCACTTTCATAGTCCTCACTTCTCCACCAATTTTAATTTGTTACTTCAAATTTTTAGTAAAAGTCAAATTTATTTATTGCTACAGACTCAAATACAGCATTTGAAAAAGGAACTAGAAGCTGAAAGGACCACTCAAGCCAAAGTGGAGAGGGAGAGGGCTGACCTCATCCGAGAACTGGAAGACTTGAATGAGAAGCTTGAGGAGGCCAGAGGGGCCAGTTTGGCTCAGCTGGAGATCACTAAGAAACAGGAAACAAAATTCCAGAAGCTTCGTCGCGATATGGAAGAGGCCACACTGTACTTTGAGGTAACTTCTGCCTCTTTGAAGAAGAGACATGCGGACAGCCTGGCTGAGCTCGAGGGCCAGGTAGAAAATCTACAGCAGGCCAAGCAGAAACTGGAAAACGACAAGACTGACATGCAGCTGGAAGCAGATGACCTTCTGACCCATGTTGACAGATGACTCGAGCTCAGGTGATGACATTCCCAAGCCATTTGGGGGACTTAGAACATGGAATTTGGTAGAGGAGGGAAAGGAAAAGAAAAACAAATCAGACTGGTCTTTCAAGGTGTTTGCTAATAGAGGCTATAGTTCTTCAGATTGACTAGATTAGGAGGTCTAAGCTTAGGGGTCATTGTTAAGGTCACACGGCTATCACCCGAATGTAGACTGAAAGTGGCTTCTGGTTTTATTGGAACTGCAGTCCATGTTCCTTATGGTTCTTTCTGGTGATGCTATAAATAAGTATTCTGGAAAAGTGAAGCCGCTAGCTATATGAGTGGTGTATCTCTCTTGAAGAATGGCTTTGTGTTGAGAACACTCCTTAAGGGTGGCCCAAGTACTTCTAGAGTCTGTCTGAATGAGTGGTGACACAAAGAATCTTGCTGAGAGGAGATAAATTTTTCTCCCTCATGTCCTCCAGCATTCTTTAACCAGCCAGCACTAAAAGTTTCATCACATGGTCTTTCTTCACTGAGTCTGTTTATCCACATCCTGCATGTTCTCATCTTAAATGACTAGTATCAGATCATAGGTAAGGACCAGTCTCCCATCAGGCAGTTGAGGTCAAGCAGAACAAATGAGAGGAGGCTTGCTTTAGGTCAAGTGGAGGAAATAGTGCCAAATTCTTATGAGTAGAATTTGTAAAGTTATCTGGGAAACAGACAAACCAACAATAAAGCTTGGTCTTGGTGGACCATGGCCAGAAGAGTATAGCATTTCTTCAGAGAGATTGAGGGCTCCTAAAATGTTTAGTATTAATTCCCTTTAACAACAACACTGAGAAGAAATAAACAAGGTCACTCTGCTTTCCCTCCCTCTCTTTCTTTTCCCTATTCCTGCTGCCCCACTCCCAATTATCTTAGAATATAAATCTTGTGAGGACTCAGGTCTGCTCTCTCTCCACTGTCTCTGTTGTTTCTGCATTTTATATGGATTCTATCTTTGACTCAGAAATGAAAACATTCTCTCTCCATGCCCTGTAAGCTTCAGATCAAGCGAGGTCGTGGAAGACCTAACTTCTCCATACTCTCTTGTTTATTCTCAGAAATGCTTCTGTTCCTGCACATTTTAGTAGGAAGTCATGCAATCCTAAAACTATTAATAGGTTCACCATAAATCCATACTAATTAAGTATAAATTTTATTCTTTCCGACTTCCTCTAAAATTTCATGGCTGCTCAGAAGTTCTTATCTTAAAACTTACTTTATGTTTTATTTTAATAATAACATGATCCTGTTTCAGATTCTAATTCTGCCTTTTGAACCCATCTTTTAAATAAATGATAAGACCTAACTGATAAGAATAGCATTTAGTAAAACTTCTCTCTTCACATTATAAACTATATTTTTCTTTTCATGCATCCATTTTTCTTCTTGTCCCCAAAAATGAAATATTCTTCCACATAACTCTTATTCACCATTCAAAAAAATCCTAAATAAACTAAAATAAAGGCTTTTCCTCAGGTGCTATTGATTGGATTTTGAGAGGAAAAGTCTGTCCATATTTATCTTAACCTGTCTCCTTGACTAAAGAATAGTGTTCTACTTATGTATGGATGTATCACAAATCACCCCAAAACCTTGTAGCTTAAAACAATAATTTATTATTATCGCTCTTGGTTCTGGGAGTAGATAGGCTTACTTAAGATGATGGTTGAGACTGGAGTCATCTGAGGGTTTATTCACTCATGTGTCTGGCCCCTGCACTAGGATAGCTAGAACAGTCAGGGCCTGGTTGGAAATCTTTCTCCATGTGACTTTTCCATGTGGCCTGGGCTTGCTAACAGCATGTGAGCCATGGTTGGAGTTGGACTTTTACATGTCAATGCAAGGCACTAAAACCAAGTATGTATTCTAAGAGACCAAGGCAGAAAGTGCAAAAATTCTTGTGAGGGAGATTTACAATGCAGTGAATGACTTCACATGACTCCCATCAGTCACAGTCACAATATGGCTCACTGGGAGGCTGTCTTGGAGACTACCTCCCACAATGGGCCTATAACCTTACTACCTCCAGACTCCTTTGACCCCTGCAATGTCTTTTATTTCTCCCACTTTTTTTAAAAAAAGTATTTCTTTAAATTGTTCTTTAAAAGATGAATAATGATTTCGTCATGATTTCAGCATGTCACCTTCCCCTGAAGCTGGTTTTCCTTTGGACATTTCTGTAACTAGTGCCCTGTTTCTTCTCATAACCCATGCGCTAAGCCTGAACTTGATTACTTGTTTCCTCTTTTGTTCTTTGCTTTCCAGTCAGTTATTACAGCAGGTCCATTCTGCTGTGGTTTACAGCTTTCCATTTCACTCCTAATGCAGTGATTTCATTACCTTTTAACCAGACTATTGCAGGAGTTTCCTAAATTATCTTTTCTGCTTCTGGTCTTCCTTTTTCCAATCCATCCTATGCCATATCCATATTAATATTTCTATATATGGCTTTATTGAATCATATCCTGCTTATAAGTGAACTCTGAACTTCTGCCTTTTCCAAACTAAATGTGCCTAAACTTTTTCCCTGAAATGCTCAATTTCAACTTCCCATATTAAAATTTATTTGTTTCTGAATTCCTACAGCACTCTTGTACTGCTGCATTATATAGTCTTTTAAACTTTGCTTAAATAGAAAGCATCTCAAAGGCAGAAACTAGGTCTTATTTTACTCATGTTTACTACATGCTTTGCATGTCTGTCACTAAATGATTAGCATTAATTTTTATACATGCCTCTTGGGAATTCTGTGGCTCATAGGTTCAGTGACTTGTCCAAGGTCACACAATGTATGGGAGACATGGGCCTCCACTCCAAATCCCGTGTGTATCTCTGGGGAACCTCATTCTGTTATTGCCTTAAACATTCGTTGGTAGGATAAATAGATTCTTCACTTCATAGGCATATACATGATGCTGAACTTTTCCCTGAACTGTTTACTTTATCTTTCTCTGCATTATAATGCCAGAAAGGCCATTATTCAATGGTACATTGGAAACGGAAGCATTTTCAAAAGCATATTGTGCTGACAGAGAGGCCTGGGAAATTTAGAAGCTGTAGGCAATCTCACAATTATTTTGATCATTTTGAATTCCCATTGGTTCCTGCATTTCTTGGAAGCAGCATTCTTATGCACCATTTTAAGAACCAGCTTTAAGGTTAATGTACTTTATTCTATTAACCTCTTCTTTCCTGGTGTTGAAATTTCGTATCCATCTTTATGCTTAGGTTTGAAGTTCTTTAGAAGATACACCCACTTTGAATCTTATGTTTCTATAGAGGCCATCTTTAGATGGACAAGCCCATTGTCATTTTCAGATCCTGCTTATGAAAACACTTTGTAAATTGAAAACACTTTACCAGTGGTTAGCAGTGCCCATGACCTACCATTTGAAGCTATGCCTAATAGCAAGTGCCTTTTCTGTCTGCCCAGGTGGCTGCCTACTCTGCAGATATGCACAACCTAGCTGGGCTTTACCACACAGGCATCTCCTGAAAACGAGATTATCTGGCTCCTTCGTTTGCCATTTCCACACACTATTGACTAGGTTATCTTATGGAGAGCTGTGTTTTTTCACCCTAAGCAAACAGGTGCCTAGCATAACATATTCAGGGCCATAAACAGAAATGCCATTTCTCACACCTGGATGTGTTCCTCCTGGCTCAGTTAATGAGTCATTTATTATTGGAGGCAGAGTAAGGATGGTTCACAGTCATCGTATTTTCATCCAGCTTCCTCTGGGACCCAGGATTCACGACAATTTGAGCAAACTAGGACATCGATTTCCTACTTCATGTAACAGATGCTTATGAATCTAGTATTTTGACCTTTTCCTTTTTTGCACCTGCACAGGCAGTTATTAGTTCAAATTCTAATTCTAAAACTTACTAGCTGTGTGAATTTAGCTTCTCTAACACTTTTCTCATTCATAAAACAGAGTCAATGTGAACTCTTAAGGGATATTGTAAGGAAAGCAACGAGGGTTTCAACTTTCAAAAGTGAGAATTAATGTGTTCAATGTTCCAAATATAATTACAAATTTCAGACCATCTAAACATGGTTACATTCATCACAAGTACAGATTTCTTCTGGTAGCTTTGGAGAGTGTGGATAATTGAGTGTGCTTGGTGTTAACATTGATGCTCTAACTTATGTGATGCTCGTGGCTGGTCATGAAATCTCTGCTAGGTCTGGTTTCACAACCAACAGCAAGCCTGGATGTGCTATGGAACATCTGTGAGCTAAAACTATACAACTTTCCTCATTAGCCTCCAAACGGGCATGCACCTGATTTGGCTCTTCACTTATTCGCTAATCTATGGATAATACCCCGACCAAGTTTAAAAAAAAAAAATTAGGAGTTGGGGTTTATAAGAAAAGCTTGACTGTGACCTCTAAGTAAATTTTAGCGAAGGTGATGGCCAACTTTTACAAAAATCTGCAAAATTTGAGTGTCTTAGACATTTATTAATTCCCTATTTTGTGTCAAGTACTTATTTGGCCTTGGAGATATAATAAGTTTAGTAGTCTTTCATAGGGAGTTTAGAATAGTCACTACTGTAAGTTTAAAGAGAAAAATCTTTTCATAGTGTAGATCTAGCTGGCAATCAATCCCCAAGCTTTTTGCTGATTCAGAAGCAAAGGACCAAGCCTAACATCATCTTTTAAATGTTCATGATCCTTGGCCCTTGTTATGTCATAAAAATTAGGTCAACATTGAGACTATTAACCATCAGATTTTACCATTTTCTCAAATGCTGTTAGTGTGGTCCCTGCTTTGTCTTATTTTCATAGCACTCTTTCTTCATAGAGACAAAGTCTCATGGGGCTGTTGTATGGACTGATATTTAATATATGTAAAGATCAAAACACAAAAAAAGCTATGTTAAATACACACAACTTTGGATTTGTAGAACAATCAATATTATTTTACCGTTCTTGACTATGTTAATAATAAGAATACAAATTATAGCTAGATAAAGAGGATACCTCAAACTTATATTGTATATCAATTTTTCCTGAGAATATTGAGTTTTACAGTCACTAGCATTAGTTTTCATAGTGTGGCAAGAATCTGATGATTTGATTGGTTATCTAAACCAGGTAGAAGTGTAAAGGCCGGATGGCATATCCTTTTCTCCAAGCAGCAAAAACCAATTCTGAGAAATTCCAGTTTGAGATTGAAGTATTAACCCAATAGAGTTATCTTGAGCCTACAACCTTAGTGATCATGTGGGTGAAGTTGCTTTGACAGTTCACATTTCTGTTTTAAGTGATTGCTGCTCAGATCCATCTACTTTTTCCCATCCTGCTTGGCCAGCCCTTTGGATATCCTTCCTTCTTCCTTCACTCCCTCCCACCTTTTCCTCTCCTCCTTCTGCATTTACTCCCTTGTTTATTGAGCTACTAGTATGTACTAGGCACTATTGTATACACTTGAGCTATGTCTGTGATCAAACAGAATATTTACCTTTATGAAACTTATATTCTAGTGGTAGAAAAAGATAGTTAAATATGTAATATAATTTCAGGAAGTGATTATGTGTCTCATCAATGTTTGACACGTTCCCTTTAGAAAAACAAAGAATTCTGGAGAGGGTCCTAATACACAGAGTTGGATTTCTCTGTTGATACCTGTAGTCTGAGAAATTTGGTCCTCTTAGAGGCCCAGACCGTACATTACTATTGTTTGCTTAAATTAGAAGATGTGGTTTCCCAATGCTGGCTGTGGTCTTCAGGGCAGATTCTATGAGCCATGTGCAACCTTTCTTTCTCAACTCATAGGCTAATACTGAGAAACTCTGTAGTCTGTATAAAGAGCGCTTGACAGAAGCAAGTATAAAACTAGAAGAAGTGACTCAGTTGGCGAATGATCTGATAGCCCAGAAGACAAAGCTGTGGAGTGAGAATGGTAAGTAAGCATGCTGCTTCATTTGTGAATGAGCCTCAATCCCAGCACACTGTTGCGGGGACAGAGGAGATAATGAACCAACCACTGAGTCTGAGTAGGCATTTAAAGATTCTAGGGGACGAATGAGGCCTCTGATATACCCTTGTCTACACACAGGCTCTTGTCTGGGAAAGAGTATCTGTGCCACTTTGGGAGGCCCTGCCTATCTCTCTTCCCTGTAGGGGAAAACCAAGATGCAATTGGCTGAAGCAACACTCAAGATCAAAAGATGGTAGGGGCTGTCTACACAGTCTACAAGACATGACATTTTATAATGTCTACCTCCTTGAAATTGAAATAGGCATTTTTACTCATTTTTTAAAATAAACCTATGCTCTTCTTCTTCCTTCTTCTTTTTTTTTTTTTTTTTTTTTTTCATTACGCTCAGTAAAAGCCATAGAGTGTACAATGGCCTACAAGAGCCACATGATTGGACCCCTTATTACCTCTTTGACCTCTTCTACTCCTTTACCTTCTCTCATTTCCCTTGGCCACACAGACTTCTTTGCTATTGTTTTGATCATACCAGGCACACTGTCACCCTGGGGAAAGTTAGGATATGCCTTATTGGGAAGGTGACATTTGAGCACTCTCCTCTGCTTTCTCTATGTGCTTCTTTTCATAGTAATTAATACCTTTAAACAAACTACATACTTGACTAAATAAATATGATTGTCACCATTTGCCAGAACTTAAGTTTCACAAGGGTGGGGGTCTTTGTTTTATTCACTCATGTGTGTCAATTATCTAGAACAATACGTGCTTCTTGCTGTTGCTCCACAAATATTTGATAAATAAAAGTAGAAAATGTCCCATGGTTTACTTTCTATTAATAACCACTATTTATAGTTGTGTGTTTTGGGGGTTCACTTTTTTGTTGTTGTATTTTTTCAATCTTTTATATCTTGGCAATTGTCAACATAAGAAACATCCAAACCTGTAGGGAATTTTCATGAGTTTATTTGAGCCATACTGACAATTGCCAGGAAGCAAAATCTCAACAGACTGAGAAAACACTCTGGAGAATGGCAGTTTTGTAGCTTATTTAATACGTTAGAATAAAAGCAGGGGACGTAAGGAGGGTTACATGAAATCTACTAGTGGTAGATTAAGGGGGGAGAGAGCAAAGTGGGTACTGGATTAAAAGCAAAATGGAGAGATACTTCTTTAACATTGATGAGTATAGGGTAGTTAACATTTATAGTACAGAGAGATGGTACGTGGGCAGCAAGATAACCATGAGAGGTTCTGTGGTCTCCTGCTCTGGTGCTTGTGGGTCTGGAAAAGAAGATTACTCCAACATCCAAGGGTCTCTTATCTTAGATGCTAAAGGGCAATAAATAGGCTCCCTTAAGGTAAAGCCTTACCTTTGTCAAAAGAGCTGTAGGCCTAGGATGTGACCACCTTCCATGACCCATTTTTAGTTAGGAATTTTTATTTTCAACCATCCTATGTGGTTACTCTTAGTCTCTCAGGTTATAAGGCACACAATGCAGGTTTGAGTTTGTCAGGTTTAGTATGTAGCCCCTTTTTTGTTCACATAAACTATCTGGGGGTTTTCTTTGTCAGTTTGTCATAAGCTTTTTTATGTCTTGCATGTATTCAGTCACTTACAATGGCTTTTTCTAATCAAGTATAAGAACCATAGTTTACTTCATCTTGCTCTGTAACTTATTTCTCTGCTATGAACAGTATGTAGCTAGATGTTTGCCTGTAATTAGAATTATTTTTAGTAATATATTTCCAGAGAGAGAATCCCTAAGTCAATGGAAATCATATGTTCTTGATGCCCAGAGGCACTCACTTTAAAAAGAGAAAAGATCATTTGAATTGTGTAACAACCTCTGTAAGTGGATACCTCTGTTTCTAGATGCAAAATCAAGAATCAAGGCTAACTTAAAATGAACCAGCAAAATTACAAATATAGAAATCTAGAAAAGTATTTTTGGTTCTAGCAGGGCTACTGAATAGGATTCTTCCTATGCTGGCAATAGGATATATGACACTTGGCCTTGTTACAAAATCCCCAGTTTGATCTGTGCCATTTGCGATGTAGTCTGTGTGTGGACTCCATAGTCCAGAGACAAGACTGGAGAATCCCTGTATATCTGGCCCTGAAGGAAGTGTTGAATAAAATTTGTTTTGATAGGCATTGCCTACCTCCCACTAATTATTGGTATTAATTTTCTACTCACTCTTTTGATGAGAAAATTAGCAGATAAGTAAGTGAAATGAAAGTGGGTCTGAGATGATAGTTCTGCTTAGAATGCAGGAACTTTTCTTTCCTTTAATTCTTATTTTTACCTTTTGGCTTTGGGGTGAATTAAATTGTAAGTACTGTATTTACCTATCCAAACCTCCTCTCCTTACTGGGTTTATGCTCCAGGTTTTTTTGCTGCTTTTTTTTGCTGCTGCCACCGAAGTTTTTTCCTCATGCCCTGCCCTGTCAATTTATCATATTCTGGTTTCAAAGGAGACCAAGAGTAAGTGTGATCAGTTAAGCCATGTTAAATGGGTTCTGGTTCTGTAATATTGATGACATGTCAGTCTCAACCCCCTAATGGATTGGCATTTCTTCAGAATCCTTTTAAGTATAATGTTTTCACCCAGAGATTTTGAAAGTTTGGCCCATAGACTTCCAGTGATTGTCAAAACCCTTTCGGGAGGCCTAGAGGTTAATTATATTATTAATTATAATTCTAAGATGCTGTTGTCTTTTTTTACTCTTTTGTCATTTGTATTGATGGTGCAAAAGCAGTAGTGATGAAAACTACTTGAGCATTATCACAAGTTGAAGTAGTAGCAACACACGTACTAGTAACCCTTGCATTCACCAATACATACTCAGTTTTTAAAAAGTCAGTTTTACTTAAGAACATCTTTAAGGAAACAGTAAAAATTAACTTTATTACATTGTGACCCCGAGTGTATACCTTTTTAATATTCTGTGTGACATAAACAGAAGAATACATAAAGCACTTCTGTTTCATACCAAAGTAAGATGTGTGATTAAGTTCTGAGCTGAACTAGCAGTTTTTGCAGAGTATCACATTTACTTGAAATAACAATTGACAGACAAACTATGCTTATTCAGACTAGTAATTTGGCAGATATTTTTTCAAAGATAAAGTGAGCCTGTTACATCAAGGAAATAACTGACAACGTTTGTTGCCAATAATAAAATTGGAGATTTAGGTAAAAATTAGATTTTAAAAAACATACGTGCCATCATGAGCTTGATGGCTCTCAAGCCTTAAAGACTTTTTTGATGAGACCCGTGGTGATGTTAACAAATATGATTTTTTATATTGTGTAATGAAACATGTCAACGTTTGGAAGATCTACATAATTCGGTGAACACATTTTTCAAAGCATTATTGCATGATGTTGTAAAATCATGTGTGGGTAAAAGATCCACTCAAAGTTTAAGGTATACCCATGAATTTTCATGTAACAGAGTAAAGTTCATTGATATGCTTTATTTTATATTTCAACAAACCCTTAAGAAACTTTTGTTTACTGAGTTTTGGTGTAGCATCAAATATGGTCACAAATTATCTGAAAAGACTATGGAAATATATTTCCCTTTTCCAACTACATATCAGGCTAGATTTTCTTCATATGCTTCCATGAAAGTAATATATTACTATAGATTGACATCAGAAGCAAATATGAGAATCCAGCTGTCTTTTATTAAGTCAGCTTTTTTATAGTGTAAATGTCATTTTCCTCCCTAATGTTTTTTGCTTTTGGAAAAATATAGGTCTTTCCCTATAAAATGTTGATGCTAACATGTTAACACAGCATTAAGGTTCTTATTACTATTTGAAAATCAACCGATAGATATTTTAAATTCTTTTAAATTCTAATACCCCATTACTATAAAACCCACATAAATAAAATCTCTCTGGGGTCCTCAGTAATTTTTAAGCATATAAAGTGTTCCTGAGACCAAAAAGGTTGAGAATTGCTACTTTTGCTCACGCAGGTGCTTCCTTATAATGCTGAGAGTTTTAGAGCTTGTTGTAGCAAGAGAGGTAGGGGTCATAAATATTTGGAGCTTTAGTGTTACACTAATTGCACTATTGAAGCAACTTCTCTGCCCAGAATTGGCTCAGCTTTTAGTACCATTTTTAATAACCAAGGCATTTCTGTCTTTTAATAATGAAATAAACTAATGAGCAAGGGTAGACTAGAGTATAATAGAATTTCCCCTTCTCATGGTCACATTCTCTACTATTTAATGACTACTTATAATATTTATTTAGCAATTAGTCTACAAAATACATTCACACTCATTTAATTTTCATTAACAGTCTTTTATTGTTATCCTCATTTTATAAATAAGACCAAGAAGTATAATTATCTAAAAATTATATAGAGCCACACTTAATAAACATGGCATAGAAAAAAGAATGTGCTCTCGAAATACCTCCACCAATTATTGGTTGTGCATGTTGGTATCTCAATCATATTAAACTGCCCTGTTTCTCCATTTTCAAAATGGGTAGTCTAATACCAACGTTATCAAGGAGTTATGGGAATTAAAATAGATGATATGCACAAAATACCTACTGCATAGAACATTCTCAATAAGTGGTAGCTAATATTTTCTGTTATCAACTCATACTTACTACTAAAAATCAGTTCTTTGTTAGAGCTCTCTTGTGAGTCTTGGGAAGGAGCTTTGCTGGCAACTGGACTTTCATACCCTTTCTAAATATCAGAAAGATGTGGGTAGGAGTCATTCTGGTTGCCCTGAAGGAAGCATGTGTGAGGAGACCATGAGTGACTTACTTTGTGAAATCTTTATGTAGGCGAATTCCTTAGGAAGCTGGAAGAAAAGGAGGCTCTGATAAACCAACTTTCCAGGGAGAAGAACTTTCACTCAGCAAATTGAAGAACTGAATGGGCAACTGGAAGAGGAAACTAAAGTAATGCATTTATTATTTCTCACCTGTAGCTTGACCGTATGTTAAAAGGTGCTCGATGGGTCAGCCTGAATATCTTCTCATGTAAAAGAAGAAGGGAGAGTGCTCTAGAAGTTATGGGGAAACTTGTTGGAACTTGTATGTACTGGAGAGGACTCTGATCACTGAAGGATCTTTTTCAGTGCTTAAGATTGCTTCTTTCGTTTGTCAGGTTGAAAGCAAGCAAAGGATGTTGTTTCCATTTTGCACTACTAGAACAGAAAGTCAGGAAGACTCTGTAAATCTTTGATTTTGAATTTCACCAAGTGGAATTAAACAAAAGACGAGAGTGAAATTAATGGGGCTGGCTTAGCTCATTATTACTTTTTACCTGTCAGTAGATATAGATATTAGTAATTTCTTCCTAAGAGAAAATATAATGTTGCTAGTAGGTGACCCTAGTAAAAGTGGTTCCTTAAGGTGAAAGCATAGTGACTAAAGTGAAAGATAAATTCTTTGAGCCCTTGTATTTCAAGCCCATTCTTAGTTTGTCTTTAATGCATCTTGTTACTAAGACCCCACAGTACATCACTTATATATATATATAATCTTACTACAAAGGCATCTACTCTGAGGGTGAAGATCATCGATTCTTCAGACTTCTGTTTTTAAATATTTTATTTTATTCCTCTACTTACCATATTTTCCATATTATATATAAACTTAAAATTACAACCATGGCTTATGCATCAAATATTATGCTAGATACCTCTCTTATGTTGTCTCAATCTTCATATAAGTCTTATATAGCAGCCAAAAAGCATGTCTTATAAAGCATGAAAACCAAACTCTGAGATGACAAATAACTTGCCCAAGGTTATACAGCTAGTAGTAGACTGTGAAGGAATTTAAGCAGGTAGTGAGATGATTTGATTTATATTTTAGAACATCATTCTGGCTGCCTTCCCAGTGGCTTCCAATTGGCCTACAAGGCCCCCTTGCTCAGGTTCCAGCCTCCTCCTGTGACCTACCTCGTGCATCTGCTTCCCTCATTTACTCCCCTCTAGTCACTGTGGCCTCCTCTCTGCCTTTTAAAAAGCCACCATCATTCCTGCCCTAGGACTTTGGTAGCTGCTGTTCCCACTGCTTGAAGGCCCTTCCTTCCCCAAGGTCTTTGGGGATGATGAGAGGGAACTAAACATTCTACATCGTGCCAGTCTATTTTATTGTCTTACTGCTGTTAGCTATTTTATTTATTAATTTGCTTACATGATTTCTTTGTGTGTATCTGCTCACTCCTTTTTGTCTCTTTAGGGCAAAGACTTTCTCCTTGTCCCACTTATTTCTGAAACACTAATGCCTGGAACAGGTGCTCAAAAATATATATATTAAATAAAGCAAAAGGTTGAGATTAGAATCAGGTTCCAAAACCTGCACCCTTCTCAGGGTCATGATGTATTGTTACTCCTCATTTGCCATCTAAGGGTATCTGGCTGCTAGGCTGAGGCTACTGTTAACTATCTCATGCTCTCAGAGCTGCACCTACCAAAAAATATGCCTTTTTCTAATTTGCACAAAGGACACATGAGCACTGGCAGAGAGACCCTGGTTCTTGCACTAAACTAGATCATTTCTTAGGAATTACATTGCTATGTTAACCAGAACCACCATTAAGTGTTAAAAATGTTCACTAAACCTAGCTTTGCTGTTCCACTAAATACGGTAGCCACTGCTACACTACAGGTACCTACCTGAATTTAAATGGATGTTAATTAAAATTTATATAAAATTCCGTTTTGGCTACACATTGTATTGGGGATATTGTGAGTATTCATGACTAGTGGTTACCACATTGCCACAGTGTACACATAGGATGTTTCATCCTAAAGAAAACTCTATTGATAGTTCTGTGTTAAGTGTGGTGAGAGAAAGTTCTCAGATTGACTTGTGAAAGAAAAGATTTTGTGTTTTCCTCATCAATGAATGAAAAGGCTAGACTAAAATCTCAGTGGTCTTTTCTAAGTCCAACATAGATCTAAATCTTATATATTGCTAAATATGAATTCGTATTGCCTGAACAATAGTCAATGTCCTCACTTGCTACCCTTTGCATTCATCCAATATTCCAGACTACAGGCCTGTCTATTGTTGAAGCCCACATAGTCAGGCTGGCATTTCCCGAAATAGAACTTTCCTTTTGTTTTAAAAGCAGCAATTAGATACTCCATTCTTTCTCATCATTTTGTCCCAAATTCTCTTCCTGGTATTTATCTTACTTGGTTCAGGTTTAGCTTGAATTTGTGGCAGGCTGTTATTAACCTTATCCTAAAAAAACGACAAAAAAAGTCACCTCCAAGCCTTTATTGTCAATGGTGACTTTTCCAATGTAATGTTTGTGTGTCCCACATAGTCACAGAGTGCCTGGCGCAGGCCCTGCGGTCAGCCAAGCGTGACTATGACCTTCTACAAGAGCAATATGAGGAAGAGCATGAGGCCAAGGCTGAGTTGCTCCGGGCCCTCTCCAAAGGCAGTGCTGATGTGGTTCAGTGGAGAATGAAGTATGATGATGACACCATCCAGAGAACTGAAGACTTGGAGGAGGCCAAGTGAGTAGAGCAAGGCTACCCTGAATTGGAGTCAGTTACAAAGAGAAGTATGAGAATAGTGACTGTTGTCTTTAAAGCCTCATGCATGCATTTAACAAAAATACTTTTGCCAAGTACATGAACAAGCCCAGGACCTAAGCTGAAAAGTCACCACTGACAAGAAGGCGATGCTCTCTAGTGGTAGGACTAACAAAATAAAAATTATAAACACAAAATGATAAAGACTACAGTGAATGTGTATAAAAGGCTCTTTCTAGTGGCACAAGGAAGTCTTCATAGAAGAATGACTTTGTAGCTACAGTTTGAAAATGGTAATGGGTGGAACTTAAAAACACTATTATTTATTTGGAACACAAAATAATATGAGTTCTTACTGTACGTACAGGTCTCTATACATTAAAGTCATTGTGTCCATGGCATACAATCTCATAGGCTACAAAGCAGTCTGTGGAATGGACAGGGATGGTTGGAAACATGTTAGGATCATGCTTTATGGGACAGAGATTCTCTTTTGAAAAGAAAACTCCATAAGAATACCTCTAGGTTAGAATATCAGTTTTCTAGCTAACACTACATATAAGGCTTTCGAAGTTCTTCTCAGAAACTACAAAATATTGGGGCCCAAAGGAATCATGACTTTGTACCAGTGTGTAGCACTGAAGCATTTTTCTCAGAGATTGAAGGACTAGGCATCTTTGAGAGAAAATGTCAAACTAACTCCAGCTTATAATCATTAAAGATTTACTCAAAAGAATGTGTCCCTGGCTTAGTAGATTGGCAAAAATCGAGGGCAGATTAATACATTTCTTTTTAGCTTCCACCAAAGATATTGGTTTTCAGTTCTTCACTTAAATCTTTGAGATGTATTGCTGCGCAGTTGTTGAACAGCTGCTGTATTCTGTCCCAGAATGGGTACCGAGTGATCCATCTCTATAGCCACAGTAACTTAAAAAGGGTTTTGGGAGGACAGATACAAAAATACCTGCAGTAGATGTTTTACAAACTATGGACCACAGAAAAGTAGGGCTTTCAATTGAAATGGCTCTTCATATTCAAAATATGGCATTTGCTTCTAAAATAAGATTTTTTGTTGTTGTTCTTTTAATGATTAAAGAATTTGAGTGAAAGTGCCCAGCAGTCATTCTGTTGGATGGTCTTTTTTGAGAGGTAGAAAAGGTGGAAAGTATATAAACTACTTTATGATCACATGGATTTATTGGAACTAATAAATTGTTCCGTTGTACATGACAACTAAAGAAAAATAATTGCCAAGCATGGTAATATCCAAACACTATTTTTGCTTTAAATTTAGTTAAACATTGATTAAATATAGCATTGTCTTTATTATGTTTTCTCTCTCAATCACCTCAGGGAGGTAGAACCGCAGAAAAAATTAAGGATTCTATTTTTTTTTTTTTCATTAGAAAGTTGAGAATCTGTCTGCTTTGGTTTCCAGGCTCAGGTTCATGTGGGTTAGTTTACTGGAATCTAGCTCACCTGAGACCCAGTTTACTGTTTTTGAGTTCTATGTGCCTCAAGGATGATGTGGTTTCTTAATCTCCCATAGTCTCTTGAATATTTTAGACAACTAAGTAGGTACTTATGGTTGGCAAGTTGAGGAGCAAAATGGTAGCAGTATTAAAAGTAAAACAACAACATCGTGAAATGAGGGTGACCAACTTGTCCAGTTTATCTTGGGGTAGCTTGATTTTAGTACTGCACCCTGGTAAAACCCCTTTGATTCCAGGTAAACCAGCATGGTTGATGACCCAAAAGAGAATTCCTATTTTCTGGTACCAATGTAGCATTTCTAAAATAGTGAAAACACATGTAATTATTTTATAAGACTCCTCTTTTAGGTGGGGTAAACCATCAGAATCTCCTGTCTTTTTTTTTTTTTTAGTTTTATTGAGATAGAATTGACATATAACATTGTATAAGTTCAAGGTGTACACAATGTGATGAGTTGATACATGTACATATTGTGAAATCTTTGCTCCAATAAGGTTAGTTAACACATCCTTTACCCCATGTAATTATCTTTTGTTGTTGTTGCGGTGAGAACATTGAATCTTTACTCTCATAGAAACTTCCAAGTATATAATATGGTACCAGTAAGTATAGTCATCTTGTGGTGGTACATCAGAACCTCCTAACAGTTAAGAAAAAATGAATGAAAGACATGAAGTGACTATTTAGAAAGCCAGTAAGTAAAGAGTAGTCATTAGAGCCCGGCTCCTTCCTGGATGCTGAACACACACTGGTTTCTTGCAGGATTCCACCAAAGGGGCTTTGCGATCACATTGCCCTGTTGGTTTAGCTGTGTGGCACATGTGAATTCCCAAGGAACTTCTCTGTTTCATAACAGTAAATTGGAAAAAGCTGTGGTACATACAGTACTTTTCACCTAAGACGTGATGCGTGACTAAGAATGGCATAGCCAGTGCCCCTGCTAGAGATGTGAGCAGGAGAACACATTTCATTCATTAGAAAGCCCAAAAACGCTGTATTGTGAGGGCACTGAAAGCGGCCATTTAATAAACCACTCCATTTCGGGGGACGTAGATGGGGGCTAAGTACCTCCTAAGAGTAGTGGGACCTATTACATGAGCATAACAATGGGATGGATTTGTGTGTGTGCAGTAGAAAAAACATTCAAAGAAAATTTTGGCATGTTTAGGAGCCGCATGATAAGAGGGAGAGAGAATGAGCAGGAAAGAGCCAAAGAATGTTCCTGAGAAGCAGCATAGCCAAGGAGCTCTTTAGAGACTGGCCATGCCCAAGGATTCGTAACAGTTTCTTGCTGTTGTTGGGGTATTCAGTGCAATCTTTCTCTTTTGCCCATTTCTTATGAAGTCATCAATAAAGCCTAATTGCTTATAAAGTTTAAAGTAAGAAAATATATACAGGGATTCAGAGATCCTGAGTTCCAAGTCCAGGTTGGCGAAGTGTATGAGAAGATAAAGGACCCGTAAACACAGGAGCCAGGGTATGATGGCCAGTAGATAACTGGGTTCTATAGGTCCAAGGAGGTCATTGTCAGCCATGAGCTGCTTTTGCTTTATACTGTTAAGCTGATATCAGAGGCCACCCTATTTTGCATCAAGCACTGTCTTTAATCAAGGACACACTGGATGAACTCTTGAAAACTGTAGCTTCATTTGCTCTTTGGGTCTCCCCTTCTCAGGAAGAAGCTGGCAATTAGGTTGCAGGAGGCTGCTGAAGCCATAGGGGTGGCCAACGCCAGAAATGTCTCCTTGGAGAGGGCCAGGCACCACCTGCAGCTTGAGCTTGGGGATGCCCTGTCGGACCTTGGAAAGGCCCGCTCCATGGCAGCTGTGCTGGACCAGAAGCAGCAGCACTTTGACAAGTGCCTGGACGACTGGAGGCAGAGGCACGAGGAATCTCAGATGATGCTGGACGCCTCTCAGAAGGAGGCCCGGGCCCTCAGCACCGAGCTCCTCCAGCTCAGGAATGCCTTCGAGGAGAGCACCATGAACCAGGAGACCCTCCAGAGGGAGAACAAGAACCTCCAAGGTACTCTGAGCCAGGCTTGGACCAGAGCAGGAGCTAGAAGCCCAGAGAGAGCCCCAGCTTCAAGGGCGAGGCTGTCCTTCAAGGGCATGGTTCCACTCAGGTTTTAACTTTTCCATTTTTAATACTTAAAAAAAAGTTACTAAAGATATTATTTTTATAAAATTCTAAAAATGAGACTGTCTTTCTATCTTTAGCCCCGATTCCACCCTGTAAAGGAAGCCACCATTAAGAATTTCTCTATATCCATGGCCTTACCAAGACTGACCATGCATATATCATTGCAAGGATTTTTTTTTTAACTCAAATTACACATTATTCTATGCCATTTATTTTTGTATTTCTCAATCTATTTTCTAATTTAACAAATACTAAATGCTAGGCATTGTTTTATATCCAACTATTCGTTGTTTAATACTCAGAACCATCCTATGTGTTAATTTCCTTATCTATAAAATGCAGATTAATATTGAGTCATGTAAGGTCAAGAACTTATCCAAAATCACAACAGACAAGTAGCAAATCTGAGGCTTGAGCCGAGCCAGCTTGATTCTGGCAAGTACACACTTAACTACTGAGCTATGACACTTTTCCATGTGCCCTGTGATTCTTTGCATGCCTATGCATGGAGACTTGCCACGTGATTGCTAATAGCTGCACCGTGTTTTATAATAAGATGACTAACTTATTTACGTAGACCTTATTCATTTTAGATATGATTTTTCACAATTATAAGTAATCTTATATTGTACATCTCTGTACGTAATTCGTGGACATGTAAAAATATTTTAGGATCGAGTCTAGAAATGAAATTGCTAGGTTAAAGAAATGAATTTTTAAATTTTGAGACACTGCCAAGCAGCTCTTCAAAGAGGCTGCCGACTTACACCGTCACCTACAGTAATATGTTTGAGAACCCTGAGATGCCCTGGGAGCAAGTTCATTACTATTGGAGCCATAAATAAAACTTGCTTTCTGTGTTGACCTACAAAGTCCACGATCAGGTCACTGAATGGGCATGTGAGAGGTGCTGGAACAGTGGTTAGAAAACATTAGCTGCATCTGAATCCCCTGCAGGGCTTGTTAAAACACAGTTGGCTGGGCCTCGTCCCCAGAGTTTCTGACTCAGTAGGTACAGGAAGGTGTCTGAGAATTCGCATTGCTAACAAGTTCTGATGTGAGGCCAGTGCTGCTGGTCTGGGGACCACAGTAGGCCTGGGATGGGACTGGGCAGAGGTCTTTTTCAAAAGCTCTTTCAGTGATTCTAAGGTGTGGTCCCATTGGAGACCATTAACCTGAGTTTTCTCCTGGGAACCCCTCTTCTGGAGAGCACTTACAGGGAAGGATTTGTTATTCACGTGATAATTACCATCTAACATGTTTCCTTTTGTAACTTAAAAATTCTTGTCATTGTCACACCACAGCCCGTGATCTCCGAACCAGGGGGGCAGGCACGCTCTTGAGCTCATTCTACTGCCTCTGGACTGTGGGTAATTCCCAGAGCTGCTTGGCCCTAATCCGCACCTCTAGGTCTTTGAGGTTCCCTTCCCGAAGAGGTGGAACTGACGACAATAGCAATATCAGGCGGTGGAGGTTCTGTCACGTATGGACGCCATACTCTGTCGAAGGCTTGTGTTTGTGAGAGTTACCCACAAACCCTCAAGGCTTGAGCTCCCTCAGGATCTTGGCCTATCTGGGCACACTGCACCGGTTTCTGGCAGACAATGACCCAGTTTATGCTTAAGTTCCTATCCTGTAACTGAGCGACAGCTGACAAAACAGCAACCGCTGGTAGTGATAGCTAAGCTCTTACACTGAAAGTGTAAGGATTCCAGGTCGTGTTTTGGAGCACCGCCAGGCAGAATCTGGCATGGCTCTGGAGAGCAAGACCATCATGTAAAGTTGTACAGGTCGTTCACTGCACAATCCTCTAAAAGGCACCATCCTCACCAGTTGCTGTAGGCAACTTTCTGACAGATGACAAAATATATTGAAGAGATCTACCTTTGTCTAATTCAGAGCCCTATGTGTGCCAGTGGTGGCTTTGCCATTCGTTTACCAAGGATGGCATGACCACAGTCCCAGTGGAATTTTGGGAATAGTCTGTTGTGCTTGATATCATGCATCTGAGACTGGTTCCTTTCACTAACTTTGCTTTTTTTTTTTTTTTTTTTTTTTTTCCGTTCTAGAAGAGATTTCTGATCTGATGAATCAGGTGAAAGAAGGAAAAAAGAACTAAGTGAAATGGAAACGGTCAAGAAACGAATTGAACAAGAGAAGACTGAAGTCCAGGTGGCACTGGAAGAAGCAGAGGTATTTAACCTTCAGGGGCAAAGAAGGTTTTCTTGTGACAGAACAGAAGATCTCATTCTAGTAATAGCAACAACAATAACACAGTGATATTTATTTGTGTTAACTACATGCTAGGCTCTATGCCAAGGCTTGTTATGCATTATTTTATGTAATCACCCTAGCAAACTATTGTCTCTTTTTACAAATGAGGAAATTGAGGCTAAGAGAGTAGGATAAGCAATAGTGGACACAAATCTCCTGGTTGTAATGCAAACAAGAACCCAGGAACCATGTTTACTTGTTCACCAATTTATCTCCAGTGCCTAGACCTTCACTACTCAAAATGTGGCCCAGGGACCAGCTGTACAGGCGTCATCAGGCAGCTTGTTAGAAATTTAGACTCTCAGGCCTTGCCCTAGCTCTGTGGAATCAGAATCTGCATTTTAACAAGATCTCTTGGTGTTTCATATTCACAGTAACATTTGAGAAGCAGTGACCTAGAACACTGCCTTGTGTAGGAGAGGTTCAATAAGTATTTGTTGAACGTTGAATGAATGAACATCTTCATACTTCCTCCTCTCTGAATAATCAGTCAAAACACTTTATTTTACCAAAACAAAAAAACAAAAAACAAAAAAACTTTAGGTAATTTGTTTTTTGAAAGGTCATCTTTGTGCAGGTTGCTTGACAGGAGTGTTTTCAGTATTAAATGGATTAAAAGTTCAGGAAAAATCTCAGATTTTATCCCTAGGTATTTGCTAGTGGTTGAAAAACCTTTTGCCAAAGAGGGCAAAACGTAAAAGGAAGTCATCCTCTCATGCTCATTAAGTAGTTAACAAGCTCTGCAAAACCTCTTTTCTCACAGCTAAACTTCATTTTCTTGACCCATTCTTTGAATGAGCACCCAGTCACATTAAAATGAAGCCCCACCCACTTACCCTCCAATAGAGAAAATGATTTTTAAAAGGCACAGCAGTCAGTTTTAGACAGGGCCTTTTGGAAGTGTGATAATGCAAAACTAGACTCCAAAGGATTGCTTTATGCTGAGCAGCGTCTGTTAAATTTATCTTACCACTACATTTCTGTAAGAAGCCGTGCCCATATTACCCTGCCTGTAGAGTTGTCAAGTGAACACTGCTCTTGCCTTTTTATGCATAATTATTTTCCAAGGTGTGGACAATAAGGAGGCCACATACTAAATCTGACGAACTCAGGGGAGGCGTGCATGGCAGGCCTTACAAACTCAGAGTCTGAAAGTTACCACATAGAATGATGTGAACATAAAAATTCCTAACCTAAAAGCAGGTCATGGCAGGTAGTCAAGTCTTGGCCTGTAGCTTCCTTGACAAAGGTCAATCTTTTCCTCAAGGGAGCCTGTCTGTTGCCCTTAGCATCTAAGAAATCTCAGAGTAATCTTTTTAAAACTAGTCAGGGTACAACCATCAGCACCGGAGCATGAGACCCCAGAACCCCTCATGGTTATCTTTCCACATGCCATCTCTATATGCTGCAAATGCTAATTGTTAACTCTTCTTTACCCACTGATGGAAAAGAAGTGTGTCTCTCCATTTCACTTTTTATTCAATCCAGAGATTTCCTCACTTTGCTTTCTCCTGCCCCTTTAATCTACCACCAAAGGATTTCATACAACCCTCCCCATGTTTCCTCCTTTTTATGCTAATGTAGAAAATAAGCTGCAAGACTGCCATTCTCTAGAGCATTTTCTCAAGCTATACTCAGCAATTGTCGTCAGTGTGGCTCAAATAAGCTCATAAAAATCCCCTACAGTTTGGATTTCTTATAGCGACAGCGTTCTACATTTTATATAGAATCCTTTCAATTAGCAGTGTGGTGGTCCTTGTAAAATTGGTAAACCTTGTTTCATATATGTATTCCTTTTGGCTCTCTGGCCATCCTAGGTAGAGAGTTTCCAAAGCACCACCTTAACCCAAAGAAGCAACTCCTATGGTAGAAATTTCAAGCACCATGACAACCTAATGAGGTATGATTGGGCAGGGATGGTTTTAGTTCTGAATAACGTGGAGACATCTTCGTCTATTAAATTGACTAGCACATCAAAGGTGAGACTAAGGCTATAGCACGCATACCATTTAGCACCACTAGATGGCATCCTATTCGAATTTTCTCAAGCTTTGTCTTCAGCCGCATTCGTAAATACTTCATCAACTTGGACGTGTATTTGTAAAATCGGGTTATTTATTTTGGGTGAGCCTTTATGAGAAACTTTATCAGATTATTTTTGGAGTCAAAAAACTCAAATTATCCCAGGTCACCTTCTCAAAGATTCACTTTCTCAGTACAATCTGGAGGGTGAGAGGTGACAGTTTCCCCTGAAGGGGGAAGGGTGCTGTTCCCTAAGAGAACATTGTTATCCAAGCATTCGATTTTGATTTATTTTCTTTTATATTGAAGGTAGAGAACAGCAGCGAAGCCTTAAGCCATATTAAAATTTCCAACATCTTTCTTATTTTTATTTTGAAATTGCTACTCAGTTTTTATTTTTGGTATGTGCTAAGCACTCCTCAAAAGTGGCTACTATAAAAATTACTCCTGCCCTCAGGATTGTCTGTCAATTGTTAACTGACCAATAGATTGTCAGTCACCCCTATGCCCTTCATAAATATCCTCTTCAGTAGCCTCCAAGTGTTTGTTTTTTGTTCTATATAAATTTTATCTTTGAAACAGGCTTTAAAAATTTAATCAAAGCTACACTTTTAAACTCAACTCACCTTTATAATAACCCTAGCAGTAATTGCCTTATATTTAAATATTCAAAGGGGCAGGAGATCATCCTACCTGTCAAAGTAATCCATTTGATGTAGCAGTAATAATTATGGTGATAATGGCTCACACTGAGTGTTACGCATCAAGTACATCCTAAATTCCTTTATTCTCCATATGACAGTATTGGGATACTGTCCTGTTTCTTGCTCTTTGATTGCTTTTAACTTTTTCTCTATCTTTCCATGATATTCAGAATTGAAAGATTCCATGTGGAATTATCACCTTCCTTGTTCTAGCTTTGATACTTTTATTGATTCATTCCAAAGATGGAATTAAGTAGAAAAAGTCAAGAGTAATAAATTTAAAAGTTTAGATATAGTCAGACAAGATTGAGATTTTCTACTTTAAAAAGGTTTTAGAACTCTAGTCCTTGAACTATAGCTGAAAACCCTAAGAATGTCAAAGTTATAAGTGACATGACAAATAAAAGTAATCACTTGTCTTTCATCCTGTTCCCATCTTCAGGGACCTGATTTGAACTTAGATTTCTCCCAGCAAATCTAAAGAAAGCTGCATTAGTGACATACATTTTGAGAAGAAAAAAAAAAAACTTTTGTCTCAAAGTGAACTTAATTTAGTGCTTTTTATTTATGTGTTTCAGGGAGCTCTGGAACGTAATGAAAGCAAGATTCTTCGTTTCCAGTTTGAACTCTTGGAAACTAAAAAAGAACTTGAAAGAAAGCTTTCAGAGAAAGATGAAGAAATAGAAAATTTTAGGTATTTAAGATTATTTTGATAGGCAAAGTTTGTGTATTTCAAAACTCTTGACTGAACAGAACTTGTGTTTGACTACTTTTATGACCCCTCTTGGAAGATTACCAAAGAAACTTAGTCTAACCTTACACTAGAATCATTCTAGTAAGCTCACCACTGTTACTATTAAGGAATACCTTTACGTAATTACTGTCAATTTTTATGATTTCAAAAAAATATTTGAGCAGCTTCTACTCTAATACAAGTCTCAAAAAAGACATACACAAAGCATAACTGTATGTACAATTACTGTGTATGTTGTCCGGGTCTTTGTATAAAAAATTTCTTGGGAATTCAAGAAACAGATAATGCTAAATAGTAGAGGAAAAGAATTAAATATGATGTTGTACATTAAAATTAATGTCAGATCAGAGTGAAGTTTTCACATACCCCCTGCCTGTACCCATAGCCACTTGTCCAGGGAGGAGCAAGCCAAGAGCTAAGCTGCTTACTGAATTCCCATTGAAGCAGCTGAGTCCTATTAGAAAACTGAATTAGACAGGACTCATGGGTGGCAGGATCTTTTCTGAGCTTCATCATTACAAGCCGATGACTAGGCTTTCCACTTCTTAGCTTCTCAGCGAAGCAAGGGGGTAAAAGCAGCCGTATACATGTCACAGAAGGTGGTAAGGAAGATCAGAAAGCTGATGTTGGCAAAGGACTTCACACTCTGTAGATCAAAGGCACAATTATAAACACATGGAATTAACCATGATTATATTACCTGAGCTGTTCTCTTAAGTCAATGCCATATGTTAGCAAGGAAAATCATTTGAGTCTGAGATTCAGTTGTCAACTTGCTTACAATGTGTTTGTTAATTTTTAAAAACCCTGTTAACATGTATAATCGAACTGGCCTATTTCCCATAGTCCATTTTCAGACAAAACTCCCACAGAGGTCGTATTTTTAATGAGGATGTCAGCCAAATTTGGCCCTCTGTGTGCTTTGAATTTTCTTTGCTCTCTCTCATTGGCATTTTCCTCTCTAGAACTGACTGTAGTGATGAATTCTGGTCTTCTTTAAGAGCCTCTGAGTCAGTGTCTAAAAAAATTTTTTTTGATGAAGGGCAAAAACATTGGGCCTTGATATTTGCCCTACTTCCTTCCACAAGGAACAAAAATAAATGTCTCCTTGTGCAGCTAAAAAAAAAAAAAAAAAAAAAAAAAACTCATTTCAGGTAACGTCAAATCTGTGTCTATTAATAAACCCAGCTAAGGAAAAATGAACCCACAGAGAGTCTGCATCTCATCAGGTACATCTGAATGTCGTAGAGCTGTTCACCAATTATAATAATCTTAGTGCAAAGGAAGCCAGAGATCCAAACAGCTAGGGCTGGAGAAGAAAGAACGGAAGACTAGACAGGAGCTGTTGAAGGGGCTGAAAAAAAGAGGCGGGCTGGAAGGAGGGGTGAGCTATTCACAAGTTTTAGTTAATGATTCATAATCACTATAATAGGTACATCCGGACAGGAGAAATGAGCATATCTTACAAAATATCACAAATAGCATCCCAAACCCTTTAGATGTGAGTGTTTTGTGTGAGTGCAGACTGTATCGGAATGCCTTGATTTAATCTGCTGGCATAATCTGACTTCAGGGCTAGAAGAGGAAGGGATCTTAAGGAAACTAAATAGAATACCCAGAAAATTCAAGCAAAGCATAAGATTTCAAGCCATCAAGGACAAGCCAGGTAAATTATAGAACTCAAGGGAAATATTGCCTGAGGGCAAGATGAGGTTCAAGGGCCTTTGTCCACATAAACCATGGGAAACTCTGCTACAGAAACTGAAGGGGGTGTGGGAGACAGGACCCAGGAAGCTGAAGAGATCCCAAAAGCAGGAGAGACTCAGAGGCAAAGGCAAAACCTTGACAGTGTTGCAAGATGGGTAACTCATTCAAATCATTCTCTGATTCTCTGATCTCACTCTTCCGTTCGGTGAAGACTAATCCTGAGTGAGGTAGGCCTGGAGGCCTATTGGTGGTGAAAAGTGTGAGCAGCTGGTATGTGTGTCATATGTTCCACTTGTTCAACAGATATCTGAGTACATAATGTTTGCCAGACACTGTGCCTGTTATTCTAGCCAAGGTTTTCTAAACTTTTATGGATAAGAACATTTTTTTTTTCTAATTTCTACAAATGTTATAGTTAGCATAGCTAGAGGTAGGGAGGTGACAATGTAGTCATTGATGGAAGAAAAAGAAGAGCTTTGGTGGCTGGCTCTGATCCTGTCCATCCTAGACATAGGAGAGGAGGACTGACATCAATGGCCCGCTTAAAGACTGTCTGGTGGCCATAACTCCCATGTAAGTCGAGTCCTAGCACAACGTCCAAGACTGAGTTAAAAACAAGTTGGTCAGATGCATCCTGAATTTTCGGGGATCATCAGCTCTATTTCTCCCAATGCAGGGTATTTAAGGAAATGCTGAAATATGTGAGGCTTTTCTCTTTGGCCTAGGCCGGGGTGCACCTGGCCTATATTCTACTCTCCCAGACATATGTGGAAAGGTGCTATAGAAGGAGCTTTAGGGAATGAAGCACTGAAATTCTTTATCAAAATGCATTTATTTGCTTTGGTTAGTTCACCTGTAGAAGAGTTAGGCAAACTTTTTCTGTGTTAGGTCAGATAGAAAATATTTCTGGATTTGCATGCCATCAGGGCTGTGTCACAACTATTCAGATCTGCAGTTGTAGCTTGAAAGCAGCCATAGACATTGGAAATCCAATAGGCATGGCCAGATTTGGCCCGCAGCCCATGGTGTGTCTACCCCTGGCCTGTAACCTCGGGTATATAACAATGCTCCATCATCTTTTTCCTCCATACGGTCCACTTCTCTGAACTCAGTAAGGTCAGGTTTTGTCACGTGGTCTTAATTTACATGCACCACATAACTTAATTTCTTTTATTGTCCAAAAAAATATGTTTAAATCTCTTCTCATTTCTAACTGAAGTATTTTAGTGTGTCTTCAAGAAGTAGGATCTCAAATTCAGACATGGTATTTACTTAGCAAAATATCTTGTTAATCGTTTTAAAGCCAAATCATGTGTATTGGAATTAAGAAACATCTTACATTTCTCTGATGTAGATGAGCAGTATTGCAAGAGGAAAAAAACAACAAAAAAGGACCTATTGTATTCACTGTGTATAGCTTTTTCAAATTTTCAGGGTTTTTTTGTTTTGTGTTTTTGGTTTTTTTTGTTTTTACATTTGGTTTCTCAAATTGTATTTCACATTTCAGGAGGGGAATTCTTACTCCATTGCCATGGCCTTGAGTGCTTCATTTTTCTTAAAAAATGTGCTTGGGGGAGTTTTCATTTTAAAGATATCTTGACGCTGCATGAATTGTGTTGATTGTCTAGCAGCCATTCTCTAGGTCTGTATCATATCCGAGCCTCTTAAACCTCAGCTCTTTCTATGTGTCTAGAGGCATTCATGAAGTTTCATAAACAACTGTGGGAAAAGGACTGTTTGAAACATTCGGTTGGTCTACTTAAGTAGAATGTATCTCTGTACAGAAGATTTTGACACCAGACTAGCGATGCTTTAGTTTTCCTGTGTAGAAGGAGTCAGCAGTGGCAAAAATGAGTTTCCCCAATGTAAGACAGAGAAATGTCTTAAAGCTTTTAGTGATGTTGAGTGTGTGTGTCCTTGTAGGAGTTATGAGCCAGGGCTGCCATAGCAAAATGCAGACTGGGTGGCTTAAACAACAGTTGGAAGTCCAAGGTTGAAGTGTCAGCAACTTGTTTTCTCCTGAGGCTTCCTCTCTTCTTGGCTTGCAGATGGCTACTCACTTGCTGTGTCCTCCCAGGGTCCTTTCTGTGTTTGTTCATCCCTGGTGTCTTTGTGTGTGTCCAAATGTCCTCCTTTTATAACAATACCAGTCAGATTGGATTAGGGCCCACACTAATGGCCTCGGCCTCATTTTTACCTTCATCACCTCTTCAGAAAGTTCTATCTCCAAATACATTCATATTCTGAGGTATTAGGAGTTAGGACTTCACCACATTAATTTGGATGTGGAAAGTAGGGTGGACACATTCAGCCCATTACAATCTCTCTTAATTTTATATGCTGGCATCCCTATAGGATTCTGATCTGGAAACTAAACAAAGGCCAGGACCTAAGGATAGGCATGGGAAGCTGACCTCAGCTCTTGGGGTCCAGGAGCATGGGGTTGGTAGAGGAGAGGTACTAGGTCTGGGATCTGGAACCAGGAAGTGTTATTTCCAATACATTTCCATAACTGCTTCTGAGACCTACCCCCAGCAATGGGGAGAAAAGTGGACATGGAAAGTGATGCTTTCACCTGTTACCCAATCAGAAACTCTGACCACACTTCTGCTTCCCTGCAGGCTGTGTGCCTTCCTGATTGGCTTTAGAGCTCAGGACAAAGACTCAAAGACAATTCAATGTGGAACCTAATTAATATGTTTTTACTGTTTGTGCTGATAGCCTCTATGAGGAAGAATATCTGCCTAGCACTAAGAATGTTTGTCTTATCTGTCCAGTACTAGGCCCTGTTTCACAGGGTGGGCAATTGGGCATGTGTTAGTTATAGCACTTAATCTGTGCTGACTCACCCACCAAATCTTGATGGCTTAAACTATCAAAGTTTTTGTTGTTGTTGTTGTTTGTTTGTTTGTTTTATTTTTGCTCTATGTCAGAGTGCAGTGTGGGGTAGGGATGGAGAGCAGGCCACTATTCTTCAAAATCATTCGCATGTTTCTCCCATCTTGTGATACCATGATTTCCATATGTGGCCACCAAGTTTGCCATAGATGGGGAAGAGAGAATACAGGATCACAGAAGTAAAAAATTTGTACTGGCAAGACTTATAAACACTTCTTCCCGTAGTCCATTGATCAGAATTCAGCTACATATCCTCAAACTCATTGTAAGACTGTTAGGAAATGATTGCCGTGGGATCCCCGAGTTTTTCATTGCCTTCCTGAACAAACATCTATTGTATAAGCATCTGTCACTTTGTCATGATGAAGGAATATTGAAGTAATTCACTACCACACAGCAGCTGGTTTCCTCAGCTAATCCTTGGTTGTGCTTGCAAACTCCTAGAGAAAGATAACCATGCTGTTCTAGGGAGCTGAGCATCTGCAGACCATTAGAACTGTGTCACTGGAGCCTAGGACTTATTCCAAACTGTGTGGTTCTTTCTTGCCTTGTTTAGACACTTTCTATCATTGAAAATGTTTAAATATTATGGCTGTCTCAAAAAGAATCCTTCCTTCACCCTTAGCCACTCTAGAAAATCCTGATATTTGCCCCAGACTTCCCCTCAGGGGGTGTCAGATAAGGATAAGTCTGCCCCACAAGAACCTCAAAACAAGTTCTGCTACTTTCCCAGGAAGTCGTTCTGGGAATCTTAGTCTTTTATGATGGCATATGCTAACTAACCTACCCCTTCAATCTCTGTGTTTTTAAAATGAAAATCCTTTAGACTCATTTTGTTAATTATCCAGAATTTTTCTTGAATTTTAATGTTTTTCTGTTTCCTAAACTGTTATGTACACAGCAGGTAACCTTCCCTAATTTGGGTGCATGATTTTTTCCCCTTGAATGTTATCCTAAAATTAGGAGGACCCAGCAGTATGCTATTGACTCCCTGCAGTCTAGTCTGGATTCGGAAACCAGGAGCAGAATTGAGGCTACGAGGTTAGCGAAGAGCATGGAAGGGGACCTCAGTGAGATGGAACTCCAGCTGAGCACTGCCAACCGGCAGGTGTCAGGGGCAACAAAGTCCCTGAATCAGCTTCAAACTCAAATCAAGGTACAGTTGACTCTAGAACAACGTAGATTTGAACTGCATGGGTCCACATTTACATCATTTTTTCCCAACAAATACTGTAATATATTTTCTCTTGTGATTTTCTAAATAACATTTTCTGTTCTCTAACTTTATTTTAAGAATACAGTATATAATATATATAACACAAAATAAGTGATAATCAACTGTTTTCATTATCAGTAAGGTCTCCACTCAACAGCAGGCTATTAATAGTTAAGTTTTGGAGGAGTCAGAAGTTATCTGCAGATTTTTGACTGGAGGTCAGTGCCCCTAACCTCCTCATTGTTCAAGGATCAAATTATAATATGAGGGCGGGGAGCGACTCTGCTTATGGGCACAAACCAAGCAACAGATCATATTGAGCAATAAAAGTGGGGAAAACAAATCAAAGTCTACGAGAGAGCAGGAACATGCTTAAATTTAAATCAGTGGAGCTTTGTTCAGAGTGTGTGTGCACAGGTGCATATCCTATTGAACCAGAGGGATCTGTGTTCCAGGCTCTCGTTTTTTCTTGAAGGATCTTCAGGCGCAGCTGGATGACAGCACACACCTGAACGGTGAGCTGAAGGAGCAGGTGGCCGTGGCTGAGCGGCACAACTCTCTTCTCAAGTCTGAACTAGAGGAACTGAGGTCCTTGCAAGAGCAGACAGAACGTGGGCGCAGGCTGGCAGAGGAAGAGCTCCTGGAAGCCACAGAAAGAATCAATCTTTTCCATACCCAGGTGGGGCCCATAAACTCCCCAGATGCATCAGCTGGTCGAAAGCAGTGGTTTCCATCTATGGTCAGCCTGGGACCATACACAGCTGCCCTGTCAAACCTTGGGTGAGCCATTGGCAGCAGAGCAGTGGTTACACTATTCATTTATTCCCAAGCGTATTTGTTCCTTAGGGCTGCTGTTACAAAGTACCAACAACCAGTGGCTTAAAACAACAGAAATTTATTTATTTTTTCACATTTCTGAAGGCTAGAAGTCTGAAACCAAGGTGGTGGCAGGGCCATGCTACCTGTGCAGCTCCTAGGTAAATCCTTTCTTGCCTTTTCCTGGCTTTTGGTGGCTTGTCATCAGTCTTTGGTGTTCTTAGCTTATGTATACTTTACTCCAATCCTCCACCTTCATGTGGCATTCTCCTTGGGTGTCTTAAAAATATCTTTCCTCTTTGGGTATTTGTCTCTGTCCAAAGTTTTTCTTTTTATAAGGACATTAATCATACTAGAGTAGCACTCACACTAATGACTTCATTTAACTTGATTACTTCTGTAAAGACCCATTTCCAAATAAGGTCACATTCTAAAGTATTGGGGGTTAGGACTTCAACATATCTTTTGGGAGGAGGGACATGATTTGACCCCTAACACTAAGCCTTCTGCTAGGAGAATGGACTATCAGGACATTCACAGCCAGGATGTTGGAGAGAGAGGGATGAACATTCTCTAATGTTACAGAACCACTTGCCTGCTTTTTCTATTCTCTTTAAGCTATATATTCTCCCAGCATTCCAGGATTTTATTTTATTTTTATTTTTATTATTAAAGCTCTTGCTTCAGAGCCAGAAGATACCTAACAGTTCTGCTTTGTTGCTGACAGAGATGATGTGCTGTCAGGTCTCTGGCTTCTCATGGAAGGTTACATAAGTGACACAAAGTGAGAATTCTTCGAATCTTTGCCATTCTCATAGAATCAGGAGAAACCATAGTGATTAGGACAAATATAGTAAATGGGTCATTCAACAAACATTTTTAGCATACCCAGCAGAACCTGGACTGGTACATGTGGTTTCAATGCAAAACATTTCTATTGTCCTAAAACTGTGAAGACCCAAGTAAACAAACTGTAGTGCACTGCTGCATCATGATAGAGCAAGCACAACCCTACAGAAAGCCTTCTCTGACATCCTAGACTTAGGTAGGTGTACAATACACTTAATCTGAGTCTTGAAGGGCATGTGAGAAGTCAGCCAGGTAGAGAGAAGAGTCAAGGGCAGAGGCACAGGGAGAAGAGGGAATTGGAAAGTTAAGGGAAATCGACACACTCACTGGAGTGTGGGGCTGGGGTAGGAGAGACCAACAGAAATGATGTTAAAAGCCAGGCCACCAGGGATCTTGAGTCTGAGACTGATGGAATATGAATTCTATCTTGCAGCTAGTGGAAGTCCACTGAAGAATTTTGAGCAGCTGAAAGTGAAGTTATTAGATTTGCATTTAAGAAGTTCACTCTCATGATCATTGTGAAGGATGAATTAAAACAACTAATAGCAGAACTGCCATACTTTTTGATCTTTAGAAATGTTTGTGGGGTCATTTTGGTTGCCACAGTGACTGGAAAGTGCCACCGACATTTAGTGGGCAAGGTCTAGAGATACTAATACTCCTGCAAGGTGCAGGATAATTCTACATCACAAAGAGTTGCCCCTCTCAGAATGCCAATTATATTCCCACTGAGAAAAAAGGAAGTATAAACCAAAGATGTACCAGCTGGAAGGCATTGCAGTTAGTTCGTGCCTACGCTTTGACTTTTGTGCCCATGTTCATGACACAATCTTATTTGGATACCATGTGGTGTAGAACAAATAGGCTGTAGGTTATGTGTGATTCCCAGCAGGCTAACTTGCATCAACATTTCTTTCTCTCTCAAGAAAGCTGGTCTAAATACAATGGGTTGGCTTTTTATAAAGTAGAATATCGAATTTTTAAAAAGTGAAATCATTCACTATCTCTAGTACTTAATAGCTATTGGTAGCAAAGCATTTGCCATGCATGTTGTAATTGATAATACACCAATGAGTCCCAATATGATGGAAAAAAACAGTACCCTAGTAAGAGATGAGGCCATCAGCCAGACATAGGAGGAGATGGATTTGGAAGATAAAAAAAAAGGCAGTAGAGACCTGGTCTCTAGGGCCAAGTTTCTGAAACTTTAGGTATATAAGAAAAAACAACACAAAAATGCAAATTCTCAGCTCTCACCCCAGATCACTGAATCAGAGAATCTCTGAAGTGGACCGAGCAAGTTCTCAGGTGATACCGCAGTTCCAGAGATTACCATTTGACCAGTATACCTAGGTGATATATTGCTCATAAGAACCTCTCCCCTATCTTAACCATGCAGGACATCTCACAGTTACTAGAACATTATTAGTCTTTTGATAACATAATGAAACTTTTATGGAATCTTCTTAGGATTCTCTGAATTCTCAGACTGCTAGCCTAGAACAAATTTATGAGGCCAAACTTAATCTTGGCTAATTACATGTGTCCTTTTTCAGACCTGATCTGTGACAATCTAGATTAACCTTCCACACAAGACTCCCTAACCTCTTTCATCTCCAAGGGAATCAATTAGAGTTATTCAGCTTATAGAAGTTTTAACTATTATCTTCCTAGAAGATCTGATATGACTATATACAAAATATTTACATCTGTAAATTATTTGTATCTGTACCTTCCTTTACAAAGAAGGAGACCATAAGGGTTATGTGCAGTGAGCACCCAGAAAATTCTCCAGGAAAATATACTTAACCCTTCCTGCTCCCCACCCCAGGCCATACCCATAGCAATGGAAAGCCTGGGAGGACACAGAGCCCGGCTCTCTGTAAGGACAGATGATGACAGCCTTGATGAAGATGCTTTATGCCATCAGGGAATCAAGGTAGAACCTGTGAGCCTGGAATATCTTTCTATTTCTAAGGCTCAGTCCTGCCACCCAATAGAGTCCTTAGCTAGAGAAAAATAAAAGGACAATGAGGAGAAATAAAAAATAGAAAGCTCATGTCTTTTATACGCACTCTCTATGCTAAGGTTTCACACCCTCAGAAAAGCTCTGCTTCAAACACAGACCAAATAGCAGCAAAATGAGCTCCAGCCTCTTGTTATACCCCAGGAAGGAAAGAATTAGGGCAGCACCAGTCACAGAACAAAGAATCCTCCAGCGTAGTGGGGTTTCTCAGGGCTAGGTGATGAGGCTCATCTGAACTACTCTTCCTGCCTCTTCACTGCAAAGTCTGATAGGAAACGAGGTAGATAAAGAGGAAGATTTTTTTTTCCTGGAGCATCATGCTCCCCAAATGTCTACAGTTGACCCTGACTTCTGTTATAGGACATTTGCTTCTACCCCATCAAAGAATGAAAGGCTGAAGAACATACTGCTCAACAAATTGAAAACCAAACACATGTTTGGGGCTTTAGGTTATCTGAATCTATCTCTTCTTTCTGATTCAGGCTGCCATCGCTTTGATACTGAATTGTTGAAATCTCTTCCATTCAAGTATGCCTTTGATGGCAAGGGACTTTTCTAAAGTGGCCTCCCAGGTTTCGAAGTGTTGCTAATGTGAGTGTGGCCGACCAGAATAAAACTCACTCCTGGCCCTCTTTCTCCCCCACTGCATGTCCTGAACAGACCAATTTGCGTTTGCATGTCTGGTCTCACCTTTCCTAACAAGACTGCTGCTTTTCCTTAGAATACAAGTCTCCTCAGCCAGAAGAAGAATTTGGAGGTTGATGTTGCCAGGATGCAAAAGAAAGCTGAGGAGGCAGTGCAAGCATGTCAAAATGCAGAAGAGAAGGCCAAGAAGGCAGCCACTGAGGTGGGTGTGTTGACTGCTTGCTCACTTCTGCCTTCCAGAGTTGACTGGAACAGTAGCCAAGGGGTGGAGCCCAATCTGCAGCCAAAAAGGATTCCATTGATTCTCCGTACAGTCAGGGTACAGTCAGGAGGAGGTTAGCTCACTCTCTGTTCTCTGTTCCCATTTTGAAAAATTAGGCCAATTAGCTCCTCCCCTCCAGCCTCCTGAGGCAATGAAAAAGAGCAGTTGAATTTCTATAAGCAAAACCTTATGAAAGCCCGAGATTTTTTTTTAAAGTAAAGACACTTTCCACTTGTGAATCAATACATCTAGTGTCTAGAAGCAATGCTTCCTGTATTTCCTTACAAATAGCTATTTGTATGTTCATGGTTTTATGATGATGAATCGGGTGGGTAAAGATGGCTTCAGGACTTTTGTGCGCCTTCTTTATTTGCAAGTTCAAAATTGTTGGCGGTGGTGGTTTTCCTCAATGACACTAAGCTCAGGGTTGGCTGCCACCCTTGACTATACCTTGTGGGAACTGGATAAAGGCCACCCCCGGGTACTCTCTGTGGGTAGATGCAGCACTTCTCTCAAAGGGCATGGCAAGCAGAAGGCAATACTCAGAAAAAAAAATGTGACGGGAAGGTTGGGGGAGGAGGTGGAGGAAGAGGTGCGTGTGTCTGGAGGACCCAGCCTTGCAGGTTCCTTGCCGAGGGGAGCTTGGTCTTGGTTTCAGCCTTCACTGACCCCGCCCCCATCAAGTGATTTTGTGTCGTCCAAATCCACAACCATATGCAGCAGCCCTGACCTTGCCATGTGAGTGGGAGCTATCTTCTTGCTTAAAAGGATATGGGAACTGGGGAGACAAGATATTCGGTTCAATTTTACATTATTAACTTTGAAATTCAAAAAGGGGAAGAGCTTTTGTTTGTATTTGCCTGAATTATTTAGCACTTGGGGAGCTAAACAAAATGTTTGCACAAAATCCTAGCTACTAGGTCACTGTAGAATCCAGAAGCATGGGGAAGCATGCCTCTCACTCAGCCATTTTGTATCAAGGCAGACACTTCTGCTCTCTGGTGGAAAAGAGGTGTGTGAAAGCTTGAAAATGTTTGGCCAAGGGAAAAATAATACGCTTAACATTTATGAAAATCCACATAGAAAGGAATAAAAAGAGCTTCTAAGTCTGCTTGACAAATTTATGTAGTAGTCACACATTATGAAGGTTCTATCTGCTTAACCTTGCCTTTATAACGTTTTCTTGGCTATGCTAAAAAATGAACCCACTGTCTCTTCTTGTCCTTGAATTCTCCAATCGTTTAGCTCCGAGTTTCAACCCCACACAGCAGAGCAGAGAGTTGCTTCCATAATTCATTCTTTGCCCTCACCATCTGCAGAGACGTCTCACACTTAAATTATACAGATGGTCGGTAACCTGACAGACAGAGATGCTTTGGCTGGGAGGGCAGTGTTCTTACATTAAATGCGCTGAGAGATTCATGAAACAGTTCTTAATAATTGCACCAAGACACCAAG
This sequence comes from Eonycteris spelaea, assembly GCA_003508835.1. Lineage (NCBI taxonomy): Eukaryota > Metazoa > Chordata > Mammalia > Chiroptera > Pteropodidae > Eonycteris > Eonycteris spelaea. Next base: position 2,153,599 of record PUFA01000235.1, read on the forward strand.
CCCTTGTATACATAGCTGAAGCCAAGAGCAAGCTTCACAAGCAAGAATTAACCTACCTTGTGCCAGATTATTGGCACTGACAACATCTGTTGCTGCCAAATTCCTAGAGCATAAACTTATTTGCAGTTGTAAATCACAGAATTATAGAAGTGAGATGTGAAAAAGATTTTCATAGGCACTCCTCCTCACTCTTCCTGCTGCATGATGTTACAGGACATGTCCTGGTGCCTTATTCAATTAAAAGTTGTTGCTTCAGTTGGTCATCTTACTTTCAGTACAAATACTGGGTAATAATGTTCATGTGGTACTTCATCTTTGGTCTGTTTCCATTACCCCTCACTCTAATCTCTTCGGTAGCTGCTGCTATCTTGATGGCCTTATCATTAACAAACCTGAGGGCCACAGAGGTTAGGAAGAGCATGGTGGGAAGAGATTACACATACAGGGGCAAAGCATGGCATCTAGTGAGATTAAGAACTGAAGATTGTAGGTAAAAATGTTAAGATCAGTTGGCAGCCAGGTGTTTTCATCCTTTTTCCTTCTTTTCTAGGTAGCAAACATGTCAGAAGAACTGAAGAAGGAGAAAGATACCAATGCTCACTTGGAGAAGATGAGAAAGAATCTGGAGCAGACAGTTAAAGACTTACGAAAAAGCCTCAGTGAAGCTGAAGAGAAGGCCTGACAGGGAACAGAAAGCAAATCCAGAAACTAGAATCCAGGGTAGGAATTGGCCTGGGTTATCATGGGGTCTTGACAACTTCCAGTTTAAGGCCTCATTGTCCTGGACATTACACCAGATATTCCCTACCTCCCTCGTCGATTTTGCTTATAGCACTTTCAGATGGTCAGGTCTGAATGGATTCATTCATTCTTGCTTGACTTTGGGCCACTCCTCTCGGACTGAATGAAATCTGCCTTCCCTCTTCCTGCTATGTGAGAAGGCATCTCTTCCCACCCACTCACACCTCCTCTGGGCTCTCCACAGCCAGGTGATCCACTGTTTCACACACACTCTCACAGGCTTGTTTCTGGGACTTTGCTCCTGTTACTTCCTCTACCCATTTACCAACAGCCAGAGAAAGAAGGGAAATAACTAAATCAAGGATCAAAAAAGACTTAGTGAGGATATAGTAAAGGCTGACAGAAATGATGTAGTAGCTCCCTTCAGGGAGCTTAAAAACAAATAGAAAGACCTATCTTGAAAATAGGATTTTTTAAATTATTGAATCAATTTCAGTGACTGTGTACAGGTCATGTGACAAATGCTACAGGATGGGAAGAATATTTGACTGGGATTTGATGACTCAGAAGGGCCTCTGAAAAATAAAGTATCGCCTTTGCTCATTTACGGTATATCCATACAATGGAATACCAACGCATATTTGTGGTACCACATCCATATAGTCATGCTGATTAAAAAGGGGTGAGTAAGAGCTCTATAATATGTTTTAGAGAGCATGCCTATAGCAGTATAATGATATAAGGTGCAGGCAATATGGAGAGTATACAATCTTTTGTGAAAAAAGGAGGGGAGAAATAAGAAGATGTGTACACATTTGCTTCTATTTTCAAAAAGAAAATGTGCCAGGGTAAAACAAAGATGAATAAAAATCTACTCATAGGAGGGGAAACACAGAGATGAGAGACCTCCTGAATGCACTTTATTTAGTTATTTTGATTGCAAAATTATATAAAACGTTTATAGGCTTCATAAGTAAAAACACAAGTTTAAATCAAGAAAATAAAGCAATTCCTAAAATTTTAACATAAATGGAAGCAAATGAAGGTAACTATATTTCAAGGCGGGGACATAAAACACACACAGAGAACAATTATCCCAGTGACTTTTAATCATAGCATTTTGTTTGTGTATCTCATGAAATATATCAAAGGTCAAAACAAAACAGCAAATAAAGCAAATGTATTTGTAGTTTCAAAGTAACAATATGTTATTGTTACTAGCAAAAACATTAATGTAATTATCCAACAACATATATAAAAACCAAGATTCTTAGGATAAGAGAAAAAGTATATAGGCATAAAATCAAATAAGTTAAATATACTTTTCCCCCAAATTACATGAATAATACTAGTATTTCTAATTAAAATTTAAGACGACAAGATTTAATTTTATTGCGTTACCGTTTGTCTGCTAGAAAGGCGAGAACCAATGATAACTCGGTAGCAATGGGTCCCTAAGTATCAGTTGATGCTAAGGAATTATGGTTAATTTTTAAAACAAAATCATAATACCATTATCTATTAGAATTACATAAATATTTACAGGTGAAATTATATGATGTCTAGGATTTGCTTTAATAAAGCAGTTTTTCCCTGAGATGTTTTAATCACTTAAGAAACAGGCCAAACTTAACAAATACTTAATGTAAAGGGGGCTTCTGTTAGTCTCATGTCCCAGCCGATAGAACTATGTGTCATGACAGGATCCAGAAGATTTTTTTAAACGGGCTTCATTCACAAGAAACTGGCACACCTGCTGGCTCTCCCACCCCCATTCTGCCTCTCTGAGGAAGAACAAGAAGGACAGTAAGGCTGAAGCAGAGCGAGGGAGGTGAAGGGAGTTAAGAGACTGGGTCAGATTCCAGGCACATTCATGCCTCAGGGCTTTGGGCTTTGCAGTGTTAAAAGGGTAGTCAGGAAGGTCTCTTAGAGAAGTGGCTCCATGCTTCAAAAACAAGGCAGGGAGAAAGTCCTGGAAACGTCGGGGAAGAGTAGGAGCTGGTAACACCCTTCCTCCAGCAGCTCCCTTCCTCCTTTCCTGGTTTATTTTACTCTAGATCATCTACGATCATCAAACATTTTCTATATGTTACTTTGTTTTGTTTGTGTTTCCCCTCAGTAAAATATACACTTACAAAGGAAGAGATTTTTGTTTGTTCCCTGCTGTGTCCCTTGCCCTGGGGTCTGGTGTGTAGGAGGCATCAAAATGTTTGTTGACTGAATTTTATTCACCTTGTTTGTATAACTGTAAAAGGCCACAGGCAGATTGTTAGTCCATACTATAGCTCTCTCACAAAGCAGGGCTGGAGGGTTGTATGTGACATGTGTGACATAGACTCAATGTCTGAATTTTAGAGAATCACAGATAAATGTGGAGAAAGAAGCTTAAAATTAGGAAATAATTGACTGAATCCTCAAAGTATGCTATATATAGCTTTTTTCTATATATACATATATTCGTGTGTGTGTGTGTGTGTTTTGTCATCTAAGATGGGGAGCTTATCACCTCTGCATGGATTAGCCTTTCACATCCTTCATAGTCTAAATAGTCCTTTTGTGAAATCACATAGTTCAACCAACTCACTTTTGGCAAGACAGTTTCCCAGAGAGGTTGCCCTGTTTAACCACTGCCAGAAAGAGAGTGGACACATCTTCCCTTGATGATTTTGCTCTCTTTCAAATGATCATGCCAACTGGCATATACAAAGCCAGCCTGGCTTGCTTCCTGCCAGCCTGTGGTCTGAGATCATGGTCTGTTTTCAGGTTCATGAACTGGAAGGTGAACTGGAGGGTGAAATCCGTCGCAGTGCAGAGGCACAGAGGGGAGCTCGCCGACTTGAGCGATGCATCAAAGAGCTGACCTATCAGGTACTCCAGGAAAGCACTCACTGTTTGTCTGGCTGGGCTCCATCGGGGAAAAATGGGTTCCTTCAAGCTGGAAATTGCCTTCTAGGTCTACTATATCCTCTTTCCATCTTTGCTCTCCCTCAGTGGTAGACATTGGCTCATCTTCCAGGGTCCCTGTTGCTATTAGCAGTTTGGGTTGGTCCCTTTTCAGAGCTTTCAGGAAGCCAAATATGAACAGCAGGTTGCAATTAGAAACAAAAAGCTATTTATACTGTCCTTATTTTTTCACACATAATGTCTGCAGCGCTTTCAGAAATATTCCTTCCTGTGAGAGGCTGAGTGAGAACAATGTGTAAATGAAGTGACTGGCAGAGGTTAGGGTGGCTCCTCAGCCAGCAGGTTACATGGGATGCTGACTAAATTGTAGCAGAGGACATTTGCACACTTATTTTCTTGTTGCACAAACACTCCAGGACTTCGAAGACTCTATTTGGTCCTGATGCCAGGTGGAAACATAGCAAATTGCTAACGAGAGGCCTGCAAAGCTTTCTGACTGTTTTCCTGTTGACTAACATTGGTCTCAAGCAACTAATTGAAAAGATGTGGGCAGACTTCTCAGCGGTAATTAATGCATTTCTAAAGTAATAATATAATCCCTCACTTCTTTTTGCATTTTCTAACCTTTCTTCCCTTTCCTTCAAATGGATAGACCAGAGATTCCATGATAGCAGAGGCACTGTATTATTTACCACTCTGGGGCCTAGTATCCTCTGGCACAGAGTCGGTGCACATATTTTCAGTTGCTGAAAACAGATGCCAAGGTCACTTTCCAGCCCTCTCCCACTGTACAACGTAGCTTATTCCAGTGAAGAGGCAAACTCATTCTAGGCTCCCGCTTTTACAGCAACTTTGGCAGCACGACAGCACTAACCGCTGGTCCCAATGCTGGTTCCTGAGGCTGCCCGGTTGGTTGTTTGGTTGGTTGTTCAAGACATCAAAGTCTTCTGCCCTTGCAGCCAGGAAGGATAGTGTTGACAAGAAAGCAGAGCACTTCAGAAGCATCATCTTGGGATAATTAAGATGAAATGAGCTACTTGCACAGCTCTTCTTTACTGGTACCTGGTTCTTCTCTAAGATCAGTTAGTCTGACGCTTTGTTAGACCAACGCTAGGTATATCAAAGGCCTGAGGAGTGAGCCTGTGGTATGTGTGGCTCAGGAAGTTCACACCTAGGGAACATGAAAGATGTGCTATCTACTCTTCTTTTGAGGGGGTTTGGGGAAGCATTGTGTTGAGCAAGTGAGATGTTGCTTGTTAATAAGGTCTGGGGTTTTTCTCTTTTTTAATTTTCCTGTTTCATTCTATAAATAACTTAATTATAGAACACTGAAGGTATTTTTTCTTTTCAGTTTTCGTCATCCCAAGAACTGCATTCTTGTTCTATTGTGCTAGATATTTGTTTCTCCATTGAAATAATCTTAGTGTTCTCCAGGTACTAGTATGGAGGTGTATTTCTTAATTTCTTCATGTGTCTACCCAATGTTTAGACTGTTTTTATTCAATTATGCAATGGTTTTCTGCCATCAAATCAGATAACACCTATTGAACACCTATTTTATGCAAATATCAGTCTAGACCCTTAAATCTAAAGAGGCATTAGAGAGCCCTCCACATTCCTTAATATCAATACCAGGTTTAGAAATTGAGTCTTCTCCTTTAACATCAAACTAGCCATCAGGACTATGAGACACAGTATTTTGCAATAGCACATCTGAAATACCAATTGAAAACGTCATTTTGAAAGAGATATATTTGCAATTTTCCTTTCCTAGGAAAAATACTCTGGGAAGATGCTACTACACTGGAAAGGGACTCAAGTGTGACCCCATCTGTACTAGCTCTATGGCCAGTCCCCACTGAGCATTTATCTTCCCCCGTGCGTCCATCTAGCATTGGAAACTCATCCTATTTTCTCTCTGGTGCCTAGAAAAATGTACTGTAAAGCAGGACATAAGATTAGAAACTTATAATTGTTATAAAAGATAAAGACAGTTTTTCTGCCCCCACTCTCCATCCACCTGCACCATTTTACCTTCTACTGCTTCCTATATTCAGGGATCTGTGTGTAGATGTTATTTAATCCTTACAAATCTAATTATAGATATAGCGTCTTCATTTTTAAAGATAAGGAAACAAAATTTGGTCTTGGGGGGTTCTCCAAGGAAACAGATGCAGGATGGAGTTAGAAGTATAAAAGATTCATTGGTGGTAACACCTGGGAAAGAAAAAGGGGAGAGCAAGCAGGATCAGGCAGAGAAAGCCTTCAGACCACAATGTAAGTCTGACATCTGTGAAAGGAAAGGATGAAGGAAGGATGATTGGCTAGAAGGAGCCTCATTGAAGTACATCTCAGAGCGAGTCTACAGCACAAATTGACTATACAAGAGTCCCACGTTGGGTGGAAAACGCCAGAGCCTAGTTACTTTACTGGGCCTGGTTATTCGTAGGGGCTGTGTGGAGCGTTTGATCTTGGTGTAAAACTATGGCATATCCCAAAGGCACTGCAATTGGAGGTTTCCAGGAAACGGTACTCCACACAGCCAAAAGGCAAGTTTCTTGAAGAGAAATTCAAGCAACACACAACTATGGTTACCATGGTTACTTAATGTCTGGGAGCTGAGATGTGGAGCCAGACCTGATGAAGGATTTACCTTCCCAAGTGGACGGGACATTATTAACATCAGCAGCTACTTCCGGATATTTGCACTTTTCTTCTGTGTGGCCTCCTTTACCATGCAGTAAATTTACTTGCTCAGTAAATTTTTTTTTTTTAATTTAGGATTTTATCTTTTTATTTTTATTTTTTATATTCTTTTGATTTTTTGAATTTTATAATAGTTTCAGGTATACAGTACAATGGTTAGACATTTATATAGTTTACGAAGTGATCCCCTTGATTACTCTATCACCCATCTGGCTCTACACATAGTTATTACAATACCATGGACCACATTCCGTATGCTGTATTCTATATCTCAGAGACTATTTTGTAACTACTTCAGCCCTTCACCTTGTTCACCCAGCCTGCCAACACCCTCCCCTCTGGCAGTCACCAGTTTGTTTCCTGTGTCTATGAGTCTGTTTCTGTTTAGTTTGTTTGTTTCATAGATTCTGCATGTAATTAGAATCGTATGGTATTTATCTTTCTATGCCTTATTTCACTCAGCATAATACCCTCTATGTCCACCTATGTCATTGCAAATGGTAAGATATCATTTTTTATGACTAAGTAATATTCCATTGTATATATGTACGATTACTTCCTTATCCAATCATCTATTGATGGGCACCTGGGTTGCTTCCATATTTTGGCTATTGTGAATAGCACTGCAGTGAACATACGGGTGCACAGATCTTTATGAATGAGTGTTTGGCTTTTCTCTGGATAATACCCATAAGTACAATTACCGGGTCAAAAGGTAGTCCTATTTTTAATTTTTTTTGAGAACCCTCCAAACTGTGCTCCATAGTGGCTGTACCAATTTGCAATCCTACCAACAGTGCACAGGGGTTCCCTTTTCTCCACATTCTCGCCAACATTTGTTGTTTTTTGATTTATTGATGATAGCCATTCTGGCAGGTGCGAAGTGATATTTCATTGTGGTTTTAATTTGCATTTCTTCGCTGATCTGTGATGCTGAGCATCTTTTCAAATGTCTATTGACCATCTGTATTTCCTCTTTGGAGAAATATCTATATAGGTCTTCTGCCCAGTTTTAAATTGGATTGTTTGTCTTTGGTTATTGATTTGTATGAGTTCTTTATAAATTTTGGATATTAACCCCTTATCAGATGTATGAGATGAATATCTTCTCCCATTCAGTAGGTTGTCTTTTTGTTTTGTTGATGATTTCCTTTGCTATGCAAAACTTTTTAGTTTGAAGTAGTCCTGTTTTTTGTTTATTTTCATTTCCCTTACCTGTGGAGATAGATCAGGAAAAAATTAATAGCAGTATCAGAGTTTATTGCCTATGTTTTCTTGAAGTTTTTTGGTTTCAGGTCTTACATTTAAGTCTTTAATCTATTTTGAATTTATTCTTGTATATGATGTAAGAAGGTGGTCCAGTTTCATTTTTTGGCACGTATCCATCCACTTTTCCCAGCACTATTTGCTGAAGAGACTGTCTTTACCGCATTGTAGATTTTTGCCTCTTTTGTCATAGATTAAATGACCGTATGGGCATGGATCTATTTCTGGGCTTTCTATTCTGTTTCATTGATCCATGTATCTGTTTTTATGCCAGTATCATACCATTTTGATTACCGTAGACTTGTAGTATAGTTTGATATCAGGTAGCATGATACCTCCAACTTTGCTGTTATTTCTCAAGATTATTGTGATTATTTGGGATCTTATATGATTCCATATAAATTTTTGAATCATTTGTTCAAGTTCTGTGTAAAATACCTTGGTATTTTGATAGGGATTGCATTGAATCTATAGTTTGCTTTAGGTAGTATAGCCATTTTAATGATATTGATTCTTCCTATCCATGAACACAGTATATACTTCCATTTACTTGTATCTTCCTCAGTTTCTTTTTCAATGATTTATAATTTTCTGAAAACAAGTCTTTTACCTTCTTAGTTAATTTGATTCCCAGGTATTTTATTGTTTTTGTTGCAATTGTAAATGAGATTGTTTTCTTAATTTCTCTGATAGTTTATCATTGGTATATAAAAATGCAGCCAACTTCTAAATATTAATTTGTATCTGTGACTTTACTGAATTCATTTATCAGTTCTAACAGGTTTTTGGTGAAATCTTTAGGGTTTCTATATATAGTATCATGTCATCTACAAATAATGACAATTCTGCTTTTTGTTTTCGATTTGGATACCTTTAATTTCTCTTTTTTTGTTTGACTGCTGTAGCTAGAACTTCCAGTAAATTTGTTTTAAGTAATTCTCTCTTGGTTTTAGAACATTTTATACACACAATTCTATGAATCTTTAAATTTCTTAAACCTGATGGGTAGAGGGGTAGGCAAGTGAAAACAGGAAAGAGATTCTTTTAAAAAATAGACTTGTCTCATTTTTCCTAACCAGGTCCCTGCCTTCGTAAGCTTAAAATCAGTAATTATTTACTGTCGGATTTACTTTAAGATTGGGTAGGAAGGGGCATTCTAGGCAATAGAAACAGCTTGGTTGAATCTACATTTGTTTGTTTGATTGATTGAGTATAGATATAATTGACATATAACATTAGTTTTGGGTGTTTAGCATAATGATTTGATGTATGTTTACATTGTGAAATGATTATCACAAGTTTAGTTAACATCCATCACCACATATACTTTTTTCCTTGTGATGAGAACTCTTAAGATTTATTTTCTTAGCAACTTTCAAATATACAAATAGTATTGTTAACTATAATCACCAGGCTATACATTATATTCCCAGCACTTATTCATCCTATATCTGAAAGTTTGTACCTTTGGACCACATTCACTCATTTTTCCAAATGCTATATCCTCCTGTTGAATTGACCCCTTTGTCATTATATAACATTCTTCTTATTACAGTCTGTCTTTAATAAGTCTATTTTTGTCTGATATAAGCAGAACTACCTCAATTTTATTTTGGTTTCCATTTGCATGGAATATCTTTTTTATCTCTTCATTTTTATTCTGTGTGTGTCCTTACACCTGAAGTAAGCATCTTAAAGGCAGCAGATATGGGTCTTGTTTTTTTTTTTTTAATCCACTCAACCACTCTGTCTTTAGATTGAAAAATTTAGTCAATTAACATTTAAAGTAATTATTGATAGAATGTACTTATTGCCATTTCATTAATTGTTTTCTGGCTGTTTTATAGTTCCTTTGTTTCTTCTTCTCTTGTTATCAGTGATTTGATGACTTTCTGTCATTGTTTATTTAGATTCCTTTCTTTTTTATCTTTGTGTATCTACTACAGTTTTTTTGCTTTATGGTTACCACGAGGCTTACATAAAACCACCTGCATTTAAAAATCTATTTTAAGTTGATAACAACTTGAGTTTTAAAGTATTCTTAAGCTCTACATTTTTACTGTCCCCCCCACCCCACCATTTTTTGATGTCACAATTTACATTTTTTTATTTTGTGTGTTCATTAAGACATTTTTGTATTTATAGTTATTTTTACTATTTTTGTCTTTTAATCTTTATTTATAAGTGATTCACTCACCACCATTACATTAGGTTATTCTGAATAAATTATGTGTTTATTTTTGCCAGTGAGATTTATACTTTCATGTTTTCCTGTTAATAATTAGTACCCTTTCATTTCAGCTTAAAAAGTCCCTATAACATTTCTTGTACAGCTGGTCTACTGGTGCTGAATTCCTTCAGCTTTTGCTTATCTGGAAAATTGTTTCTTTTTCCTTCAATTCTGAAGGACAACTTGCTGGGTATTCTTTGTTGACAGTTGTTTTTCTTTAGCACTTTGAATACACTGTGCCATTCCCTTCTGGCTTAGAAAGTTTCTACTGAAAAACCTGCTGAAGGTCTTACAGGGGTTCCCTTCTGTGTAACAAGTTGTTTTTCTCTTGCTACTTTCTAAGATTCTCTCCTTGTCTTTAACTTTTGACAATTTAATTGTAATGTGTCTTGAATTTATCTTATTTGGAACTAACCCTCTGGGCTTCCTGAGTCTGGAGGTCTGTTTCCTTCCCCAGATTAGGAAAGTTTTCAGTCCCTTTCTCTTTTTCTCTAACACCCATATAATGCAAATGATGGTCTGCTAGGTGTCGTCTTATAAGTACCTTAAGCTATCTTCATTTGTTTTTATTATTCTTGCTGCTCTGATAGAATGAATTCTACTGCTCTGAGTCAACAAATTTTTTCCTTCTGCTTTCCTTGTCTGCTGTTGAATCCTTCTATTGTATTTTTCAGTTCAGTTATTCTTCATCTCTGTGCTTTCTGTTTGGTACATTCTTATATTTTCTACCTCTGTTGAAATTTTTACTTTGTTCATTCATTGTTCTCTTGAGGTTGGCAAGCATCTTTATGACCATTATTTTGAACTCTTTATCAGGTAAATCACTTACTTTTGTCTTTTTCTGAGGTTTATTTTGTTCTTTCATTTGGAACATGTTTAGTTTCTTCATTTTCTTGACTCTTTGTGTTCGTTTCTATGCATTAAATAAAACAGCTACTTCTCCCAGTCTTGAATGATCTTGCATAGAAAATGATTATTGTTCAACCCTGCCCTAGCTCTTCATTGTCTCTGAAATCTTGTTATTGTCCAAGTAGTATTCTTTGTATTTAGTGGCTCCTAGTAATTGAGGGTATCCAAAACCTATCAGTGTCCCAAATGGGAGGATCTCAGTCACTACCTAGGTGCAGGCTGATTGGAAGCTGGACCTTCAGGAAAGAGATTTAAAAATATACAAATATAACTCTTTCAGGGGAAGACTGGGAGATGAGCATTTCCCTCTTATTCCTCTGCACTGAGCCTTGGGGTGATAGCCAGATGAGAACTGTTTTCTTTGTTATCATCCCATTGAACCCATGAGCAAAAGCCTTGCTGGCCACCAGAGCCAGGCTATCAAGATATATGTTCTCTGCACAGCAGCCATAAAAGCCAGGGCACCAGACATGTGCACAAGCTTCTCAGAGATACCAGCAACCTGAGGTGAAATAGGTTGACAGAAAGAAGATTGCACCTACCAGCCTACACATCTTTGGAGAGAATTGCAGTCAGCCCCTTGATACCTGTTAAATTAGAAGCCTGCCCCTCAGGCCACAGTTACTAAGATAAACAAATAGGCCTCTTTTATGGAAAGACTGGTTATTTGTTTGCTGCCTCTGTGTTATGTCTTGTGATACTGGCTAAACCTATATAAGAGAAAACAGGAAAGGGAGTTGTGGGAAAACAGGAAGTGAAACTTGAAGTGGATGGGCTTTGTGGAAGGCAATGAGAGGTCAGTGGAGAGACCATGAAAGCCACCAAAGAAGTTGATATTTATGAAATAGGAAAGAGCTGGGAAGAAATTTGAGCAACAGTGGTTGGTCTTGATAAAATCAGTATCTCACCCATCGGCTGATTGACATACTTTACTTTTTGGGGAAGGTCAACAGCCCCAGTGTGGAGAAACTCTAGCTTAAAGGATGTGGAAAAGGTGGGGGGCAGGGGATGGGGGACATGCAGAGCCTTACCTACCTTCCTGCTTCTCCCCTCCTCAGATTACCCAAGGCTCCACAGACCACAATTGAAAAATACTGTCTCTCTAGATTTCCTTTCTCCAGCCCAAGCTTGGATTGCAGTGGAAGCAATGAGAATGCACACAAGGATCTCATAGCCTATGAAATTTTCTCTCTCTGCTGTTGTCCACACCAGAAAACTTTCCTATTCCATTAGCCCAAAACCAAGGACAATTAATTATAAAGGGCAAAGGAAGAGTTGATTTGATTATGGGAAGGGGCACGACTGAGAAACCACAGGCAGATGTCGCTTGGGTGGGGAGGGCTGCACACCAAATTAACTTCTATTTTAGCAAGAGCTGGGAGTTCTGTGATGGATCAGGAGAAGTGACTCTCATTGTTTAGAGCTGTGTTTATTAATTCCTTGGAACTTGAGATGAGTTAAACCCATTTTTCAAATCATAATTCTAATCTGGTGTTTAACAAAGTTTCCTTACTCTTATTTCCTCATGTGAGCTACTCTCAATGAAGACTGCTGGATCCTTCAAATCATTTTCACATACATACTTTTGCATTTCAGGCAGAGGAAGATAAGAAAAATCTGAGCAAGATGCAGACTCTGATGGATAATCTTCAGCTAAAACTGCAAAACTACAAGCAGCAAATTGAGGCAGCAGTAAGTGCCTGGGGCGTTTGCAGCCTTGTGGATTTCCCAGCCATTGTTTTCCATTAATGGAGATGTGTGGCCCTGAGCTAGGGAGCAGCTTGTCAGAGAGAACCAGCTCAGCTTAAAATCTGCTCATTCTGCGGTGTTTTCTCAAACTGGAATTATCATCCATGGTAAAAATGTGTGCTACTTTTCCCTTCAGGACGCCAGAGCACTCTCCTTCCACCTTGTGATTATACCTAAACATGTGCACTGCAAGAAATGAGCCAAGTAAAAGCATGGAATTAGTAGAGATGGCAAAATTTGGGTTGGGTAATCACCCTGGGGCCTTCATCACCCTAAAACCTTGAGTGAGCATAAATGAAATTCATAGTCCTTTTTCCTGATAAGCCCGGACAAGACTGTACACAAAAACACCATCACTTGAAATGTATCTGTCAGTCTTGGATTAGTATCCATAGCTACATGAAATGTAATGGAGAAGTGCCATATATTATTGGCTTTCGCCTAAAAATATATCTTGAGGGATTTTGAATTATTTAAATGATTTGGGCTAAAAACATTTATGTCTAATAATTACCTGTTGACCCATATAATTGTAAAGACAAGCCTCCTCTCTCCAGAGGTAGAATTACATGTTGAACTGATTAGAAAACAACCAACCATGGTTATTCTATCACATACCAAATCTGTAAAAGCTGGACTACATCCAGTTGGTGGAAAGTGCCAACCATATTCTAAATTTCCAGGGAGAAACAGTTATAAAAAGATCTTGTGCCTGGTGGAAAGTCTGAATCCCTATATGTCATGCCGAAACATGATATTCCACTCAATACCTAGAAGTTTAGATTCCTTTCGCACATTTTTCAACTTTCTTATGTCAAAGCAGAAAAAATATGACTATGTAGGTACAGGGATTTTTTTTTCCATTTTTTTTTATAGGAAGCACAAGCCAATCAATATCTTTCCAAGCATAAGAAGCAACAACGTGAGTTGAACGAAGCTATGGAAAGGGCAGAGATAGCAGAATCTCAAGTCAATAAACTCAAGATTAAAGCAAGAGGGTTTGGAAAAAAGGTATTTCAAATATTCAACTCTGTTCTCTTAAAGCATGCATGTATAGGGCTCATAGCATAACATGGATCAGTATAACAAGAAATTTCTTGTTTTTCTCTTTAAAGGTTTTTAAAAAGTAACACCAAAAAACAGGTTCTAATAAAATATTCCCATATTTACTAAATTCTACTTGTCCAGGTAGTAAGAAGTGTTAAGCACTGAGTGGGATGCGTACTGTATTTATACTTCTCAAATGCTTAATTCTACGTTAACTTGCAGGTTCTGAGCTCCAGGGCTTAGATTTATTTATATAGAATAGTCTGGAGCCCAGGGAGCAAAGATGATTTTAAAAGCACAGATGGATCTGCTTGAAATTCTAAGTGGAGTGTTTCTGTGATAGATAAGTACGTGACTTTGTACTATGTCAACATGGAGACCTGGGGGCACAGGTTTAAAACTGAGGCAGTGGAGGAGAACAAACGCAAGAGTCCTGCTTTCTAGTTTTCTGCCCTAAAACAGAGAAAAAGGAACTTTGTACATTTCTGTGATCCATGAAACTGCTGTTCTGCTCCAGTATTAGAGGCTGCTGCCCTAATTTTCCTGGCAAAGTGGCAGAGGGACAAAGAACACCAAACTGCAGGCTTGGCAGGGTCAGTGTCTTAGTCTATTCAGGCTGCTATAACAGAACACCAGATACTGGGAGTCTTACAAACAACAAACATTTGTCACAGTTCCAGAGCTAGGAAGTCCAGGATCATGGTCCTGGTAGATTCAGTTTCTGGTGAGGGTCACTTCCTCAAAGATGGCCCTATCCTCACTGTAATCTTACATGGTAGAAAAGGGAGAAGCTTTCTGGGGTCTTTTTTAAATGAGGGCACTGATAACATTCATTAGGACTCCAACATCATGACCTAATCACTTCCTAATACCATCACCATGGGTGTTAGGATTTCAGCATATGAATTTTGTTTTTGGCAGGGGACACAAATATTCAGACCATAGCAGTAAGGGTAGCCTTAGATTCCTACTGAGATTTTCCCAGGAACAGTTTTTAAATGAGATCTGACTTTAGGAGACGCTAACCAAAGGAGATTGAATACTCTTTAGAGAACGTCTATAAAGCACTTAGCACAGTGCCTAGCACAGGTAGACATCATCATTTCTTTTTTTAAAATTTGGTATATGCCTGATCCTCTTATTTATTATAAATGAATTACTCATAACCCTGCAAAATGAGTAAAGAGAGTTGCCAGTAGTAAACACTACCTTCAGTGAGGTCAAAAGGATCTCTTTTGAAGGAGAGACTAAAAATTGGTATGGTGAATATATTTAGAGCTAAAATAAATATGAGAAGCAGGAGTCATTGGCAAACTCCAGAGATTTCTTACTGATGCCTACAAAGCTGTCTCAAGGATAAGGCCTACATGGAGAGGTCCAGTTAAGTGGTTTGAACTCTGGCATCAACTTGTGGAGGTTATGGCATTGGATTTGGGGTCTTCTGTGCACAGCCTGCCCAGCAACCCCATTTAACGGATTGTTAGGGAAATGTCTCATGTGCCACAATCACACTCAGCTGCGGGAGGTTGAAGGGTCTCCAAAACAGATGTAAAGTATTAGACTTGGTCACAGTTGTTTCCAACAAAGAATAAAATGAGCAAAGCAGAAACTACTTGAGAGGCGAGGGATAAATAGAAAAGCGTCCTTGGCAGTACAATGACGAATTGTTTCCCATTCATAGGAGGAAAGCCTGAAAATCTCTCAACTGTCATAAAGCAGAGAAAAAGGTTTTCTGATAGAATTGTGTGTTGGGGCTGTGGCGCAAACTGGTGGTGTGGCTACAGAAGCTGGTGGAGAGGGCGCTGCCTTCACTGGCACGGGGAGGCTGGTGGAAAACTGAGAGTGACCAAGCACACCTTTGGGGTGAATTACCGGTGGGTGTCTGCTTTCTATAATGCAGATAATTGCCCCAATTCCCTGCCTCCCTTTGAGCTAGTGAAGAGTTGGCTAAGGCCTGCTTACCTCTGGAAAGGACTGGCTTGGTTCTGGGCATGCGTTCTGCTCCACTGATGAAAGTCTCAAGAATCTCATAGGATACACTGATATTCTGTTTTTCAGGTTCAAGAAGAATAAGCAGTCCTTGCTTTTGAAGGACAGTGGCTGGAGAAGTACAAGGACTGTTTTATTTTATGGCCAAAAAGTTAAGTTGCATTTGAAACAAGCAGAAAAAAAAAAAACAAAAAGACGTTTATGTAGTGTGAAAAGCAGTATAAACAAGGTAATTAGAAAAATGTAATAATTGCTTCTAAAGTTAATGGAGATTTCTTGATCTTCGAATATAAGTAAACATTTCACATGAAAGATTAAAACAGATGCAAAACTTTTTAAAGGTTAAAAAATGAATTAATACTTGTTCTTTGTCCATATTGCCCCTTAATAAGTAATATTCATAGAATATATCCTTACACAAGTTATTGTCCATGAAAACTAGAGGAAGTTGGTAAATGGTTATTACTGAAGTTATGAACTTTGCTTGACTCATCTCTAATCCATAAATCTATATTTTTAGTGACTAATAGTGGGAATTGATAAACTTAGCACTGTGATTTACATATAATAATGGTTAAGCAGTTTGAACTTGTAGATAAAACTGTCCTAATTGATACACATGTAGGCTACATGCTGGTGCAGACTTTAAACACTGAAGCAAATTCTCACACAAGACATTCAATCAGGGATGGGTGGTATTGTGCCAGTTTCCCTAAGCTGGAGGTGTGTTTCTCAGAATTCCTTTCTGTGTGGTTCTGGACTGGAGAGAAAGTTGCACCAGGTTTGAGAGAGAGGAGCAGCTGTTTATTTTATGCTCAAAAGGTCAGTGCCCAGGCCAAAAATGTTAGCTAGTAGAGATCAACATCAGCTCCTCCAGTCCCTGTCCATTTCCAAAAATGTTAGCTAGTAGAGATCAACATCAGCTCCTCCAGTCCCTGGCCAGGCATGTGTGTGGCTACATGGCAGTGGGCACCAGCTTCCTTGCAGGTCACTCACGGCATGGATGTTAGAGGGCCCAAGACAAGATTCTAGTTCATCCTCATTCCATGTCTAACCCTCCTCCTTGACCACTGGCACAGCCAACCTGGAGTGACTTCAAGCCTAGCACCAGATGCAGAGAAGACAGCCTGGCACAGACTTCACCAGTGCCCACAATTGCGTGAGGTTGAATTCGTATGATAAATCCTTATTTTCTGTCATTCTTAGCAGTCTGTCTCTCTGATCCAACCCTGAATCCTAATTCAGGGGCTCAGCAGTGTTGAAAGATCCAAGTTATTCCTTGTCTGCCATCCTCAATGTCTTGGCTTTCATTTATAATTTGTTATCATCATCATTGTAAGAGGATCACAGAAATTCTGAACATATTCTCCTTGCAAAGTGTCCCATGATCCTTTGTGAAGGTTTTCTTTGCAATGGCATCCTTAATACTTTACAGTTTATGAAAACCTGTCACAACATTGTAGCAAATAGAGTCAACAAAAATATGTGACTGTCAAGTTAAGGCCAGCTGATAGAGAAAACCGGACCAGGTGGCATTAACATGTAATTTAGAGTTGTTTTTTCCTATAAACTATAGGGCAAATTTTGGCTATAAACTGATTAAAATTAAAGGATATAGATCAAGTCAGCTGCACTATCCATTCTCTTGCATAAAAATTTATTAGAATACTGATATGCAATACGACAACTGAGCCAGAAGAGTGAATCAGATTATCTTCAGAGGAAGGGTCACTCGGCTATGCAAACCTGGTCGTGAAAAGTATAACCCAACTCCACAGATGTCAGTCCTCAGGTTGATAGGGCCTTTTGTCCTAGATGGTCCTGGTGATACTGATATTCTTCTTTGAGTTACTAAGACTCAGCATACTAAATCTAATTGGATAAACTGATGTGACCATTCATGTAAAATTGGCATCTAATACCTTAGCAAATTAACTACCTTGGTTTCCAGGCTCTGGTTTTCCACCTTTTCTCTAACATGACTTCTCCTACCTGCTCTCTCACCCATTATTGATCAGATGTTGAATCAGTTCATAATGAAAACTTCACAGTAGCCTCCCCAGCTGATTGCAGCAACAATGTAAATGAATGAAGGTTCTCTTCTGAGGTGAACAGGAATCCTTGGCATCCAGGCATTTATAATCTTGATGCAGGTAGGGGGTCAGTAAATGATGTTTAGGTCATGAAAGTGAACACGATTCTGGAAAAGAGCATATTTATAAGTCTTCGTGATGGTAGAATTGTCTGGTCCTGGCAAGCCAGTGCTGGAATCCCAGGGAAGGAAGGGGAGATGAAATCACTGGATGTTAGGACTGTGACAGCAGATCGTAAGCATCATTGTCTTTATTTTCTGTACTGGCCAGCTGTTCTGAAAGAACCTAGAACCCCCCCAAAAATAAATAAAAGTGGTTATTCTGACATAAACAGCAGCCATTTAGGGTCCATTTTTTTAAGTGTTGGATGACAGTAGTGTTTTGGTGTTTGGGAGGGAGTAGCTTTAAGTTATTGTTGCATCAACAGTCAGATCCATTACACTTATAAAAGATGTTCCTAAGTTTTAACAAGTGGAAAAATAAGTTTACCCCACTCTTGGTTCTCATTTATATTCTGATTAATGGGACTTATAAATAATAAAAAGTATACAACAAAAAGGAAATATACAAACTATCATTTGTAAGTGAATTATCAGTCCTCAAGGAACCTAGAAGTGGCTTAAAAAGTATGAAAGGTTAGCAGTCTGAGTTTGGGCAGAAAATGCAGTCTGCTTTTCTACACTTTATTATATCCTTCCACTTCTATACATCATACCCATAGCACCATTCGAGATCCCTACAAATAACAATGGGTAACGAGAAGAGCAACCGCTTATTTAAGCTAGTAGAGCTTGTTTAATTATAGACATTGGGAAAAGCCTAATTGTATTTTTTCCTGTTATATTATCCTGTAATCCTTCCTGCTTTTTTCCTCTACAGAAGTCTTGAATGACAATATGTGAATCATAGTCAAAATTTCAATTACCTCTTTACAGTAGCATTTTTATACTATAAATGATTTGATAAAAGAAATGTCTTACTATGTTTTCTTCCTTATCAGCACTGATAGCTCTCCCATCAGTAGAGACAGTACCCCTTTCTATAGGAAAGACAGAGAAGAAACTTTAAAAAAAAAACAAAACCCTCTTTGCAAACACTCAAATTCTCCCTTATTCCTACCTCAGTATCTAGGGAGCCTCAGAGATATGGCAGTTCTGTTCCAGACCACCATAATAAAGTGAATATTGCAGTAAAGTGAGTCACACAAATTTCTGGGTATCCTAGCGCATATAAAAGTTATGTTTACATTATACTATAGTCTATTAAGCGTGCAATAGCATTATGTCTAAAAATTAATATACATGCTCTAAAAAAGCTTTATGGCCTTCAAGCAAGTTATAACCTTTATGCTGGTGGAGAGTCTTGTCCTAGTAATATCAAAGATTGCTGATCACAGATCATCATAACAAATGTAATGATGAAATAGTTTGAAAGAGTGGAAGAATTACTAAAACATGACGCATGAAGTGAGCAAATGCTGTTGGAAAATGTTGCCAATAGACTTGCTTGTTGTAAAAAACAACATCTGCAAAGCACAATAAAAGAGTGTGTGCCTGTAATTGTTATTAGAATAACCCTAGTTACACCCCCTTGTCATATCTTTCTTCCCACAAACAGCATTAAAAATGCATTTAGTGTATAAATACCTCATTAGAAACAAATAGCAGTAAATTCTTATGACTGACCTATTCAGGTGCTCCAAAGTGGAGATAAAAGCAATTCGACCAGGCCAGGAATTCCTGGCTCTTTAGGATTGTTGGCCTGATTCCTACTGTTAATGGAAAATACCAGCCAAGGAGGTGATGGTGAAGCTGAGAATGGTGGTTAAGGAAAAAGAGATAAAATGTCATTTCTCAAGAAAGGCCTTTCTTCTGGGTCTTGCTAAAATCTAGAATAATTTATATGTATCCTAGACTAAGGGTATTATTTTAAAACAGAACAGAAAAGGAGAACCATAATCATATGAAAGTACAACCAGGGACCTGGAGGTAAGTGAGGTTTGTGGCTTTTATAGAACAGCCTGAAATATATTTTCATTCCTTCTGACTACATAACTGTAGAACACTTTTTAAAAATTGGTCAGTACTCTGACATTGTTTTTGTTGATATCTCCTGACTGCTACTCCAGAATCAGAATCCATCTTGCTCTCTGCTATGGGAAGCTGACCTGGATGGGTTCCATCTGCAGATCATCTCTTCCCTCTGGCTTGGAGGTGGGATTACAGGGAGAGAAAAGCAAAATCAGCTATTTATTTGTCCAGCTCCTTCCCTGTAAGGTCACCTTGGTCTAGTTGCGTGAAGGTCACTCTCCTTATAAGACAGCTGACTTTATGGAACTCTCCCCTTCCAGCTTTTGAAATCTGCTCCCTCTCCTTGTCCCTCAAGTTCAGTTTTCTTTATTCAGCTGCTCCCAGCTCTGGGTGTATGGGGTGGAATGCACTATCTTCTGTATCCCCCTTTGTACAATTTTGAATGTGCTAGGCATTTTCTGTTAGGACCTGACCTATGCACACTTCCAGCGTAGAAACCAACCTGTTATTTTTGAGTGTTATGTAATTTGAACCTAATCCAATCACAAGTATCATTATATTAGGTAGGGGTACATTTGGGGGACAAATTAGACTTCCTGTGACCTACCATCTTTTCTACTTCTGGCTAAAGGACAGGAATAATGGTAAGAAGACTAGCATGCCTATTAGTACAATCACAGGGCTAAACCTGGTAAAACTCTTGCTCCCAGTCACCCCTGAAATCTTACTTTCAATAATAGTTTCTTCTATGACCAAATCTAACTTTAGCAGGGGCAACTGGCAGATACGAATGAGAAGAAGAGACATGGGACCTATTTTAACCTCCCAGACACTCAGAGCCTTCTTATAGGGAATATGAAAAAGGGAGAGCTTCTTGGGGCCTAGATCTACATTTGCCATGAGTCAGCAGAATCCTCTTAGGTGGCATATGTAAGTCTGTTTCACACACCTACTTAGCATTTGAGTTAACTTCTTGCATTCTAGGTGTCTCAACTGTAAAATGTGGGAATACGTTTTTTTCCTAGATTTAATCCTATTCATAAAAGCAAAGTATTTTAAGAAGTAGCGTGACCATGGCATTCTAATGTGTTGTTTTAAATAACAGGTTTGTTGAAGAAAATTTAGAAAAGTTTTTTTTTTTTTTAATTAAAGGATTAAAATAAAATCGCCCATAAAGGACAATACTATTTTGTGCAGTAGTAACCATAGACAAAAGTCGAAAAAGAGAAAACAGAGCCCAGTGACTTAAGGAAGTCCAGACATAATAGAAGTACCTGGGAAGGTGAGTGGTGGAGAGGGGCCAATCTCTCTCCAAAGGCAACCATTTTTAAAGCTTTGGATTATTTCTTTTTAGCTATTTTTTTTTTAATGCAAGATAGTTGGAATCATCCTAGATATTATTGCACTGCCAGATTTTTCTCTTTTAGTAAAAACAAAACTTAAATAACACGTGATATCCAGTTAATTTACTCAACCCTTAATTATTTATTGAAATATAGGAAAACTGGAAGTAATGGCAGTGTGCAGCAATGCATGTGCTTATATATAACTTGGTGTGTGTCTGACCACTTAACTCAGAATAAATTCCTAGAAGTAGAATAGTTAGGTGGAAATGTGGGAGCATTTAAAAAAGATTTCTCATAAATTTTACAAATGACTCTCCAGAAAATTCAGATCTGTTTTCATGCCTAGAAGCAGGGTAGGTATATAGCTGCATGTTGTCTTTGATACCCCTCTACTTGAACACCCAGGATAGAACCCAAATCTTCCATGAGGCATTACCTATGATGAAGTCACCGCGTCTTCTTAATTTGACTGTGTAAAATATCACCAAAACCAAAATCACCAAAATCACCAAAAGCAGAATAATCCAGGGAGCTATGCTTTGACTTGGTTCTAAATAATTAAAAAAAAAAAAAGTATGTGGATGGGTGGGTAGAGTATGTTTACTATTTTAAAAAACTACTTGTTTCTGCCTTCTGGGTGGCAGGCAAATATCATATTAGTGAAAACACTTTTCATAATGAAAAGACCCATTAAAGAGCCCTGTCTGGATCACAGCATTTCTCAGGAGCATAAATAATACTCCCAGTCTCAATGTCTCTATTGTGGGAAACCTGAAAAAGCTATAATATTAACAAATTTGGCTCTTCGTAGGGTTGGGAGTCAGAAGAAAAAAAGATCTGAAAATTTGAGAAGCAATGGGTCTATTATGCATTTTAAGTTTCCCTTGTTATATGTTGTAATAAGAGAATGAATACACTTTTACAAAGGAATAACTATGATTATAAACTAGCCGCAGTCCAGCGTTCTCTTTGGGGGATGAAGGGAGGGTGCAGTTCACTCCTGGCTTGGAGAAGCCAGGGTCCTAGAGAAATAGTGAGGATAAGTGCAGAGGTGATGAGAAGGCCTAAGAAAGAGCCATGGTCTTGAGTGGAGGTGACAGGCAATTACAGGGAAAACAGTGCTTGGAACTCCTCAGGAATAACAGGAGAAACCTGAACATTTCCCAGAATCTTGGTCGGAACTAGAATCATAATTAATATTAAAAGAAATGGGGACCCCCAAAAGGCAGAGACTTGGAGATGTTGAGAACCAAAATCATAACTTGCTAATCTTATGATCTATATTCTACCAAAGAGTGGGGAGCACACATTAGAGCACAAAGCCCAATTCAAGGGAAAAAAACGTTTATGGTTATTCTTTAAGTACAGCTCAATTTTTAAGAACATACTCTTAAAAATATTTTACAACCAATAAAACATTAACCTCTCCATATATCTGTGTCATTCTGAATTCTATACCCATGTAAAGAAGGAGCAATTTAGAAATGTTACTTTCTAAAGTGTTTTCACATGCATATTTTTCCTCCTGAAGAAAATCCTGCAAAATATAGCTGCTTCTTTATCTTGACCTTCAGTTCTCCTACCTGTAAAGAGATTTGCCCAAGGTCTCATATTGATTTAGCAGCAAAACTTAGGAAGATTTAATTCCATTCAATTCGGGGCAACCTTTATTGAGCAGATCTAGACTCTAGGAATCATAAGCACCCCTACCTGGTCTTCCTTTTCAAATGTTAAAGTATCTCATGGACAAGGCTACAAGTAGGAAATTGCAATTCAGAATAGAAAACCAAGTTTCCTTGAAAGGGTAGCGTACAGGGTGCAGGACTATTTGCCCTGTTCTCTTCCCTGCTGGGGTAGCTCCTGCTACAGACTTTTTCCTGGAGGAAGTTTGAGCAGATCCACCTCCATTCTCGACTGGCCAGGGATTGCTTGGGAATGAGAGATTCTGAAACGCTCTTCTTTGTCAGAGATAAATTAGTCCTGATACGTCCTTTTGTGCAAACTGAAAACTAGATCTTTGCTTAGAAAGATAAGCTATATGTATAGTCTTCAGACCACTTCTTCCTGATTATTTTTCTACACTCCAAAATGAATCCAACATTTAAAAAACAGGATGTAAGCTTAACTGCTTTTTACATAAACGGACACTCCTATTTTGGAGGAAAATAGGAGCTTCAAATACATCCTAGTTTTTGGTACTCTCAAAGTGTCAGCTCTTCAAAGGAAGTGTTCTTTCTCAGTGTCTAGCAGACCACTCAACCTAAAGAGAACTCTGTGTTCTTATTCCCAAATCTCACCACACAGCGTCACCAAACCTCCAAATGTTATTCATAATGTTTACAACTAGAATGATAGTTTTTCCAAAACATATTACACTGACTCAAATATATATCTTTAATGAATAAAAAAAGAGGTGTCATGGTCTCCTGTGATGTCAAGTTGATAGTTTAAGGATAAGGGGACCAACCAACCCACCTAAAAAGTCAACTTCATGAGTACACATTCTATGACTCTATGGATAGAGTCTAGAACTATTTTATGTATATATGTATATATGCATCTAAAAAATTTTTTTAGGCGAGGCAACACTTGGTTGACCTTACAGATTGAAAGGAACTTGTCAGCTTACAATCCCTTATTTTTTTTTATTTATTTTTTTACACCTACAGCACCTGGTCTTCCTAGGTAGTCTCCCATCCAAGTACTAACCAGGCCCGACCCTGCTTAGCTTCCGAGATCAGACATCGGGCTTGTTCAGGGTAGCACGGCTGTAGACTTCTAGAACTATTTTAAATCAGTTTTGACATTTAACTATCAATAGAAGTAAAAGAAATGAGCTAATCAGTCATATACTTAGTGTTTTCAATGTCCTTTAGCGATTCCGCCAGATTCACAGATCATGCTTCCCCAGCATCCAGCAGAGTCCCAATTCTAACTTCCTACTGTGCCTCAACTCCCCAAACCCTGGGCCCTAAGGTACATATTAGGCACAAGGGTAAGCCAGGAATTGAAGGTGCTCAGCCTTCAAAAAATTTAAGTTCCCATTTCATTTCTGGAGCCTGGAAAAGAAAATTTTATGAATTTTCTTTTTTCCTCAATGCAGGACTTTTGCGTGGTGTCTACCATCTTGACCAGAAGTATCCCTGTAAATAACATTTTCAGAAATATTAATCAAAGGTATTTTTTAAATGCCAACCTGGTTTCCTCATTTAATATTTACAGCTCTACTACTATAGCCAAAACCCATTATCCAACCCGACTTGTAACTTACCTACATGCACTGTTTGGAAGGTGAGAGAAGTATATTTGCTTGAAGAAATATTGCATAAGTATTCCCCACTGTCTGAAGGACTAAGGTCCGTCAAAATCAAAGAGAAGTCACTTTGGTTTATTAGTTCGCTCCAAATAAGTCGGGGTTCATTGATAATTACATTTTGTGAGGAACTCAGAAAGTAAGCCAGGACAGAGAAAGTCCCACTTTTCATTATGGACCAAGTGACTACAAAGTCTTGATATGGTAGAAAAAAGTAGTTGGCAAGTTCGCATGAGAGTAAAACGTTTTCCCTTTGCATTTTATGAAGGCCATCTAACAACAGGATAGAAAAGGAAACATCAATGAAAATAAAATTTTCAAATGAATTTTTTAAGTTTTTAGAAATACTTTTGAAAATACCTTCTTAAAGAGCAATCAGGTATTTGTACTGTGAACTTTTTTAAAGGCTCCCACCAAGTTTAGGCCTTCATGGAGGCCAAAGCTTGAGCCAGCTAGAGAGAGGTGACACACCTGGGTTTTAACTCCTACAATCTGGCAGTGAGCACTCAAGCATGGACACTCAATATTCACATTGCTACCAGGCACCAACCTTTTAAATTCATTGTTCTTCTACTGACCTCTCAACTGCTGGTGTTTCCCAGGACTCCACACTTGTCACTCTATCTACTCCCTAGTAGTCTGTTACTTTAATGGTCTCGGCCACTTCTTAATTTTTCCTTCTGCACAAAGTCTCTTTCCTGCACATAAGAAGACATTTACAACTATGTGCAGGTAATCCCCCACTAAACTGAGCTCTTTTAGAGCAGGTACTCTGCTGCGTATTCTTGGCCCGCCCCTCCAGATCCAGCTGCATCTTGTCCTTCCTGTTCTGTACTTCTGTAGGCTGACCTCTGTGGACTACCATGGATTATTCTCTCTGGTTCTAGATTCACTTGCTTTCCAGTCCACCTGCAAGTGAGTGATGCCAACGCAGGCTATCTAAAATGCAAGTCCAGGATCTCTCTGATGTTTCCACCAATCCTCCTTAACAAGAGGTAGAAGGCCTTTCATCTGTTTTTTTGCATTCCTCTTCAGGCTTACCTTTTAATATTTAAGATTTGCCCTCAACCACTTAAACTTCTATAAGTCCAGTAATATTTGCTCCTCTGTGCTTTTGCACACATGTGTGTTTTACCTGGAATGCCTATGTTGTCCTGGAACTTCCTACTACTCTTAAAATTCTACCCTTATGCAACTTCCTTAAGCATATATTCTGTAACGACTTCATTCATACCCAATGACAGCGAACAGAATTAATTGCTCCCTTTGTATGCTAACTTCCTGGTTTAGTTTTATTTTTCCATGTCTCCACTAGATGCTGTGGATCCAGAAATAAGAGTCACATTCTTAAGTTCATGGTCTGAGAGCAACAACGTTTGGCACATAATAGAGCTTCAAGACAAAATAGCATGGAGCCTATAAGGACCTGTTGGTGCTTCACGATACTCAGTTCTGAATAAACATGATAAAATACAATTTTCCATAGAAAATATTTACAATTTAATTTTAACATTTTCAACCATTGCCCATGTTCCCATCGCTGCTTGGCTGATGAAAAGTGAACACTGTGAACCCATACCTTTAGCACTCGAATCATATAAAGGTGGTGAATCACTTATATTTTTAGTGTCTTCTTAGTGAGTGTTTTAAGAATATGAAACTCAGAAGAAGAAAAGACCAAAAAGGATAGTTAACCTCCACTTTCCCTATATAATGGAGATTTACAGAAAAATTTTGCTTTGCTTCTAATGAAATGTAAAACAATTTTCCTTGCTATTAGATAAGCAGTGTCAAATAAATATTCCTTCCCCTTAATCTTTTCTTAAATGGTAGCTTATAGAGATTGACCAGATTTTGGGTTGAAATAAATGAGAGGAAAGAATGTTAAAAACTGCTCATGCAATGATAGAAGTGTTGATAAAGATGAATTGGCAAATACTATGTGAAGAGACTAAAGACTAACTTGTTTAGTTGCAAGATTGCCAAGAATCAGAGGTGGTGGTGATCTGATAATACCCAAACACTCGTTCCTTCTCCTCTGATCTTTTAAAGTGCAATGCAAGTAGAAGGCACTCTTTAGAGGATGAACCATAGAGAAACACAGTAATACTAATGAATCGATTTGCTACTCTCCATTTCAAAAATATTTTCCTTCAACTCAAACACCTGGCAAGGTAAGGATTACTTACATTTTATCAATGAAGAACTCATGCTTGGAAGTAAGAACAATGCTTAAGGTAATACAGCCATAAACATTAGACCTGGGACTCTAGTCCCGTCTTCTAACTGTTGCAGTTACATTTATTTCTTTCTGTTATGTTCCTTTCTTTCCCTGTAAATCAATCCCTGTTCCCTCCCATCCTCTGACAGACACAGAAAGCCCCATGGAGCCTACCTTTCATCGTCCATCTCCCTGACCATGTTTGCTTCAGCAATGAATTTTCAATAGTACATTCATAAGTTGAATTTGATCCTGTAATATTTACTCTACTGTTAATACAAAAAGAACCAAAATCCCTGATTTCTTCTATATTGCTTTTGGAGATAGGTGTATTGTCCACTTCCCATGTGATAACTGGATAAGGAAAAACACGTAACACGCCACATATTAAGAAGCTGTCTGTGTTCCTCTTTTCATACTTGATCTTAGGTGTGACAAAAGCTATGGAAGAGAAAAAAAAGCACAAGAGGAACAGTTATCATTAGCTTCTTTTGAAGCCATCTGTGCAGAACATTTATTATAATACCCATGAAATGAAAAGCTAAGCTTTATGAGAAAAACTTGGCAGTTACTGAAAGGAAAAACAAACAAACTTAAAACCTTAAACTATAGCATCGTTATCTACAAGGGGAAAAAAGAACATTCATGGATACACAGCAACTAGTGACCTCAATTGTCTAGAAAGAATTCTAGGAAGGACTCTAATGGCTTCACTGAGCAACCCAAACATGGGTGTGAAAGTCTATAAACTAGAGCTCTTGCAGCATTGTGGACTCTTTGGGTACTGACACATAATTCTTAGATTTTTGAGTCAAGGTCTGAAGCAGCTAAATGGGACAGAGGGAGAAGAAATGAGTGCAGAATAAAATAGCCCATTAGAAAATGCCTCCCCCCAACCCCAATAAATAAATGAATCGATAAGTAAAGTTAATATGGACAAGAGATAAGTACAGTTGACTCTTGAACAACATGGGTTTGGACTGTGTGGGTCCACTCATATGTGGATATTTTTCAATTGCCCTGTGTAGTTCAAACCCTTGCTGTTTGAGGGTCAATTGGGTGTTGGAAATCCACATATGCAGAGGGCTGACTTAAGTTTTGGGCAGATTTTCAACAGCATGGACGATCAGTACCCCTAACCCCTGTGTTGTTCAAGAGTCAACTATATATATTAAAATTGTATTCATTTAGAAAACAGAAAAATGTAATTAAATCAATAATTCAATATTTTTAAGCTGTCACATTAGCAGAAAATTTTGAGATTAATAATGAATGCTGATAAGACTAAGGGGAAAATGGATACTCTTATACTACTGATAAAAGTAATGTATTAAAATCTTCCAATACTTTTTTTTCTGATCACTTATTTCCCTATATTAAGTGTAAGGATGTTCATCACAACTTTTTATGACATAAAACACTTGGAAATGCTTGAATATTTACTAATGGGGAATGGGTGTATCAATCATAGCATGTCTATACTATGAGATAATATTCATTGAAAATGAGGTAGATTTGTATATACTGACTTGGAAGGAATCCCATAGCATAACAAATTTAAAAAGACATTTCAGAAAACATGGAATGATATTATGTTTTATCAAATAATGATGTCATTGTTATGCATACTTACCTCCCACCTTTAATACCACTTTGCTTGTGATTTTCATAGATGTTGTTGCCACATAGCACATGTAACTTCCTTCATCTGGAAGGCTTAATCTTCTGAAGTATAGGGAGGCATTCCATTGTGAATTTCCCTGTGGAAGAGGGATGTCCTGTTTGTGTACCTGGGATCTTGCTTTTCCAAATGGTCATTGTCTTTGTAGTATGTGTGAACATTGTAATCTTGATTCTTCCAGTGAATTATGATGTTGGCCCCACTCTCAAATGAGCAAGGGAGAATTACGTCTTCATCAAGTTTTCCAATGACTATTTTCTCACTCAGAGTACTACTATGATTGAAAAAACCTGGAAAGAATGCATACAAAATCAAGCAATTCTGAAGAGAATTAGTGATGGATGCTATCAAAAATATTAGGACTACCAAGAAGAACTATCTTAGATCAGCAGCCTAATCATTACAGACCACATCATCAAGAACACTTGCTAGTCTACTAGAAACAAGCTATGAAGCTCTCTATTTGAATTTCTGCAATTTTAATTGAATATCTGTTTGACTCATTGTAACTATGAGAATTGGCAATAGCTTAAAGCACAGAAACACTACATTGCTCCCCACATGATCAATAGTCTCATCTTTCCTCTGATCCTGGCCTGCTACATACTTGTATATCATGTAATAAAGACTACTGTTGATTTTTATTCCCTAAACACATTCACCTTTAACACCTACTATAACCATAACAAATGAGTTTATCCAGCTAGCTAAAGCCAGCAGGCCCTTAAAGAATAGAACAAACTTAACTTGGTTGGGCTAGGAAGTATTTGGAGCATGCAGAAAACAATCCTAAGTTCAGAAATCTGTTAGGAATACTCATTCAGACAGTCTCCAGTGAGGGAGCACACAAACAAGAGCAGTCCAAAAGGAGAAATAAGTGACTCATTTATTTTGGCTTTAAGACAATTCTCAGGATATCCTATGAGTCGATGAAAACTAGTTAAGAAATATTAATCTGGATATAAGTGTGGAAGTCCAATCCTCCTGACATACATATGTGTATTATTGTCTACTTCAGAAGTTGATTTTTAAAAGCAAATGGATTTCATGATCAAGGTTTCTACAAAGAAATTACACTTGGCCATTTCATAATCATTGAAGCCAGCATCTGGTTTCTTTGACCATTTCACAAAACATTTTAAGTAGATTGTATGCCCTATGAATTCTATATTAGGACTAAAAAGGAGCTTATCTTATAGATGATATAGTAAACTTCTTTAGACCTTGGCCAAGGCCACCCAAGATGAGGGAATTAGGTGCTCACATGGCCCTGTCACAAAGTCTTCTTCCTCTGCCTCCTCCTCTGGGGCTTTTCCCCTCTGCCAAGCCCTATTTCTTTCCCTCAGAGGGACTTAGTTTATTTCTGTACACAGTGCTAGAGGGACATGGTGTTATGCTGAAAGACATGGAAAGGTAGGCTAGAAAAGGAGTGGTTTTGTTGACCTACCTAATTGCTCTACTAAACACCTCTAATCTTTTATCAGTTAATTAAAAATGTCTATCATGGGATCTACCAAAGCTGATAATGCTTTCCGTCAAGTGTTGAGTAGATACCAAGCTTACACTTTAAAAAAATCAACCAATTAATCAAACTTGTCTTTCTAGTGATTTTATATATGGTAGCAGATAACAGATTAGAAAGAGCCTTAATCAGAGTAGACAGGAGAAAAATCTAATTTTTAATTTTCATGCAGACTTCCAGTCTGTTCCCTGTTTTTCATTAACTGATCTTTCAGAAAGGTTCACAATGCTATGACTGTAGAGGAAACAGCCACCTTGCATTGTGTGCTCATGTTCCTATCAAATAATACAAATAACTAACACTTAGGTGTAATATAAAGAAACTTACTTTGAGATCCCCTTAGAAATGTTATAATAATGAGGGGGAGGAGGAAAAACAGCACTAGCTGTGCCTTCATATCTTCTGGAGGTCATGTCAGTTATACTATCAAAGAGAAGCAAAATATGTATGTTATACATTTTAAATGCAAACAGAATTGGAAGAATTAAAGTTTCTGTCATAGTAGAGTAGTTAAATAAACTATGGTACTTCCACATAAATAATTCTTCTGCAGCCATTAAGGGTGATATTGTAAAAGATAGTGCCATAGCATGGAAGGAGATTCTTCTTGTTATAAAAGGAGGAAATCAGATTATAATGAAACTTTTAAGTAGCATAGTTCCTTTTTAAAAGCACACACATTTCTGCACATAGGAGACTGTCATATCACTAAATATACACTAAAATGTTAATTCTGAAGAGCAGGTTTCGTATCTAAAGCAGTGCCAAGTATATAGCAGGTACTGAAAAATGGCTGTTGAAAAAATAAAGATTCAGTGGTGGTTCTTTGGATACTGGTTTTTGTCTATTACTTTTAAAGTTCTCTACAATGAACATGTACTCCCTTTATAGTAAATATACTAAAAACAAATTTGATGAAATATTAAATGCCAATGACGTTAACTGTGGTGTTACTTATAATTACACATAAAAACAAAACAAAACCTGGGACCATATTAAATGTCCAATAATTGTGCAAATCATAAGGTAGCCATTAAAATCATGGTTAATAGTTTTGAAAAATTAAAAAAGTAAGAAAATACAGATTGCAAAATGTATGCATAATTTCAAGTAGGTAAAGTACAACTGATTTCCTGGTGATGGGTTTATAGATCATTTTTACTCTTAAAAAACTTGTTTAAAGAACAGCATACAGTAGTTATAAAAACATCTGAAAAAAATTCTTAAAGAAGTTATTTGGGAGCTCTACCATCACATGATTGTATTTTAAATGTTACAGGATATGAGAGTTAAGAATGATTAAAACTATCCTAAAAAATTAGATTCCTTCATTGCATTTTATCAAATTAAAACCTGTTAGATTAATAATTTATAGTTTCATTTTTAGATTTTAAATACTAGAGGAAAATAATTAAATATACATCTTTGGGAGAGTACCTTTTAAACATGACTGTACATTTTCTACTATAGATACATCTATATAAAAATTGGAAAAGCAATAAAAACATTAAAATACAAATAAATAGGGAAAACATTTGCAATAAGATAAAGTTATCACTCCAATAGTTTCCATCTTTCTCAGAGCAATAGCTAACATGCTTGGCAAAGTAAAAACTTGTAAAATAGTACTAGTTATTAAAAGAAGACCTCTATATTTCTTCCTATAGATGTATTTGTATATATAATATATGAAAAGACTTGACAATGATTATCTCTAAATAGTAAGGTTACAAGTAATCGTTGAGCTCATTTGTGAACAGAGGTAGATATGTAAATACTTTTTACTTTTATAGACTTTTTAAAAATTAAGATTTAATCAGTCTCTTTCCAAGCAAAAATTAACTCCACCTGATTTTATGTCAATTTAGGGCATTTCATGTTCACTGTTCAAGATAGGTTCACCTTCTCATTCTCCATGATTATAGTATTTGCTACCTTTCCTTGAAACTTCCAACATCCTCTTTCCCCATCTCCCTTTAAGCTGATGTTCTTGCTTCTTTAATTAGTTACAGTTATGGATACTCCCTCATCTACCCCCATTAAAAGCTGTGCCCACTTTTTCTGCCTCCCCTTCTCCTCTTAACCAAGGCCAAATTTTTCATTATTGGTCAGCATTCCACATCTATTTTTGCATTCTAGGAATTTATCCCTTAATCATATCCCTTGTCTACTATATTATCAGGTTCTCTCTAATTCAATCCTCTGAGTATAAACATGACAAAATGTTTCATCTTAGGCACATGAAAAAAAAATAGTTTCTTTGACTCTTAATTAGCTATTTACCTATTTCTCAGTTCTATTAATTTCTTGAACTAATTGTCTAAATAGTCACCCCATTTCCCCTTTGCAGTCTCCCCTCAATCCACTCTGGACCCGTCTGCATAACATGTCATAAACTGCCCTTTCCGTGTCAATGAAAACATTCATGTTGTCAAAAACAGTGGATACAATTGGTCCTCATGTTATTCAATCTCACAGCTGTATTCAACATAACTGGCTATTACCTTCCTCATGGAAGATTCTTCTCTTAGTCTCTGGACCACCACATTCTCCTAATTTTTCATTCCTCACTGCTGTTACTCCTTAGTCCTTCACTGGGCCCCCTCCTCGCTTGCCCTGTTTAGGTGAGTTCCTCTATTCCATGGCTCTGAATGTCATCTGTACATCAAGGATTCTCAAACTTATATACTGAGTCAAGGTTATATATTCAACTTCCCATGTGATCTATTCATTTAGATGCCTTATAGGCATCACAGAATTAACATGAGCCCTTGTTTCCACCTCATCCCCTTTACCATTGTCCCTGCCCCAACCTAAACAAGACAATAAAAATTACCCTATTCCTCCTCCAGTCTTTAACTCAATAATTGATACCAAATCCTCCCAGTTGTGAAAGCCAAAAACTTAGAAATCACTTTGACTCTTTCTTTTCCTCATGCCCATATCTAACCCATTCAGGTTTGTTTGTTTGTTTGTTTGTTTTTGCTTTTTGGGTTTTTGTTTTGTTTTGTTTTTGCTACTAGATTAGATAAAACTACATTACTTGTACACTTATCTCCAACTCTACCCTTACAATCCTGCTCCAAAGCCACTGAATATCTAAAATAGATATCTGGCTGATTACCCCATTTCTACTCTTGTTTCCTTATAATCTACTATCAACACCGTAGCCAAGAGTCATATTTTTAAAACATAAATCATTCAAAGGTATCCTTCTAATTAAATCCCTTCAGTGGTTTCCCACCACACTTAGATACAAATTCTTAACTCTAACCTCTCTAGCCTTTTGTACTTTGGCTCCTGGTCCTGCCAGCCCCTCTAGCCTCTCCCACAACAGCCCAAAACATACATTCCAAAAGCCATGTGAACACAAGTGTTCCAATTCGAGGGTCAGCATGAGTATAAGCCGAAAATTAGGCCCTTGAGAACTATATAATTCATGTCTTTTGAATAAAATGACAAATTACAGTAACCCATTTATCATCTAAGATAAAGTACTATGAATAAAAAAACATACTCAACCTCTTCTACACAAATGTTTGATTTAGCGCTGTTGAAATAATTTCAGCATTCAGCTAAGTGAAGCAGTTAATGAGTACTTGGCCCTATTTTTATGCCTAAGTTTTATTTTTAGACATTGATTTTCTTCCCCAAAAGCAGCATAAATCTTCCACCTTGGATTAAACTGAAGTTACCCAAGTTGCAATCAGCACCCTTAGAAAAGGGCTCAAATGTTAGAAGCATCTTGTTCTGGTACATTTTGGCTGGATTCCAGATGTGGGGGAGAAAGGCAAAGAGAGGCGGCCTCTGTAATGGAACATGGCAAAAAGAAATCTTGATGCTAGAACCAATCAGACAGAAGAGAAAATTTAGGCCATTCTATAAGCATAAAATAAAGAGCACAGAACAACTATCCTGTACCCATCTTAACAGCTACAGATCAAATTGACTGCAGCCATCAGCACTAATTGTGACAGTGGTGAGAACTTCACTTGTGTTCAGGTCAGATTCTCTAGCCTGCACATCAGTAACACTCAAGGCTAGTTCCAACCTCATAACTGCCGGCCTAGATGTGACCAGAGCCACATAACAAGTCAATTCTCTTTTTTAAAAACAAGAATGTTTCACATCACTTACATCATGCCAGTTCACGTTATGAATTCCTTCAGGAAAAATAGCTACATTCTCTTCTGCATCGTTTTTCAATTCAGAGCTTCTCTACAGTGCTCATGGCACTGAGCCCATTTGTGAAGGAAGTCATAACAAAAGGAAAACTCTTGGTAGCATCCTAGGGATTTCCCCTTAGCATCCATTTAGATTTTAATAGGATTGACTTGTTTATATAGAAAATAAAAAGAACAATTTTAGGATTATCCTCGCTTTATTAAAAAAAAAAAATCTCCCAATGTTTTACAGTGAAAATCTGCCACTTGAGGATTCATATATTGAGTTGAAACTCTGAATCTGTAGGGGTACTGGTTTGGCTCTAGGCTCTGTTTTTGTTTTTGTTTTGGGTGAGGAGTCTTTCTTGGTTTGTGTCTTTGGAACCAGATTAAAAGCATGTGCTAACACATTTTGGGGGAGGCGTAGAGGTATAGTTGCAGGGTAGAAAGAAGGAAAGGGGAAGTGAAATATGGAAAAAAGCAGAAACTAGGTGGTAGTGTCTTGCTTTCCACAGGTTTAGAACCGAACACAGAGCCACAAGCTTAGTCTCAAGGGATGATCTCCAGGCACCTGCTATAGAACCACAGCACCTCAAAACAACCATCAGAGGAAGAGCAAAAGGAATTTATAGGTTTTCTCGATTGGTCAAAGTTTTCCCTCTGGGACTTTAACTCCTATGCTCTTCCTGGTTGTGTACCTGGCCCCTTTGGCACAGGCACTAAGGAAGCCAGATGTCATGCTTCACAGGATGACACTTTGAGTCTGGAAATAGAGGGGAAAGGAAATCACAGCCTCTGAGAGTCTCTGTGGGTTACCCTGGGACTCTACAGCTGTTGCATCTCCTGGTATGGTAGGTACAGTGGAGGACATGCTGAACTTGGCCTCCCCAGGGGAGGCAGAGTCAGGCTGACATTTGAAAATGATGCAGTGGTACTGGAGTAGGGGCTTTCTAACTAGTCGAGGGGCCAGGAAAGAAGTAAGGCCAAAAAAAAAAAAAAAAAAAACCTAGAGAGGCTCATAAATTGGGTCCATTAAAAGTATTTCAAAAACACCACACACTTAATATCTGATATTTCATATATTAGCAGACCATTAATCACCTGCCCAGATTCCCTGTGGTCACTTGTAGCAGTTCAACTTTCATGCACGCATTGCTCAGCTACTACTACCTGCTAACATAACTGCAGTCTTCTTCAGAGGATTGCCCTTAGATGATGGAAGCTGTGGTTCTAAGACTTACACTCCTTCCCGACTCCTGCCACAGTGGTGGCTTCAGGGCAAGAGACAGTCTGTGGTCGCAGCCCCCCTGGGAATAAGGCTGAGACTTCACCTGAAGCCACATCCTCACTTAACTTCTATCTCTGTTCCATCTTACTTCCCACACTACCTTACAGGTTTCTCCTAAAAACACTCCCTCATTATTTGTCCCACGATCCCCATCTCTGGCAGGGCTGGTCTCTAGAAGCAGAGCCTGAGACAAAGCACATGCATAGGGAAACCATTACACAGGAGGGACCAGGGCACCAACTGGACTGCAAGGACCATTTTCCAGTTCAGACTCCTATCACAGAAGGTTCTTCTTGACAAAATGACAGATTATATTATACTCCTCAGTTGTGCTCTATATAAGAAAGAATATAGCTAGACAGAGTGGAATATTTTTTTTTTGGTTGTTTGTTTAGCAAGAACACTGAAAGCCAAGACAACAAACAAAGAAAACGTCAGGGTTAACAAGGCATATGGCAGGTGTTTGTAGAGCACATAAAGGCAGTGAGCAATTGAACATGTCTCTATTCAGTGAAGTGAGTTTTGAACATGTGCAATTGTTAAGGTCTAGGCCTTCTGGAAATATTCACCTCTCCCTCTATAGAACACACCGATAGATGCTTAATGGCACACCAAATGCCTCTGGGAAGCTAGTCTGCTATGTCTGTATGTTTCTACTCCTCAGTCCAGTGTATTATCATTAAATAATTTAACTAAATGTTGTTAATTGACTAAATGGGAAGACAAATGTGTTTCTCCAACAACTAAGTTTTATTTAGAAGGCTAAATAAAAGCAAACCACAAAGAAGGAGGGAAGAAAATTCTGGTATTGGATTAGGTGTGGGAGACACAATAGTGAAAGATTTAAAGCAAATTATAAAGATCTAGATGGAGCTAGACTCTTTTGTAATAACCTGAATGCAAAATTCTGTAGGTGCTTTCAAGAAACAAAAACTAAAAATACTGAATGGTACATTAGCAATTTAGTTGGTGCAAGAAAGATAATTCAGGAAATCAAACAGCAGGCCCCATACTCGGAACAGGCTTTGATGTTCTCCACTCACAAAACCAGAAAATAGACATTTATATATTTATATTTTGAATGTTTTAAAAATTAAATTTGGATATCTTTTTTTAAAAGCCTAACCAGCTACTGGACCTGATTATGCCACATGTAAGGATTTTGACTAAAGTAATGAAAGCTCTCAAATGATATGATGAATTTGCACCACAGATAGTGGGAGACAAGTTTCTATAACACAGAGGAGGAGCGGCAATATGTGGAGGCCAAAGAATCTGGGTTCAACTGCAATGAAAGGCTCCCTTCCTCACGTTGGTTTAGGTTTATCAACTAATTCTGATATTAGAATCCCATTGTATGGGATATATCTACTGTTTCTCATTCTCCAATAGGAGATTAACCATTCTGACTCAGTCCCTGTGTGTGTTTCCCAAATCCAGAAACTCCTCTTTGTATCTCCTTATTACGGTGTTGGGGTTGAGTGACCTATAATAGAATATCGGAATTAAGGATTTTGTGTGAAGAATAGTCAAAACTCAATCTTGACAAGAATTATTCCTAGAAGCACACTGCTTAGAGCTTTTATTAGGTGATGTTTTATAATAGATTGTTTTCCTCCAGTGCTTGTGCCCATGTACACCTGAATTAGAGGCTTCAGTCCTTAGAATTTAAAGTTACAGCTAATCCAACTAGCTGGTGCATGTGGGGGGTGGGGAGGGTGGGGGGGGCAGGACAATTGCCGGCCTTTCAAAGTACAGTAGTTATCAGGTTGGCTTTGTACCAGTGAGTTTTCTGTACAGCTCAGTGTCAGTTCTGCCAAATAACTTTCGTTTGTGAAGCGCAATTGCTTCAGCCCTATGTGCTACTCACAATCCATTCCTGAATTAGAGTCAGAAAATGTTAAAGTTCTGAGAAACCAGAGAAAATAAAATACCTTAACTTTATCCTGACCTCCTAGGAAACAAAATTAGATCTTTCTTTGTATGGGACCCCACTCTGTCATCCCACAAGCTTAACATCTTTCCTGCCAATAAAAACATACAGTTTGAAACATCTCCTATGGGTCACAAACTGCACAGGGAAGTCAGACAGTCTCTAATCTCTAAAACCTATCTGGTACTCAAAAATAGGTGAGTTATATTAACAAATAAATCATAATACAAAGATAAGGACTCCCGCCAAGTGCTATGCAAGGACAGAGGACAAATATTTGAGCTTGGTGAGGGCGGGGTGCTAAGGAAAGCTTCTCGAAGCATCAGCTCAAGAGAAACTGGCCTGTAAAAGAGTAGAGGGCAATAGAGGAGGGAAGTTATTCAAGTGGACAGTAGAACAAAGTTATACAGCTTCTTGTATCTGAAACGAATTACAGGCATACCTCGTTTTATTGCATTTTGCTTGATTGCCCTTCACAGATGTTGGCTGTTTTTTTCTTCCACCAGCGAAAAGATTATGACTCACTTTATCGTGACACTCACTTCACTGCAGTGGTCTGGAACCAAATCCACAATATCTCCAAGGTATGCCTATACTAAAATTAAACTGGAAACACAAACAAACAAATTTTGAGACTGTTTTGAACAATGGGACATACACAGAGGTCTCTTGGGAGGATTTCTGCAGAGCTGAATGATGGCAAACCCAATCCCTCTAGTTTCTGAGCATTGATTTGATGCCTGGAGCTGCAGCAGCCATTCTACAGATGTGAGGAAATAAGCATGAGGATTGAAAAGTCCATGTAACAAGAATGATAGAGCTGAAAGACAGAAAGATGGAAAGAATCTGGTTGGTATTATTTTTGAGTCCCTGTACCTGCTTGTCAGGATTCTCTACCTTTAAACTTCCTGTTAAGTAATACATTCAAACTACTGTGAGTTGGAGTTACAAATGTCTCCATACATTCCAAAGCACAAAATAAAAATAACTTTTACCTGATGAAGAGCTACTGATGCAGGAAGTAGGCTCCACTTTTGTCTACATAAATAAATCAATGAACAAAATAATCTCCCCTCCTACCACAAGAAAATATTGAAAGGTGTTATGTCATTTTTTAACAGAGTAAAGTTAAAGACATGCATTTGCTTGCTAATGGTAGAAAAACCACTTTTAATCTTGAAGCTAAAACAAACATTAGTTATAAGCCATTGGAAGTTATAGAAAGTTTAATGTGCCTTATGTTTTTTATAGGAAGATTTCTAACAGAAGAACCACATTAACCTTAAATTTCCTATTTCTTTTAGTGTCAACATTAAAAGGAAAATAAACTGATTCTCAGCAGAAGCATTTCTTGCAAATACGGAAGTTTTCTATTATACAACAGAAAAGAGCTTGGCTAGCTCTTTTAACTCTCCAGAGCCCCTGTTCCTCCCTATTTCTTTCAAAGAAAAAAAGAATACATATTATTTTGAAGGAGCCTTTAAAATAAGGCTATAAAGTAGTAACTTCATAGTATACAATTAGGACATAAATGCACTTCCCCCTCCCCAAGCATGACCTCATGGCCTTGTTCCCATGATTCTTAATTCTAAAAACTACTCCAGTATCTGTATGCCAATGAAATCTGTTTTTGCTTAAGTAATTTAAATTTGGTTCTTATAATCTGTATATAAAACCTGCACGAATCTTGCCCCCCCATATTCACCTCAATATAAAGATATGAAAAAAATCTAAATAAGGCTTCATTTCCAACCTAGCAGGATGACAAAGAATAGGTAGGTAGGTAGGTGGTAACACACATAGATATCTACACACAGATATACATTTAATGTTCAGTTCTGGAAAAGATAATTGGAGAAATGGTGATGGTATACACTGATATACAACTCTCGGAAAGAAATTTGGCATATTATTATTAAATTCCTTTATAACAGCAAGACCTTTTGTATCATTTAAGGTGAGTTTAGTGACAAGCAACAGATTTAAAACTTAAGCAAGAGAAAAATTTATTAGAAAGGACATAGAGGAACTCCAGAACTGAAGGAAGAACAACCAAGCTACAAAAAGAGCGAGGCCCAGACAATTTCAGGAAAACCAACAACAGGAACCCTGGGGACTTCTTGGGTTCTGTTTTGTGGTGACTCAGTTCCAATCAACTTCCACCTGAGCAGGTCACTGTTCTACTGTTCAAATTGGAGAGATGAAGCATTGGTTATGTACTTCTACCCTTGGGAAGGTCAGCCATGGCAAGGAAGGGAGAGCTATATACTACACAGTCAGTTCATTGGTGTATGTCTGTCTATACATGCATCGTTGGCTGCCCATCTGTGTAGTCAAAGACGCTTCCACCTAACACCACCCAAATACTCCATGAACGATGGCAAACTCGCTTACTTCTTTCACGATGGGAAGTGGTCTGAAGTTACACACAGCTGATGCATCCAAGAGTAATAGTAGATTTCACAAAGCCATTGCTCATAAAAATCAGTGATACTCAACTCTGTAGGAAAGAAATAGTAAGTTTTGTTTCTAATCTGTCGTGGACAAATTCATTGGGAAATGCAATAAAAATGAATTGCTAAAAAATGAAATTAAAAAGAACATAAAAAGAATTGGTTTTTTATTATCACATACAACAGAAATAGAGATTTTGATACTAATTTGACAGAGTGATTTTAAATGCTCTCTGTTTCTAAACTTCTTGCATTATGAACCAGTAATAAACAGCTCACGACTGGCACCAGCCTGCAGACCCTCCACTATGAGTAGCTCTGCTTTAGATAATATCCATTCCCCCTCAACTTCTGCTTCGAAATGGTCCAAAAGGAATAGGAATACTTTACCACCACAACATGCTCTACACACGATATGGACAGAAGAGAAGACATTTTTTTCTAAGTCATGTCACAGCAAGGAAACAGGCCTTCTTTCTGATCTCAAAATCTGCAAAGCCTTTTCTTTAAAAATCCAGGTGCTCTTATTGCAATTCTCCTACAAGGAATTGCCACAGGCACCATTCAATATCCAGCTCTGCCTCAGTCATTGCATTAATTTGCTCCAATGAGGAGACAACATATGGACAGCAGTTGCAATGAGAATCACCACCTGATTAAAGAATGTTAGGCAGCTTTTCTGGCATTAGCTCCATCTTTTCCATGCCTCGAGCTCCCAACAGGCGACCTGCTAGGGTTCCAGCTTCCACAAGGTGACCTTATCCCTGGAATCTCAGCACAAATTCTTCTCACTGATTGCTACTGTATCCTAAGTTCCTCACTATTGTCTATTTGATTTTCTTACTTCTCTATCACCTGGTTTCCTGCATTAAATTCTCTCTGTTGTAAATACCTGAAGTGGATGTTATTCTCTCTGAAAGACTACCTGTGGGTCAACTAGGTTTACTCACATTAGTCCCAGTGGGGTGATAATTAAGACATTTTTTCTCTGAGTATATAATAGGAATATTTATCCTTTGCAACTTCTAGTGTCCCCAAATTAGCTTTTGCCTCTTTTGTAAAGGCTGCTTAGATTAAGAGAACCAAATGGTAGTTATTTGCATATCCCATACCTTTGAAATAGCTGATCAAAAGCAGTATCACATTCTAGGATATATTTAAAGGCTTGAAAGATGTACATGTGGATATTTTACCTATTCCCATCCAGTTTAGACATTTCAAACATTGATGACAATTGAAAGGTTTTGTTTTTTTATGCAAAAAAATAAAAACAAAAAAAAAAAACAAAAACCAAGCAAAAAATAGACTTTAAAAGCTGTGTCATCAATATATATTCCTGAAGATTTCATGTTTAATTTGAGCCAAAGATTTCTGCTTGTCTATTTCCTGAGCCCTGATTGCTCTACTGCCTTTGGATCTCTGACCACACCCACTTGGAGTCTGCAATCACTTGCCTTCAGCCTGATTCCTAACTGCTGAGTTTAGGGATCCCATTTTCATTGCATCTCTCTTCTCTGCAGTCCTAGCCCACAGTTAGCAATGTTCATTTTTAAATGATTCTATAGCCTGGCTCAGCAATCTATTTCTTGTGGAAAGAACATTCTTCTGAGATGCAAAAGCAGAACAGAATGAGAAGGAGGTATGCTATACACATACATATATATCTAAACTTATATTTTTAGTTGTGCAGACTTTAAGAGCAAGAAAAGCCCCAGGATGATAAAAGGGAAGGAATTCAACGTCACTTAGTGTAGGACAGCATTCAACAATGGTCTGTACTCACCAGGCCACCAAACATGAAATTAAAGCTGGCTGCCTAGCTAGTACATTGAGTGCACACTATTTGGTAAGTACGATAGCAATGATTTCAACAAATCTTTATTCTGAAATTTCCTCTAAAATGTTTTCTTCACTGTACCCTCTAAGGCATGTATGTGCTGAATTTAAATTAATCTTTGTTGCTGAGAGCACTAATGAAAACGATATGGGATTGAGCCATGCCCAGTTGCCAGAGAAATATAGGACATCAGATTAAATTTGAATTGAGAAAAACAACTAATAATATTTTAGTGTAAGTAAGTCCTGGGCAATATTTGGGACACATTCATACTAAAAATTCTTCATTGGTTATCTGGAATTTAAATTTAATTAAGAGTCTCGTGTTTTTTATTTGCTATCTTTGGCAACTCTATAGGTGAGGGCAGTTGACATTACCTTCTTTTCATATAAAAAAAATCTTAACTGCATTTGACAAGGGAATATTTACTGGTTAAGAACCAAGGCTGTGGAGTGAAATTGCCTAGTTTCAACTGCATCACCTCCACTCAATGACTGTGGACCCTGGACCAGTAACAGTTACATAACATGTGTGGCCAGCATGCCTCGTCAATCTCCATTCTCTTCGTTTGGCAACAGCTACCCAGACACATAGAGCTTCACCCCAAGGTGATGCCCAGTTTCCTGAGGGTGAGAAGTTGATGAGCTATCTGGCTACCATTACCAGGAGCTCTTACATTTCTGTCCCAAAATAGAAGGGAGCCTCACTGCCTTTCGCTCCAGTAAGATTGAATGGCTAAAACTTCCTTTTCTAGGTGTCTGTTGTCTGTAATCCCATCAGTATCAGCAAGGGCTTTCTTTTTGATAACAATAGAAAGGAACCCAGAACAACAAGCAAAACATAAATTTGGGGGAAGGAGTGTAAAGTTATTCACATGACTCAAGTGAGGGCTCCACAGACCAGCTCCAGTAAGGATAGGAGCAGGAACAGTACAATGTCAGAACCAGCTGCAGAAGCATGAGGTCACTGCACCAGGACCCACTTGAGGTGACCCTCTTTTCTGTCTCTGTCAGGTTTCCAAATCTTTTTTGATGGGTGGTAGGGTGCAGCTTGAATCCAGGTGCTCTATTCCCGGATCAGAATGATTAAGGACAAGGACTGAGAACAATGGCACAGCCAGAGACTCTTCAGGATCAATGTCAGCTGGGCACACACCCCAGTTGGAGTCTATTGTAAGCTTTGCTTCAGCAACCCTGTTAGGACTCTATTATAAGAAAATAATGAGAGATGTAATAGACATATGGACAAAGCTGTTTGTTACAGTGAGGAATTGAAAGCAATTTGAATGTCCAACAATAGGGAGAAGATTAAAACAACAATATGGGAGAATAAAATATGTTATGTAATTAAATTCTAAGGTTTAAATGCTGAGTTGATATTTAATGTTATGGGAGGTTCGCGTATAAAATTTATAATGCTGTCAGGATTTTACAATGATTCCTTTTTGCCTAAGACTGGCAAGAAATACAAGAAAAATTCAACTCACTAGTTTCACCACCCAGAGATAATTTTGCTGTTCACAATTAAATAGCCTCCATTTATCTAATGAGCTTGGAAATTATTTTTTTAATTAAGATTTCTGATTGCTTATGAATCAAACTGCAACATGTCTTCCAAATGGATGTTCATTGTTTCTTGAACAAGCTACTCAAGAGAAACCAACCAACTTGGTTTCTCAAGTGCTTCATGCATATCCCTACAGCTTATTTTCCTACAGTGAGCATCTGTGATTTCAGGATCCACAGAAATGCCATGTCTTTCATGAAACCTTTGTCAACTTCTAGTGATGTCACTTGCCACCCACACTCTATTACATTTTGCTTGTATCAGTCATACAAGAAAACTTATGATCTTCTGTAGTTTTAAAAGCAAGGAAGAGCATTTAAATTTTACATTGCTTTTGCCAGGGTGGATGGAAGGGAGGGAAGTAAGAAGGAAGGAAACAGAAGGAAAGAATTAAAAAAAATTTTTTTAAAAAATGGACCATTCTAAAGATGCTAGAGAGTAAAGAAAATATTGATAACCAAAATGCAATGTGATCCTTGATTAGGTCTTCAATCAAAAAATTGCTACACCACAACAAATATAAGAGGGGAGAAATCATACCAACCATATTCTCTGATCATAATGCTTTGAAACTAGAGATCAACTGTAAAAAGAAAGTGGAAAGAACACAAATAATGGAGATTAAACAACATACTACTGAAGAATAACTGGGTCAGAGAAGAAATAAAAAGAGATCAAGAGATACATAGAAATGAATGATAATGATAGTACAACATATCAAAACTTTGGGACATGGCAAAAGTGGTCATAAGAGGAAAGTTCATATCATTACAGGCCTACTCCATCTCCAAAAACAAGAACAAGCCCAAATAAACAACCTAATTCATCTTAAAAAACTAGAAAAGGAAGAACAAATGAAGCCTAAAGTCAGCAGAAGGAAAGAAATAATCAAAATTAGAGCAGAAATAAATGAAAACAAACAAACAAAAAAAAAATAAAAATGCAACAAAGAGCTGGTTCTTTGAGAAGGTTAATAAAATTGACAAACCCCTGGCTAGACTCACTAAAGAAAAAGAAAAGGACACAAATAAACAAAATCAGGATGAAAGAGGGAAATTATGACTGACACAAGAAATACAAAGGATCATACAAGAATACTATGAAAAAGTATATAACACCAAATTTAATAACCTAGAAGAAATGGACAGTACTTAGAAAATACAACCTTCCTAGACTGAATCAAGAAACTGGAAAATCTAAATAGACCATCAGTGTATGGAAATTGAAACAATCATCAAAAACCTACCAAAAAGTAAAAGTCCAGGACCAGATGGCTTCACCAGTGAATTCTACCAAACATTCAAAGAAGATTTAATACCTATTCTCCTCAAACTCTTCCAAAAAATTGAAGAGGAGGCAATACTTCCCAACTCATTTTATGAGGCCAATATTACTCTGATACCAAAACCTGGTAAAGATAACACAAAAAAGAAAACTACAGACCAATATCTCTCATGAACACAGATGCAAAAATCCTAAATAAGATACTAGTGAACCAAATACAGCAACATATTAAAAAGATTATACACCATGATCAAGTGGGCTTCATCCCAGGGGCACAGGGATGGTTCAACATACAAAATCAATTAATGTGATACACCACATAAACAAATTAAAAAATAAGAATCATATGATCATATCAATAGATGCAGAAAAAGCCTTTGAAAGAAATAGCATCCATTTATGATCAAAAACTTAACAAAATCAGTATAGAAGGAAAGTACCTTAAATAATAAAGGCCATTATGACAAAGCCAACATTATACTTAATGGTGAAAAACTAAAAACCTTCCCTCTAAGATCAGGAACAAGGCAAGGCTGTCCACTATCATCCACTGTTATTCAGTATAACATTGGAGGTCCTAGCAAGTGCAATCAGACAAGAGAAAGATATAAAAGGCATCCAAATAGGAAATGAAGAAGTCAAACTGTCACTATTTGCGGTGACATGATTCTCTATATAGAAAACCTAAAGACTCCAAAAAACTACTAGAAACAAT
Source organism: Eonycteris spelaea (assembly GCA_003508835.1). Classification (NCBI taxonomy): domain Eukaryota; kingdom Metazoa; phylum Chordata; class Mammalia; order Chiroptera; family Pteropodidae; genus Eonycteris; species Eonycteris spelaea. The sequence continues at coordinate 2,198,585 of PUFA01000235.1, forward strand.
AAGCAAAACAGTAAAGTCTCTGGATACAAAATCAATGTTCAAAAATCCATAGTTCCTATACTCTAATAATGAAGTGTCAGAAAAAGAAGTGGAAAAAATAATTCCTTTTGCAATTGCAACAAAAAAATAAAATACCTAGGAATAAATTAACGAAACATGTGAAGGACCTATATAATGAAAACTAAAGACCATTAAAAAAATGAAGAAGATACAAAGAATGGAAAGATATTCCATGTTCTTGGATTGGAAGAATCAACATAGTTAAAATGACATATTACCTAAAGCATTATACAGATTTAATGCAATCCCATCAAAATCCCATTGCATTTTTTAAAGAAATAGAACAAAAAAATCATCAGATTTGTATGGAAGCACAAAAGACCCGAATTGCCAAAGCCATCCTGAGAAAAAAGAACGAGGCTGGAGATATCTCTCTGCCCAACTTCAAATTATACTACAAAGTGACAGTAATCAAAATGGCATGGTATTGGCAGCAAAACAGACACACAGCCAGTGGAAAAGAATCAAGTCCAGAAGTAAACCCATATTTATATGGGCAAATAATTTTGACAAAAAGCCAAAAATACAGTGGAGAAAGGAAAGCCTCTTCAATAAATGGTGCTGGGAAAACTGGAAAGCCACCCAAAGAATGAAACTAGACTGTGTCTATCACACACACCAAAATTAACTCAAAATGATTAAGGACCTGAAATATAAGACCTGAAACAATAAAATGCATAGAAAACATAGGAACTAAACTCAAGGACCTTGGGCTTAAAGAGGATTTTATGAATTACCTCAAAAGCAAGGGAAGTAAGAGCAAAAGTAAATAAAGGGGACTACATTAAATAAAAAAGTTTCTGCTCAGCAAAAGAAGCCATCAACAAGGTAAAAGAGAAACTATCACAATGGGAAAGTATATTTGCAACCAACCTCTGATAAGGGCCTAATATCCAAAATACACAAAGAACTCATATGACTCAATAACAACGAAAAAACAAGCAATCCAATCAAAAATTGGGCAGAGGACCTGAACAGACAATTCTCCCTAGAGGACAAATGGCAAATAAATATCACTATTAGGGAAATGCAAATCAAAACCACAGTGAAATAGCATCTCACAGCTGTTATAATGGCTATAATCAACAGGACAAGTAATAACAAATGTTGGAGAGGATGTGGAGAAATAGGAACCCTCATACACTGCTGGTGGGACTACAAATTGGTACGGCCACTATAGAGGGTGATATGGAGGTTCCTCAAAAAACTAAGAATTGACCTACTATATGATCCAGCAATCCCTCTACTTGGGTATTTACCCCAAAGACTTGAAAACTCATATTCAATAAGATGTTTGCACACCGATGTTCATAGCAGCATTATTCACAGTGGCCAGGACATGGAATCAACCAAAGTGTCCTACGTATATACAATGGAATATAACTCAGCCATAAGAGGAGATGAAATATAACCATTTGCAACAACATGGATGGACCTTGAAATAATCATACTAAGCAAGATAGGCCAGACAGAAAAGGTTTAAAATCACATGACATCACATATGTAGGCTATAAACCTAAAAGGAACAAATGAACAGAAACAAACAAACAGAGACTCATGGACATGGACAATTGACTAATGGTTACCAGAAGGGAGCGGGGGGTGGGAGAAAATAAAATAATAAATAAAAAATTTATGTATATATTGTATAACCCCCCCCCGCATTTAAAAAATTGCTATGGGCTTACTGTATTCTTGTTAAAATATGATGCTCAAGCTGCTGGTTTATGGGTCAAACTTTAAAAAACAATAATCCAAAGGGCATTTTGATGACTACAGGAAAAAAATATATTAGCTAATATACCAATGCTTCATTTCTTCAATATGATAAGAGTGTGTGATCATATTACTTCATTTGTAGGAGATACATATTAAACTGTTTAGGCATAAAGTGTCATGGTGCTGGTAACTTCAAATGATTTAGCTATAAAATCATACATAAATATGTATATGAGAAATAAAGAAAAATTGAGTAAAATATTCACAATTGATGAATCTTGGTGAAAGGCATAAATGTTCATTGTAGTTCACTTCAGCCTTTTTCTGATTTTTGAAAATTCTCAAATAAAAAGCTCTCTGAAATGATAAGTAAAAATAATGCATAGCCCTAAGCTCTACCCCACAGAAATTGAATCGACACATCGGGAGCAAGGCCTAGGAGCCTATGTTTTCCACTAACACTCCAGCAAATTCCATTACAGGTCATACAAACACACACTATCTTTTAAAAATAATGTTTTAGACAGTAATGGAGAACATTGTTTTTGCATGAGGATTCATATCTTTGAAATGGCTAGGGTTTTCAGGTTTGAAACGTTATAGTAAACTCTGCTTGGTTTGCCTAGCAGCCCTTGCCATCCCTGGTTTCTCTAATAGCACCTTTTTCCCCTTGGGGATCTTTCTCCTAATTCATAATGTGAAAAAGATTGACAGAAATGACACCTACCTGTCCCTTACATTTCACAGGTAGGCACTTGTATTTGCTGAATATCAAATTATCACAAATTTAATAGACGCAAACACACACATATATTATCTCACAATCTCTGTAGGTCAGTTGTCCAGACACAGCTTAACTCTGTCTTGTGCTCAGGGTTTCACCAGGATGTAATCAAGGTGTCAGCAGGGCTGCTATCTCATCTGAAGCCTGGATTCCCCTTCCGAGCTGACTGTTGACAGAATCGGATTCCTTGCAGCTGTAGTGCTGAGGCACTCAGCAACTAGAGGCTATCCACCTTTCCCTGGCACATGGGCTCTCCTCAACATAGCAGTTTGCTTTTTGAAGGCCTACAGGAGAGTGTCTCCATTGCTTCAAGTCAGATCCTCTGTTAAAGGAATCATTGTTTAAGCCGAGCCCCACCCAGAATAGTCTTTTTTTTTATTACCTCAAAATCAATTAATATGTGACCTTAATGCCATCTACAAAATTTCTTCTCCTTTGTCATATAATGTAATCTAACCAAGGCTTTGAATATCCAATCATATTCACAGGCTCAGCCCACACTCAAGAGGAGGAAATGATATTGAGTATATATACCAGGAAGCAAGGATCCTGGGGCCAACTCATTTCATAGAGTTTTTCATTTTGAGGAGATAAGCTTATTGCAGTAGGTAGCCAGCCTCTAAGATGATCCTCAATGATCACTCCATTTCCTGGTTTCAGATCTTTGTATACAGTCCCTCTTCCACATTGTACTTGGGTTGGTCTGTGTAACCAACAGACTACAGCAGCAGTGATATATTACTTCTGAAATTAAGTTGTAAAAGGTACTGTGGCTTCCATTTTGGTTTCTCTTGCTCTCTGATCACTCACATTGACGGAAGCCAGATGCTGGGCTGTGTCAACAGCCTTGTGGAGCGATCCATGTGTCGCTCCCTCCAACCGATAATCACATGAATGAGCTTGGAAGAAATTTCTCCAGCCCCTTAAGATGACTATAGCCCTGGCCAACAGTTAATTGTAATCTCATGAGAGACCCTAAGCTACAGTCATCAAGCTAAACTACTTCTCGATTCCTGACCCTCAGAAACTGAGATGATAAATGTTTTTTTAAACTTCTGAGTTTGGGGATGATTTATTATGCAGCAGTAGGTAACTAATACTTGTCCCAGACCTGACTAATCTAGGAAGAGTGAAAGTTATCTGTGTGTTTCTTCTCTAACACCGAAGGAGCACATATGCAGGAGGAGTTAAGCCCCCCAAGAAAAGGAACGGAGAACAAAGGCGGGGGGACGGGGCAAGAGCAGCATTGGTATTTTTTTCAGCCTCTGGATCCAGTCAAGTGTGATTTAGTGCCATGCCTATTGTTCCAGTTATTGTGAGCGGATACATTCCTCTTTTTCCCCTTTAAGTTCAGAGGCTTCCAAAGTACATGTATGCCTGCTAAAAACATTTTGGTCCTCTGTCCAGCCAACAAGTGTAAATTTACTGATGTGCAATGTAGTTGGCCAAAGGCAGTAATTTGTTCCTCTTCCCTTTCTTTTGATGGCTGTGATAAGGAGGGTTTGTATACTGGTTTCTGTCACTTGCACCCAGGAGTTCTGACTCATAAAAGCCCTCTGTATAATTAGTTTAATGCCTTAGTCCAGTCATTTTCATTTTTTATTGCATCTTTCCCTTCCAAGTCATGTTGGCTGATCTTGAATCATATGTTAGTTAAGTCATGCTTTTCAGGGTCCCTGGGAAAGTTTTCTTTACTTTTGTTTGTAAAAAAGTTCTTATGGTATTTTCTCCCAAAGAGGCCTTATCATGCTGAGAAAATAGCAATTTAACGAAATGGTCTACATCTATTCAGGGTAAATTTCCACTATAGTATATCGTATTTTGCTTCCTAACTTAGCTAATCAAACATTCTCTGGGTACCAAGCCAACTGTTCATGCTGAAGCAGCCTGAGCAGTCATTGTGAAAAGAAACACAAAAACATATCTCACACATGAATCAAGCAAAGATTCTCGGTTCTAAGATGCAGTTTTTCCATACTTGCAGCTTTCAGTGCAAAGTAGTCTGTAGAGACCACAAACTTAATCCACCATTCTGCTTCCTCCCATTCTGAACCCCAACAGTGAATTTACACAAATTGGGATCTCGGTGAATTTTCTCTCCAAATAATAATCCTATTGTGATTTTTTTCCCCTAAACGCCCAGCACCACTGCCAAAAAAAGATAGATAATACATTTTAAAATTTATAATTACCAGACAAATTGAGAGTGCTACTCCTAACTGCTTTTCCTCATATAATTCCAAATTTTACCATTTCCCAGAATCCTATAGTACTAAAAGTCTAAATTCACCTCGACAATACTCTCCCTTACCAAATCAATTTAAGTTAATCTGGTGACCATTCACGAAACTTGCCCCTTGAGAAGGCAAGTTAAATAATCCATTAATGGCTTTTGCTCTTTGGTTTAAATATATTCAGGAGTCAGAAATTGAGCAATGGGAGCTCAGCAGTTTGGCATGAAAAATATCCTACATTTTTCACCATAAAGAATGTTCTTACTCTACCACATAGGTTAGGAACCAGATTACTTAGATTCAAAGCCCAGCTTTTCCATTTATAGTCACGTAATTGGCCAAGTTACCCAACTCCTCCCTGCCTCAATTTTACATCTATTTTACATCAATTTTACATTTATTACAGGGATAATAGCAATTTCCATCCCAGAATCACTGTTATAAGAATTATCTTGATGATACATGGAAAGCACTTAAAACACTACCAGGTACACAGAAAGTGTTAAATAGCCGGCACAGACTATTGAAATCTGATTGTGTATCTCCCCACTTATTATAGGAGGGACTTTAGCATCATTCAAAAGGAGCATCATCATCACATCTTGCATAGTGTTAGTTGTCTTCCACATGTCGAGTGGATGAAATTAGATTAAGATGAGCCCAGTATATTAGTACCCCATATACAAAAAAACAAAAAAAAACAAACAAACTACACAAATCCTCATTGTGAGAAGATATTATCCCAAGCTGAAAATTACTTCTACATTTAAAAAAATTTTTTTTTTGCAAATACAATGTCTGGCACACAATGAAAAAATAACCAGGAACCCAGAGGCAAGATAATCAGACAGAAATAACTAAAAATAAAACTCACAAGCACTTCAGAAGTTGGAGTTTTTAGACAGACTTTAATCATACTTATTTTGTTCAAGGAGAAAAGAAAAGATAGAGAGTTTTGGTAGAAAACTGAAAACCATAAAAATGTGGCAAACAAACTACAAGAACTAGGAAATAATAACTGAAATTAGCAATAATTTAATAGATTGATTAACAGCTGTTTAAACAGTTAGTAGCCTGGAATATTATTGGTCAAAAAGAACTATCCAGAAGGAGGCAAAGAGAAACAAAAGAATGAAAACATTAGAAAGGAAAGTAAGAAATAAAAAACACAATGAGGTGTAATAAAAGTACAATATTAGGGGTCAAAAAGAGGACAGGATGGGTAAGAAGAATTATTTAAAGAAATAATGGAAGAGAATTTTCCAAAACTGAAAGACATTAACTTAAAGATTTAAGAAGCCAAAAATTCTAAACCGAATGAAGAGAAACAACCTGGTACCTCATAGTAAAATGTTAAAAACCAAAGGAAAACAATCTTAAAGCAGTCAGAAATAATGAAAAAGCCAGATTGTTCTCAAAAGAGGAACAATTACACTTAGTTGACTTTTCAACAGAGTTAACAGAAGCCAGAAGACAATAAAAAAAAAAAAAATCTTTAAAGCATTACATAAATTTCACCCTAGAATTATAATCTAAAAAATATATATATTTCAAGAAGAAAGTGAAATAAAAACTTTAAGACACTGAAAACAGAATTTGTATCTAGTAGAGCTGCATTAATAGAATAAAGGCATTTTTTCCGACAGAAGGAAAATGATACCAAGTAGAAGCAGATTTAGAAAAGAATGAAGAGCAATGAAAAAGTGAATACAGGTCAAATTTAAATAGCAGAATAATGATGATCACAATGATATTTAAAATAGATTTAAAGGACATACAATGATGGCTTAAAAGTTTAGAGGGGACTCAAAGGAGTAGAGTATCTAAAAGGAGTCTGAGGTCTTTGCTTTACCCATGAAAAGGGTAAAATGCCAATTAAAATAAGGTTTTAAGAACATAAATGTATGTCAGTCTCTTGATTAACCAGTTAAAGAACTGCAAAAGAATGTAACTTCCAAGGTAGTAGAGGAAAAAAATAGAATAATGAATTTTCAGTAAAGGCCAGAAAGAAGAAAATTTTGGAAGGAAAAAAAAATAAAATAGATGAGACAAATAGAAAGCACTGAGTAAGGCAGACATGAAACTATTTCTACTGCATGGTCCAATTACTTGACATTCTAACGCAGGCAAGAATTCTAAAAAGATAAAACTAAACCATAAGTTTAAGGATGCATACTTAGGTAGTAAACAAAGAAAAAGCAGGGAAAGGATGGATGATCATGAAAATTCCGAAGAGGTTTTCTTTGAGGGGAGGGAAGATGGAAGAAATTTGAGGGGGACATAAGGGTTGGGAATGTTCTTCTGTCTCTTTGCTAACTGGGTAGTTACATGAAAGGCTTTTGTTTTGTGCTGATTTACTCAAACTATATGTACTTTGTGCACTTCACTGTATTTATTCTATTTCCACAAAAAAATAATAAAAGTATGAGAGATCTAAATGTACTGATATCATATTCTGAAATATATGGTTAAATAAAATAAGTAGAAAAGAGCAAAAATAGTATGCTCTTGCTGGTATTTAAACAGTTCACATACTCATACATGCTTGTATTCACACAGATCACTTTTCAAGACATACATGATAAATTTAATCCAGCCCCCTGCCTCTAAGAGAGGAGACTAGCCTCTAGTGTTTTTGAAAATGGGGAATAATTTTTATCAACATGCTTTTACTGTGAAACGACTTTGAATTATACTTTTCAATCATAAAAAGAAACTTCAACCTATAAATCAACTTGGAAAACAAAATAGGGTTACCACTTGATAAAATCATTATTTCAAATTAACTATTTTGAAATCAATTTAAATCTGGTAGTAATAACTAAGAATTTTAAATTATTGCTAAATTTGTTCAAAAGACATCAAATTTTCATAACCAAGAAAAGAAAAGAAAACTGGATTTGAAGCAGATACCCATGAATCTATCATCTTTCTATCTGCCTCACACAAAGGAGTAGAAATAGGCATAGACAATTCATTTTCAATTCAACTTGTTTTGGAATATTGGTAGAAGTCTTCCCATCTGCATTACAATGGAATGCTACTAAAAATAGAAAGCAATCTTAGTATAAACTGAATGGCTGAATTTAAGTATCTGCCATAAATCATGAAATTGTACTTTAGGCTTTCTGTCATATGTACAGTGGACCATATCAGAATCTAATAACATGGATAATCTGAGTTTTCAGAACAATTAGAACTAAGTGCAGTATACATTTCAGGAATTCAGCAATAAATAAAAGGGTAACACCTGTTGTTGATGAGGTGTGAAGAAATGAGCCACCCAGGACTTCTGGATTAAGAAAGAAGCTTAAACACATGCTTCCAATTTTGTGTCTTACTTCAAATCAATAAAAATCTAGGGAATGACATTTTTAAAAAGAGAAAAATACAAATCAGAAAAACAGGAGAAAAAAATTTTGGAAACTAGAGAAAGGTGAGCACTAACTGATTTAGTAGGCTCCAAAAACTAATCTCTAAGTAGTACTGCAACAATGTGAGAACCAACCAATTTATACCAGGGTTCAAAAGGCAAAGGAACAGGTCTTTGAAACAGATGGTGAAAAGACTAAGATAAGAAAATCTTTTGTGAAAGCTGTTTCTTACAGCTCTCTAATACAGATGGTCTGTGCCCTTTCTCCTCCCATTAATATGCTGAGATCCTAATACCCAGTGTAATAGTATTGGAAGATGGGGCCCTCATAATGAAATTAGTACCCTTACAAGAAGAAAGGAATATGCTTCTTTCTCTCTCTGCTCTCTATCATGTGAGAGTAAAACGAGGAGATGAGCATCTGCAAACCAGAAAGTGCCCTGACCAGACACTGGATCTGCCAGCACCTTGATCTTGGACTTCCCAGCCTCCAGAACTGTGAGAATAAATATCTGTCATTTAAATCACCTAGTCAATGGTAATTTGTTATAGCTTTCCAAGTAGACTAAGACACCCTCCTAATAAACAGGTGAAATATCTAGGCTGATGACACCATGCACGCATTGAGGGGCAAGAAAAAAATTGTATTACTCATATCATGAAACTTCCGGGCAGAGCAGGACAGCACCCAAAGTGGTCTGGAATTGGCCTGAGTGTCCTAAGAGAGTGAGAGTGAATTGTTTTGGGTTTTATCATGATTAGGGAGTGGGATTAAAGAAGAATTCACTCCTGGAACACTTAGAACTTTCTTCTGTTGCCAAAGGAGGGAGTGCATTGGTTTTCTTATCAACTTGCCCAAATAGGGAGCAGGAGGGAAAGTAATAAACAGGGTCGTGGAAGCTCTCAGCAGTTCTAAATTTTTTAAAATGTAGTCAGACTCTATTCTACTACTTAAGAAGTTAAACCTTCCAGATTTCCTCCCCTACTCTACTTTGCTGAGCAATTGACCTTCCCAAGTCTGAGAGAAATCTGGAAGCTTGTTCTCTGGAGAACCTAAAAGCAAGATTCTGGACAAATAATCCTGACACAGATTAGAGTTACAGTAAGGGTTAAGTGATCAAAGTATATTTAATTAACCCTCCCCTTCTCTCAATCTAGATCACCCTACAGTGAATTTATAATAAGCATGACCCACAGATCAAGCTGTCAGGACCTCTGATAAGCTTTTTAGATCCCCCATGCTTAATATGAAGTAGACATTCAAGTATTACTAGATATCTAAGGAAAGTTCCTATCATGGAAATAGAAATTAAAACTGATCTCCCTCACAGAACAAAGCATCTTGGAGTAAATAGTGTGGGGTGAGGGAGAAGAATCAACAAAACCCAATAAAACAGAATTATCATCATCAGAGACATAAGAAAATGCCATATTCATAAATGAACAAGATGCCGTAAAAAAGAGAAAAGAAAAAAAGATCTTGGAACTGAGAACAAATGGTAGAGGTGAAGTCATTAGCAGTTTAAAAGGAAGTAGAGGATGTCCTCTAGAAAGTAGAGCATAAAGACAAAGAAGGAGAAAATAAGGAAAAAGAAATGAGAAAATTGGATAACCAACTCCAAAAAACTCTGGGGGTGGGGGAGAGGAAACAGAACAGAAAAAAAATTATTCAAGAAATTTTTCCAGATTGATATGAGGTGAACTGCTATTACTGAAAAAAAAAAAGCTTACGGAATGGAAAGAAATAGATGAAAATACCTACACAGAAACGTGCACTTTCAGAACACCATGGGAAAAGAAAAATTTACCAATTTCTCAGAGGAAAAGGAGCAAAAGGCTCAGGAATCATGACTTTACTGCAACGGCATCATTGTGAGTGAGAAAACAATGGAGCAATATCCACAATTCTAAAGGAAAATGATGTAACCTTAATCAGGGTCAACTTCTGAAACTTTGTGAGTGTAGAATGGCATTCATGGTCTCAAAAAAAAAAAAAAAACTTACTACCCTCCTCTCTTTCTGAAGAGACTACTGGAAATGTGCTCTGCCAAAATGAAAGCATAAATCAGAAAAAAGGAATACATCAAACTAAAAAGGTTTTGTATAGCAAACAAGTCATCAGTAAAACATAAAAGTCAATCTACAGAATGGGATTTGTAAATGATATATTTGATAAGGGTTAATATACAAAATATATAAAGAACTCATGCAAATAAATTTTTAAAAATCATTAAAAAATAGGCAGAAAATTTGAATAAACATTTCTCCAAAGACGACATACAGATGATGGCCAACAGACATATAAAAAGATGCTCAATATCGCTAATCATCAGGGAAGTGCAAATCAAACCGCAATGAGATACCATCTCATACCTGTCAAAATGGCTATTATCAAAAGACAATCAACAACTGTTGGGGTGGATGTCAATAAAAGGCAAACTCTGTGCACTGTCTGTGGGACTGTAAATTAGTGCATCCACTATGGAAAACAGTATGGAAATTTCTCAAAAAATTAAAAAATAACTACCATACGACCCAGTAATTCCACTCCTGGGTATTTATGCAAAGAAAAACACTAATTTGAAAAGATATATGCACACCTATGTTTACTGCAGCATTTTTTACAATAGCCAAATATGGAAGCTACGTAGGTGTCCATGGATATAGGTGAATGGATAAAACAGTTGTGATATACATATTTAGCAGACTATTACTCAGCCTTAAAAAAGAATAAAATCTTACCATTTGTGATAACATGGATGGACCTAGAGAGTATTATGCTAAGTGAAATAAGTCAAAAAGACAAATAGCATGTGATTTCACTTATATGTCAAATCTAAAAAACAAAACGAATGAATAACTGAAACAAGAAAGACTCATGTATACAGAGAACTGATGGTTGCCAGTGGGGAGAGAGTGGGGAATGGGTAGAAAAGGTAAAGGGAAGTAAGAGGTACAGGGATATAACATACAGCATAGGAAATATAGTCAATATTATAAGTTTGTACAATGGCAGAGGTTACTAGATACATCATGGTGATCACTTCGTAAGGTATATAAATGTTGAATCACTCTATACAGCTGAAATTACTATTGTATGTCAACTAATTAAAAAATAAATTAATTTTTTTAAAAAGACATGGTTCAGGAAACATGATCCACATAGGAGAGGGTGAAGGGATTTCTAGGAGGTTAGTGAACAGATATCATGAGATGCTGTCTAGAAACGAAATCAGATTGGAGCAGTGAGTCTAGATAGCCATGCTGTAGGACAAAGTTTGATTTTTTTTTATAACACCTGGGTGAATGCCCTGGGGGCCTGCCAGATAGAAATGTGGTGACCTTGACAATTTGCTGATAAATTTCCTGCTCTTTCCTCCAGGTCTCATTGCCTACATTGGCTGTGGACATTTATTTCATCCACCAAAATTTTCTACTTTGATTTAGTTCCACAAACTGGACAAGGCCATACTGAGCGTAGAAGCAAGAAACCCAGACCAGTTCACTCCCGCTATTCATATGTTTTATACTATAACCCTTCCAAATTCATAGACTGTGGTGAGCCTTAGATTTCCTAGAACTAATGCATGGCATTCCTCACTGAACACCCAGAAGGTCCTTTTGAAAACTCCCAGGAAGCAGAAACCCAAGACCCAGAGACTATGGAGTTTATTTTGTCCTGGAATCCTTCACACAACTAGCTTTGTATTTGACACGCTGTGGAGGGCAAGGGGCATGGAGAGGAATGTTGAAAAGCAGTAAACACAGATTTAAGTTCTATTTCATAACCTGGGTGAAGGACTCAAAAGTTTTTTTAAAAAATTTTTTGGATTAATATTTATATTTTACACAGAATTTTACATATAGAAAATAAAGGAAGAAATGTCTACTCATCCAGTGATGGGTGGACTATAAATTTAACAAACTTCCTGAATGACTTTTTGGCAATGAATATCAAAACCTTAAAACTGAGCATGCTTTTAGACCCAGTAATTATACTTCTAAAAATATTCTATGAAAAGTTGTACAGTGCTCAAAGTAGAGTGAAAGGCTATGCTAAATTGGAAACCAGCAGTTAAAAATTAGGAACCAAAAAAAAAACCTCACTCTTGTAGAATTGATTAAATAAGTGGGATATTCATGCAATTGACCATTATGTAATCATTAGATACGATGCATTTACTGACATGGGTAAAGTTCACATTACACTGTAATTTACTTTAAAATACTTAAGCATAGACCATATGATCTGTGCACGCAGTGGTTTTTAATCTGCTACCCAGAGATGATTAGTCAACATTTGAAGAATCCTGTTCAGTGCATGCACTCCAGGCATCTGTGATTTAGAAGCAGCTACTGCAAGTGCTTCAATAATAACTTTCTCCATCAGCATTGGAAGATTTTCTAACTAGCATAAGAAATGCTCAAAATATTTATCTATTGGTGAAAAACACAAGCACATTCACTCTTGCATTTACAGGAGTATAACAGAAGGCTATGCCCACGAGAGTGCTTAGCAGCAGGATATTTCTGTGTCCGCCTCTAGCACACTTGTCCTGCAGGGAACTCCATGTACCTAAGAGACATGGGCTCTTGCACCAGGTTTGCATGTACGGGTTTCATGACTCTTCATGGTCACTTGCTAAATGTGTGTGTTATTTTGGGTACTACTGAGAAGCAGATTCCAAGACAGGATTATTGCAGATTTAATGGGGGACATACCGATGAAGGAAAAGAGGAGAGAGCTGGAGAAGGTGAGGAGGACCTTCAGTCTGCACTGAAGGCCTGATCATGTGAAGGAGACAAAGGAGCAAGGGGGTTGGGATGGGAAGCGTTTCTGATTACCATGGGGTTCCAAAAAGGTTTCATCAGTCTGATGGGCAATCTTTATGCCAGAATCACCCATGGGAGGTAGTCACTCCTGTTGCAGCAAAGGGCTTGCATTAATTAACAGCACCGACGTGCTCAGCCATGGCTAGCATGTCAGTGTGAATGAGTTGGCAAACCCAGAGGAGCAGCAGCTGGCACTGCCAGTTCCTTATACTCCCCACAGCAGGAGACCTGAACATTTTCATGGCTGCCATTGTACATGTGGTAGAAGTCAGACTGAGACAAACCACCTAAGAGAGAGATTCTGAGCATTCTCACCAATAATCTAACCACTGGAAATAACAGATAACAGAAAAAATAATATGATGGTTGTACAATAGCTGAATGAGCTATAATCTATTCTCAACAATACAGTTGTATGTATGTGGGTTTCAATGTGAATATAGCATGATCCCATTCTTTGGTTTTAAGTCCATTACATTATATTTATTTTTTAATAAATAAATTAAAATGGGTGAGAGTTTTAAAAAAATATTTTATGAGCCACCACTAGAGTTCCTTTTAGGGACTTTGCCTCCCTCCCACACAGACCCTCAGGTTCTAAATCCCCAAGTAACTATCTTATCAAGGCCTTTTTCCTACAGCACAGTGAATAAGAAACAGGAATTTGAGGTGTGGAAGACATATAAAAAAAAAAAAAGAGCAAAGGAACAGAGGAAGAGCAAGGTAATGAGGTGTCCAGAGGCCAAAGGACTTTATGTTACCTTGTGAATGATAATGTTTAGAGAGAGAATTAGAAAAAGGAGCTACACATGCCAAGTGGAGATAAAGAAATATCTACACAATGAAGAAAGAAATGATGGCCAAGAGTGCCAACTTCCCTGAGCAGTTCCAGAAATCTTAAGGGATGCACTAAACTTCCCACAGGATTGGGCTCGGGAAGCAGGGTGGAGGCAGAGTGGGGAGTACAAGCTGATCTGAGGGAGATAGTAAGAGACGGGGTCACCATAACTGACATCTTAAAAATACACGCAGACACAACATATACGTGAGTAGAAAATATTCAACAACACAAATAAAATGTTAGTATTGCTTCTTTAGAGGATAGGGTTCTAAATGATGTTTTTCTTGTCCTTTTCTAATTTTTCCTAAATAAACACAAATTGGTATACTCTAAAAAAAGGATATTGAAAAAATATTTAGGGTAATTGCTTATTTCCAGGAATTAGGTTAAACATTAGCTAAGTAAAAATCACTGTTTCCCATATAGTCAATTGGTCAATTATAAGAACTCCATAGAACAGGTTAATTTACCCTGTAATCCATGCATGCATTTTGTAGCAAATTCACCCCTGGGAGGTATATTTAGTAGACTGCATTAGGCAAAGTAGACCTTTTAGTTAAGATTTTTTTCCCCATGGCTGTTGATAATTGGCTATACCCTCTCTGAAAAGCTTTTGACTAGACTCATCTTTACTTTGCTTTATTATGAGGTCTTAGAAAAAATATTGCTCCAATAAGGAATAAATTTAAAACTTAGTATAAGTAAAGCTAATACTTTTCTCAAGAAGTGATCTCCCTGGATCACAGGTTACCTTACCCTCACAAGGACATGACTCATCAAAATTCTACTGGTTAACTATTATGAAAATAATAAAGTATCTGTCTTAATGATGGGAATGTGAAAATATTCCCTTCTTTTCTTACTGTTACATTTCTACTTGCCAGCTTAATTTCTAAAACATAGATGCATCATTAATTAGCAGCAGTTAGTGCTTTAGACCTCTGTTACAGGGTACTGAAGAACAGTTGTACCTGCTAAAATATACCTGGCTGAAAGAATGTCACAGAGATTCTAATTGCATGACACATATCCTATCCTATAGCCTTGTTAAGTTCTATCCACGGATCAAGTACATCACTGGAAGATGATGTGTGTTGTCACTGGCCAGTGTCTTCCTATCTAAAAAAAAAAAGCTCTCTTTCTTCTAGGCAGACCCTGTTGTATACCAGGGTTAATGATTTGATAAGAGCAATGAGGACTGAATTTCAATCTCCACTCATTCCATGAGCCAGGTGCCCCTAGTACATTGTTCAATCTGAATAATTGTCCAGGGAAGCCATGGCTTATATGCTTAGGGGACATTACCTTAGTCCTATGAGAAAATCCTGTCACTAAGTCATGTTTCAGCTCTAGACCTTTATTATCCTCACGTCTCTCCAGCCATATTTGCTGAGAGTCCTGTGCAAACCAATATTTCCCAGCTTTTTCAATTTCATGGACCAATTTAAAAAAATACAAAGGGTTTTTTGGGGGTTGATAAAGGGTTGCCAAGTTTTATTTGAAAAACAATATGATTTAAAGTAATTATTATAAAGTAATTATTATAGAGATTTTTAGAATTTGAAAACCAATATTTCTCAAGAAATAAAAACTATCTACTTAGACCCACATTTTTACTTTGATAAAGTAAAGCTTATCTGTGTGTTGGGGAACTGCAGACGTGGTCACCACTGCCTGCCTTTCCTGTTTCCTCCGCCCCGTTCTCGTCTAGGCACACTGGCTCGCTTCAGGTCCTCCAGCTCACCCAGTCGCTTCTTCTGTTTTCTTAATTTGGTTTATGCCACTCACCTTTTGGGTTTCAGACTGGGGAGACAAGTATAGATTGTAAACCAGAGACATTTAAGAAAATTTAGGAATTGTTACTGTTTCAGTAAGCAATACAAAAGAAAAGTACACTAGGTTATATGTCAATGAATTTAATATTTACCGTCTCTATGGAATGTAAGCTGCATGAGAAGAGCACTCACACCTACAATTTTACTTCTAGCACCTGATACAGACCTAGCTACATAATAGGTGCTTAAATATTTGTTGAACAGATTAAACCAACATTCCTTAATGTGCTCTATGAGAGATCTGAATTTTGAACCAGAGGACTTGTTCCCGTCTTTGAATGTTAAAGATAATTTGTTTCTCGCCTTGCCCCATTTCTAAGAACCTCAGACACAGGTTTATGTTCCATCACAGCAATAATGTTGACTTTCTGGTTGAAATATTGACTCTGTTTCCTCTTTCATATTTTTTTCTTATGATTATACCCTTTATTATAAGCTGTTTCTAAGCTGTTTCAAATTCCTCTTCAGAAAGATTCAGGGTGTAAATAAGTAAATAAAATCCTTATAGTGCAATCGCTCACCTGTTCCCAAAATAAAATGCTGACATTTCAAATGTTCCTTATTGTAAAGGTTAGATGATTAAATATATTCCTCTTCTGCTACCTCAGATTACTCAAATAAACATCAACCACATGCAAACCACACAAATAGATCAGACTTTTGAATGGAGGTAGTTTTAAGGGACAGACAGATATTTGAAGATCAAGAGAAAAGAAAATGCAAGGTATAGCATTCTAGTTTAAAAACAACCAACCTTAAGAAAACTACCACATGTATTTCCATTTATGCTTATTATATGCCCTTTTGAAATACCAAGAAAAGCCAGGAGGCAGCTAACATATCTTCCAAAGATTCTGAAGAAGCACTGAAATTATTTTCTCCATGAAAACAAGCTTAACATTCAAAATGATCGGACTAGCTTCTCTAGTTTGTACTTAAAATGGTGCCAAATATCAATTAAATTTCTAATTCTGCATGATTTTCTAATAAAAAGGATTTAACACAAAACATCCATAGGCTACTAATCCCTAATTGGCTTAACTACTTATTTAAGTTACATATCTCCTGTAGTGTCTGGAAGAGCTTTTTTATCTGAGGAAAGCTCCCTGCATTTTCAGAAGAGAAGTTTCCCTCCATAAGATAAATCATCTTAGTTTATCTAATATCTCACCTACCCAAACAGATTGGAATCCTCAAGGTAGAAAGCCTCTTGTAATGCTAGCCAGCCTCATCCTCTCATGTGACATAAACAAACTGAAGCAGACATTAACAGACTTGTCTAAGACCACACAGAGTGAGCAGCAGTTAGGACTAAGTACATGCTTCCTCTGCACCTGCAGCCTCTGCTGGGAATACAGATTAGCTAGGAGGATCCACTGAGAAAGTCAAGTGAGAGGTTAACAGCTCTAAGTAAGCACACTGAAATGGACCCTGGGCACATGCTTAAGTTCCAAGAGACTATAACCCCATTCAATATAATAAGAGGCGATGTTCTTGCTGTCGTATCTGAGGATTTTCCAGTTGCCAACATTCTTGTCTCCAGAGCCACAAAATACACTCAATCATTGTGCACAGCACTTGTATGGAATACAAGAATTTATTTGGGGGCTGGGAAGAGAAGAGAAGGGCTCTCATGAAGTCATTTTAACCCTGCAAAGGGATATGCTGGGAGATCAGTTCCTAAACACCCTCAACTTCAATTTCTGCACTAGTACATTAGACTGATGTGATCAAGTCTTTTCCCTACTCTGTGGCTATCCCTTACCCTACACATAACAGCCTGTATGGATACCCGTTATGCACAACTTTAATCCACTTCATAAACCTCTTGCTCCGGCCACACTGCGACAACCAGCTCTGGAAAGGCTTCCGCCAGCTAACTGAATTTGTAGCCTGACACCTTGCCTTGAGACTAAACCGTTGCCCAGAGTTGGGAAGCAGGAAGTGAGAGAACCACAGGAATTCTCTATGTTTCTGCATGCAAACACATATTCTGAATCTTCAGGACGACCACTTTAAAGAGCTGCTACACAATTTCAGTGCCAATGTTGCCTATGGCATCAAGTTGTATGAGTTTGTTTCATGTTAAAAAGGATGGGGGCAGACTTACATAAGTGACATGTTTACATCAACTGTAGGCCAAATAATACATCCCCTGAAAGGTAATACCAGTGGCTTCGAAGTCAAAGGTAATTTTGTACTAAAAATTCTTTACATTAATACTGGAGATATAAGAAAAAATTTTGAAGATAAATTATGTATTATTCAAGTCTGAGAAAAACTGCCTTCATATAATTGTCTGACAATTCTTGACTCAGATAACACTTGCTTTTCTAATCACCCCCCAGATATTTTTACTTTAGAAAACTTTTGGGGCTTCAAACTCAACCAGTAAAAGCACAATCATATTTTTGCCATGACATCTAGCCTTTCTAAACTTAATTTTATAAGGTACTATTTTTCTAGATATCAGAATGTCAAGTTCTCCAACAACTGTAGATTCCTCAAAAGATGTTTAGCTGTTTCTGTTTCATTCCCACCATTGCCACCCTCCCTGTTAGGATCTGTAACTGAAACTCTTCACAACTTCCATTTAACCGTACCACCAAAGTAACATATTTTCTCGTTTCTTCTATAGAATATACTTTCTTAGGCTAGGTTCCCTAGAAACAGAGCCAGGGATGGGGATTCTCATCCAGCTGACTTTCTGAGGGTGCACATTCAAGAGAAAGCTGTAAGGAAATGAGGAAAGTAGGACACAGAAGGGAAAGAAGCCAAGCGAAGATGAATTTGAAGTCTGACCTCTGACTAACGCCACAGGGAACACTGGAGTGTGAATAGCAGTCTAGACTTTTTCAACCTTGAGATAAGGGTTAAGTATTCTGTCCTCAAACCAGTTAGTTGTTAGCCATGAGCCAGTCCAGATAGGGTACACAGCCTCCTGGGCATCTCCAGGCAAGGGCAATTTTCTAGAGAAGAGTGCATCCATGAGCCATCAGCAGCCAACACTCATAGCAGCTGGAGGTTGGGTGCATCTGCCCAGCAAACAGGATCTGGGTAGGGTGTTAATAGGAGTTACTGCTCATACTGACATTTACCCATTGACATAGCTAGCAGTCTATAGGGTTTAGCTAGGAAACAGCAACAATCAGAGGTCTTAATAAAGGAGAAATTAATGATGGGAAATTGGGCACATGGGTGATGAGAAGCAATAGGGGTGAGTGAGGCAATCCAGTGATTAATAGTAACAAGAAGCTGTTACGACCTCAAGGAAGAAGGTGGTGTTAGCTCTGACTGCTTCCAGGAGGTGCTAGAACCCCTGGGTGGATGTAGATGAGACACCTCAGGAAGTACGGAGGGGAAAATAACCTGGCTTTCCCCCTCTCCTCTAGCCTTTCAGTTTTCTCCCAGTGCCTCCAACTGGCTAAACCGATGTAGAAGCCAGAGAGATGGAGGCCAAGGAGATGTAGCTCCTTTGATGCACAGCAGAATAGGTGAGAGGCAGAAAAAGAATAAGAGCCAATAAGCAGGTGACTGACACAGTTGCTAAAGCACATCTGTACTCTACTGTTCACACCAAGTGATACATATACTTACCAAAACAGCTGTGTAATTTCCTCCATTATATAGAATAAGCTAGTTTGAGGACATAGACATGTTTTTAGATTAAAAACAGAAGTTATCAAATTTATGCCAGGTCTTAGTTAACTCAATCAAATGTATACCATGCATTGTTTTTCTAGCTCAGTCCCTAGTTATCAAACTATAAAAAAAAGACTAACAGTGAAAGCTACACTCCTCCTGGTGCCCACCCCCCTAACCCAAATTAAATCTAGGCAAAGAGATAAGAAAACGATGGAGGATTTTAAAGGTGACATTAAGAATTGAGTTCCATTTTATTAATAATTTTGGCACAGGCTGACTTGGCAGGACCTTCTCTTTGCTTGAATTTCCATTTTCTCCTTCAGATATCTGGGTAAATATTTAATATTTAATATTTTCAAAATGTTAGTAATCACCTGAAACATTTCACCTCTTACTAATATAATCAACCAAATTTAGTGGGCACATTTACATGTGTCTTTAATTATTTGTTGATTTGTGTCAGTACTTGGGACTACTCAAGAGACAGCTTATACAATGGCTGCCCCAAGGGGCTTACTAAGTGATTACAGGCTTATTAGGAAACAGAAAGACAAGCCTCTCAGGTGTTGTTCTCTACAACTTGCAAATCAAATAACTGGGAAAAAATACAGGTTTGCTATGAGTGAAGCAGTTTTTCAAGTATATACACTACATGCAGACACACGTACTAGTTTCCATTTAGTGACAGAGGAAAATAATAGAGTTCTGTGAGTGTTCTCAACTCTATATTTCTTTAAAACAATTTAGAAGACCTGAAAGTTATACCCATCTACTAAATCCATCATGCATTTGGTGAATGATAAAATCTAATGCAAGAAATAGTATTTATGTGTGGGCATACTAACATAGTTGCCAAAACTTCATAAAAAATTATGACTGAATATATCTGCTAAATGCCGAATTAAAAAAAAAAAATGTTTCTGCCTTCAAGGAAGTTATATACTGGGGCAAATGACAGAGTCAAATATTTACAATATACCAAATATTCACATCTTTACCAAATCCAAATTTTAAATGGCCTCTCAAGCTTTCAAATCAGTATTGAAATACAGCAGAAGGGCATCCAGTTCTGTCTCTACTGAGATAAAAAATCAAATTCATAATCATAACACCAGCAAATTCATTCCAACTGCCAATATGGATGTGGGGTGCAGTTAATTTTCAGTGATTAACTATTTTTGAGAATTAGGATTCACACCATTATACTTCAAAATTTCTCTTGATAATCCAAATAAATTACTTTGACTTGCCAGATAAATTTTTAAAAATTAAGAATTAAGACATTAACAATGAAAAATTTTGATTTTTTTCTGAAGAGAACAATATACTATTAACTCCAACAGAATATGTTTGATGAAAATAATACAAGTGTATTAACTACTTCAGAGGAATTTTGTATTTTTCAGATATTTTTCTCCTGAAAGCAATTTATAAAATATGTATAAGTACTTTATATCAATGTAAGACTTATTTTTCCTATAAATATAAAAGCTGTAGATAAAATATTTTATATTATTTTAGTTCAGAATGTCTCTCTAGAAAAATGTATTTGCTCTAGTCTAGGTAAATATGAGTGATATGGGAATACATATCTGGGGAGTGATCAAAGGGAAAAAGTAATCATTTAAAAAAAGAGCGGGGATATATCAACAGTACACAGACATCAACCTCAATGAGCCCCTAAGGGCCAGAGCTGAAAACTTTAAGCAGCAAAATAAATTATAATATTGGATTATAATATTGGATTATAACCCAAGATTTTTTTAAACCTATGAGTCCATATTGATATAAATGGTTGAAAAGAACTTTTTCCTTACCAAATAATATATGTGCATACCATACATACCACCTTACTTCAGGAAGTAGAGCTTAATTCTCCTCCACCTGAGTGTAAACTGGACCTACTCACTTCCAACAAATACAGTGTGAAAAGGGAGAAAAACAGTGACTGTATAGTGGAAAAACCAAGCAGACATTACCTTAACTAAATGATCAAAGTCAACATTATCAATGATAAGTCATGTTGCTATCATGTACCCCCAGTATGAGAAGACCACTTGTGTAGTATTCTCTCACACACTACCCCAATCTAATCAGGAGAGAAACAACAGACAAAGCCAACATGAAAAGTGGTCTATCAAATATCACCATCACGCCTCAAAACTGTCACCAAAAACAAGGGAAGGCTGAGAAATTGCTGCACATCAGAGACGACTAAGGAGACATAACTGCTAAATGCAGTGTGATATTCTGCATTGGGTAGAAAATAGAAATTAGTGGATAAACTAGAAATTAAAAAAAAAATCTGCAGTTTAGCTAATAGTATATTACCACTGCTGATTTCTCAGTTTTGACAACAGCAGTTATGTAAGATGTTAACAGACTGGGTAAAAGTGAACAGGAACTCTGTAATATTCTTGCAACTTTTCTGTAACTCTAAATTACTCCAAAATAAAGTTTAATTACAACTAATGAAAAAATATAACACGCAAACAAAAACAAATAAACAAAAGAATAAGATGAAAACGGGATCGCAGATATAAGGAAGCAAAACATGCATTGAAATTTCCAAAGAGAACTAATAATAATATAGAGCTCGCTACATACAGAGGAGATACTACTGAAAGCCAATTAACTATATTTCTAAAAAACCTCCAGTTCTCCTGTATGTCTCCTTTACTACTCACACAGCACACTTCACTGACACTTCTGGTTACAAATGTGTACTTGAAATAATTGGGGGCAGAGGAAGGAAATATAATTGACTTCAGGTTGTAGTGGGAGAAAAATATGAGAAAAGGATTTTGAATTGAATAGGAAGTACCTTAAGAAAAAAAAGACTATAAGAAGATAACTATAGAAGAAAGCAAATGCCTCAGAAAACAACAGATGTGTTTGAAATCTTCAGAAAAGGAAGTGAATAAAAGTGAGAAAACAAAGCAACAGTAGACTTGGAATTCAATCATCTATTTCTGCTGTCCTGTCTCTGGAATTCACAGGCAAGACAAAAGGATGGTAAAAAGCCCTTCAGAGACAGCTTGCAAAACTATGTCAGAGCATGCAACATTAAAAGCACAAGAATGTACAAGAATTAGAAATGTAATCTATGAAGCACACGTAGGATATAAAGTTGTTTTGCATATAAAATAAAAAAGCTAAATTCAATGAGGATAATAGGTTTTGAGAGCCTAGGTCTTTACACTCCCAATTTAAAAAAAGACTAATTCCAAGATCAGAAAACAAATTAGAAGAGATATTTAATTAGAAGAGATTATATAAATGTATAATCTCTTTTTCCATTCCAATGAGAAAGGAATTTTGTTTTCATTTAACAGTAATACTATGAAAAATTTCAACTGTGTTAGAAGCTAAAAATAGATATTTGACATCACTACTCATTTTTGATTACTCACTCCCAAGATTAAAGCACATTTAGATAAATATGATAGGATTCTTAAAAGTGTTTGAGAATTTATAATTCTGTTGCAAACAATGCAACAACAGCAGCAGCAGCAAAATCCTGGAACAAACTGGCTTAGACGACAAAGGAAATTTTCTGAGAAACATAACTGAAGATTCTGGGAGCCTCGAGTCAGTTTGATCCAAGTCTCCTCTTTACCAGGTCCTCTGTCTCTGCTTTTTGCCTTCTTTAAGACCACACAATACCCAGTCTGGCTTCACTCATTGTAATTAAGTGGCTGCAGAAACCTCAGGCCTGATGTCCGCACATCACCAAACCCCAACAGAAAGAACTTCCAGCCAGCACCTTTTGATGAGAGGTTTGTTTCCAGAAAACCAAGCAAACAACTTTTTGCATGTTATTGGTTCAGCTGGGTTATGTTCTCATCCCATGCGTCACACTGGCTTTCCCCACTCCCTAACTGGCTTCTCCTGGGAGCACTAATTTATACATTGTACATTTATTGTATTAGTTATTTATTGTTAAATGCAATACCTAAATCTTTGGACTAAGCAGCTGCTTGTAGTAGAATCTTCCCTAGGACATAAACGAGTGCACTGAAATCCCCTGGCAAGTTATTCTTGAAAGCCCTGAGCTATTCCTTCCCACCTTCATATCTCTGCAAAGGATGGTGTTTCACACTGTGAACAAGACACTCATCTTCTCACGTTCACCCTTTCCCAGGTCTATGCTGCTTCTTTTCTGACTCAGCTTCCTACTTCTGCAACTCTCAAATCTCTTCTATGTGCCCTCTGAAAACATTATTCCACAATAAGCTGCACTTTACCTATAACCTTGCTTAGATTCCTGCCACTTGGCAGCCTAAATTGAAATATGATTCATTCCTAAAGGCATTATCACCTTCCCCTTTTTCCTAAGAAAGGTTGACTCATTTTCCTATCTCTTCTCACACTGGAATCTGGAAATAAAGCTGGCAATCTACTTGCACAACAATGTTCTTCCCAAACCATCAATTCTTTAGGGCATCTAGATTTCACTGCGAGAACCTGAATTTCTTCTGAAGTGCCTTGTCCCTACACAGGAGGGTACCTAGGGAATGCCAATTCTATTTAAGCTGAATGGGGAATATATGGTTAGGGTATAGTATTCTTTATATCTTTTACAGAAAGTTAGAAGTGTTTTTAACAAATGCCTTGTGGCTTCAGGTTATCTGGCTTGGCTTTCCTATGCCCCTCTCTCATTTGGTACCTACCAAATCCTGATCAGCTCCCATAGATTTGGAAAACTAGCACCAAAAACTCAGTCTCCCTCTCCACCCCCGATGTTAACAATATTCTAAGTGATTTTTATGTGCATGTGATGACAAACCTAAAACTCCTGAGGACAAAAACTGTATTGTACACCTGAAACTAATATGATGCTATATGTAAATTTATACCTCAATAAAAAACAAAACTTTTACTTTAACAAAATTACATCATTTGGAACAAAATTTTTCTGAGAATATTTCACACAACCTCTTTTTCCCCCTCCCACTAATTTAAGAATCTTAAGATTTCCAAGTCCTGACTCCATCAATTGCTCTCATTACACTTAAGCTATTATATACTTCCTGGGTCTTATTCAGCAATTTGAGATTATTTAAAAAAAATAAAGAGAGAGAGAGAACAACTAAACAAATGGGTTTCTTTTCTGTGTTGCCAAGTTGATCTTGACAACTACAGAGCTGCTAGCTTAGCTTACATGTAATTAGATTAGTGGTATAATTTGTCAACTTGTAAATCTCTAAGAACAATGTTTAGCAATTGATGTGGTTACTGCAGAAGAAATTAGATTCTCATGGTGAGACTATTCCAAGGATGAGAAAGAACACGAGGTACAGCACTCCTAGATTCCAATAAGGCACTGGGTTTTCTCTTTACAAGAAGATAAAACTGATAGAAAGGCCCACTATTCCCAATTAGCATACGATACAACCAAACATCCTTAAAGAATTTATCTTACAATTAACATTAGTATCTATTATTTAAAATTCTCTACCGTGTTCATTTGGAATTGGAGATCTATCCAGTTGTCACTGGCATTTAAACAGCACTTGAGCCAATGAAGTAAGTGGGCTTCTTTGATATCAACTGGGCAGTTCTTTCTCCAGGAAATGCTAGGATGTTTTTGTTTTAAAAGGCTACACAGTCCTGAGGTCAAAGAGAGAAAACTGGTCTCGTTTCCACAATCAGCATTCCTAAACCACACAACACACCCATGGCTTAAAACTAGTTCTAGAAACAACTATCCATTTCTTGTGAAAGTACCCTTTCTGAGGCTGGAAAACTAGTCAAAGTGTACAATGACTTTCCAAGGCCCCAAAGATTTGCATACGGAGTGTGGACCCACTATTCTTAGGGAAACTAAGGAAGGCTGGAGGGAATTATAGAGTGAGGCAGGGGGTACTTCTGGTTAACCCTCAAAAAGAAAGAAACCGGAATTCCCAGAACTACCTGGGTAGAGAAAGAAGCCCTTGACAACTGCTTTGAAGTGATTCTGTAGAAACCATTGATCTCTCCCTTTCGACAGTACCACAAGCCTTAGTCAAAGGTACATGGGGAAGAGATTATTCCCCCTGCACACTGTACAATCTATCCACATTCCACATACGTCTTCAGAGGCACAGATTTCAGAGGCATAATTCTTATCTATAGTTCGGCCAAGCTGTCATATTTTTTCCGCCAGGCCCCTATTCTAGTAAAATGAGTAATATTTTACATGCTCTGCATATACCATATGCCAGGCCATAACTGTCCTCCACAGATACTGATTTTAAATTGGCTAGAGAGTAGAGTTATGTTTCTGATAGTTGTCCTAATAGGAGCAGGTTAGGTATGAAAAGATAAGAACAAGTGCAGAGAAACATGTAGTTTGGAATTTTAAAAATATTGGCAACTCAGTTTAGGGAAGAAGGTGGAGGTTAAGGTATTTCATTATAATCACCAAAGGGTAAACAGTAAAAAGAGAACTAAGATGCTAAGTCGGCTGAATTCAAAAATATGATTATAATAATCTCATCAATTACACATCATTTTCTCTCTTTATAAAAATCTACGGAAGAGTAAGAGAGATTTTCCCTTCTTAGAAATCCCTCTCTTCTCTCGTTTGCAGGGCTAATGGAGTATAAACTACAGGGAAAAAATTTTGTTTTCAGTTAGAAAACCTATAGAGAGCCTTAAAAAGATGAGGAATTAAGAGAGTCTCCTCTATGGAGATGTGCTTTGAAAAGATGTTAAAAGGCTAGATAATTAGTTATGAGCTATAATAGTCTCCATTTAAGTTCCTATTGATCTCCATTTAAATGGGAAAATAGAGGTTCAAAGAGCAAGTAAATTGCTCAAAGTCACAAAGATATTTAAGCAGTGGAACTGAGTCCCATTCCGAAGCCCATCCTCCTTCTACCCAATGCTGTGTGCAGCGTCAAGGGCTGAGGAGCCAATTACCTTTTGACATGTCCAGGTGTGACCATTTCAGTCTCATGTCTTGGGTGAGATGTGGTTTCTAGAGGCTCTTGCCTTCCAAGTGGGCACTCAGACCCCAGTGTATAAAGGAAATAAAGTCAACAACAGAAAACTGATCTTACAAAGCTCTTCTTTCTTTCTTTCTTTTTTTTCTTTTTTATTTTTTTGCTGCCCACAAAGAGAGCTTAAGTAATAAGAAAAATCCCCTTCACCCACACACACACAAGAGGCTCTCCTATGGTTCACTCTAATAGAAGTCACTCAATAAGTGTTGGCAATGTGGCAGAAAATTTGATAAGTCCAAAATAAACATTTATTCACTCATTCCTAGCAATAACTCTAAAGTATGTACTCACATGTCCATTTTATATATGAGTAGGTTGAGGCTCAAGAGATAGAATCATTTATTCCAAATTCATAGCAAGTGGCAAGCCTCAGTATATAGCACTTGCTATTAACTTCATACCACACATCATGGAGGATAGAGAATATGACCCAGGTAGATGCTTTGACCAGTTTAATTTCCTTCTTAGATATTCAACAGATTCATGTTGCCCACAGAACCTAATCATTTAAAAATAAAATTTAAGGTATCAAAATCTGGTTCCAGAATATTTTTTTTTTTAATTCTACCTTTCATTCTGTGTCTTCATACAACCCAGGATTCTGGTCTGGTCATAGTCACTTGCCTATCTCTTGACTGTGCCCTGTGATCAGCTCATGCCACTTCCACCATCTGGGATGTCCTTTATGTCAACACCTGCCTATCAAAGCCCTTTCCATCTTTCAAAGTCACACATAAAACCCATGTCTTCCAAAAAGCTTCCTGAGATCCTCCTTTTTTTTATATTCATAGCAATGTCATCTCTTCTATTGTGGCATTTATCATGCATATCCTCTTATAAGTTATCAGATTAAGCCCATGGCTAAGACTCTTTTTCTTTGCACATACACTTTTATGCACACATACGTGCTCCGAATGGCAGATGTGATAGGCAACTTATAAGATGGCCCCAGTGATCTGCCTCCTAGAATTCACACATTTATATAATTACATCCCTCCTTGAATCTAAGCCAGATCTAGTGACTCACTTCCAACAAATATAGAAAACAGCAGAAGTGATGAGATACCTCTTCCAGGATTAGGTTACAAAAACACTGATTTCCATGTTGAGTGTTTGCTTGCTCTCTTTTTCTGAGGAAGCCAGCTGCCATGCTATGAGCTGTCCTATATAGAGGTCCACATGGCACAGAACTGAGAGAGCCTCTTGTATGTACCAACAATGAACTAATGCCCTCAAGAAAAAAAGCCCACAAGGACTTTAATCCTTCTAACAACCAAGTGCATGAACTCTAAGTAAACCCTGCTGCTATCAAGTCTCCAGTTAAGACCATAGTAGCCCTTGCTGACACACTGACCACAAACTCTTGAGAGACCTTGAGTCCAGGGTGCTCAGTTAAGTTGTACACACATTCCTAACCACAAGTTAACTGCTCATTGTTTCAGGTATTGCATTTAACAATAGATAACTAATACAGTAAATGTACAATGTATAAATTATTTCATTACATACACAGATGTAAAGAAAGGAATATCTATTCATCCCCAAGGAAAAACAAAATCTTTACTGATGACGAAAAGAAAGTATTGAGCACTTTGGTTTATAACTCAAAAGAGTAGAGCTGTCTTTTTGTCAGAGATTTATAACCAGAGGGAGTTTTAGAAAAGACGATTTTCTGAATGTTTACTATCAAAAGGGAGCTAACACTATTCCAGGTACCTAACACTATTCAAGACAAATGGTGTAGAAGACGTGGACGCAAGCAGTAAAAACCCCTACTCTACAAAAGCTCTACAAGTTCAAATATTAGAATCCTTGCTTGACAATGCATAAGACTAATATTCACAGTACTACCTCACATAGTGCATATGTCACCTGTCTTTAAGTTAAGCACAGTACAATGGTGCTCTCCTGAAAAGAGGAAGAACAAAATGAGCTGTTTTCTAGAGAAACTTATAAAAAGATAATCATGTTATTTGCAAAACAATCCATTGAGCACAAAACAACAATGCTGTAGACTTTAGACAAAATTAACTTCTAAACATTCCAAGGATTTAGTTCTGAATTCATGGTGAAACTCCCTAAAATGAAAAAAATGACACAATGGATTAATTCTCTCAAATTCATTACAAATCATAGTTTTATAAATAATCTTCTCTCCCACCAAGAAAGGATAGAAAAGCCAAAGAAACTTTGTGACTACAAAAATTTCTCTTAACTCAGATTTTAAAGAGAATAACCAAAGTTAATATGGTATTATCAAGGGCAAATTCAAAATTAGGATAGTCACAGACTTTAATTATTAGAAAAGACAAATTCAGTTGGAGGCAAGGCCAGTGAGAAGAGTTAAGAATGAGAAAGGACTTTGCAGAGCCACATTGGGAGCTTCTATCTGAGGAAGGATGGGCTCTACTGCTTAGTATGTGGTTAGCAGTTAACAGACAGTAGAATTCTTATTTTGTTTGCATCTTCCTATGAAAAAATGGTCCTTCAAGGTAAAAACCATAGAACAAAAAAATGTCTAAGTGTAATCTGAAAGCCTAAGTAGAGTGAGGTTCTTTAATTCCTGGGCTCAGATTAAACAACACAAGATGTTAAAAGAATTTGTTTTGCAATTGCAATTATGGTGCCCTTGTCAAATTCCTCAAGGTTGTTCATGTAGGCAATCTTTAAACATAATGTATATTGCTAGTGATAAACTTAGCTGCTAATTCTCTTGAGTCACCTAGACATTCCTGGATGAATTAGTCATGGAGTGGATTGATAACCAGTCACGTTATATCCATATGATCTTAATAGGTTTTTAATGCTGGGTCCATTCTGATTGGGTGGTGTCTTGCTGATTGGCTAGTGCCCTAGCCTTAAGGGTTAATAAATATTTTCAATATACTTTCACTTATAGACAAATATTAAATTCATAACTGTGTAGATGAAAGCTAATCCTAGCATTTAACTCTCCTGAAATAATATGGCAACTGAGAGAGTATAGTATAGACCACAGCTATCTATGTCTGATCACGTCTGAGCAGAAGGGCTATAGGGTTACCATAATTGATCTTGTTAAGAAAGACTAATAAAGAAGAAGATTGTTGCGATACAGATCCTGGTTCTTATGTCTGTAGCAATAAATAGAAATGGGGATAAAACCTTTTAGGTGCTTTTGAGGATTAAACAAATTAATGTGTATTAAAGTGCTTAGAATAATGTCTGGCATATAGTACATATCTGATAAGTTTTAATTACTGTTAAAGCCTTGGAACTCAAAACTGAGGCCATCTTACCAATGGAGTTTTAGGAGTTGCCAAAAGCTTGTTGTCTTATAATTGAAAGGGATAAAGTCTTAAAAATAAAAACGTATTCATATTTTTATTATCTACAGTTCCCATAGGCAAATCAAGTATCTCAGAAGAAAAAAAATTAACCAATAGCATCTTAGCTCTTAAAACTTCATTCCATTACACCCACCAGGAAATGGTCTTTCCAGTAACCTACTAGGTCTAAAAATATGGTAATTTTTTATATTGTGTCTCAGCACTTTACAAATTTGAAATTGACTCCAAAATTATACATGCTCTATATTTACTGAGCTATTGCTTTCAAAGGGTTTTTTTTTTAAAAAAAAAAATATATATATATACACTGCTGCCAGCCATGTTTAGAAGTGCCTGTCATCCTTCAACATCAGCATTAGCTATTTTAAATATTTTGCTAATAAAAAGAGGCATCTTTGCCTTATATTGATTTGCATTTACAATTTTTAAACAAATGAGACAGCTTTACTAAATATTTTAGCTTGTTGCCTATGTTACTTGGAAACATAGCTTAAGGGAATTTTTTTGCAATTATATCAAAAGTTTTAGTAAAAATTGCTTACATAATTAGAAGTAAATGATCATTAAATGTTTTAGGTTTTTAAAAAAATAAATTCTGCTATTAAAAGGTATAATAAATTCTTTAGAGATCAGATGATTAAATGAAAAAGTTCAAAGTCTACATAAATTAAGGAAGTCTATTTAAATATGAGAAACTGGGTTTTAAAAATACCTAAAATGCAGACTGAGGTGGGGATTGAAGGGCTGGGAGAGCACAAAGGGGCAGGCCCAGGTTAATCATAATAGGTTTGAAAGAAAAAGATATGCCTAAGGTAGTCCCAAAACAAGGAGTAAAATTTAAAATATGTAACTGGGAATAAAATATTCAATGAAGTACTGGGTTTTGTATAAAACAGTGGTATTTTCCAAGAAAAGAAATACTTACTTCTCTAATTTGAAATTATGTTCAACCTTATCATCCTATAGATGGGAAGACTATTACCAAAGTCAGTCCTAATAACATTGATTTTGTATAGTTGACAAGACATTCTAGTGATTTCAGCTAAGGGAGATAGAAGACAGGACAGAAAGAGAAGGCAAGAAGGTTTTTCTCTTCAGAAGGTATTCTCTGCAATGCCTCTAATCTGGATTTAATTAGATAAAAAGGACCTCAGTTGTCAAAAATGGTGTGTAGGACAGAACCTGGGTGGCCATGGCAAAGACATGAAACAGAAAGTATTAAAGTAATAAAGCGGTAAGCATACA
Source organism: Eonycteris spelaea (assembly GCA_003508835.1). Lineage (NCBI taxonomy): Eukaryota > Metazoa > Chordata > Mammalia > Chiroptera > Pteropodidae > Eonycteris > Eonycteris spelaea. The sequence continues at coordinate 2,229,472 of PUFA01000235.1, forward strand.
TTTGTATATCTCCAGTTTGTATCTTAATATCTTATTGGTTGGGGATTAGTGGTTTAAATGGCTGATAAGGAGTGATGTGCCATTAAAGACTATAAGATTCCAAGATCAAGAGCAACTCCATTACTCTGAAGAGATATTTAACAGGTTTTACAGAGAAACATTCTGAAACTGATAAGATGGTAAGAAGCTGCACCTTCTGGTCCCATCTTATTCTTCAACCAGAAGGGATTCAATAGAGTGTATTATCACAGAGACCTGAACATGAGAAATGAACATCTGTAGTGAAGAAAGCCTTCAAGGGTGAGAAAAAAAAAAAAAAAAAAAGGAAGGAAGGAAGGAAGAGAAGAGATAAAAGAAATACACATATTTTTAAAGATCATAGAGTAAAAGAGAACTTAAAATATGCATTGGGAACTTTAATTTGCACTAAATTAGAAGGATTTTTCAACACATAATACCTCGATGAAATCTCAATGAAAGGCATGTCAGAAAGACAATATTGTGACAGAAAAAGAGAACTCAAAGTTAAAGAAAACCAGAATAGCAGAATTTTCAGAATAACAAGTTTGTTTTTTTTTTTTTTTTTAAATCTCCAATTAAGTGGAATGAACTTGGATCCTAGTCTCCGTGGAAGTCAGGTCAGAGTCCTAGATCGTGTACCCAAGGGCCAGTTTCAGCTGGGAGAAGCTGAGAAAGACGGGGGTTTCCTGACTAGATAACTTGGTCTTCCCCAAGCTTAAAATAAGTTGAGAATTAACTGAACTCTTTGGTAGCATCTGGGCAGCTGCTGAGGAGCCTCTTAGAGAAGAGATATTCATTCAGATTAGGTAGGGGAAAAGGTTTACATGTCTTAAATTGGAAGTCTGTTACAGAGATTCATTCAAAGCCTCAAAGAAGAAGGTGCTGTTATGTAACAGTTTAGAACAAAGTTTCCATTCCTGGGCCCATCTCTGAGTTGATTGATAGCAGCAGGAGAAAAGAAAAAAAAAAAAAACCTTTAAATAAGCCTTACTGTACAGTGTATACCTGGTTACTGACCACAGCAAGGAGGAGCTGTCCAGGATCCACAGCTATTGATAAAAATATTCATACAGCTCTGGTCTTCTCTAAGTGTCTGGAGGAAAACTAAATCCAGGAATCAGTCCCTTCCCCAGCGCAGGCCAACTAACTGAGAGAGCATGCTGTTGGGCCACACACTGAAACTGGGCAGAGCCTTCCTTTATCCATGGACTTTTAAGAACCACCAAACTTTCAGGATAGTAATTATTATTATAGATATCATAATATGATATGATTTGGAAATTTTTTATTTTACATTTTTATTCTGAAATAATAATAAATATATATCGAAGACTGATTATATACCAAGCAAGTTGCTAAGAACTTTAATACATTTTATTTAATCATTACAACAAACCTAGGAGGTCCTACCTACCCCATTTTGTAGATTAGGAACTAAGGCTCAGAGAAAAAGACACAACTGCTTAATAGTGGAGCGGGTATTCACACCAAGGATTATTTGACCCCGAAGACTATGATCTGACCACCACCCCTTATTATATCTTTTAATTAAAATATAATTATAAATGTGAGATATGACACCAGTGCTCTTCTGGACAGAAATTTATTTTCTCCAAGTTTCTGGGAAATATGGAAACTGAAGTTTGCTTTGTCAGGTACCAGGAACACAGAAAAATCTAAATTATCTTTTAGTATTTTTTTTATTGTCCAAATTCCCAAATAATAAGAACCTAATGAGAATTAAATTTTACCTTGTTGAATTTTTCCTTAGAAATTAAAAATGAGATTAACTTAATGACTCTCTCTTGAGACAGGGTAAGTATCTAGCAGACTTTAGTTTCTCATTTAGAATTCAAAGGTCCTTGATTCTGCTAGAAAACCACTACCACAGTCCTTTTTACCCACCACGGGGGTGGGGAGAGTATATCCTTGGGGCAGCTAACAAGCCTCTGCCATGTAACTAGATGAACATAAGTAAGAATATACCCTCAGACATACATTTTCCCAAGTACTTTTCAAAACAGACATTTCTCAATCCTCCCTCACTATCTTATTAGAATTTAGGGCTTTTGGTTTCTGCATTTTATCATTTTGGTAAGTTCTTTTATTTGAAATATTTCAGCATGATCCTTCAAGACAACCTTTTATTAAGCATTTGGTTTTTTGCTCATCTGTAACATAGATATTTACATGCAACCAATTTAAATAACCAGTCACAACTTTAACAAGAAAAATACAATAAGGAAAACCACACATTTTTGATTCAATTTATGCCTAATTTTTTAAGTTCTATGTATAAAGAACTAGAAAGAAATTCTTACCTTACTTAGAAATATATGCCTTCAGCTGAATAAAGGTTGAATTCTGATATAAAGGGAGGAATGTGACTGCAGAGTTTGACTCAGAGGGTGAAGTCTAAGGTATGCCTGGTTAATTACTTAATAGCAGATCAAGGAAACCAATGACATTACAAAGGACTGTTTCTTTCAAAGGAAATGCCATCCAGATCTGAGCCAGTGAAGTTTTCAAGTCCAGAAATCAGAATGCCCAGTTACAGATAATATGATAGATCAGCTAGAAATTTATCTATGGAAGTAGAGCATTCTGGTTTCCATGCTATGCACATCAGACTTCGGCTACTGAGCAGTCTTTTTGGTGAGCCTTTTAATATCCACTGGAAGCTGAGGTTCCTGCCCCCATTCGAGAATCCCCAGTCACCCATGTCAACTTTTATCATTATTTATTAAGATTCATTATGATATAAGATAAAACTGAGACTTCCTTTTAAAATGTAAGAAATCTCAGTTTTCACCCATGAAATCCCAGGGCCATGTAGTTCCTGGTACATCACAGCCACTCTAATGTTAGTTTAAGGAAATAGCTAAGGTCCTAAATCATACACATGGGGAGAACAAACTTTCATGGAATCTCAAAATAGGACTAGATATTCTTTGAACATTTTTGAAGTTGTAAGATTAAATATCATATACACACAAAGATTGTTCAAGCTGAAGTAAAAACAGAATTAAGGTTTTTAAGAAAATCTGAAGCTGAGAGATACAATGCTCCAAAGTTTATGTCACAGAGAAAGTTACTATGACACTGATACCGCTACTGAAGACTAGAGCAAGAGGTTTAAGTTACGGACTTTCCCTTGCAATGTTGTCACTACCTCTTCAGGAACAGGTACCTGAAAGGAAGTCAGATGAGCCATTAGGACCCTAGATTAGGGAGCCTATATGTTGTTGCCTCCACTGCTTGCAGAGGTGCAGCCGTTAGGCTTTGAGAGCTGTTACTACTTCAAGTACCAGTTTGGGCTCTCCTCTGCAAAGTTCCTTCATAATGTCTTCAAGTTGCTGCTGTGAGGAGAGGAGATATATAGAATACTGTCAACCTTTGTTACATATGTAATGCATGTGTACCTACAGTAAGGCTCAGAGAGGAATTTTGAGTAACGTTGGCATTTAACACTGACTAAATTTTCAAAAGTTCTGAAGAAATAAAAGTATCACTGTTATGTAACTTAAGGATGGGAGAGTAGTTACTGGATGAATTCTTAGAGGTCAAATAGGGCTGAAATTAACAGTCCAACTGGAATCTTTCAATTGTCAAAATACTGAAAAACAAAGTGACTTTGAGTTCTAAAACTGAGGGGTAGACAGGACTGAAATATAGGACATCTTAAATTAGTCTGAGAGGCAGAGTAGCCATAATAGTCATCATATAATAGACATTTACTAAATCTGTTCAATGTTTATTTCTAACAAGAAGCAATCTCTTAATATCCCAGCTAGCAGATAATTTACACATTTAAATCTGGTAAATTTACACATTTATTTTCCAAGATGTTAAATATGATATTTGTCTTCATTTGTTCATGTCTTCCTTTCCTGGTCCATTGTTGCTACAGAGCTGTCACATAATATGCAAGGACTTACCATGTTCTTCTAGATTCTTTCTGTGACCTTTTCTTGGTTCTCTATTTTTCCAGTATTTCTACATGTCTCTGGTCTAGAACATCTATGACTGCTTTCATTTTTGTAGTGAGTTATCCTTTAAATTGCTTCCAAGTGCTTTTATAAATCCTTAACAATCACTACTGGAAACAGGCAGGGTAGGTTAACACCTGCCTCTTACAATGAGGAAACAGGTGCTAAGAGTGAACACTGATGCATCTAATGAATAAATGTCAAAGACAGGCATCACATTAGACATCTGCCATTCCCCTCTCATGTCCCATCAGCCCACATTTTGTCTGGCCATTGCCGAGATAACTGTAAGCCGTGCACAGGTGTTCTTGATGGCATCTCATCTCAGCTACATTGCATGTGTGTCTTGTTGGATTTTTCTGCTTTCTAGAATCCCAGAGAGAAATTAATACTCTCCAGTGTTAATTTTAGTCTGTAGGGGTCATTCTATAAAAATTATCAGTTACTATTTTATGGGTTGAACACCAGAATTACCCATATGATTAATAACTTAACAAAATTACTAAAGAACATTTAAATTGTGGTGCGTTTGAACATAAAAAAAATAGGTCATTTCAATTGAAAAAAATAAGGTGAAATCTCTTTCTGCAATTACTCTTAATTCCTCAGGGGGAAAAAAAACACATATACTTGATTTTAAGAAATCCTTTTTGGAGCTCTGTGCAATTAACTCTTTAGTCAGAAAGTAAAATACCCTTGGTTTCAATAAGCCTATTCTTTGACTTCATATTTCACTAGAATGTAAGTTCTCATGGGTACATTATTATGGCTTTCCTTATTCTTCAATATTATTGTCAAAATCAGATTCATATTTACATGACTAGCTTGATAAAAACAAAGTTATGGATGTATTCTAATTAAGTCTGCTTAGAATCGTATATGCTGCATGGCAATAAATACTAGCAGTATATATTCATAAAAGAGCCAGGAATTCATGAGAACAACAATTGAAGACTAACAGACATTATAAATGGCTGCAACAGGTGATCACCTTTTAATGGTGCAAATGGCCAAAAAGATTAAACAGGATACAACCAAGCCAATGATAGAAAAATCTTTTTTAAGCATTTGATAAAACTAAGGCATCAACCAGTAACAGACAGGATGGACTTTATTGGATATGCATTATGAAGTCTTCACTCTGTAGGAAATTACATACTTGTTCTGGAAATGGGGCAATTATGCAAAATGTTAATGAATACTTTCAGACAAAAGAAGTGTCAAAATAGCAAAGTGGGATTGGATTTTATGAGGAGGTTAATTTCTAAAGTCAGCATATAAAGCAAAACACTCACAAAGTCAAAATTACCTCTGAAAATTCCTTATGAAAATCTCTTACTACATAAGAAAAAGAAACATCCCAAGCTCATCAGAGAGCTTATGTCTTATGGATTTTTTAAGCATAGAAACAGATTACTATTTCCTTAGTTCAGATTACTATTTTCATTTGAGGGCCCAACATAGCTGGCTTGCACTTACGAGCTACCTGATACCAAAAAATATCTATATAAAAGCAATATATTCCTAAAAACTATGAAATAATTTCACTTAAAATTATCTTGTATGACTTTTGGAAAGTCACAAAACACTGTGTAGTGTCAATTACCTGTAAAACTTCAAAAGCACTTGAGGCCACACCCTACTCTAGGTTCTAGGTCTGTGAAATTGGGTTATTTCTATGCAGAAGAAAGGAGTCAGGAAGTATTGGTTCACGAAAAAGAGAATCAGAAAACCCCATGGCAGGATGCTACATTTTGACCTATCGTTACTAAGACACCAGGTCAGCAGCCATGCCACTCACCTAAGTATGAATTCATAGTTTAGATTTTTGACTCAGCCTCAGAATTAAAGATCCTCTGAGTCAAAGATTTGGGTCAGTTTTGAGTATAAGCGTTAGCAACAGAGAAACCTTCATTTGAACCTCAGAATCACTGTTTTTTAAACTTTATTTTGAGATAATTGTAGATTCACATGTAGTAGTAAGAAACAATACAAGCAGATCCCATGTACCCTTTATCGAGTTTCCCTGAAAGAGAACACCTTGTAAAACTATAGTACAGTATTATAGCTCCTGTATTAGTTTGCTAGGGCTGTGATAACCAAGGGCTGCCACAATCACTACAAGCTGGGTGGCTTGAACAGAAATTTATTTATAATAAATTTACTTATAAAAATAATTATTATTTATTTATAATAAATTTATTTATAATTATTATTATAATTCTGGATGATGGAAGTGTGATATTAAAGTGTCATCAGGGCTTGTTTTTTCTAAGGCCTCTTGGCCTCAGAAGCTGAAGTTCAGGTGATCTGAACACTTCAAGGTGTTGGTGAGGTTGGTTTCTCGTGGTTTGTAGATGGCTGTCTTATTTCTGTGTCTTCACAGCATCTTCCCTCTGCACATATCTGTCCACATTTTCTCTTAAGGAAACCAAACCAGTCATGTTGGATTAGGGCCCGTCCTAATGACCTTATTTTAACTTATTTATCTCCTTAAAAACCCCATCTCCAAATATATTCTGAGGTATTGGAGGTTAGGACTGCAAAATATGAATGGGGGAGGGTAATTCAGTTCATAACAACTAGAATATTGATATTGATAGACAAGATATAGAATATTTCCATTACCATGAAGATTCCTCATATTGACCTTATAACCACAATCACCTTCCTTCTCTCATCCCATTTAACACCTGGCATTCACTAACCTTTTCTCCATCTCTGTAATTTTGATTAAGATATAAATGATATCGGACACTATATAACCTGTTGATACTGGCTTTTTTAACTCAGCATAATTCTCTGGAGAGTCATTTGGGTTGTCCCATGTATCAACAGTTCATTCCTTCTTATTGCTGAGTAGTATTCCATGGAATGGGTATATTAGTTTCTTTAACCATTTAGTAGTTGAAGGAAATCAGGGCTATCTTCAGTTTGGGGCTGTTATGAATAAAGCTGCCATAAATATCCTTGTACACATTGCTGAGTTGAACTCAGGTGTTCATCTCTCTGAGATAAAAACTCAAGAGTACAATTGCTGGATGTTTAGTTTTTTTAAGAAACTGCCTGAGTGCACCATTTATATTCCTTCCAGCAATATGAATGGTTCACTAGCAATACGAGTGATCTAATTTTTCCAAATCTTCATCAGCATTTGGTCTTCACACTTTTTTAACCATCATTTGGTGCTGTCACTAGTCATTCTGATACATGCAGCATGATGTCTTATAATTTTAATTTGCATTTCCCTGATGTCTAATAATGTTAAAAAATTTTTCTTACGCTTATTTACCATCTATATATATACTCTTGGGTAAAAGCTCTGTTCATGTTTTTGCTCATTTTCTAATTGGATTGTCTTTTTACTGTTGAGTTTTAAGTACTATATATATATATATATATATATATATATTCTAGATACTAGTCCTAGAATATATATATTCTAGATACTATATATACTAGTCCTAGAATATATATATATTCTAGATACTAGTCCTTTGTCATATCCGTGGTTTGCAATGCTTTCTCTCAGTCTATGGCTTGTCTCTTTAACACAGATTTTACAGAGCAAAAGTTTTAAATTTATAACACTCTAGATCTTATTTCTATATTGCATTTTAGCTGGCTTTTTCTGACACAGCTCCACTAGGAAAGGCAGAGATGCCATTTCATTACTACAGGCTGGGGTGGAAGTCTCTACTATTAGAGTTCTGGGGAGGTGAGGTTTTCCTTATTGCATAGGAAGGATTAAAGTCCTAGTTTCTTATGTAGTCTTCTCTGATACCATTCCAGTGGGAGGGTGTGGCACTTCCTTATAGTCTCCAGAAACTGAGAGTCTAAACTCACCACCATAGCTTCTCTGTAATGTTTGGCATAAATAAAGATATTATTATCTCACCTCTTGCTAGATTTCCTCTTCCTGGTCTTCCTAGAGAGAGAGAAAGCTTTTGTTTGGAACTTTTGGTTTATGCCTGTTGGCATTTCTAAGTTGCCAGCCTCTTCAATGCCAAGTCTGAAATGTATATGGCTACAAGAAAACCTAGGGAACTCTGCACAGTGTCACTCCTCAGGTCCCGGGGTTCCTGGCCTGTTGGTTTTCTTCTACCTTTCAGAGGCTTATGTTTTTTATATATGATGCCTATGTTTTTCACTGTACTCAGTGGAAGGGAAAGAGACATATACTTCTACGCGATATTCCTGAAAGAAGTGCCTCATTGTCACATTAGCAATCTGATCTTTATGCCGCAGATTCCTTATCTGTGAAATATGAAAAACACCTACTTCATGGTAGTGCAGAAATTAAATAAGAACATATGTAAGGTACTTGACTCTAAGGGGAACAGAAAGGAGCAGATGAGAGAAGATGGAGGCTCTACATGTAGAACAGAGTATGAGAAAACCAGAAAAGGTAACAATTTTGTTAATATCAAGATTAAATTAGATAACAAAGGTAAATGAGTTGGCTTTAAAAAATATCCTTTGGTGATAAAACAGATTCTTCTTGGACTGTGCTAACTTTTTTCCTTCTTCTCAAGAGGGAGCTTTTCTTACAGGAATATTTTTGGGTTAGATTTTTATTGAAAACTGGTTTTATTTAAAGTATCTACCAAAATATGCAATTTTACTTTCCAGTAAGAAACAGTTGGGAAAAAATTGGGGTTCCATGTAAAATGTGATAAAGAGCTATGACTATTTATATTTTCAAAAATATGGTGGATTAAATATCTTAAAGAACCTCTCCCAAATGAATTTTAGAGAATGGACATATGAAAACATCTTCTACTATGTGTCAATAGGTTGGTGCAAAATTAAGAAATATAAAAAATTCCCCAAATTATTTAAAGCCAGAAATCCTGGATGATAAGGCAGGAACCAAAACAACCTCTTGACCTGTCAGTTTCTGCTGAACCCTCGAGATTCCTGAGCTCCTGCTTTGTGAGCTAATATATGGAAGAACCAAATCCTATGGCCCCTCAGTTAGGGAATCTAATAGGATATCTGTGCACAAAATTCAGAATAAAAGCAGAAGCAGAAGAGGAGGAGAGAGAAGGAGAAAAGGAGAGGAAGGAGAAGAAGAGTGCCAAAAAGGTAACATCAAGGAAACATGCTTTCTCAAACTTGGTACTAAGTGAAAAGAAAATATGTTCTTCCTTAAAAACATAAACTAGTCCTCAAGTTTATTGTCTACATTCGATTACCTGTGTGGTCCATGGAAACCCCAAGCATGGAATTTAATTTTCAGTTGTCCTGGATTTGTCATACCTCCAGGACACTGAGAAAAGAAAATATCAATCCCTTCTGAGAGACTTAACAACAATCCAGAACTCTAAGATTCCCACAGATAAAACTCCTAGGAAATTGAGCATCTCAATACATATACCAAAATACAAATCATGAAATAATGAAAAAATATTATGAGTAAGAACTGGCAGAAGCGGACTCTCAAACATTTCAAATTCCTAAAATTATCAATCAGAATGAAAAGCAAATATGTTTAAAAAAATAAAGTCCTCAAGAATGAGCTGGAAACAAGAGCTTTTTAAAAACAAGAACCAAGAGATTTAAAACATAACCAAATAGAATATGTAGAAAAGAAGAATGTAAAATGCAAAATTCAGAGCATGAATTTAAAAACCAACAAATTTTATTTTGTTCTGGAATATAATTGAAAAAAATGTCCATATGTATCCCAGAAAGATTGATAAAGAGACATGAAGAATAGAATGAAAAGTCTAACACATGCCTAATTGAAGTTCTAAAAGGATTTGAGAGCCTAAGGAAGAGATAGGCAGTAGCTGATTTTTTTAAAAAAATTATTAAAAAGCCAAGACTCCCAAAAAGTCCAAAGCAGTAAAAGTAGAAACAAAAACCACACATTGACACATCAAAAATGTTGAAGAAAGACTGCAAAAGTTGTCAGAGAGAAATGAAAGCTAACCTACAAATAAAGGCAATTAGAATGAGGGTTAGACTCTTAAAAGTATCATGGAAGGTAGAAAACAGTGAAATGATATATTTAAAGTGGGGAGAAAAAGACAACATTCTATACCTAGAGGCATTCTTAAGAAAAGGTATATTAATTTTTTAATAACAAGAATAACTTCTTTAAGTAAATATTTAATGAATTTTATTCAAACAGAAGAGAAAGGATCCCAGATAAAGGGTTTGAAATGTGAAAAGCAATGCCTGGTCTCTCACCTAAACCAAATGTAGCGGCATAAATGCAGAAAAGTACTTTGCTCAGATATTCCTTTGAGAACCTGTAATGAGCATATAGTCTACTGACAGTCTCTAGCTGCATCACCTTCAGGACCTGTTGCTGTATTTGAGCCAAAGAAAGCCCTCCACAGACAGCAACTAGCCAAGGATTTAGAAAAACAGGGACTAGACAACAGTTATTTCTGGCCAATGCAAGCCTCCTGTGTGTGATAGGCAATCTTTGCTCCGGAGCTATCTGTCAGGCTAAGACTCTCAAAGCTGCACCTCAGTCTCATGTTCCTCCTATCCAATCCCCCTTCTTTACCTACTTTATTTCATTAGTGTCAGATCTGCACCACAGCCTGAAAGCTTTCATTATTCCTGCTTACTTTCCCCTTTATGTTTCACAGGCATGACCAGCAATGAAACTCATGCTTCTTTATCTGCCTTGGCACTTGTTTCCTGGAAGATACAACCTAACATAATTAGTACTGAAAGTGGTCCAAGAAAGCAAGTGGTCAGATGGGGTTTGGAGATGGGGTTTGGAGCCTGGTTGTGTCACCAGCTGAGTGATAAGAAGAACTCCATCCTAAGTGATATGTGAGACTAGGCTACCCTGTGGTATATGATGGAGACCCAATTGTTAAAAATTTTACTTGTTAAGACAAGAAAAATATTCCAGCAGAGGAATACTCTTGCCAGTGGAACAATTCAGACATTTAAAAGATAATAAGGATAACAGTAAATACAAGGAAAATAGAATTGGCTGATTATTGTTAAATATTATTAATAAATTATAGAGGGGAAATGAGAACCTGTAGGGCAATTAAAAATTTCAAAACTAAGTGTGGTTACCAGAGGGTCTATTTAGTAGTTTACAGAGGCCCTTATGTTCTTCAGAAGGAGAGGAGGTACAACTGAGAAACAAACTCCAAATCCTATAGTTAAGGTTAGGAAGGTTCAAAGACTACTGAAAGCCCATCCAAGACTGGGTTGCTATGCTAAAGGCCATGTTTGGCCAAAAAAAAAAAGTCTGGATAGGTGTCCATTAGGACTGTGGCTCTGTGGACACTCTGAGCTCAGAAAGGCAGCCCAGCCCCTCTCCCCCATTAATAAATAATAGTCTAACATTGACCTCATACAGGAAGACACTTTGAATGGCTCTTCCTCACAAGGTATCAGATGCCCACCCACATCAAGAAATGCCCCCCATTTTGTTTCCAGGTTTTAAAGCTAATAACTAGAGTTAAATCCCAGCATAAGCCATTTGGAGTTTTGCCAGTCTTATTAAGAGAGGGTAGAGTTCAGATCTCAAAGGAACTGCAAGAATTACCTAGCTTGTACTGGCAGGAATAAGGGAGGTATCCATCATAATAGATGATGAAGGTGTTTGAGCAAGAGTGCCAAACTGAATAAATGGAGATTTATTGACATGATGGAGGGGGAACTTAACAGAACATGGCAATGACCCTAAGGTTGAAGCAAACATGCTGCTAGGATGGTCCTTAGAAACCTAGGGAAGTACTGGCCCACATTGTGCAAAGTAAAAATAAATGCCTGAGTTGTTGAGACAGACAGCGGAGAAAGAGATTAAAAGAGAAGAGGGCTTGCTGGGATGGATATGGTATATGAGGCTAGAATAACTACGACAGGAGTATGTTCCACAGAAGGGCTCAGAAATGCACCATTCAATACAGCCATTAGGAGTGTGCTGGAAAGAGGGGTATGAGCATCTCTAAGGCACCAGCATCTCTATTTGCTCTCATCTTCAGGCCAGAGCTAAGAGTAGGAAAGGCAGTGACAGAGTTCAGTTCAATAATAGCAATATGATTAATGGGGATAATAAAGGACAGGTGGTAATGCCTAAAATAGGCAGCAAGGTTGGAGGGGCAGCCAAAGGGGCTGAGCCTGCAGGGAGTTGCAGTGTATCTAGAGACAAAATAGACTACCAGTTAATGAAGGTGCTGCTTAAAACATACAAGAGAAGGCAAGAAAAGAAGAGCAGGAGGCTGAAGGTGGACACTTCATTTAAAAGCCAAATATTTTGCTTAGTTCCTGGACTTGAACAGTTTTAAGATCTGGAACTCATGATCCAAATATGTGGCTGGGTCCTCAAGATGAAGGACAATGCAAAAGCTTGGTGGGTATCTTCTATAATGATTCTACTAGTCCTTTCTCAATGAGATGGATGGTCATTTACTTGAACACAGAGGAAAAGGGAATACCCAGACATTTCAAGGACTTTTGGACATAGGTTCTTCATTGACATGGATACCCGCAGGAGAGAATCAAGGACACACCTAGCATGCAAAACTAGGTTATAAATGGATTCCACTGACTTATAGTACATCTATGTGACCTACGTGAGCTACATGGTCATCAATTTCCCAGTCCTCAAATATATAATTAGGACTGACATTCTTGCCAGTTGGCATGACCTTCACATTGGGTCTGTCTCCTATCAGTAGGAGCTATCAGATTGGGGAAGGCCAAGTGTAAGTCTCTAAAATTCCCCCACCCCAGGTACAATAGTCTATATAAAACAACATCACGTTTCAAATAGAATACAAGGGTGGTGTTCTCTATCATATCTCAATTTACTATGCCATTCTGGTCTTCTAAGAGATCTGGACTGTCAGCTAGAACTCATATCAGCTACAGCCCCAAGACCAGATGCAAAGGCAATGTTATGGTTATCCCCACAAATCTCCCACTCTAAGTCTCCATCAGGAAGAGAGACCCATGGGAACCTTGAAGGAGTTGCTACTTGAATTTGTTGACAAATTAATAGTGCAAGTATGGACTATGACAGCAAGGTGATGTTCCATTAGGACTTCCTGTAAAGAAAAAACCTGCTGTAAGGAATGCAGTTAGCTGACAACCTCCAAGGATTGTACTTTTGAGGTGTGCAACGGTGTTTAAGTCAAGAACATAATCTCCTCGAAAAAAACTGTTCAGTAACTCTGGTATAAGGTCCTGGTCATTTGTCCCAAATTGGGACTTTCATAAGGGACAATCTTTGCTCTGGAGCTCCCTATTGGGCTGACCAAGTGATTTCCTTTGTGATACACCTCAGTTTGAGGTGCTTCATTCTGATACCTCCTTCTCTTCTTTCACAAGTATCAGACCTGCATCACAGTCTAAAGACTTTACCTGACTACTCCTTTCTCTCTCTCACTTTTATATTTCATGTTCTCCTTGCTTCCAATAAAGCTTTTGCACATCTAACTTCCTGACATCTGTTTTTCCAGAGATCCTGAATTAACACAATCATCTGTAAATTTACTGGTATGACATTTAGTACAGTTCCTATTACTAAAAATATTTAGCATTTTTCTGTTGAGGCTGAAATAATTTTGTAATATTGTTATTTTACTCTCTTTATATTCCTACCTACTGATTTAGTATTCTTAAGCCAGAAACATGATTACCCTCAGCTAATGAAAGAGAATCTCATGGTTCTTTTCTATGCTTTGAGAAGTATCCATTCTATCTATAACAGATATTTTGGACATGTCCATACCAGATTCTGACTTTTTTGTTATTGATGGGTTTATCTTAAAAGGGAAAAGTAGTAATACCAGGATAGACACGCAATTACTACTTTAGACTTTCTTATATAACTCAATACCTTACCTTAAGCCGAACCAACTTAAGTGGTTGAACTTGTGGTCCCACAAAGAGCATGTTAAATTGCCAATAAATATAATGATAAATATGTGCGTGCACACATACACACACACACACACACACACACAGATCACAGATATGTTTTTGGAGTTCAGTAGTTCATAACTTTGAAATACTATAGAAACACAAAGATTTTATACCTAAAATAGTTGCTGTCATCAAGATAGAAGACTACAGGAAAAGAGTATCAATAATAGATCACCCTGTTAAACAAATTGCTTTGACTTAAGTTTAATACAAATATTTTCTTCCAGAACAGAAATGAAAATTCCACAGAGAGATACAAGGGAGTCCATAATAGAACCATAAAATCACACCCTGAATTCTGGACAAAAATGAAAACTCAAGTTTTACAATTCATGCAGATTAGATGGTGAATACAGAAGGATACTTCATGTCATCAGATAACTTCAAATGGACCTTGCTAAAATCCACCATGATACAATTCATTACAATTGGGACAAATTGTCTCTGCTATTAAATATTAATGGTGAAGCTTTTCTAGAATAAAAGGAGCCTAGTTCATGCCTCATCTGTAATTAACATAATGCTGAAAAAATTGTAAAGGTAATAACAGACAGATATTATGAATGACAGAATTGATTGAGCAGTTTCAAATAAATTTTATAAAATTATCTGCCTCCACAGGTGAATATCTATTTTCTGGATGAACATTTATTTTCTGGATGGGTTGAAATCACAGCAAACACAGTGGCATAATTTTAAAAAAGAGAGACTCTAAGACTCCAAGATTTCTGCTAGGCCATCCTAACATATCTATCCTATTCATTTTACTGGGAGACGTTTTCCTGGGGCAATTATTCACGGTTTACAAAAGCTTTGTCCTATATTCAGAAACTTCACTGTCTTTATTAATCCCCATCATTTGGAAAAGTGGAAAGATTCTTAACAGAATTAGAAAGTTACAGCCATTAGAGACCTTAAAATAACATTCAACTTTAAGTCAACTGCTGACTCAAGATCCTTAGAGGAAGCAGACAACTGAATGGAGCAGACATTCCTTCCCAAAACCATCTGAATGAGATATCCAGAGCCATTAATTTCCATATTCTCTATTGCCCAAGGATAGGGCAAGCAAAGGATAAATGGATAGACCTGGGACCCACCAGCACAGAATTATTTCCTGGTATACCTACTATAGCCTATCCCATGAAGGGAGATCATGCTATGACAATAACTTGCCTCTGAGAAATGGCTGGCTCAAGTCTTTCTGAAGGCTCCCAGGTCATCCCAACAATATATTATTGCTGGACATTGGACCAAGAGATAAAATGCCAGGTTCAATTTTAAGTCTCCTTATGTCCAATTTTTAAGGTACTCCAAAGGCAGGGGGCAAGGGGACCTGATCTGCCTCAGAATCAAGGGCAGCAATAGCCATCAGGAAGTTAGTGTAAACACACTCATATACTCATACACATTCATATACTAGCTTTGGATTCCTGTCTGTCTTGGCCCTTGGGATTACTTGAGGCCTGAACAGGTTTATACCACCATGTACCAGTCTGACTCAAACCCTGCCCAACTCTGCTCTGACCTATGCCTGCCAGTAGAATGAAAAGGTACCAGGCAAAAAGTTCAATAAGACCTTCAAAAGAAGAGATGTAAAGACCAAAGGTACATGGACTAAGACTTCTCAAAACTAAAAGAGGCCTTTCCCCAGGGTTATTGTGCAATATCTGTGATTAAAGGTATTTAACTGCCCCAAAGACAGGCATGATTACTGCTACTTCTTAGACCAAAACACCCACAGCATTAAAAGAACCATAAACCCTTTTCTGAATATCAGCTCAAGATCTGAGGATTTCTTTGTATGTCTTAGACCTTCCCATTAGAAATCACAAAGAGCAAGTATAGGGGTCATTTTGAAATTTATTATCATAATAAAACTTTTAACATTTTAAAACCTGAACGTTTCCAATAATCAGAATTAATTTTCTCATTTTTCTTGTAGCCTAGTGTTAATTTTTTTTCTAATCAAGTAAACTTTGATAGTATCTTTTGTTGGGTTTGGTATTGTCAGAATTGGTTTGAAAAGTATCTAAATTAACTATTTAAAAATTACATCTTCCTCTTACCTGTCAGAATGGCTATTATCAAAAAGACAACAACAACAACAACAAAAACAAGTGTTGGTGATGACGTAGAGAAAAAGGATGTAAGTTGGGGTAGCCACTATGGGATACAGTATAGAGGCTCCTCAAAAAATTAAAAATAGGACTACCATATAATCCAGCTGTTCTCCTTCTGGGTATGTATTCAAGGAAAAAAAAACACTAATTTGAAAAGATATATGCACCCTTATGTTCACTGTATTATTTATTTATATGTTGTAGTTACCATTTCTATGTTCTAGTTACATTATTTCAATAGGCAAGGTATGGAAACAATCTAAGTGTTCATCCTTGGATGAATGGATAGAGATACACATGCATAATGAAAGACTACTCAGTCATAAAAAAAAAAAAAAAAAAGAAGGAAATCTTGCCCTTTGTTACGTCGAAGGACCTTGAGGGCATTATGCTAAGTGAAATGTCAGATAAAGACTAATATTCCACGATTTCACTTATGTTTGTAATCTAAAAAGCAAAACAAACAAAACTCACTGATAAAGAGCAGACTGGTGGTTATCACAAAGGAAGGGGTAGGAGGGTGGGTGAAACAGTTGAAGGGGGTCAGCTGTATGGAAACAGATGGTAACTAGACTTATTGTGGAGATCACTTTGTGTTGTATATAAATATCGAATTATGTTGTACACCTGAAACTAATAAAATGGTATATACCAATTTTACCTCAATAATTAAAAAATACATCTTACCACTTTTGTACAGAGTGGTTAAAATAATTGGGGATTCCCAGATAAATAATTATATCTCATCAGAGGTTTTGATGTATATAAAAAGAGTACAAAAGCTATATTCATAGACTAAAAGAAGTCTTGACTACATATTGTACAAACCTGACAGCTCTAAGTAACAACGACAGAGAGATAGATATATGTTTTTTGCCTCTAATATTCACTGGTGGCTGTTCAACATATTTGTAAACTGAATATAGGTTTAAAACTCAAATTGGAAAGAACATAATTGAAACTCTATCTCTATAAAATATTTCACCTTTGTTCTGGAGCCCCACTTCTGCTCAGCAGTAGCAAAGTGGTCTAATTCAATAATTACTTTGAAAATCATTGAATTACATTCCTGTTTAAAGATCCTTCTTCAGGCTTCCTCTTCATCCTTGCTCAGATATTATATCCACTCAGCTATGGGGAGAAAGGGCATATCCACCTCTTTCTATGCATAATTGCTGGTGCCTAAGGACTTAGTATTTTAGCATACACAATGACTAATAAGAACTCCATCATATGGCATGAGTTCTTCCTGCAGATCACCCCCTATGCCATTATCCTTGTAGTTTCCCAGTATCCATGGCCCTACAGAGATATGGCCAAATTCCTCTACACCAGGGATAGGTAAACTATAGCCCTTGAGCTAAATACAGTCTGCAATCTAATTTTGTATGATCCAGGAACAAAAAAAAAAATGGTTTTTACATTTTTAAAGAGTTGCAGAAGATGGAGGAAGGAGAGAAGTAGAACTAAGGAAGAGGAAGAACGTGGAGGAAGGGTAGGGAGAGAAAGAGGTGAAAAAAAAAAAACATGTGATGAAGATCACATTTGCCCTAAAAAGACTAAAATATTTACTATCTGGTCCTTTAGAGAAAAATTTGATCAACCTGCTGTACATACAGATCTCATGAGTTGACCTACATTTCTCTTGGATGCTGTCACTTCCCTCCACTTGACAATCCTATGGAGTTGGTACTCTGGTACCTAATGATCAGGTGTTAACCATCTGGGTTTATGGAGAGCTTGCGTCTTCCTGATGCCAAGCTCGTGTGGTTAATTCGGGGTCATCTTGAGCCTCCCTAACCTATCCAGATGACTTTTCATCTCCAACCACTTCTTATGCCTGGCAATGCTGGATGGGTCTGAGACCTATTGCATAAACTCTAAATATGAAACTAACATCAGCTCTCTCAAGTCTTATGAAAGAGTCTTGCCCACACCAACCCCAAAGTAGAGGAACATTATTCATTTCTCTACCTCCCCCAGATCTGGGCTCAAATACGTTAATGTCTAAAATTACTCAAGGAAGGAAAAACCTTGAAAGGAAAAACCCACAAAGCTGAAGCCTGGATAGTTTCAATGCAATTTCATGAAAATTTCTCCTTCTGCAAGCATATTTTGGCAAATGACAGGTATTGCCAACTTACCCAGTGTGAAAGGGTCAGGCAAGAAGGCAAAACCATATGAGACATACCCAGAAGACTGCTACAACTATAGCAAGAGACATTCAATATATTAGTTTTAGATACTGATGTTTTAGATTTTTGCATTCATTTAATGGCAATTTAACATGCTATATTTGGTAACATGCTATATTTAGAAATATTGGCCCTTAAGAGAAAATGAACCAATTGTCTTCTCCTAACACAGTAACACAGGAGACAATAGTCCAGCAAGCAGCAGAACCTCATAGTTACCTGTTACATTAATCACCCATCTTGGGGAGAAGAATGCTTAGATCTTTATACTAATACTTCGAAAAGGAGATGTCATCATAACAAAAATCTCAAATTATTTAGCTTGAGGGCTTGGTAGCAAGATAATTTGCAGGCTGGAAAAATAACAATCCATGTAATACAATGATGAAATATTTACTAAAATTGTAACCTGTGATACTTTAGAAGGTATGTAATATATATGCTTAATAAACTTGCAGCTGTGAAGGAAGAGAATGGAAAAAGAATTTTAATTACCATTGGCTATATTTGTCAACAAACAAGAAGTAAATTAACTCAGGAAAGAATGGCTGGTTTGTAAGCAAAATAAAAGGGAACAGATAGGGAAAGGCACTGCTTCTCATCCTCAACTGACAAAAGATAAAAATGAGAAGGCTTTTGAGCAAAAAAGGCTTATTAGGATTCAGCCTTACAGCAAGAACCAAATCAAAGGCATGGCTATAGCTTTAAAATTTTGAATGGTTTCAGTTATCTCAGAGCACAGATCTAGTTAAGGTTAGAGTACCCACTACATCATTTTAAGAGGACAAAACGGCTCAATGAAAAGAAACAAAGGCTGTGATTCTCCCACCAAATCCTTGTAGGTTCAAGCTGGGCACTTAATTGAACTTAGCTCAGTCTTGAAAAGAATTGTGGGTGTGTCTTTTGACACATGCTGCTGATTAGAATCAAACAATGAGAACCCAATTATATTTGTAATTATAGTCCAAAAAGCTACAAGACTTGCCAAAAATTTGGTGACTATTTGAAACTTAAAATGACCCTTGAGCCCTGTAGAACAAGATGAGAAAGTTTCTCAAGCTCTAGGAAGGATTTTTTTCCTCCAAAGCCCTTGTCAAATATAGCCAAGGAACACAATGGAGAGAAGAGAAACATCCCAAGGCTGAAGCCAAATATCTCAGAAAATGATGAGAAAACGATGGGCTTGGAAGTCCCTCCCAGGAGGCAGAATTAAGCCCTAATTAGGAACATCTCACACCCACAGCATAAAGGACCCTCACAACACATTCCCAATTGATTTTAAAGTTGCTACTGCAGCCAGAGTGGAGGGAGTTTGAGGGCTGGAAGAAAGCAGTGATGGATTAAAGAAGTACAAATTAGTAGTTGATAAATGGTCACGGGGATGGGGAACACAGCATAGGGAATGCAGTCAGCAGTAATGTAATGGCTAGGTGGAGAGCCAGAGGAGAGAAAGAGCAATCAGGGGGATCATTTCATAAACTATATAAATGTCTAACCATTGTACTGTATACTTGAAACTAATAATAAAAATTACAAAAAGTTGCTGTTGACTCCCAAATGCCCTATTCTTTCCCAATCTGAATTACATTATTTGTCTCAGTTATCCTTCCTTATTCCAACAATGTATACTGGGTATGTGAGAAGCTAATAACTTGTCATCTTAAGTCATTGCTTTCCAGATAATAAAGAATCACACCTGGACCTAATATAAAGAATTTTATTCATTACTCAGAAGTGCTGAGGTTGGAGTTTGATGCACTGACTGGAAATGACTTTTGGGTTGTATCTCTCAAGAAAAGTCAAAGTGTCTAGGCTGCAGGAAAGAAAGTAGTGACCAGCATATTTGGTGGCCAGAAGGGCAGACACTAGTGATTTTTTGCTATTTGCATCTCTTTCTTGTAAAATGTCAGGATTGTATTTCCTGTCCCTCTTAGAAATGAATAAAGCCACATGACCACTTCTGCCAATGAGTAGTGGATGGCAGGAGTCACTCCCAAGCCAAGTATTTAATTGCTGGTGCTCAACCTCCAGAATTCTTTTTCATTTTGTCTTAGCAACCAGCAACACGATGCAGTAGCTGATCCATCAGTCCCTGAGTGACTGTGACAAGGAGAACTCCTGTGCTGATCTACAGTTCACGTGTTCATTTCTCACTTAGGCATGCTGCCTGTTTTTAAGCCACAAAGAGATGAGGGATGTTTAGTGGTGCAACATATCAAATCTAATTTGACTGATAAAAGAACCAGTCCAAGAAGGGTAGAGGGCAAAGCAAGGGGCACAGTTTTCTTCTTGGCACACTATCATCAAAAATATAAAATTACGAGCTCCTTAGGACTGGATGGTAAAGATATTTAAATTCATTCCTCCAAAGCAACTTGCAGGATCTGAAATTGGCAAAAAAATAATAATATCTAGAATGTACTGTAAAGAGACAGAAACTCCATGGGGAAAAATCATGCAAAGTATATACAAGGCTATTTATGGAAAAGAAAACCTAAAAGGTTAGCAAGTAGATAACAAGATGCTCAAACAAATTAATAGTCAAAGAAATGTAAATTTAAGAAGATATCACTTTACACCTATTATCCTGGGAGTAGAAAGCCAGATAATTGCCAAGTATTGGCAAGAATGTGGGAATATAGGAATCCTCAAGTATGGTTGATGAGCAAGTGACTAGTGAAGTCTTTCCAGAACATAACATAATCAAATTAAGAATCCATAAAACTAGTTCTGTGTGTAAAAGGTATAAAATAGAATAAAACAGAATGAGATAAACCATTTCTATAAGTTAATATATGTATGCAGAACAGTACACGTTTTAGAAACATATACATAACTACAACCATTTTATAGTTTAGAATGTTTGCCAATGTCAAAAGAGGGCAATGAGAGTAAAGAATGAAGACAAATGCAAATTAAAAAAAAAAAAACCTCAATGATAATGAACCACAAGCTGATTTACATCACCACCTGCACTAGAGAGCTTTCCCCAAATGAGTAACTTTGTCACTTTCTTATCCCAATTGGAAATGGGTATGGCAAAGAAGCAAATAATTTTTTCAGAAGTTGCCAAATGGCCAATAACTTTAAGCCTTAGAAAGTACCCTAAGAAATCAAGATCCCTTGAGCACCAATAAATACCAATGACAATAGTGGAACCATTTTAAAACCTTACAAAAGTTGTATGCTGATAAATGTTTAACAGTTGGTTCTAGGATAGAGGAGTAGGGGCTTGACTTGTATGGTTTACTGACTTCTGTGATGTAAATATTTCTACCATTATTTCAGTCTATCAAGGATTTGACAAACAAACAGATGGCAAAACTAAAATTTAACAATTGGCCCTAATGAGCTGACAGGAGCATGTTCTAGTGTACCACCCTTGAGACTCCAGAATTAAAGTGCAATACCCACTAATTTAAATATAGATCTTGCCAAGGGTAGTAAATAAATAAAATAAAATTTTTCTGTCTGTAATTTCTCAAAAAGTAACTCATTTCATTGAATCTTTAATCTGAGCTACCATCTTTTGATTTGAAATGTTTAATTATCACACACAGATGCCAATATTAATGGAGATCTGGCCACATTCAAATCTGAATCAAAAAGTCTAAACGGTTGGGTGGTGTATCTGGTTCCTACATATAAGGCATAACCTACCACTGGACAAAAGACTTTGGATCAGGATAGGCGGTACTGAGTGCCCAAACCTACCATATCACAAAGGCTTTCTATTTCTCCCCAAACACTGATATCTTTCACCTAATGAACCTGCTTGGCTAATCAACAGCATCCAATTTTCTCCTTTTCCTTTTTTGGCAGGTTCTATTTTTCAACAGAGGTGGGAAAAGTTAACGAAATTTCTCAGAATCCCAGTTTCCTCCATTACAAGAGGATGAAATGAGAACAGTGCAATCGCCCCAGAGTTTTTTATGAAGATTAGGTTTGGAAGTATCAGTAGTGCTCTCCACACCTGGTATAGTTTGTACATTCGTTTCTTTTTCTTCTTGGTTCCCATGCCCTAACCCAGTTTTATGAACTAATAACAACAAAACAGGAGCAAAATTAGTTTCTGATCTGGTTTTCTTCTTTGCTAACAGTTTACTACTCAAGGGCATTTTCTGCACCCACCTTTGCAATATCTGACATCTATCATTTCAACTCAGCTTCAAAACTCCCATTCCACGAAACAGATGATGGTCTTTCCAGCCACTGGGAAATTGTTTCGAAACCTATTTGTCCATACTTCACTCTATAGGCTCAAATAGCTAAAATTTTCAGCACTCCTCAAAGCAGGGCAGAAATCATTGATTTAGTTGAGGTTCTCAACAAGGCAGGTACTGTAGCCGAGGGTACATCTGGGGAACATGGGAGCATTTTTGCTTGTCTAATGACTAAAGACAGACACACAGAGTTTTAGGCATTCAGTAGTTAGGGTCCAGAGATGTTAAATATTCTAAAACACATAGTACCCCACACAAAAAGTATCTTCTTGAACATTTTTTTACTATCCCAGGATGTCAAACCCACTACAAGTATAAATTAATGATAATTTAGTAGGTGAGATACTGAAAAGATTTTATATATGTTCATGTAAAAAGGCAACATAATTTAAGAGAAACATGTTACAGAGAGAAAAACTTAAATAGACAGACTATTTTTAAATGATTGGATAATTTACATTCTCTTTAATTTCTCTCTACTCAATGTTGTATAGTATTTTCAATTGTGTGTTAGTTAAAAGTTTCGGCATAGAAATACAATTACAGGAGTGCAAAGACGACAAGGCAAAATGCAAATATGTAACAGCTTTGGGACTCCTTTGAAGATACTTAATGCCAAATATTAAATTAGCAGGACACATGGGGACCTTACATTAAATTATAATTTTTTTTTAAATTTCACATTCTTACCATCTTATATTATTCTTATAAAAAAAGGATATGTTGTGAAAACAGCATTGAAACTATTCGGGGTTTGCCTGTCCTCAGCTCTTACTAATGGTTTATCACATACTTTCTCTATAGCCTATTTTAAAAATTTTTTTAATTTTTTAAATTTTTATTTCTATTATAGTGCATTGGTCAATGAAATCCAGTAAGTTTCAGGTGTACAATTCAACAGTAAGATATATATATCTATATATATTGCACTGTGTGTTTACCATCCATAGTTAAATTTCTTTCTGTCACCACATATTTGACTTCTTTTACCCCATCTACCTCCCTTCTCCCCTCGTCCTCCCTACCCTCTGGTAACCACTAGTCTATTGTCCATGTCCATGAGTTTCTGCTTGTTTGTCCTGTTTGTTTGCTGCTTTTAGGTTTATATCTCAAATATACAAAGAACTCATACAACTCAATAACAACAAAAAATAAATGACCCAATCAAAAAATAGGCAGAGGACCTGAACAGCCACTTCTCACAAGAAGACATATAAATGGCCAACAAGCATATGAAAAGATGCTCAACGTCACTCAACAGTGCTGGAAATGCAAATCAAAACCACAATGAGATACCATCTCACACCTGTTAGAATAGCTGTTATCAACAGGACAAGTAATAACAAGTGTTGGAGAGGATGTGGAGAAAAAGGAACTCTCTCATACAGCGCTGGTGGGACTGCAAATTGGTACAGCCACTATGGAAAACAGTATGGAGGTTCTTCAAAAAATTAAGAATTGATCTACCATATGATCCAGCAATCCCTCTACTGGGTATTTACCCAAAAGACTTGAAAACCCATATCCGAAAAGATATTTGCACACTGATGTTCATAGCAGCATTATTCACAGCAGCCAGGACATGGAAGCAAAGAAGCGTCCTACAATAGATGACTAGGTAAAGAAACTGTGGTACATATATACAATGGAATATTACTTGGCTATTAGAAGAGATGAAATACTGCCATTTGCGACAGCATGGATAGACCTTGCAATAATCACATTAAGTGAAATAAGCCAGATATAGCCTCTTGTTTTATAGTATCTTTCCAATCTTTCCTTACAGTCCCTATTGTTTATTGAAGAATATAGCCTCCCAGGCCTTTTTAGTGGAGACTGAACATATGCCCCAACATGTAATGGGATTTAAAAATAGGAGGAGACATGATACTTTGTCACTATCATACCTTATGTCATAATATAGGGAATTTTAAATACGATACTTGGTAATGTTGAGCTCATATGCAAGAATCATATGTCCTTGTTTCTTTCACTTCAGCAGTCTGTAATTTATCTTGACATGTTATTCCTATTCAACTGGGGTTGTTCCCTTCATCATATACAAATAAGCTCTATTTTTCTTACACACAAGAGTAATACTAGAATTTATTCTAGTATCCACCCAATTTGCCTATATGTCTTGTATGGAAAGACTTTTGATCTTCTCACTTACTTATTCAAGAAGGTACTAATACCTGACTACTTCATTGTCCTTTAATGTAGTTATGACTGAATGTTTACATGGTGTAATATGTAATTTAAATTTTTAAAATTTCTCCTTTATGTGACAGGACATTATATTTATTTTTAAAAACTATGTAGTAAGGCTATATTATGGATTAATTTCATTTTAGCATAGAAAAAAAGCATTGTAATCGTTTGTTGTAAAGGTACCTTGGGTCTGATAGGGCTAAGAACTGGGGATGTAAGGGAATGTTTACAAACATGGGCTCTTCTGAGTCTTGAAGAAAATCCCTTAGCAGTGAGCCTGCTCCTCATTCTGTGAGGAGGGGGCAAAGTCAATGGTTATCAGTGTCTTTGAAGAGTATCACTGCTTTTAATTATTCTTCTGCACTGCAAAATAATGTCTTCTGGTATATTTTTAAGAATAAAAATACAATTGATTACTATACACTTTTATAGTTGCTAAATTAAAAAAAAAAAAAACCTGACAAAACTGACGCTACTGGTGAGTAGGAACAGGAACTCTGATTCATTGCTGACGGGAATGCAAAAAGGGCAGTCACTTTAGAAGACAGTTTGGAAGTTTCTTACAAATCTAATCACAGTCTTACCATATAACTCAACATGCATACACCTAGATATTTACTCGACTGATTTGAAAATATATGTCCACTCAAAAATCTGCACATGCATGCATATTGCAACTTTATTCATAGTCACAAAAAACTGAAAACCACCAAGATGTCCCTAAACGAGTAAATAGATGAAGATACAATGGAATATTAAAAAAAAAATTTAAAGACATGGATTAATCTTTTTTAAATAGTTTTTTTCAATTATAGTTGACACACATTATATTAGCTTAAGATGTATAACATAGTGATTAGAAATATATATAACTTAGGAAGGGATCACCCTGTTAAATCTAGTACCCATTTGACACATACATAGCTATTACAATATTAATGACTATATTCCCTATGCTGTACTTTATATCCCCAAGACTATTTTATAGCTACCAATTTGTACTTCTTAATCTTTTATCCCCTTTATCCATCTCCCTATCCTCCCTCCCATCTGGCTACCATCAAAATGTTCTCTGTATCTATGAGTTCGTTTCTCTTTTGTTTGTTCATTTATTTTTTAGATTCCACATATAAATGAAATCATATGGTTTGTGTTTTTCTGTCTGACTTACCTCACTTAGCATAATACCTTCTAGGTCCATCCATGTTGTTGTGGATGGCAAGATTTCATTCTTTTTGATGGCTAAGTAATTTCCCATTGTATATATGTACCACTTCTTCTTTATCCATTCATATTAATGGACATTTAAGTTGCTTGATTATAGTAAATAATGCTGTAATGAACAAATAGATGCACATGTCCCTTTGAAGTAGTGTTTTGGGTTTCTTTGAATAAATATCCAGAAGTAGGATTACTGGGTCTTTTCTATCTCTTGTTATAGCCTTTATTTTAAAGTTTATTTTGTGTAGTGTAAATATTGCTACCCCAGCTTTTATTTTTTCATTTCCATTTTTCATGGAATATCTCTTGCCATCCTTTTATTTTCAGTCTATGTGTGTCTTCTGATCTGAAGTGAGAGTCTTATAGGCAGCATACATAAGGGTCTTGTTTTCTTATCCAGTAACTACATATCTATCAACAATTACTTTAAATGTAGATGGAGTAAATGCTCCAATCAAAATACACAGAGATGGCCAAATGGACATGGATTAATTTAAATGCATATTATAAAGTGAAAGGAGACAGTCTGGAAAAGCTACATACTATATTATTCCAATTACATGACATCTGGAAAAGACATAACTACAGAGTTCATAACTAGATTTGTGGTTGCCAGAGAGGAGGGGGAAGAGGAAAGTTTGAATAGATGAAGTACAGGGGACATTTTTAGGCATGCATTGTGCATTATGAAGTAATTTTGGATATGTGAAATTATGCATTTGTGAAAACCCATATAGAACCTCATGTGCAAAGAGTAAACCTGTGCAAATTTTTTAAAAATCACTTAGAAGGTCCAGGGATTCTAGGATGAGATGCAAACTGACAAAACAGTCTAATTGTACTACAAATGTATGAAACAATTTCACTGAAGGGAGTGTGGGAAAAGGTGCTGATTTAACTCTGGAAATGAGTAGAGAGAGTCTCTAACACTAAAGCAAGAGAAACTACCTAAGAATTGTACTCCAGTTGTTTCCCACAGGGGTACTCATGAACATTTCTGAAACCGCTATGCATGTATACTGGAACTCAACAATTAAGTAAATAGATGGCTGATGATAGATGCCAGGTTCTCACTGTTGGGAATTTACAGATATAAGCAAAGGGAGGAAGCTAGAATAACTCCATATGTTAATGGATTAGAGTTGCAGCCATCAATATGAATTCAGGTTTAGCTTAATGTAGATATATATATGGTTACACGTAAAACTATTTAGATAACTACATAAAAATTTTAGTACATGAGTTAATGAAACACATATTTCCTTGCTCTGTAGGCTGAGGACCTAAAATCAATGATATTCCAATCATAAGTACACCTAGTAATAGGTCTTAGTTTCTAATACCATTCTCCAATAAAAGGAACCAGGGCTCCTTAGAGAAATGGTTAATTCTAGGACTGAGGCAGAAAATATCCCAGAATGGTTGATTCTAGGATTGAAGCAGGAAATGAGCCTGGACTTAGATATAAAATATAAAACTGTAAAAGTTTTAGAAAAACACATAAGAGAAAATCTTCCGGAAGTCGGGCTAGACAAAAAGTTCTGAGATTTGACACTAGAAGTATGATTCATAAAAAGAAAAATTTATAAACTTGACTTCATCAAAATTTTAAACTTTTGCTTTGCAAAAGAGCCGTTAAGAGAATGAAAAGACAAGCTACAGACTGATAGAAAATATTTGTAAGTAACATATCTGGTAAAGGAGTTGTATTTAGAATATATAAAATACTTTAAAGCTTAACAGTAAAAAAAAAAAAAAGCGTGAAGATTCTATAAGAAAATAGACAAAAGAAGAGACATTGTATCCAAGAGGATATATAGCTACCAAGGACATGAAAAGATGTTCAACATCATCAGACAGTAGGGAAAGGCAAATTGAAACTACAATGAGATATTGCTACATACCTATCAGAATGAAAAAATAAAACTTTAAAATAATGGAATTAAAAAATGACAATGAAAATTAAAAAAGAATAGTGACAACACCAAATACTAGTGAGCATGTGGAGGAACTGAGTCACTCTTACATTGCTGATGGGAACATTAAATGGTAGAGCCAGTTTGAAAAAGAGTTTGGCAGTTTCTTTAAAAACTAAACATAGAACTACCATGACTCAGCAATTGCATCCTTGAGTATTTACCCAAGAAAATGAAAACTTACTTTTACAAAAAACCCTGACCAGTTATTTCTAGACAAGAAAAAGCTGAAGATGTTCTTACCACTAAACTAGTATTATAGAAATATTAAAGGGACTTTAAGAAGGAAAAAAACATCAAAAATATGAAAAAGGAAAATTATGTAAAAAAATTCTCACGGACAAAGTCAAACACTAATACAAACAGTGGATCAATCAACATTGAAGGTAGTACAAAGGTTAAAAGGCAAAAGTAGGAAGATCATGTAATTACAATAACGTATTAAAGGATACACACAAACATACATACATATACACGCATGACGTACAAAATGGCAAAACATGAACATAAAGGGGGTGAGTAAAAATGGTAATGATTATACAATATGTTTGAACTTAACTGACCATAAGCTTAAAACAGACTGCTATAAAAGTAGTTTGGTGTATATATTTGATATATATGAAGCACATGGTAACCACAACCAAAAATCTGCAAGAGATATGTAAGAAATAAAAAGAAAGGCATCCAAACACAACAGTATAGAAAAGTCACCAACATACAAGGGAAGAAAGCAAGAGAATAAGAAACAGAACTATAAAAATGATCAGAAAATAACAAAGTGGCAATAACTACATATCTATCAATAATTACTTTAAATGTAAATTGATTAAAGACTCCAATCAAAAGACAAATGGATAAAGGAGAAGTGGAACGTATATACAACGGAATATTACTTGGCTATAAAAAAGAACGAAATCTTACCATTTGTGACATGGATGGGCCTCTAAGGTATTTTCCTAAGTGAAATAAGTCAGACAGAGAAAGGAAAATACCATATAATTTCACTTACATATTGAATCTAAAAAAGCACAATAAATGAATAAACAAAACAGAAAAAAGAACTCACAAATATAGAGAACTGATGGTTGCCAGATGGGAGAGGGCTTGAGGGCTGGGTAAAAATGTTACGGGATTAAGAAGCACAAATTAACAGTTAGAAAATAGTCACAGGGATGTGAAGTAGAGCTTAGGAACTATAGTCAATAATATTCTAATAACTATGGTGTCAGGTGGGTATAATACCTATCAGGGGGATCACTTTGTAAGTTATATAAATGTCTAACTACTATGCTGTATACCTGAAACTAATATAATACTGAATGTCAACTGTAATTGAAAAGAAATTTAAAAAAAATATGAACGGAAATGTTCATAACAGCTTTATTTGTAATAGAAAATTGGTAACAACCCAGATATTCTTCAATGGGTGAATGGTTAAATAAATTGTGGTATATCTATTCCATAGAACACAACTCCAAATAAAAAGGAACTAATTACTCATACATATGACAATCTGAATGGCTCATCAGAGAATTATGCTGAGTTTAAAAAGGCTATCCCAAAAGGTTACACACTATTTGATTCTATTTATACAATATTCTTGCAGTGACAACTTATACAGAGAAGTTTAGTGGTTGTCACGGGTTACGTGAGTGGAAAGGAAAATGGATGTGGCTATAAAAGGTCAACATGAGAGATCCTTGTGCTGAAGTATCTTGACTGCATCAATGTCAATATCCTGATTGTGATATTGTACCATAGTTTTATAAGATGTTACCATTGAAGTGTACTAGCTAAAGGGTACACAGGATCTCTCTGTATCATTTCTTACAACTGCATGTGAATATACAATTATCTCAAAATAAAGTTTAATTTAAAAAATCTAATTGAGAGGCTGTAGAATGGAGAAATTTAATTGTATATACAAATAATTCTGTTAGGAACTGCTGTACTATCCAAGTACTGGGGAAGAAGCATGGTAATATTCACTTTATAGTGAAAAGGTTACAAGCTTTACAGAGGAAAGGTTATACAGCTCAGCATATATCGGTTGTGTGACACTGGACAGTCTGAGCTCCAGTGTCATTGTATATAAAATACCATCTTTTTTCCGAAGGATTAAATGAAGCAGTATCTAAGACACATAAAACAGTGTGTACTTCACACCCTTGGCACTGTGCCTAGCACACAGTAAGTACTCACATGCTAGCTATCATGAAAAAAAATCAGAACTTTATTTATTTAGCAAGGAATTGTTTCTTCTGTCCCTGTATTATTCTTGATAAGTGATTATTAAACATTCTAAAACAAGATGTGAAAGTGATAGAAATCCCAACAAAGCAGACATCCATTAACAGAAATACACGTATGATAAAAAACCAGCCTAATAACCTTTCCTTATTTTTAAAGTAGTATATGATTATAGAAATTTTTTAAAATTAAAAAATACAGGTAACGCAATCATTACAAAATAACTTCTGTTAATATGATTAATCTTATCTTTGTATGTATATATTTTAGAATTTCTGATATGCTGTTTGTATGCAATTTTTCAAACTTACTTTTTAATTGCATATTTTTCTGTCATTAAACATCCTAAAATATCTTCATTATTATTATTAATCATATTATTATTATTATTTATGCCTACAGCACCTGTTCTTCCTAGGTGGTCTCCCATCCAAGTAGGCCCAACCCTGCTTAGCTTCGAGATCAGACATCAAGCTTGTTCAGGGTGGCATGGCCATAGACTATGGACTGTTGCTCCACTGGGGCACAAACCCAGGCAAGACCTTCTGCATGTAAAGCAGACATGCTAACCACTACACTATGGAACCACATCCTTTTTTTTTTTTTATGTTCCCCAAATTACAGCCCATATATACAATGAAATGTTAACTATGTACTGCTGGATATGTTAGTTGATTCTAACTTTTTTTCTGTTGTAGAAACTAATAGAAAAATTCTACTTCTGTAAGGATGAAGCAGAATTTTTAAGAAGCTGCTTTTCTGGAAGAAGGAATTTGCTTCCCTTGAATTAATTTCACTCTGACCAACATAAATTAATGCTTTTTGAAGTAGAATAGAAACTTTGAGAGAAAGTGAAAACACCTCAGAATCTATTACAACCAAAGATAAGATCATCAAGAACATGTGAAAAGTATACCAGATACTAAGAAGGTTTACTTCAAAGCATTCAGAGCATCCAAATGCCAGACAGTTTATTATTGTGAAAGACAGTTCAGGCCTAATGGGAGGTTCGATCTGAACTTTGAAACATTTGGGAGGTAACAAAGAAAAAGAGCAACCTGTACCTACATTTAACAACTCAGATTATAGTTTCATGAGATAGGCAATATAACCAAAACCAGTAACGATTGCAGCAGGAAGTCAAAATTAGATTTGCAAAAAAAAGAAGGCAATAAAGGCAGGACAGACCTCATTACTTAAAGAATTTGATTTAAAAAAAAAATCATCCAGTGAAAGGAGGCAGAACTGCTTAATTTGGGTTTTATTTCTTCTTCATAAAGAATGGAAATCTTTACTGTAAGGTAAAAAACAGTATTGATAGAAAGTTGAAGCCTAAGATGGATGAAATGATAATTAAGGGAGGAAAATTCACATTGCAGAATGTCACAGGGTGGTGTAGTTAACCCAACAAACAGTATCTGGTGAAAAAAATAAATAAAGTAGTTCTGAATTTTTATACATAGCAACCTGATCCAAGATAAAAGCAGTAACTTTCTGGGGATGATGCTATAGCTACTAGCTGCATTTCAGGATCAACTGTGGAGACTTTTAACACATAGATGTACAGGCTCCATCAAATTGCAGTAAGTCGAAACATCCTTGTTGGGGTGGGCATTTTCATTGCAGCAACATAACTGCTCTTCAGTGAGCTAATTTTTAATATATCAGGATGACATACATCACACATTTAAGAAGATTCCTATCAAATGCTGGGTTTTGTATGAAAAAGAATTAATCCTCAGTTAATTACCTTGACTTTATAGCCAGAAACAACCAATGACAAATAGGTATCATAAAATACTTATATTATTGACATATATTGAATGATTACTTTCTCTTAAGATTCCAGTAAGTTCCATTAATTTCTCAAACTAAAAGAATCTTCTCTTTAGTTTTGTAGCCTTGATGTCAGACTTGATGCCTCAGTTTCCTTCCTTCACAACTGCTAGAATTGGTCTCTAATCAGAATAAAGCTACCTAACCAGATCTTTGTGAATTCATAGTACTTTTCACTGCTATTTTAAGCTTTCCACTCAGTAGAGTCTATGCTAAAACAAAGTTAAAGAGCTATATTCCATCTCCACATTCATATTCTCTTTGAGCAGGCCTGACAGAAAGCAAGACAGGGAGACCATGGAGAAAGCTGTCTGCTCTACAGATTGACTACAAAAACCAAGGAGAATACAAGAAAGATAAAGGTGAAATCCCACCAGTCTTCAAGACAGATCATCCCAAGTCCAATAATTAGACTTTATACAATTCACAGTAAACCTACTGTTCTATCAAATCAATGATGAAAAGTGTGGATTGTTAGGAAAGCTGGTTTTCTAATTTCAATGGATCTTTGTTTTCTCTTTAAAATTCTGTAAATTTCTTAAGTTACCAAGTTATGCAAATGCTCACAGGCAAAATCAAAATTATAAATAAATGATTATCTATTACTGCACAGGACTGAAGTAAGAATTTTATATTTACTAATAGGTCAAAGCTAAGTTTCCAATAAGGATTCCATTCATAATATAGCTTTGTACTGAGTTTTAGCTAGTCCCTGAGCCAATTTATTTTAAATGGTGGATTTTCTTATCTTCCCAACTCATTTTAGTTTGGGAAAGCTGCCTTCACTCTGATACCTCTGAATTCTCCAAACAATATCACAAATTAGCTAGCTTGTCATGTGTAAATCACACAGAGATTAAACAAATGCAAGGGTAATTTGACACACATTCATAGCTGCATTTTGGTTTGGTCTTGTTCATTTCCCTCTTGCTTCTTCTGTCATTTTACATTTTAACCCTAGAGTTTAAATACTTTCACCCATTTAATTATTTAATATTTTTCATTTACTCTTTGGTAATATTTTTAAAGGGAGATATGAGAAGGGAAAAGTTAAAGAATTGTTCTGAATGTCCTTGAAGATTAAATGCTGACATTCTCCCCAATTTTCTTATAGTTTCCTTACAGTGGTAAACACATTGCACTTGAATAGACTGAGGACATCTTTAAGAAGTCATTAATTCCTCATTAGGGCCATTTAATTGCCTTTGGATAAGAATTAAGTCACCTAATTTCCAAAAGGCCATTTCAGGAGGCTTGTTAGGGTTTTATTATTTTGAAATGTCAGACCATAGTTGAAATGTTTATCAACCACCTCAGAAAAAGAAATAATCCTGAAATAGCTTCTATAGTTTGTTTGGATAATTCCTGGTCTTCATCAATCTGGACTTAATTCAGATGAGATATCAAAGAAACCTTAACTCTTATAGTACAACTTGAAACATATGAACTTGTAATGTTATTATCCTACATTGTACACTATTATATATGTTAGTTTTGCTCCCAAAGTAGGTTTTAGGAAGGAACAGTTAATTGAATGCCCATTAAGCATCTGTGTGCCAGGTGCAGGGTAACAAGGAAGACTGAAACAGAAGTAAACAGGCAATTTCAATATACGCTGGAGTGTTATGATGAGTATAAATTCAGGAAGCTAGCAATAGGGGCTAATTAAGCTGAAGGTTTTCGACAGCTTTCCTTACAGAAACCTGTTGACCAGTTGTGTGTCTGTGGGTTTTTTTTAATGGTCAGAAAATTATGTTGCTTCTCCCATCAAAAGGTGGAGTGGGTGTTGTCCTCTCCTGACGAGACTGGGTGGGCTTGTGACTGCTTTGACCAATTAGAATGCTTATACTTGGAGCCCTAATTCACCCTGTCAGAAGTTGGCTTAGCCGGGTTAGTGGTGTTGTGAGGAAGTCATGTTCACATGGAGAGGCTATGTGAGGCACTTTAGGTAGCTCTAATCCTTATACCATCCCAGCCTATGTGCCTGTTATGAATAACCTTTCAGAGGAATCCAGCCTCGAACCATGGAGTTGCTTCAGCCTTCAAGTCTTCCTAGCTGTGTCCCTAAACTACGGAGCAAAGATAAGCCATTCTTGATATATTCTATTTGAGTTCTTGAGCTAGAAAAGCTACTGTCCAAAGAAAACTCAGAGAGCTTTACTTGATATAAATATTTTATTAAGCAAAAAACAAACTGTTTGCAAACAGAGCAACTTCAAAACCAAAACTGGTATGAAGCTCAGGTCTCAGCAGTTACATCTCAGTTTACAAAGCATGAATGAGAAAGTACACTGTTTTCTATTGTGATTGGTTACTAAAAACACTCCTTTTATGGTAGTTAACACTGTATAAACTATCTTATTTGTCGGTGATTGGCTAGAAAGCTGTAAAGGCCCATTGACATGAAGAAAAGCTTAAGTTTTATTTAATATCAGAGTCAGCATTTTAGGGAAATTGGGAAAATTTAAATTTTGGTTACATGACTGAGTGTTTGGTCTAGGGGTGTAATTAAACTGGCCTTTGTTTTTTCCTTAATAGTACAAATGTAATAGAATGCTGTCGAGCTCTAAGTTTTGGTGTATATTGTTGTGCATAAACAGTAATTAAAACACTGAGTAAGCTGTGGTGCCATGAGAATGAACAGAATTGACCAGAGGCTTTAACTGCTGCCATCTGAAAAACGACTGCCTCGTTTGTGCAGAGGCAATGCTTTCTAAAAGCTGCTTCCAGGCAATGGCTGAGAAGGGTAGGAGAAGTGGGACTCCCCGGAGGGTTGATCTTTGCCTGAGGACTTCCTTGACAGACTTGCTGAGCTTTCCTGAGACTGTAACCACATGCTTCCTTTCAACCTTCCTTCTCTTCCTCACTCAGGTCATACCTGCCCATAGTGTGTCAGCTCTTCCAGCCTTTTCTATCTCCCTCACCATTTTTTCTCATATAGGTACTTTCTCTAATAAAATTCTTTTATGTTTAACACTGTCTTAGTTTCTTATCCTCAGAGGACCCAAACAAACACCAAATGGTACCAGGAGTGGTCCAAGAAACAGGCAGCAAGATGGGGATTTGGTACTGGCTCACTACCTACTACCAGGCAGACAGAAGACACTGTCCTGTTTGACAGGTAGAACACACACAGTTTCTGGCAAAAGGTAGTGACTAAACTGCTAGATTTCAGTGACCTCTCACCTGCGCATTCCTGTTGGCCTTGGTGAATGGTGCTCTCTGGACAATGTTCCAGTGGAGGTGAATGTTGTGACATATAGAGATAATACTGGCATTTGAAAAATATTGGGGGAACAATGATTACAAGGGTAGGGGAGTTGGCTGGTTACTGCTAAGTTGTATTGACACCCTGAAGAGGGAAAATGGAAGACAAAGGCTGTAAACAAGTAGTTGAAAGCTAAATATCAGAGTCAGAGAGCCTTGGTGGTAGCTCACAAGGAGGCTCATCTCCTGCTGGGAGGCCAGACGCAGTAGAGCAGTAGGCTGAAGACCTGACTGTTAAATCCCAGAGCTCCAGGGACATTTTAATTCTCAGTCAAGGAAGGTCAGCTATGTAACGGTCGGGACCTGGTGGGGAAAACTGAAGTAAGATAGGGACATCTGACTGGATATCCTTAAGGATATTGACTTTGTAACCTTCCAGACCCTAGAGAATTGAAGAAGTAGCACATCCCTCCCCAGTAAAACTAGCATGTCTGTAGCATCTCCTAGCAGAGCAGAAGTCTCAGGCAACACATGATACACACGTAGCCTTCCCCTCCTACCTCTTCTGGCTGCCAGGATAATAGGCTAATAAGTAGGGTTAAATCTCAATTTAACCCAGCTGGAGATGTGCTGGGCCACATAAGGGAGGAAAGGGACTATACATCGAATGAATTATACATATGACGTGGCATATACCAGTGGGAGTCAAGAAATTCCACTTCTGGTGGTGCTTGATCTATGGAGATAGAATGCACAACTGAATAAGCCAGAATTCACTGACCTGGGGACCCTTTACCAAGCCCCAGGATTTAACATTTAGCAAAGACCCCAGAGGATAGGTAAACTCACAGCTGGCTTAGAAGCTTGGCTGATCCTCAATAAAGTAGAAATGTCAAGTTGCCCTAGCAAAAGGAAGATGAAGGAAGTAAGCAGCTGAAGGAAGTGGGCATGAAGCCCCACCAGAAGATTATGTTCCACAGGAGGGCCCAGAGAGCACACCATTCACTGAGGCCACTGAGGATGCGGTGGTGAGACGGACACCAGCACCCCTAAGAAATTCGGTAATGTCTTTAATCTACAAGCTAGAGATGTTGATACTAGAAGCAGTTACATAACTGGGTTGGTTAATTTCCATGGAGATGATGGGGCCTTGGAGTAATAGAGGCCAGATGTCAGCACTTGTCTGTCAGGATGTAATTATCATGATTGGCAAGGCCAGAGAGCAGCCAAGCCTGTTTGACCCACAGGGAGTTGTAGAGATGATTAACAGAGCATGGTGTCTCTAGGGGCAAGACAGATGGTCAGCTAACAAGTGTGTTGCTTTACCTCACAACCAAAGAAAGAATGGAGGAGCAGGGTGCTGAGAGTGGTTGTCCAACAAAGTCACAATCACTTGCTCATTCCCAGACCAGAAATAATTTTCACATCTGTAATCCACTGACTAAAGAAGGGGTTGGTGCCCTAGGAGGAAGGACTCTGCCACACCTTGACAAGTATGTGCCATGACAATACAGTCTGTATGCATGGTTCAAATGGATACACTTGGCAGTTGGGGCCATCCCCAAACTGTGTCCCTGGCCTCTGGAGTAAGAGCTATCATTATGGAAACAGTCAAATGGAAACCTCTGAAATCATCCTCACCAAGGTAGTAAATCAAAAACATTATCATATGCCATGGAAGGGTGTGGCAAAGATGAGTACCAGCATTAAAGACTTGAAGGATGCAGCAATGGTGGCTCCTATCACATCTCCATTTCATTACTCTGGCCCCTTCAAAAGCCTAGCAGATCCTGGAGAATGACTGTGGACTATCACAATGTCAAACAAGGTGTATCCTAGATTGTAACTACTATGCCAAATTATTTCTGGTCTGGTTGAGCAAATATAGCACATATATAATATACTGTCATTAATCTAATGAATGTATTTTATTCAACCCCAATCAGAAAGAGGATCAAAAACAGTTTGCATTCACATGGAGGGACAATATTCATTTAAAAATTTCCCTAAGAGCTATGTTAATTCTTCTCCCTTCTGTCATAGTCCAAAGAGATCTACACCTTCAGGATATCCCATAGAACATCACATTTATCCATTACATCAAGATATGATGGTGATTGAGCAGAAGCAAGAGGCTGTTAGCATGCTGGAGGCCTTGGTAAGATGCATGATCAAAGATTCAGGTGCCAGTCCCTGCAGTGAAGTTTTGAAAACCCAGTGATCAGGAGCATGCTGGGGCATGCTACAAAGTAAAAGACAAATGACTATATCTTGAATTCCCTACACAAAGAAGGAAGTGAAGCATTTGGAAGGGCTCTTTGGCTACTGGAGGCAACATATTCCAAACCTGGGAATATTCATCCCACCCATAGACAGGGTGATACAAAAGTCTGCCAGCTTTGAGTGAGGCACATAGACTGTATAGTGTAAAATGAGCTCTTCCTTCCCTTTATTCTTCACTTGGGGTTAGTCTTGCACCACAATCTGACTGCTGACCCAGCCTTTGCCGAGTCCCTTCCCATTTTCTATCCTATGCAATATAGCCTAATAAACTTTTTACATGTCTAATCCCATTTTGGCCCCTATGATTCTTAGAAGACTTGGACTAACATGAGTGCTTTAGAGAAAAAGTCACCTAGAGAATAAGGAATCATTTAAAAAAACAGGCTCTAGAGGAAATAAAAGGAAGGAACTGAATTTAGAGTGAGGGAATGGTTACATAGGGTAAAAAAAAAAAAAATGATAAGGTATATGTACCAGTTCTCATTCCAATGCTTTCCAATGTCAACTGAGGAGAAACCAGAACCATTGTCTGGTGTGAGGAAGAGTTAATCATAGGTGTTGTGTTGACTACAAAGCCAAGGATACAGGATACAGAATATAGTCAGCCACTATTAAAGTGTCATTAAGAACTGTGGTTCGGCGAGATAGGAAGACTGTTAATAGATATTTCAACCAGGTAGGTAAAGATTAGTGAAGGAAGTTAGTTACTACTGGGTAGAACTGAAATCTCAAATCAGAGAGAAGTAATCAAACTAACTTTAATTTAGTAATTTAAGGGTCAAACTTGAACCTATTTTAAACCAATCTAGTCTGAAAACTATGGGCATTAGTCTCCTTATTAGAGTGACTATAAAAAGGGCTCAGCAGGTCTGCCTCATGTTAGGAAGAACCATCCTGGCCATATTTAGCCAGCTGACTTTGAGTTCTAGTCAGAGATCTTCAGATACAAGGGATCGCGATATAACAAACCAAAATATGCTACTCTGGCATAAGGATTATTTAAGTTGAAGACAACTGAGAAATAGCAAACACCCCAAAATATCTCTGTACTCACCCACATTTGCCTAAAAATAAACATTGACTCTTAATCACCAGAGACTCTTACCAGCCCAAAGACAGCACTGAGGGGAAGCTACATAAAATGCCTTACCAAAACAATCCTTATTTTTCATTATCTTCTCCCATATATTTACATAGAAACCTAAAACCCTTTTCATTTGTCTTGTAACTTCTCTACGTATCTATTGTTCTTTGTTAAAATACTATTCTGGATAAGCCCAAGTTCTAAGGACCTCTGAGTTATGAGTCATCACTGAGTTTCCCCCCCCCACACACACACATATAATCTCACTGTACCTGTTAGTAAACTGTTT
Source organism: Eonycteris spelaea (assembly GCA_003508835.1). NCBI lineage: Eukaryota > Metazoa > Chordata > Mammalia > Chiroptera > Pteropodidae > Eonycteris > Eonycteris spelaea. The sequence continues at coordinate 2,268,295 of PUFA01000235.1, forward strand.
TTCTCTCGTTAATCTATCTTTTGTCAATCTAACTTAAAGGGCCTCAGCCAGAGAATCAAGAAGAGTAGAAGAAAAAGTTTTTTCAACTTCATCTGATTGGATACTTTATCTTGGTCATTATTTACTGACCCAGGAATCTCATCTCATTTGCAATGATAAAACAACTCCCTAGGTAGAGGCACACATACCAGGAAATTAGTGAAATGTATTCTCCAGGGAGCCTCACTGGCATTGTCCCTTCAAAGACCTTGTAGCTGATTTTTAATTCAAATTTTTATATTTATTTTTATCTAAAAGGACCCCACCCCCAATTGCATGTTTCAGTTCTCACAAAACCTGGACCTTCCCTGGAGGCTTATAGAGTGGGATTAAAAATTTTGGATTTTTTTTTCCCAAATGGAGGATCCATGTATGGGTGTCAGGTAGGCCAGTGATGTGTCCATATTTGCATTTTAGAAAGATTACTCTGGGAACAATGTAGACAAAGGTATGAAAGAGGACCAGATCTGCAGAAGAAGCTATAAAGAAGCCATCCTTGCACTACAAGAAAGAAAGATCATTTTCTTTTTATTTAATAAAAAGATCTTGTGATTCCTTTGAAAGAGCAAGATTCTTCCGGAGCATTTCTAATTTTACTTACAAAAAAAATATTATTCTTCCTCCAAGAAGCCTAGAAGAGTCCAATCTTTTGCAGTATAATAATCTGTCCTTACCTTCAAAAACTAAAACTATGAAGTTTTCATACGCAGCAGTGCTAACTTACTAGCATAAAAAAAAAATAGCAAAATTTTAAAATTGACTGTCAGATTGAAAATCAAGAATAAAACAGTTTTTCAGAGACCTTTTCAACCCAACAAGAGTGTCAAGTATACAATATGTTGCTGGATGGTAAACTCAATATTATAAAATGTATTCTAAGAGTACATATTTTCACATTAAATAAATTTAGAGTTAATCTGAAAGAACAAACATATGATAATCGAGAAAACTAAAAGAATTAGAAGTGGGTTGTTCTATCAGAAAGTAAATCTTATTTTAAAGCCATGCAAACAAAAACAGTTTTACAGGCATGAGAATAAGCAAAGAGAAATCTGTTCAAAGTTTGAGGTCTGGAAATGGGCGAAATAAGTATAAACATTTCACATTAATAAGGAAAGAATGAGCTGGTATCTGTTTAGTCTGCTGTTTTTTCACAACACTATCGAGTCAAAGGGACACCATTAATTCCTACTCTCTGGGGGAAAAGTGGGAAAGATCTTACCTTCTTCCTGGGGATTTAGATAACCACACAGTCTATGTGCCATGGATTGTCTACTTTTCCTCACAATGTTACAGTGACAAATCCACACTCTGCCTTGGAGTACTGGGGAGAAGGAAAAAAAGTTTTAAGTTTTACACATAGTTTGAGTATTCCTCTGAACTCTGCAGAATATATATATTTAAATTATATAATTTAAATGTATACTGGGCATGTAGATAAGACACAATAAGTTGTTAGGAAGTCATAAAAGTTTTTAGTTTCTGCTCTTGATTTAGAGCTACTTTCGTGGTTAGTTCTTTTGAATGAACTTAAACCCATTCTAATCTGAATTCTTAGTGGATGGCCAGAGGTGCATATCTTCTCCAGATTCTGGAAATGACTAACTTTATACAGCAGACCGCTTGCTAAAGTTCTTAGGAAAAAATAGTTAACTCATGTCCCAGAACACTTAAGCAAAAGGCTAAAAAGGGCATTGCTCCCCACATTAGACACAAAGGAGAGGAGCCATCATCTTTGTTCTGAGAGCTTGGCTCTCCAGGCAAGAGAGCTATCTCAATCATATTGGTTCTCCTACTAATATCCCATGACTAATTCTTCCCAACTCTTCAGAGCCTAGTTGAAAAACAGGACTTGAAGAGAAAACAACATAGTATATGGGAACAGAGGAGGCACAACCAATTCTGTCTTACAGAGAAGTAGGATAAAAGAAATCTGGAGAGCCTTCTTCCAAAATGTACTCTACTTTTTTTATATCCGAGTTTGCATTTGACAAGTTTACATGTGTACCCTGCATTAGAGTATAAGATGTTTGAGCACAGACACCAAGCTGGTAAGTCTTTGCATCGCCATGCCCAAGCAAAGTGCCTAACACATTATGTGTACTCAGATATTTGCTGAACAAAAAAAAATCTAGAAGATTCTCTCTGTGGTTGTCAAAAGCAAAACACTAATCTCTGGATCTATTACTTTGGGCTTTCACATTCACACCTTCAAAAAAAAAAAACTGTCAAAATCTCACTAGATGCAAAGGCAGAATGGATTTCTTGCTCTATTTGGGAAGAAAAAGATGTAGATATGGAGCATGAAATCATCTTCACTAAATAGCTAGGAATAAAAATAAGGCATTTGGATTTAATGTTTTATTACCATGTAATGAAATGGTTTGGGAAACAGGTTCCAAAGCCTCAGAAAAGGTGCCAAAAACCATTTGGGAAACAAGCCATCAGCAAGTCTGGCACTGAGGTGCAGAGCTGTACCATGAAAGTGTAGCATCTAGCAGATTTTGCTTTTATTAGGTTCTAGGAAGCCCCATTAATAATAAGCCTTTTCTTACGGCATTTATTGTTTACATTTAGTCTTGAATTTAATTTTTTCTTGGGAAAAAAAAAATGTCCTCTCAGGCTGTAAAATAAATTGAATCTTCTTAACCTAGCCTTTAAAGAATAAACCTATTTCTATTTAATCTTCAAAACTCTGACAAATAAGATCAATTCTTCTTTTAGTACCCGATATGTATCAAATGTGTTACCAATATACATGATGGAGTAGAACTCCTATCAAGAAACTAGACTGAACGTTTCAATATTTACAGTTACTTATCTGCTGTTTCCCCATCTGATACTTTATGCTATAATTGATCAATGGTTTATATCTTTACTAGCCTTTTTTTTTTAAAATGCAGCTTAAGACCAGCTTCACTGCTTCAGTACACATGCCACATAAATTCAAGTATTGTACTTTAATGTCAACTATGTCGGTGCCTACCCAGAACCCTTTTAACCAGGCTGATGCACCCATTCCCCAGTTGTTAATTTGGCCGCCCAGTGTTTACAATTGCATCCATCTCCAGAACATTACCCTTGGCCAACAGAAGCCACTTCACCCAAAGAAGCCTGAGGACAGGCCACAACCAATAATCCAGTGATGTGAAGTATAAAGGCCAACTTTCTTGCCCCGAAGTGGGGCATCTCTGTGGTGCCATTGATGCCTCAGAGAACGTCTCATGATGCCCGTTAATAAGTTCTGTTGAATCTCTTTCCTAATATCTATTACTGTCTTTCACATTTCAATTGCCACCATCCCAGTCCAGGACCATATTTCACCTGACTATTCAAATTGCCTTCTGAATCAATTTTCATCTTCCTATTGCCTTTTCTCTACAATATTACCAGAACACTCTAAGATGCAAATTTATTAATCTTCAACATCCCTTCCCCAGCACACACATCCCTACCTGAAACCCTTCAATAACCATCCCCAGCTACTTACAAAAGACAGTAAAGTGAACTCAGTTCACACATGTACTTTGCTTCTCTCTCAAGAAATTGAGATCATGGAGCAAACAAAGCCTGAAATATGTATAATATAATTAGATGGCATATGTCTGCTATGAGAGCCAAAGTTAGCTAAAGCAGTTACCTGCAATCTTATGGAGTTAGAAGACTTCCATTAATAGAGAAGAACTAGAAAATGAAGTAAATCCCAGGGAATGGGTTATAAAACCACTTCCCTTTCTAAGTTAGAGAGTTTGTTATAACAATTAGGACTTAGCGTGTCCCATTGGTGTTTTGGCCAAGAATTTCTTCTATATCTGGCCCAGGAATCTCTTAGCACGTTGGATGGGAAACATCATACGTTTAGGTTGGGATGATGATTGATTGGTTCCCAGGTAGGTATTATTTTAATCCTGAAAAACTGCAACATTAAGTTCAGTAATGATGAAAGTCAAACCCACAGTAGTAATAATTATGTTTGTAAAGAATAATGTATGCATATTTGCTACTTATGTTTCCAATGTTTGAAAATGTAGCCTATTAGAAAAACAGACTGACATATGATTCCAGTTTATAATATGTAACTGAGTAACTGATTTAGACATTTGGTTTTACATTGAAATCTACATTTATAAACAATACTGAAAATACTTAATAGAACTTCTCTCCTCTCACTTTTTTATTTTATTTTACTTTTAGAGTCAGGAGATATAACATTATCTGGAATGGTTTGTCAGACAATATTAAAACAAATATAATAAATTTGCAAACAATTTAAAACCTCCTCAGGAATTTAACTTGTAAATCCCACTCCCCTTAAACTTGACTGTAACAAACTTACTACATTTACAAATTGAATAAGATTTAAATATGAAAAGAAAAAGGCCTCTCAATTTTCAACTGCAATGTATTAATAAATCAAATATCTTTAACAACTAAAGTAGTCCCCAAAACAATATTTTCTGGGTAGAAAGGTCATCCTCAAGAACATGAGGATTTCATATTGACATCCAAATCCAGGTTCAGATCCTTGCAAAGTCATAGCACATAGCAAAATTGGGCCGAATTCCTGCATGGAAAAAATGTCCCCTCCTTGAGATGAGGCATGAATTTTCTAGTTCATGATAGACCCTCCCCATTTATCTCCACACTCACATCACTCAGACACTCATTTATCTTTATATTCCTGGTCCTTATAAAGGCATTTCCTATTTCAACCCATGCATCTATAACATTGATTCTCAACCAGAGATGATAATGTTTCCCCGTGGCCAGCTGGCAATGTCAGGAGACATTTTTGGTTAAAACTATGAATAGGCCATCTACTGAGTAGAGGAGTGCTGTTAAACATCCCAAAATGCAAAGAACCACCCTTAACAATAAAGAATTATGCAGCCTAAAATGTCAACAGTGCTAAGGCCAAGAAATCCTCACCTAGAACACATTTAAAATCCAACATGGCACAGAGGCCTTGCAATCACCTATTTGTGTATACTGGAAACTATTCCATTGACATGACATGAGTCACAAATATATTTTTTATAGATTCTTCTTTTTGTTTAAGTTCTTAAATTTTCATGAATTTCTCTTCTTTAGAATTTGCTCATTTCCTTCAAAAATCCTTCCCTACATTGAAGTTCAAGATGCTCTATTTTGTTTCCTTCTAAACATCCTACAAGTATTTTACATTTACATTTCCAATTCATCTGGAATTTATGTGTTAGGATTCAGAGATGTAATTTGGTTTCCACATGGATAACCCATAGCTTCAATGGCATTTATTGAATAGTTCATCTTTCTCTCCTATTGGTAATACCACTTTGTCATTTTCATTAAATTTTCACCTATTTCTGGACTCTCTATTTTCTATTTATTCCTGTGATGTCATTTAAATTATAACTTTATCAGGAAATTTACGATCTGACACCATGACTCCTGCCTCATGCTTATGTATAAATTTTGGTATCAGTTCTCTTAGAATTTTTGTTGAAATTGCACTGTTATAGATTATATAAAGGTAACTAATTTTTCTCATTCATAAATACTGTATCCCTATTTGGATTTTCCATGACTTTCAGTAAAGTTTAATGGCAGACTTATTCCTGGTTGCTACATACGATTTGTTTTTGAAGTTTGTTTCTTCAGTTTGGATCTCACATATGGCACACTTGCTGCACTGTCTTAAGAGCTTGTCTGCAGATTCTCTTGTGTTTTTTACTTAATCTTATCGCCTGCAACAGTTCCTTCGCAATACTTCCAATTTTTTGTCTCAGTACTGGCTCTGATCTAGTCCAGCTTTGAAGAGTGGCTGTCTTCACCTTGTTTTTGGTTTTAAAAGGCATTGACACTAATGTTTCATATTTAAACATGGCTTTTTTCTTTCTAGAATTTTGGCAGATGCTTTCTGTTAAAGAAATTTTGTCAATTAGTTGTTTTCTAAGTTTTAAACATACCTAATGGATGGTACTAAGCCATTTATAACAAAAAAAACAGCTTTGTTTTTTAAGCCTGCTTTGTCTTCTTGGAGGACTTGTTCTTTATTTTGAGATGCAGCTGAAAAGCCACCTGTGAACCTGTCTCCTTTTCACCTCAAGCCTTGCTTAGTACCTTTCAGGGAAATCTGTTTAGTTTCAATCACCTTTGACTGGGATGCTGTTCAGTTTTCAGAGATTAGCCCAGTCACAGAAAGATCTTAAGGGCCTTAAAAATTACTTCCAATTATTTCACAAATAGTCTGCAAAAGATAAAAGTCAAAGTCAGAAGCCTGATTATAATTGTGGTCAACACAGAGCCAGGGATAAATCTCTCTTAAGATTCTTAAAAGGAAGTATGAACTTGCCTCAATGTTCCATTCTCTTCGAGCCCCAATTTAACTCCTTAGTCAATGAGCTAGTGCAAAAATACTAACACCACTACCTGAAAGCTTCCAAGTGGGTCAGACAGCTGGAAGAGGATTTGAGTCTGCATTCTCATACATGTGCAAGAATCTACTTCCATCTGGAAAAGAACCTCTTAAAGTGCAATCAACTACTGTGGGTAAAGAAAGATTTAGTAAAAATAATCCCTGGGGCCTTATAAAAATGAAATGATATTTCAGTGTTCTCTCCTGTCTTTCTTTCTGTGGCAAAAGCAGTGCTGAACAGTTGGCTTTCCCTTTTGTTTCATTCTTTCTGTGCCACAGTTACTTGGGGACACTATAGTTTAGTCTTTTTCCTTCTTCACAACAATTAAGGCACAGAATAATTCTACATACTGCTTCAAGACAGGCTGCATCACTGTACCTGGGAAGGAAATGGCTAGGTTCTGGGAGAGGTGTTTTCTTCCCCTGTAAAAGTACATACAGTGTTGGAGGGTCTCTTGTCAGCCAAAAAAACAATGTACGACTATTTTATCCCAAGTGCTATATATAACTTTCTGAAAATGTCAGAATGTAGACAGCATGCCTTGAGTGAACATCTCTCTCCCTGGGTGTAACCAATTTACCTGTAAAATCTAATAGCTTTTTGAGAGTCATTTAAAAAGTCACAGGTTGCTTGTTGATTAACCAAGCACCCCAAAGCATGTATCTGAGCTTTAAGTTTTTTCAATCCTAAAAAGCTATACAGGTATTTTTACTCTGCAAGTTATACAGGCATACCTCAATATCCCTCACCCACACATGTGGTGGTTGGGGTGGAATCTATGAGAAAACCCTGTTCTAACAAGAAGAAAAAGACCGATTTGACATGGGGTAGAGTCAAATCCATTTTTCTACTCACCTTTATTAAAAGCAGCTGGTTAATGACTTGGAGTGGGCAAACTGTTATTTTTTGCAATTCTCAGGGCCTTCCCCTTTGAGTGGTCTTCTATATAAAAGTTATTTTATGTATTTCCTTCTTTGGTAAGTAAAAAGGTGTTTGCTTTTCCAATTCTTCATTTTGATACCTTTATTAGTATCAGAAACAAGTTATGTCTAGACTGATAGTAAAATGAAAAGTGCTATTCAGCCCATTTTTCTAACAAAAACAAAAAGATATTACAGATAAATTTCGAACTTCGGTTATGTCAAATTTGTGACTTCTATATTCTCTAGTAGCAGATATGAAATCACAGAGCCCTCAAAAATCACTTTATAAACACAAACACATGTTCAACCTCTTCCCATGAGTTTTCTACTCCAGAAAACCTTCACACATCTGCCACTTACCTCATTTTTTATGTATCAGGAAAACTTGATACTCAAGACTTCAGAGAACTGGAAAGCTGTCAGTTATGTCCCCTTTCTTGCATTTTCTAGGTCAAGAGTTGCAGAGTACAGTAGTCTTTAACCACACTTAGAGATACAGAGCAGAAAAATAAATTTTTTATTACTTCCTTTATTTTGATTTTTACAAGGAACCCCCAAACTTTATACACATAATGGGCTTAAAACGGATTAGGAGAAGGATGTGAGTTCAGAATTCTTGTTTCTGAGGTAAAACAAATCCTTCCCAGTGCATACTTTTTAGCTCATCCTCTGCCATTCCTTTCCCCACCCCAAACAACAATCCCTTTCCTAACGTTGTAATAATAGCAGGGAATAACTCTAATAGTCTTATAATAGGCTGTTAAATCAAACACAGCATTCCCTAATGAAATACTAAGTTGAAGAAACAAAAGAAAGAAACCTTCCTTTGAAAAGTTGCTGATGTAAAGGGAAACCTGAGGACACCAACTAGCTTTACAACTGGGAAAACTTTCCATTTTGAGAAGAAAAATAAAAAAGAAATTAGTGGGCTAGCTAGCATAGCCTTCAACACTGCCCGTCTTCCTTTTTCTTTAATCTTTTAAACTGCGACCCGCCGACCGCTCAGGGGCCTTTGGTAACCACCAGGTTCAACCCGCCTCCAGCCAGTGAAGGGATAGGCAGAAAGCATAGCAGAAACGCTCCGGCACCTCCTCCGGCTTTAAACAGCAAGGGGAGGAGGCGCGGCCGGACGTAGGGCGCTGGACGTCACGCCCAAAGAGGGGCGGGGCTACGTCTCAGCCACTTCCCTCCTAAGAAGCAGAGGAAGGGGCGGGTTCTACGTGTCGTGACGCAGAAAGTCCGCCCTGGTTGGAGGGAATTCAGAAGAGCTCAGGCGGGAAGGAGGCGGAGTCCAGTTGCCGTGGTGACGGGTTGCCCGGCGGTCGCTTGGTAACCGGTCGCGGCGGTCCTGGCTACTGCCCCGCCGTCCACCGAGCTCTGTGGGCCGAGCCCACTCTGAGCTGTTTTTGTGTGTTCTGCGATGGCGGCCGCCGCGGCCGTGGTCACGCCGTCGGGTTTGGAGGATGGGGTATCTCGGTCCCGCGGCGAAGGGGCGGGGGAGGTGGTCGTGGAGCGGGGGCCCGGCGCGGCCTACCACATGTTCGTGGTGATGGAGGACCTGGTGGAGAAGCTGAAGCTGCTCCACTATGAGGAGGAACTCCTCCGGAAGAACAACCTGAAGCCCCCGTCCAGGTGGGTGCCCTCGTCCCCGACGCCTAGGTACCGGCTGGGCTTGGGAAAATGCCTTCCTCTGGCCTGCTGGGGGGAATGCCGAGCGCGAGTTAGCAAGCACTGGCCTCCATCTTCCTAGCCAGGAAAGGGCACTTCACCCCAAACTTGGCGACGGAGGAGAGCCGTGGTGCTTACGGAGTTTAGACTTGGTACTTTAGTAGAGAGAGTAAAGTTTTGGAACAGCAGAAAGAACCGAAGACAGCTTGTCTAGTCTTTAAAGCACGCACCTCCAAAAATCAAACTTTTTCCGATTATAAAAGTAATAAAAGTACTTATTGTAAAGAACTCAGGAAAACACAAGAAAATGTAGAAAAATACTAAAATTACCCATAATCTCATCCCCAAAGTTGAATACTGTTATCATTTTAGATCTATCTATCTCTAGTTTTTGTTTTCCTCTGCAACTACCTGTCCCTACATAGCTGGTAGATCTGTTTTCAATGCAGTTAGTAAACTTGACTAATTGCTATGGTTTAAAGAACTTGTGCCTTTGCAGTAACTACTCTCAGAACCTGAGAAGTAGAATAGGCAAATGAAATGACAGCTATTGGAACTGTCTCTATCAGAACCTATAGTTCTGCCCTTCGGATGGGGAAAAATTTATCATATCCTGAAGCCAGTGCTATTAGTTGCTGAGGATAATAGGCAGTTCACACTTTCTCCTCCAATCAGTGTAGCTAAGTTTTAATACATACTTATTTGTTTATTGTGTAAGAGACAATTTAGATTAAGACTCTAGTTCTTTCTCTTAATGGCTACAGCTAGGCTCAAATAATTTCCTTCAGCAGTTTTGATCTCATTCCCTGCTCTTTTCCAATAACTTGAATTATAAGATACATAGGTTTTATGTAAACTGTCCATATTGCTAAATCAGTCCATAATAGAAAAGTTAGAGAAATTGTAGGATTGAGAGTTATTATGTAAATGAATTCATCAGGATAATATAAACAACATTTTGTGTGTTAATAAAAATGCATTTTTTTCCCAAGTATACTTTTCAAACTAAAAGAAAGTGGCCTTAAGTTTCTGTTGATATAACCTTTGTACTATTTCCTTGGGAATTCAGCACGATACTTTGGATCACGGATGTGCATAGAGATATATTATTTTAATGATTCTCAGTGTGGTCATCAGGTCAGCAGAATCAGCCTCACCTGGGAACTTATTAGAGCTGTAATCCCATAAGCCCCTTCTTGCATCTACTGAATCAGAAATTCTAGGGATGAGACCTAAAAGTCTGTGTATTAACAAGTCGTCCAGGTGATTCTGATGCATGCTAAATTTGAGAATTACTGTCCTAGGTCTACAGAATGTGTCAGTATCCATTCCTCTGTTGTGGAGTTATCAGCCAATAAGGAAAAGATGAATTGTTATCAGAAGGTGCTTAGAACAGGTCATAAACATATACCTGCAGGGACTTCATGGCCTTTTTATTTCCCAGCTTTCTGTTATCTATCAAGACATTTATATTTATCCTGCAGGGGAAAAAAAATGGGAAACGTGAGCAGACAGATAATTCTTATGAAAAAAAAAAGCTATAAATAGAATTATAAACATAATAGTAATAGCTACATGTAAAAAAGCAAAATAAAGTCTTTAATCAAACTGACTTGAATGTTGCTAGCAAATTTTATTCCTAACATATTTAGGTATAAATCATATTGATCCTCATAGGACTGTTTTTAATAGGCTAAGGGATTTAGTAAAAGTCAATAAATGTGAAGCTTTTGAAGCACATCCATATTGGGATTTCACTCCTAGAAGTCTTGATTTAATTCATGAGGGAAAAAATGTTTGATCCAGTAGCAGTAGTTTGACGAACTCCTCAGTTGATCAAATATGCAGTCAAGATGAGAACAAATGTTTAACCTAGCTATCAGATTAGAAACAATAAAGATGCCAATGATATAAGAAATGTAAAAACACATAATGAATAATTATTAAGGTCTTTTTTTAACTCTGAGATTTTCTTAATTCCGAATTAACATTTTTAGGAAGTACTCTTATTATTCCTAACACATATTTTGGCAAAGGTTCTACATGCTCAGTTTTTTAACATGCCCTGCATTTTCTGGTTGTAAGGTCTTTGATCTAATATTTTTTATATAGTACTTGTCCTAATCTTGTTGATTAAAAACTTTAATGTGAGTCTGTGGCTTCATAGAAACTTCAAAGAGTAAATTATCAATGTCTTTTGATTATAAAGCCATTTGAAAAAAAGATCTTTTGGCATTCTTGGACTATAGACTTTGCAATATTTCATATGCTATCCTCCCCTCTTATTTTGAAACAGACACTATTTTGCACTGCCTACCAACCCTGGCGAACAGTTCTACATGTTTTGCACTCTTGCTGCTTGGTTGATTAACAAAGCAGGACGCCCCTTTGAGCAGCCTCAGGAATATGATGACCCTAATGCTACAATATCTAACATATTATCTGAGCTTCGATCATTTGTAAGTGTAAACAACTCTACTTTCTGCATGCTCTCATGTTAGGAATTTTTAAATTGGTAATTTCAACAAAATTCTAGCCTTTTTAATGAATTCTCTGTGAATAACTATATACACACATATTTACACATATATGTACATACACATGTAATATTATATCAGAATGATTGATATTATAATATTAGCGCCACTTCTACAAATATTCAGTGTAACTCTCTCTCGATAGCCCAAAGTAATATTTTTCTTAATCTTGATATGTCACAGAGGTAAATTTATGGCTACTTAGTTCTCCTTTAAAAAAATGATTTAAAAAAACTAGGAAGCCAGAACACTGTATTTTGAAAGAGAACTTTGATTTAATAGACCATAATATCAATAGTACTTGTAATTTCTTACTTTTTCTGGGGATAGGCCATAAGCATTTTTGGCACACCTGTTATTAATTTTTGATGTGAATCACTCTGTCCTTCATATAGTTGTTTGATGATATGATACCAAGCTAGTAGTTCTGTTGGTTTTATCCCTAACAATACCAGTGATTTATTCTGTCAGGAGGTGTTATTGCCTTTTAACTTGATACTTTTGACAATAAAATATTCTTCATTTTCCCTTAGTTTTTTTATGTATCAATGGATTAGAAAAAGACTAAAGAGTGGATTTTTAAGAAGCAATGTAATTATAGTTATGTTAAATCATATTTGAAAAATAGAGAAGTGATAAATTTATTCAGCAGTACTTTGTTTAAAATAGTTTGACATTTGAAATATAAATAACAAATAATACCATTTATCTTTTATATTTCAGGGGAGAACCGCAGATTTTCCTCCTTCAAAATTAAAGTCAGGTTATGGAGAGCATGTATGTTATGTTCTTGACTGTTTAGCTGAAGAGGCATTAAAATATATTGGTTTCACCTGGAAAAGGTAAACTTTTTTTCCTTAAAGAGTTCAAAACTATTTAATTGAACAGATAGGAAGTATTCCTCTTGACTGTTCTAAACTGAAAATGCCACAGGTGATCAGAAAAGTCATTAAAGACAAAATTAGAATATCTGATATCTTCAAAACCAGTGCTGATTTACTATGCCCCTTTCCAGTTCAAATGTATAACTGTAACTGTTTGTCCTTGTCAATTTAGGAGATTTTTAAAGTCTCTTTCATATATTTATTTATACACACAAACATAGTATATACATGTGGGTAACTGATAGCTGCAGATTTAAGGAAAAAATGGAAATAAATATAGTACTATAAATGGGATTTTTGCCTTTGCTGAATGCAACTGGCAAGAATAATACTAAAGAAGCTGACTGACAATGATACTCATAGACATTGTTCATTGCTTCTTTCTCTGACCTGACAATGATTTATTTATACTTCTATTATTGTATTCCATGGTATTAAAGTTAGTTGTTTACAGGTCTGGCTTTATTTTTAGATATTATGAAATCTTCATATGTACTCTGTGACTCTTAGCATAGCACTTGGTATATCATAGATGCTCAATAAAAGGATAAAGGAATAAAATATTCAGAAACAATTTATGTGGGCTATAATTAAAAATATATAAAATTTGGACCTTTGAAGATTGGGATTATTGATGGGTTAGAGATTGTGGAAGGCATTATTCAGATAAAGGATAAGTAAGTAGTAATTTTGATTAGAATTAACTTATATAGAAAGGTATATGTTGTTTTCTGTTAATAGTTTAATATATCTTCAATCACATTCTCTCAGGTAAATGATAGTTACTTTAATAGGTACCCTATTAATAGGTACTTTAAAAAACTTTCTCGACTTGTTATCATCTGATTGAACCATATGAAATTACTGATATTCATTTCTTTTTAAACTAGAAAATGACAATTTCAGTGGTTTAACTGAAACATTACCTCTTAGCAAAATATAAAGAGTGACTACATACATGATCCTCATTACATCTTCATTAGAATCCAAGAAAATAGGCATCAGAGAATATGCCACCTATGTAATAGGTAAATTACATAGAAGTTACATATTTATAGATAATAATACATTTAAATATGCCAAAACAAATCCTAGAACGTTGTTTTTGAGATACTATCTAATTCTAATTAATAAAAAATAGAGAAATTTTCCTATAAGAAGAATAATTTGGCTAGCAGTATTTTCCTTTCTTAATATTAAATGTTGATTTTTATGTTTCATTAAAAGTATGGATTTTTAAAATAAGTTTTCAGAAATAAACTCAAATACTTTGGGGTATTTTTAATATGGGAAATACATGTTATTAATCTTGATGGAGAAATGATTGTTCAGCACTTATTGTTAAGACTATTGATTAGATTTTGGACATAAGAATAAAGCCGGAACTCTTCTTATTAATACTATCAAAATAAAGTTCAGATTGATCAAAGGTTTAAATGTAAAAAATGAAACTATAGGAGTACTAACAGACCAGAGGGGCGTGAGATATGTTGTGTCTGTTAGAGCTAGGGTCCATGCAAAAAAATGTTGCTAAATCAGTGTAACAAGAATTGTAACAGACCTGAATAACTAAGATTTTAAGTTATAAACTAGGAAAATATCTTTAACACAGGTTAAGCCATGCACTAATTTTCTTAATATACAAAAGGGCCAACAGCAATAATAAACATTTCCTTGAGAAAGAAAATACTAACCAATTAAAACATGAAAATGTGTTCAACTACTCTCATGTGAAAGAAATGCAATTAACAAGAATGAGATATTTTCACTTAAATGATTAAAGTTTGTTTGCCATATTGGTGAACATATATAAATGGAGTTAGTGTTCTTGGGAATGTAAATTACAGTAACATTTTAGAAATTGGTTTTGGCAACATCTAGCAAAACAATAAAATGTACAAAGTTGTTGACCCAGCTATCATACTTGTACAGATTTATTCTAATGATATGCATAATGATAAATGTGCAATGATTATCTTTGTAATACTATCTAGTAAAAAACTAGAAACAACCTCAGTGTTCAGCCATAGATTGTTAGTTAAATTAATACTGTGGTACTGCTGTTATATAGAATACCTGCAGGTTATAAAAAGAGAGAGAAAGAGAAAGATGTATACGTACTTAAATGATACAGTAGTAAGTGAAGAAAGTACGTTGGATACAGTATACTTGATATTATCCCATTTGTGTAAATTCTTTAAATTTGGAGATAAACATTTTGTCTTCACATAGAAAGTTTCAAAAAGATTACACGAACCATTTGACTATGGAAGAGGGGTGAAAAAGGACAAGATGTGTTGCAGAGGAGATCCTTAATAGTTACATTAAATCTTTTTGTCTTACTAAAATGTTTTGTTTTGTTTTTAACTCTCATCTTATATTAAGCTTTATTGTTTTAGACCAACATACCCAGTGGAAGAATTGGAAAGAAACTGTTCCAGAAGATGATGCAGAATTAACATTAAATAAAGTGGATGAAGAATTTGTGGTATGTGTGTTACTGAACTTATTGTTCATTTTCACCTTTGGATTACTTTTCCTTCTCTAATTCTCCCAGCCTTCCATTTTCTGGAATATATTTTATTTCATTTTTCTAGAGAAGAAAAGCTTTTGAATAGGGTACTAAGTTCAGTTGTTCCAACCTTTGGTTAAGTTAATGCTCATGTTCTCTAACGATTGAGATCTTGATTTCAGCAGTGGTTCTTAAATTATCGACAGGAAGTAGTAGAACACTATATGAGTAAACATTTTATTAACAAACCATTCATAATCTTAAATAGGCCATAAGTATTAAAGAATTTAGAACAGAACAATAGAACTTAAGATTAATACATTCTGCTTTATAAGAACACCATTAATTTTTGGGAACTCCATTATGCTTCTAAAATTAGGATGAATATTAATTTTAGAACTTTAAAATGTTAAATGCAAGAATTTTAAAATACTTGTAAATACTAACATTATTTAAATTGTTTGGCAGCATCTGGACTTTTTCCCATTCCTAACATCCTGTCCACAGTGTGAAGCTAAATGATCAAGTCTCTATAACAGATTGACTAGTAAAATGGTGGAAACAAAGAGTTCTTACACAGAACCAGAGATGGATTAGCCCTTTTTTAGGAAGTGTAGCTATTACCTGAAATTAAAATGGCAGGAAAAAAACTGTAGTGTATTTTACTCTCATAAACCAGTTACATTTTCCAGATGATATTAAAAATTATATAAGTATATTCTATATTTCAGCTTAAAGTAATTTATTAAGCTGCTATATGCCACAAAGATATTAATCACTGCATTATTTTATAGCAAATGCTGGAAATACCCATTAAAGAACTTAGACTATATCCAAATAGTAGAATATGATGTATTGATTAAAAATTTTTTTAAAAGGATTATCTGTAAGAAGTATAAACTTCAGTGATAAGTACCAAGAATGTAATGTGCGCATAGGGAATATAGTCAATAATATAACTAGGTATGGTGACTTGATTACTAGACTTATAGTGATCACTTCATGATGTATATAAATGTTGAGTTACTGTTTGTACACCTGAAACTAATATAATATTCTATGTCAACTATAATAAAAAATAAATTTTAAAACCCTACTCTTCCCCCCCGCCCTCTAAGAATAGATACATACAGACAAATTAATTACTGGATTTTGCAGTAATATGAAATAAAATACTCTTCACTCATAATGGCTATACTAAAAACTGAATAACTGAATATACATTTTTTAAGTAAATAGAGACTATTTAATTGAAAAAAATTGTTTACAGAGAAATGTTAGTGACATGGGGATAACATACTGTATGCATAAACTCAACTGTAAAATACGCAAAAAAAATAATATCAATATGCTAATATATATGGGTAGAAGGATTATGAATAATTACTTTTTCCTATGCTTTGTATTTTCAAAATATTTAACATTTTATCAGCAATATATTTTAAATACATGTAAAAAAGAAAACTGCTATTAACAGGAAAAAAGACCATTGTAAAACTAATCAATTTAAAATATATCTTTTTTAGTGTGATATATTGTAAAAATTAAAGTAAAAACATATTCATTCATTCAACATGTGCTTGTTGAGCACTTGTTATATAGCAGGCACTGGGCAAGCCCCAGATGATACTGCATGTATAAAAGCACTGAGGCAAGAAGCTTAGCATGATCAAGGATCTGAGAGAAAACTGTGTGGCCAGATCTCGGTGAGGAGGAGAGTGGCTTAAGACGAACTGGGAAGATATCATTTGAACAGGTCATTATCATTTGGAGCATTTTTAGGAGTTTAGACTGTATTCTTTGTGTAATAGATCTTTTCATTCAGGCTCAGAAAATTTATGACCTCACATATTCTCATTGTTCACCTCATTTATTTTACTCAGATATATTTCTCATTTTCTTAATAACTGTTTATTAGTTATTAGTTTATTGACAGATAGCCGGTCCTAGTGTATTGACATTTAGCTTTAAAGAAGTATAACTCAGAGCTGCCAGTTCAGAAAAAAAAGCATGAAAATCTGCTAGTCAGAAAAATTATGAGGGCAGAACCAATTTTTTTCCTTTTTTTTTTTTTTTTTTTCTTGTATCTCCAGTTTATTATGCAATGTCTGGTATATTGCTGTGTAACTTAGAAATTATAGCTATTTTTTTTCCTGAGAACTCTTTAAATTTCAAAGCAGCATTATTAGGTGTGTAAATTAGAGAAACAAACTAGAAAGCACATTTCTTCCCAGCTGTAAGTAAAGACCTACTGTCATAAAATCAAACTCAAGGCCTTTCTCAAAGGGTTGCTTCTTTCTTACTGTCATCATATAATTCTAAGGGGTCCTCTCTTACTACTTCCATTCCTCTGGCTAAGGAGAACAGCATCAGTGCTAAGAAACCTTTGAATGGTGAGATAATTATTTAATTTTGTTGCCAGAGTTTATGGGGTGGCGCAAGGCTAGTAAAGATCATTTCTGATAGTAAAGTTTTATAGTCCTCTAGAGACCTTCAGTTGTAGACTGGCGAAATCACGATAGGACACACTGATAACTGTTTTAAAATAAACAAACAAACAAACAAACAAATAAATAAATAAATAAAGGTCATGACACAGAATAGTCTCACCTGCTGTATTTAATTGGCAGTGAGAGAAGTAAGAGGGTGCATATAGGCAAAGAAATGATAGGAAATTGTTGAATGCCTTCTAAATTACTGAGAGTAGCATCCTCTATTTTAAAACTCTTTTCTAAGTCTGTGCATATTTGAATTCTTTTTGAATGCCCTCTCAAAAATGCTTATTTTAGTAACAAATCCTTTTCCTAATATCTAGTATTAAAGCTTTTTGCCTATAAGTGTTCAATCCAGTACAATCAATAATTATTTATTGATCGCCTGTATAAACAGTACTGATTAGGTTATTGTAAAAGCATTATAAACTTGCCTTTTCTCCCATGGGCATTGAGTCATTGGCATTTCAATCATTTACTGTTGTTAAGTAGACCATCATTAGTGCAAACAGAATAATAGACTGAACTGCTTTTCAAAGGTGTGGGTCTGCATATGCGCTTAAGATTTGAGATGTAAACAGAGCAGTTTTGTCTTCACCTTTATGCCTGCTTCACTGTCCTCAACCCCAAAGTAAACGTCACTTGAAGGAATGGAATATGCATTTATATTATTTTAGAGTTTACTAAAAAATCTTTCCAGTTCCCCAGAGATTAACATAGTTCTCACATCTTACTTTGGTGGCCTCAGCTCCAGAGTTTCTGAGTAGATTTAGGATGGAGCCTTAGAATTTGCATTCTCACAAGCTCCCAGATAGTATTTATGCTGCTGGTCTCAGAACCACCTTCTGAGAACCACTGTCTTACATACTTTAAAATTCTTGAAGATAAGGATTATCTTTGAAATCGACCACTGCTGCTTTCGTACAGCTCTACATGTGAAAGTGTCCACCAAACAACACCTACTTGCTTTTTTTTTTTCTTTCTGAGACTTGAGGACCAAGCTTCATTAGTGTTACTGCATATCCTTTAAGCTTGGGATATTCTTGTTAAATTTATTTCACCCACTGTTACTTGTTACCACAAAGACATTTGAAGAGAAAGAGAAGCTAATATTTTGTCCTGCATGCTTACAGAACCTTCTCAGACTCCATATTTACTGTATACTGAGAAGGGTTACTTTTCAAAGGATCACTTCTGACCTTACCTCCCATACCAATTAGTCCAGAGTTCAGGACCAGGTTTGTTGGAATCTACCTGAACTATCCATTTATATAATTAAGATGTAAGATACAAGGTTAATATCTTAAATATGTATTTCATATCTTTAAATAGATTTAGGGACCATGGGCCAAGCAGTACTGGTAACTTTTAACTTACTTACTTATTAAATTTGAGCATATAAGAGATGAAATGTCAAAAATTAACTAGGCTTTTAAATACCCTCTCCTGCATTAGTCTTTATATTGGATTTAATATATATGTGAGAGTCACAAATACATTTTTTAAATTATAACTTTATGATTATTAACTTTGAAATGCTTTTATTTTCCTAAGGAAGAAGAGACAGACAATGAAGAAAACTTTATTGATCTCAATGTTTTAAAGGCCCAGACCTATCGCTTGGTAAGTTACATGATATGTACATAAGACAAGCAGTCAGTACACATGTTGTGTTGGAAACTGAAACAAGTAGAAACCATTGTTGGCCAATGTTTAGGATGTCATTTGAAAAGTGGCTCTCAAAATTGTTTTTCTACATATAAAATATAATAGCAAATACAAAAATCCAGAGGTACAAATGGGACATCCTCCTGTCTGTACCATGGAAAATCAACACAGTGCTTCTCATATAAACTGAAAATAATTTATTTGCCTTATGTCATTTTTTTTTATTATGGAAACACATATATTATTTGATTTCAAGTTTTTTTCAATAATTGGACAGTATTGAATGGTCTTGATCAAAAGAAAATGGAAATTAAATGGTATTTCTTTTAAATGGATTATATTAAGACTATGTGTGGATAGGTAGACATTACTTAAGTCAACTTTTGCTGTTTTAATTAGGAAATCTGTTCTTTAAAAGAGAGCCCACTGAATGAGATATTTCAAAAGTACATATTAAATTTTTGTATTTTTCCATATGTATGTTATATTTCAATCAGGTGATACCTATTGCATGCTCAAAAGAGTACATGTGGAACATTATATTATTATTTGTCCTTTATATAATTTTTTTGTCTAAATTTTATAAAAAGTTTGGATCTAGTTTTGGGTTTATATCATGAAGGCTTCCTTGGCCACCCCACCCAGGATGATCTCTTCATTTATCATTTACTGCCTTAATATTATTGGCATTAGTTATTATTATTAATGATATATGTGTGTTTTCTGCCCAAGTTGAGCTGTAATATAACATTATGATGTAGCTAACTTGCCTGAGAATGTGTGTTGACTCTACCACTTTTAATACTTGCTAGGTGTCTGATCTTGGGAAGATCTTCAACTTCTTGTGCCTATCTTCCTCATCTGTAAAATGAGGATAAATAAAAATATCACCTTTTTCATAGGGTTTTTAAAGATTAAAAGAGTTACTACATTAAAATATTTATAACAATTTCTGGCACATAGAAAGTGCTCAATAAGTATTAGCAAAAACCATATTTTCCCCCCACATTACCACTCTCAAATCTGATAACAAGGATAACTATCATTTTTTAAATATTTTCTGTAGTATAACACAAAAAATACTGAATAAATAAATCTTGAATGAATATATTTTTTATTGCTCAATTCAAAATTATATCAGAATAATATGTTAACATTTAAATCCAAACAAATTCCAGTTGTAACAATACATTTGCAGATAACTATAGTTTTCAAAGTGCTTTACAACACATCTTTTATTGACCTTGTGAGATATTTAAGTAGATGTTATCTCTGTTTTACAGATTAAAAAACTGAAATTTCTAACCTTGGGACAATTAATCTTTTAAAAAATCTGATAAATTACAGCAGCTAAATTTGAGCTCAGTTTCTCCTACCTTTCAAGTCTATTTTTTTTTCTTTACTTCATAATAGTTCGACAGGGTACGTATGGTTTGATTCCTGCCTTAAGCAAGGGCACAATGGTGCTTGGTGTTCTGTATGTGTTGAAGATGATGACAACAAAGTTCTAAAGTATGAGGAAAACATAGAGATTCACAGTTATTTTAAATAAACTGTCATTTGTGTTAGTTATTCTTATATCGGTGATGTAAATGGAGGCCTGTAAAGCCTACCTGGGATTCCTCTGGAGTAAATAGTTTGAGTATTCAGAAGGAGCAAAGTATTTAATTTGCCTCTACCACTACTCTAAGTCCCTGTTGATCCTGATTTCAGTTTTTCACCTCAATTAAGATTATTAAGGAAGAATTTTCTTCTTACGTACACCTTTATAAAATATGTAAGTATTAGGTCCTTTGGATAAAGATTACATAATGTATTCCCTTTCGAGTTAAGACTATGTGTGGTTGCATTTTCACAAGAGGAGGAAGACTGAACACCAGGTGTTTGTGGATGATCAGCCATGAAGTACTAATGAGGCAGAAAACCTTTCATATTTTAAAAAATCTGGCAAGCTTATGATGTTGCCCATAAAGCCATCTGCCTGAGACAGCTGTATCTGACTATAGCTTATGATGGCTCCGGCTGCTCTTTCCCCAAGACAGAATTGCTATGGAGGTTAGTAACATAGATTTAAGATTTTATGTTTCATGCAGCAGGTGGACTCACAATGGAGAAGAAATATTAGTAAAGTTGAATGTGATTAATTCTTCACTAGAACAAGAATGTATACTATCTATGAAATTGGTATACTAAATGTATATGTGACTATGCCAGCCCAGCAATATATGGATTATAGCAATCTCTCTACCTGTGGTTTTAAAACAGATCCTTCTCTAGTCATTCTCTGTCCCCTCATTCTGCTTTATTTTTCTTCACGTACTCTGGCATTGTATTAATTTCTGATTTGTTTATTGTCTATCTGAATCACTAGAATGCAAACTCCTCCAGACTGACAGCTTTTTTCACTGCTTTTTACCTGTGCCTGGTGTGTAGAAAGTGCTCAGTATTGAAAAATATTAAATGAATACGTGCATGAATGAATGCCATTTTATATTTATAATTTTATAGTCAAGTTTAATCTTTATGGAAAAAAAAAAAAACTTCTCAACAATAATTGTTTCTTCTATGTGCCATGCAGGACAATGCAAGAAAAATCTACTTGTATTCCTTTCTGTGATTTAATAAAGTACAGTCTAAACCCTGAAAAGTGTGCTCTTAAGTATCATGATAATTCTAGAAAACGGGTATACACAAGCATTCTCTTGAGATTTGTGGTAAGCGGAACAAGAGAAAACATAAATGAAAAAGACCTATATTGCAAATTGTGTTCTTTGGAAGTGGAACTGAGGCAGAGTTTAGGGTATAAGATCTTTATTGTGAAAGGAAGTGGGAAGAAAGGATTGAGGCAAGAGAAAAGTCTAGCTGTGATTCAGGACTGACAAAGCTTTGGCCAACCTGGTGAAGGTCTCTGGAGCAACTGTTGGCCTGCTTTGCTCAGTAGCTGGAGGCAGGCTGCCCAGGGAAGGATATAGCCCCAGGCAAGGTGACTCTGCAGGTAAGACAGAGCCTGAGGGTGCTGACAGCAGGAAGGTCTTTTCTGGCCACATTTCCTACAGTTGAGCAGCACACCTTTCCTTGAAAGGTAGCCTGATGATCCATCTTCCTATCATAACATATTTGAAGCCTGTAACTGCCAATTTGAGAAATGACCATTGACTAACTTTAAAATGTTTGCCTGATAGGATCATGACACAACAGTATTGTTTCATGAACGTTGAAAACAATATTCTAAGAAAATGGTTCCTCCCATCAATGATGAATGCTTACAATGATGAAATTGATTTGTTTTAGAAGCAGGTGTTTTTCAGAACATATATTTACTTTGAAGTTTAAAAAATATGCTTAAAGCCATTATTTTGTGTGCTGTCCCCATCTAATTCTCTTACCCCAATTATGCTTTTGCCAAATGTCCTTTTCAAGAAGATAATTCCTACAATTAATGAAGAATTGCTCTATCCTCCAAAGTTTCATTTGCAGGTTTGTTTTGGGAATTTTGATAGAGCTTTTCTTAGAAGGAACAAAATTATGGATGGATATTAGGCTTTAAGGCCCACAAAGTTTCACACTCTCTCTGTCCCTCTGATTCCTGGATGTTTTTGAAATCTTAAACTTAGCTAAAGCCTCCCTGAGAGTGATCATGGGGGAGGACACTGGTGCTGTATTCAAGTTCTGACAGTTGGGCAGGGCCCGTGATAGTTACGTGTGTAGTAAAATGTTCAGAGATGTGAGGGGTGCGAGCAGGGAAGGAAGTCTCTGGTGGCAAGGTGTTAAGGGGGTGTTCTGATCGTTTCTATTTCTAATCTAAATATGTCAGTTGGAAACTGCATGTTCCTGGTAACGACACTGTAATTGAGAGTGGTCTTTGTAGCCCCCCTCCATTCTGAAGCTCAATAGAATCACAGCAACAGTGTTCTGGCAGCATAACGCAGATGTGTCATTCTCCTCCCCCAGTGAAAAAAAGATGGAAGGGAAGCTGTGTGCTCTCTAAATTCTATTTTTAAATGCCCATCACTTCATTTCAAAACATTTTTTTAAACATGCCATAGATACTATTCTTCCTTGAGATGCTAAATTTGAGGTTTTAGAAACCACTCCTGAGTTAGACATCATAAAACCGACGATCTCAAAAGGTTTAAACACAATTGGTTTTTAATTACTTAGCAAAAATTCATTGTACCAAGATGAGAGAATTTTTAGCTTAAAAAGCAAAAGCTGTAAGGAAGTGAAAATCTGGGCTTAGAATAAAAACTTCATTTCAGTTTTCAAGTATGAGCGTGGCAAGTCTGCAATATTGTAATAAAAATGGGGAAAAGATGGATCTACTTTGGTTAATATCTTAAATATTTTAAATTTTCTTTATATATAATTTACGGTTCTTAACAAAATGTCCTTTCTGAGTAATATAGGGGGGAAAATATTGTTCTATAGCATAACTTGCTCCATAAGTTACCACTGGTTCTGATTCCTGCCTAAAGAAAAGTTTTTTTTCCCCTTCTTTCTTAAAACATTTGAATGTTAGTCCTACTATCTGTGTTGTGACTGTGAGAAGTCTGTTTCACAGGAGAAATCATTAAAATGCCATGTGCTTAAGTGTGATGAAATACAATATGACTGAACAAATGCTTTTATTTTTCTGGTAACTAGCACCACCTCATCAGTTTTACACCTGGAGGTGAATAGGAAATGTAGGTCAGAGGAAAAAGCTGTACTCCTCACTGCTCAGAGGAGGCTCACATAGTTCTTGCTGGGTATAAAAGAGAGTTTTGCTTGATCTTTAGTGTAGTTTTGAATCCATGCTTGAAATAGGAAAGATCCTTATTTTCATCCTGGTTTTATTGGGAGCCCAGCAAGAAGTAGGTTAAGGACTTTTCAAAGTCTCTTCCAAATCTGAGCTCATACCTTCAAGGTAGATGCAGTGGTGGAAATAGCAGTTATAGAGCAATCCTGAGTATAACTCCAGGCACGTAACCATAGTGACTTGACTTCTCTGTGATTGACTCTGCTTTCTTATCTATAAAATGGCAACACAATTCTTCCCAGGTTGTTTTGAGATTAATATAACCTAAGTTGTGGACAGCACCTAGTATGATGCTGGCATAGATTATGCATTTCTTATTTTTTATAATGTTTCACCTTTCCTAGAGATTGGGATTAGTTACCAACATTATGTGCTGTAGGAGAATAGAAAAAGCCCCAATATCTCAATATAAATCAGTTTCTAGACTGCCATGAGTATTTTTGAGTAAGAAGCTTATATAAGATATAAGTTATCAACTATCTTGCATTTTGATTTAAATTAGGAATGCCTGTTGACATCATGGTTTTATTTTCATCATCTGTTGCATAATTTATTATTGAAGGCCCACTAAACTAAATCTGCTATCACATAAGGCCTCCTACAGAAATGACTAAGGGGAATTTGAGGAAAAGTAATACAAAGATTTTTTTTCCAGCAATCATTTGAGAGCTGCCATTTTATAAATGGATAGATTATATTTTCTAAATCAACACTAATGATATTTATTACATAATTCAGCATATTAGATGAGTACCTAGAATGTGTAGTTTTTTTCAGTCCTCTATAAATCTATAATCTTTAAACCCACCCAACCCCATCACTACTCACTTCTAGCGCAGTGTTAGTGCTTTGAATATCTGACTAATGATTCATTTTCATCCAGAACATCTAGTCAGTCACTAAGACCTTTGGATGCAATCTTTGAAATATCTCTCTTTTTCATCCCTTCCACTGTCTTTTAAAGTCAGGTCCTCTTCACCTCTGTCTTGATTATGGAACACTAATATTCCAAATGGTTTTTGGTCCTTATCCTTTAATTCCACCCCTACCCTTTTTCAAAATATTTTTCACCATACTCCTCTGTCTTACCAAAACATGACTTTCATCAAGTCATTCTGACTTCAGTAACTGATGTCTTTTCAGTGCCTACAGGGTCATTTATATAGATTATAAAACAAAAAGGTTTTGGTCTGACATTCAAGACCCTTCGCAATTTGACAACTAGTCTACATAGCCAAACATTATTTTCTTCTACCAGAATAAATTTCTTCCAACTAAATGGGTCCTTTCATAGGTTTCCAAACACCTCACAAGCATATTTGCTCCCATCCTATCCCACTCATCCTTCCTCTTCTCTGTCTCTTATTTGAAATGCCTTCTCATCATCTAGACTTATAAATGCTCAAGTTTAACTCAAATTTAACCTCCTAAGTGACATTTTCCTTTATCACTCCAATCCCATATAATCAATCCTATGATCCACAAATATATGACCCATAAATCTTCATAAAACATAATTAGAATGCTCTTTAATGAGGATCTCTACTATTTTATTCCCTGTCCCTGGAATAGAACAGTACCTGAGCTAGATAAAGATCCGTTGGATAAATAATGTCATTCTACCTTGCTTTTGATTCTTCTTCACCTACCCTCTTGCTTAGAGGACAGTATTCACAGTCCTCAGCCTAGCTTCTAAGGTCTGTCACAATGTACTCAATGCTGTTTTTTGTTCCTCAGTGTTCACCTTTCTAAGCCCCTGGTCTCTCTTCTTATGATCTTCACAAGCCATGTTTGTTTATTTATTTGTTTTTATAGTATTTTGACTTATGATGCTTCTCACTATAAACATGTGGCTTGTCTCTTTTCTGCCTGCTTACATCCCGTACATCTTTGTAGGGTTAATTTAAACCTCACATCACCATTAAAACACACTTCTGTCTATTCACACACCTTAAAGCATTTACCACCCGTACTTGCTAGTTTTGGGAAGTTAATAAACTTATAATTTTACCTGCTTTCATTGAAAACACTTTATTCTTCCCAAAAGTGAAATAAATTTGTAATTTTTTTAAATGAAAGCACAGAAAAGCACAAAGAAAAATGTGAAAATTTTCCCAGATCTCAGCATCCAGATATAAACATTTTATCCCTTTATGCATAATTCCTCTGAGGTTATGCAAATGCTAATATTTGGTGAGTCTGGATGAATGGTATGTGGGAATTTTTTGTGCTATTTGTGTAATTTTTATGAGTCTGAAAAATTATACACAGAAATAGGTTAATGAAATAGTACGGAGTTCATAAAAGAATCCAAATAATCCAAATATGTAGTAATAGTATACAAAGCAATGCAAATAAGTGGGGGAAAACTGTACTATTCAGTTTAGTGGTGATGGGATAACAGGCTATCTATTTGGGAAAAAAAGATGGACTCCTCCCTCATATCTTATACCCAAATAAACCCTACGTGGATCAATAAATTAAAAAGTGATGAGGCACAACAACAAAAACATTAGTGAAAAGTGTTATGTTCATGGGTTGAAATAGACAAGTGCTAAGAAAACTAGCAACTATAAAAAATACTGATAAATCTGAATACATAAAAATTAAAACCTTATATGTGGAAGGGTGAGCTGAGGAACACCATAAAGTTAAAAGACAAGTGATAAACTGGGGAAATATAGTTGTAACCTATATGACAAAGGATTGATAGGCATATTGTAAGACCTTTTAGAATTTGTGCTTGAGAGTAACATTGCCAAGGCCTTGCCACTTACTAGTGATGTAAAATTGGGAAAATGACGTAACTGCTCTATACCTTACTTTACTCATTTACAAAAATGGGAATAAGACACCCTTGATTCATGGTGTTCTTATTGAGCATCTAACCCATATGTGAAAGCATCTAGTACCATGTTTGGCATATAATAATGATAAGAATAACTGCTGTAATATAATGGGCACTTACTATGTACCAGGCACTGTGCAAGCCTTTTAAATACATAATCTAATCCTCACAGCAACCCTTCCAATAAGGAAGGTACTATTCCCATTTTACAGATGGGAACCCTGAGATTTAGAGAGGTAAAATGATTTGACTAATAGCTAGTAAGTGATGGAGTGGGATTTGAGCAGAGATGGGATTTCAGACCCATCCTCTTTATATGTACAACATACTGTGATGATTCTTAAGACAACTTACTTCCCTTTTCCTTCACTCTTGAGACTACAAAGTGAATCTTGACAGTTAATAGAACTTTCATGTCCCTCTCAGGTACTTGGGTACTGGGATATCCATGAAGTTGCCATCTCAAAGAAAAGAAGCCTTATAAAAATTCAAGCCTTAAAGAATTAAATTTATTTTGCATAATCTACAATAGCAAGATAAGGTCTATGGTAGTTTCTTCATGTATACTTCTTAGGGTACTTTCTTTTGGTTTTATTTTGAGAAAAGTAAATAATCAGAGATGATTTTACCTTAGCACTTAGGGAACATTCAAGTAGCTAAAGTAGTAGGAAAGTCAGGTTTTGATATATTAAACAGAAATAATATTGGAAGTTAAATTCACATTCAGAAATAATTTCAGATTTCTTATTGGAAAATTAAATTCATTTTGTGTGAATTTGGGGCTTTTTTACTTTTTTAATTTTTTTCCTTTATAGGAGCATATTATTCAAATCTCAGTTCACATAAATAAAGATAAAATTTTTTTGACAATGTTAAAATTGAACTTAAACTATTATGGACTTCATATATTTAAAGACAGGCTACCGTCTATCTGTTTCTTCTGATAGATTATAGGCAAGGTTTAATTTACTTTTTCAGAACAAATGCGAAAATACTTTTTAATATGGTATTAAACATTTTTCTTCATAGTACTAGTGTTAAATCATGTAAAACCTAATTTGAAAAGATAATAGTGAATCAAACTCATGATTTATGCTGCTTTAATCATGAAGAAGAATTGACTTGTAGAGACATGAAAAGATTTAACTCTGCCTTAAAGATGAATTGTTAAAAGTCATTGAATTTTGAGGGAATGCTCTTCTTGATTGAAATAACTTGTTATTTATCCCTCTATCTAGCTTTCCTTTTATTGATATATGGTAAAGAAAGAGGAACACTAGATGCCCTTAGGAGAAACCCTGTTTAATTCATGGTAATACCATATATATTTAGTATATTATACTTGGTACTTAGCTTCTTGGCCACCTGTCCTATCTTGAACAAAGCATCAAATGCGGAAGAATGGAAAAAAAGGTCTCTGAGCAACCAAAATAAGTATAAGTTCTCAAGTTTTTTAAAATTTTAATGAGTCCTAACCTCATTCCGCCATCTCCCGAGCTCTCACGCCCCCCAGCCTCTCTGTCCCTCCCCGTATTCTTTACCTAAATTGTAACAGGCAGTTTAGGAGGAGGAAGAGATATAACAGGCAGTCAAGGAGACATCCCAAGGTGATCCCTGGCATCTTGATAACAAGAGAAGCTACAGGAACACTTTGAAAACAGACATAGGAAAGCAAAAAATTAAAGCTATCTGGGATCATTTAGTGTGGGGTCGGTTATATCCAGATTCTCAGTCTTGAGGGCATCACTGTATTACAGAATAATGCAATAAGAGACATCAAGAAAAGATTATGTATGGTCAGTAAATGTCAGCCTTTACCAAGACCCAGGATCCAGTCTGACAGTAGTGCCTCATCCTCCTGAGAGGCAGGGATTTTGTTTTGGTAATTGAAGACTCGGGCACCTCCATTTGCTCTTGCTTCATCACTAGTTCAGTGTTGAGATTCTTCTGGCCCTCACTCATTTCCCATTTTCACCTGAAAGTCTGTGAATTCAGTTTCTGCTCAGGCCCTTGGCCTAAGTTCCCTGGCCAGACTCCCATCTGACTTGTGATTTCTCCATTCTCAAGTAAACATCTTTTTATGGATGCCAGAACCTTGAGCTTCACTCTTGGATCTGCCCATGTGGCCATATATGTTTACTAAGCAAGGTTTTGATCAAGGGAAGTATTGTAGTAATTAATTGAGTTTTAGAAACACTGTCACATATGTGTACACACACACACAGAGAACATAGTATTTCTTCACATGCTTAATCATTCCATTAATGCTACCTGAGAAAAGAGATTACTTACCAAAACAGGACTCTAAGCAGGCTATTAATACTGCATGTTTGATCCTTGAACTGACTTTGGTGGTATACTCCACTATTTGAGCCCAAGGTTGTTATGGAATGGTTTAGATTGTCATCTTCAATTCTTCCTTTGGCACTTTTAAGGTCGGTTATCATCAGTTTCTTTTTCTCAGGACCAGTTATTACCCCTATTAACTAGCCTCAGACTCTTCTTAATAGCCTGTAAACTCGTTTCAGGCATGCATGGATTAAATCCTTTTATCTTTCCACATCAAGCACAATGCCTAGATTCTTACCTTGCTTGTTGTGGGAGCTTAACAAATGGCTTATTGGTAAATTAATTAATTATAAATGAACTTCTGGATAGCCTGTGTCTTATTGAGCTTCTAATTGTTTTCTTCAGCAGCATGAACTGGAAAATGTAACTTCCCAAGAGCTATACTTTATCTTAGTTAATGTTGTTTCAGAGAGAGACTTTGTCATGATGATATAAAATTTTGATTAAATGGAAAACAGCAGTTTATTTCTCTTTTACTAATAGCTCCATATAAAATAGCATTTGTTAAAGGAGAAACAATTGGAAAGGAAAGGTTTTCTCAAAGTAGTATAGCCAAGGCATGGTATAGAGTTTTTAAATGATTTATATGTCCTACATAGGGCTTATTCAGTTAGTGTATCCAGTTATTAGGCATTAGGAATTTTTGAGTGAGGAACAAGGTTATGAAATAAATGTGCAAACGTGGAAGTAGAAAGAGACTGTGTAGTTTAAATAAGTTAATGCTGCTCTACCAAGCTTAATGTTCTCTTTTTGCCCTTTTTCCATATAGTAACTGGGCCATTTCATTCAGTGTATTAACTATGGCCTATGAGTGAGTGAAAACTTGAGCTGCTACATTAAATCGTTTTAGGACATTGGGAATTGGAGTTAGCAAATCATTACTTAAGAGAACCAAATACTAAGCCAAGAAGG
Source organism: Eonycteris spelaea (assembly GCA_003508835.1). Lineage (NCBI taxonomy): Eukaryota > Metazoa > Chordata > Mammalia > Chiroptera > Pteropodidae > Eonycteris > Eonycteris spelaea. The sequence goes on from PUFA01000235.1 coordinate 2,298,323, forward strand.
GTAAATGTAACTTACTAAAGGACCCAATATAAAAACAAATAGTAGCTTATGCACTGAGATATCTTAATGCAGTGTTTGATCTCTAGGTACCTACTCTTAGATTCCGAGTCACGTTCAAACAGGGCCACTGCTAATCTGTTTGCCCTTGTGAAATTTTTTTTTTTTTTGAAAAAAATGCCATATCCTTGAGTAAAATTTTTGAATACATTGTGCACAACTTGAACAGGTCTATGTTCAGGCTCAAAGAAAGTGATGGGTACACTCTCTGGCCTAGTTTGGTGATTCTGTGCTTCACACTCTTGTAAGGAATGGAAGAAGGAAGGGTGGAAATGAGAGGACAGATTTGAGAGCATTGGCTCAGAGATTTAATCAGTAGCATTTGGCTTCAGTTCACCCAAACAATGGTTCTGTAAATCAAACATTTTTAAATCAGCAACTAGAATATCTACATTCTATTAAGAAGCATGCAAAACTGATGCTGAGATGTGCCCCTTTGGCTCAGCCTCGCTCTGCGAGTTTGGGATATGAGAGTTTATAACCCTGGTAGGAGCAAGCTTGTATATATACCTCACACACACCCCAAGTGTCAGGACTCATATCCGTGTTAGTGCATACATCCTCCCACCCCACCCCCATCCCCATAAGTCTACCCTGTTTGGTATAGAAAATGAGCCAGTCAGAATTGACCATCCTAGAGCCCGAGACAAGTACTAGAATGTGCCAGTGAATTGCAGTTACCTGGCTCCTCCAAGTATATGCATTTTGTGGATGCCAATGTAGAGTTAACTGACATAAGCTTTCCCCATGGCTTTAGTTTTAAACTGGGACACCCAGTATCTCTTCTTCTGCCATCACATACATTCTAATACAACTTCACACGTGTCTGCTTTGTGCATACAGTAGCCTCTCCCTAGCTATGGTGCTCTTATACTACTCTGGATTCAATTTACATTGACACACATAGCATTCTATTAAGTATACAAAATAATACAATGTTTATATATTTAAATAAGCACTGTAATGTTTAAAGTAGAATCTTGGGCATTTTTACCTAGAATTTCCACATTTTACTTTTCTTAAATTAATGCTTATATTTTTAAACTCTGGTTGTTTAAATAAAATGTAACTGAATAAATTCAGACCACATATTATAAAATGTAAAAGTATGTGTTAGTTACCCATCCTCTAGTTGTGTGGTTAAACTACATAGCCCCCTGAATTTCTGAACAAAAAGTAATATATGTTGCTTATATTGCTTATATGTTAATATGAGATAGGAGGTAGAAGAGAGGCTTTCTTATGTATGCAATGCCGGAAAGACTCAGTGGGGAGTGAGTTCAAAGCCCCTAAAAACCCAGGCTCCAAGCAAAATACAAATCTCAATACAAATCCTGTACTTAGTGTTAGACTAGATTGGAAAGACTTCCCAAATGAGCTTTCACTTAAGAAATGTCTGTTAGTGACAGAAATTCACATTGAGAATATAATTTCACCATGAGATTATTTATATAGTCTTTTATTTTTAAATTTTGTATTATGGAATATTTCAAACATATACAAAATTAGAGATATGATAATCCTTATGCAACATTACTCAGTTTCAATAGCTAACATTTTGTCAGTCATGTTTCCTATAAAACCTCCCTCCTTTCTTTGGCCTGTAGTTTTAAAGCAAATTTCAGACATCATGTCAGTTCACCAGTAAGTATTTCAGCATTTAGCTCTAATTTATAAGGCCATTTTAAACATAATCACTATGACATCATACCTATATAATTAATAATAATTCCTTATAATACTCTTACATACATATTTCCCTGAGTGCCTCAAAAAAGTAACTTTTTGCAGATTGTTTGTTCAAATTAGAACCTATAAAGTTCATACATTGTGTGTGGGTGTCTATGTCTCTTGGGTTTCTTTTTTTATATTAATTTTTATATTTTTTCTTACATTTTCTTGTAATTTGTCAGGGGAACTTGAAAGGAAAAATTGCTACCAAAATTATTAATGTGTTAGGATTTGCCCTTAAATCATTAATATGTTCATTCTTTATATTTTCAGACTCCTAGATAATGCTAAAATGTGAAGGTCTGAGAAAATGTTGCAGGGGGAGTTTCCTTTTTTATTCTAAAACAGGCATGAATTGATTTTATTACTCAACAGCAGAAACAGAATGCAGAAATTTGGTCCTACCCTATTTGAGTTCAAATGGTCTGTATTTAATCACATTTTTAAGCTACATTATAGTTTGACCTACCTAAAATATCACTTTCATTATGAATACAAAATCTATGAATAATGAACCTTTGCTTCTGGGATCTTATCTTTTTGTCTTTCAGATTTGGAGTTTGTATTTCAGTATAGTGAATTCAAACTAAGGCAATGTTTTCTTACCAAACATGTATGTTTGTATCTCCTCTGCTGTTGTCAGTTAACATACATAAATGGCTTGTCCATTGATAGTACTTCCCATTTTCACTCTGATATCTCAGAAACATCTTCTTTGTAAATATAGTTCAATCATATATTTGCTTTTTTAAAATACTTATTTTGCTATTCTACCAGGTTGGTGCATTGTTTTCTTTCAACATAAATAGGACAGAAAAGAATTTCTTCTGCCACTATAATTTTAACACTACCATGCTTGATATAAATTGTGTAGGGCTGCTAAAATGCCTCAAAATTTTACCACTTCTTTTTTTAAACTCTCGATCTTGTGATATCTTTCCTTTCTTAGGATATGAACGAGTCTGCCAAACAAGAAGATATTTTAGAATCCACAACAGATGCTGCGGAATGGAGTCTAGAAGTGGAACGTGTACTACCACAACTGAAAGTCACGATTAGGACCGACAATAAGGTAGAGAGGAAAGAACATATTTTGTGCAAATAGATTTTTATAAGGCAATTTCAGAGTCAAGGGTACTCCCATTATACCAGTAATTTAAGAAGGGCGTTGTGATCCAGTTTCCAGTGCTTTGTCTTATTAGAGATTCAGTAAATTGTCACTGAGTGCATAGACAATGTAATATGGTCCAGAAAGCAGGACTAGATCTTAGGTGAATCATGACGGAAATTGGAATTTCAGGACTGTATACCAACTGAGTAGTGTTAAAAGATAGAATTCTGCTGAATGGCAAAACAGAAGACATCTAAAAGTTGCCTTATATAATCTATTCAGTGCATATGATTAAAAGTTAAATATTAAGAAAATAATCGAGAAATTATTGCAATAAGATTTGAGAATCAGGCCAGATGAACTGGCCCTTTTAATCAAGGTTCTGTTTCCTTTTTACCTACAATTTATTAGTAAGAACTTTACAAATATATGACTAGACAGTACTATTCTCATTAGGACTATAATAAAGTAATCTTTACAAAAGGAGATAGAACATCTAGAAATTAAAGAGATTAAAGATTTTCAGCCTTGGATGCTGGGAACAAGCCTCAGTATTATGGAACAGGGTTCCAGGAAAGCATATCACTGGAAAGGTGGTCCTATATCTACCCCCAAAGTAGAAGCCCTACAACAATACCTGTTTTCAGAGTGTCCTGGAAGCCAGTTCATTCTTAGAGTGCCTGGGTTTGGGCTTGTAGAACTGTATCCTAGAGACAATAAGAAGTAGCTAGACTCCTTGGGCAGTCATAGAACAGGATAAAGACAGCAGAGGTCTTACTAGATTGAACAGCTGTGGAACAAACTTATCTAAAGTAAATGGGCAAATCCTGTAGCATGTTTACCATATATTTACCCAATCATTATGGAAGACAGCTATTATTTGCTACACCGGGGGAATTCATTGTTTACATATCTCTTATTTGTAAATACATATTAATAAGAATTTCTTCAGTGATTAGATACATTTCTGCTGGAAGTCATAATTTGCAAAAATGTATTTTTTTCTAAAAATCCCATTTCTCATTCTTTAGTTTTATCAAGACAGTCTCTTCATACAATTAAAAATCATTATTATTGTGATTGTAGTTCGAATGACATGTTAAAATAATTGTGTGGTTGGGAACTCTCAAGAACATCTTAATCCCACAAGGAAGCAAGTTTATTTGTTTACTCTCAAGCTAAGTAAACTCTTGAAATCAAACATCTCATTTTGAACCTCATAGGATCGCAAGAGAATGTTTTTTAAGCATGGTCATTGATTTCCACATTATAGAAGTAACTGAATAAAGAAAAAAGAATAGAAATGTAACACTAACATGTATAGTTTTACAAAACTAAGTGCAGGACAAATTCTATTACAAACCAATATTTCAGTAATCAAAGAGAATCGATGTTTTCCAGTATGGGAGAAGAATTAACTAGTTGAAAATTGGGCTCTCAGTCTCGTGCCATACATTACCAGCCTTGATCTTATGAGGATATACTGTGCAAAATTAATTACACCATCATGTTTTACAGGCAGCATTCCAAAATGTCAGATAAGGTTTTGCAGAGTTTTGTTTTGTTTTGTTTTGTTTTGTTTTTGGCATTTTTTTATAATATATGAATATTATTTTTTTAATTTAATTTTATTATTAGTTTCAAGTATACGTACATTGGTTAGACATTTATGTAGTTCATAAAATGATCCCCTGATTGCTTTTTCTTCTCTCTGGCTCTCACCTAGTCATAATGCTAACTGCCGTACTCCCCATTCCTATGATCATCTCTCAACTACTAATTTGTACTTCTTTAACCCTTCACCCCATTCTTCCAGCCCTCCAACCCCCCTCCCCTCTGGCCATCACCAGATTGTCCTCTATATTTTTGAGTCTGTTTTTGATTAGTTTGTTATTTTTGTTCCTTAGGTTCCTTAGATTTTTTGTGGTAAAAACATACTGACGTAAAGTCATATTTGATTGCTCATTCAGAATTCCTCTTTGTGTCTTTGTGTCTAGTATTTCACAAACTTTTCTTTCTTCTAAGTATTTCAGATGTAGCTAATGTTCTGCTTACTTAAAAAAAATAAAATTATACATGCTTTGAGAAATTAAGGGACTTATGCATAGATAAATGTTTTTTGTCTCAGAAATAAGAGTAATCTGGTTATGTATGAGGTTTATCACGGACTCATCCTTCATCAGAAGAGGCTGACCTCAGCATCATGGTAGATCCCATTCTTCCTCAAATTCTGACTCTACCAAAACTAAACACTCTCTTGTACTTTTGGCCAAAAAAATACCTTTCATTTGACACAGGCCATTTAGGATATTTAGAGATTTCAACTTTGTGTGTGAGGGGGAAAAAAGAATTATTTTCAGAGCGATATGTTTTGCCAATCACTATTAGATCATTTTTTAATTAGTATAGATATGTGATAGATAAGAAATAAAGGGCCTCCATTTTTTAATTCATTGTAATTTTATATGACCTTGTGTTAGTGGTAAATAAGTCCCATATTTATCTGGCACTGATTCAAATGTTTGTTTAGCTTTTTTTTTCTCATAATTTCATTTATATCTTGTATGCTTCCTAGCAGGGATTTACAAAAAAATAAATCTCCTTTCTGTTCTTTTTGCATATGATAGTGTGTATGCTTTGATGAGATCTATCATATACCCATATTTTATTTTGTATACTCTCTGTAACGGGATTCCCAACTCCCAGACCATGGACTGGTATCAGTCTGTGACCTGTTAGGAAGGACACACAGCAGGAGGTGAGCAGCAGGAGAGGGAGCAAAGCTTTCATCTGTACTTGCAGCCCCTCCCCAGCACTACTAGCATCGCTGCCTCAGCTCCACCTCAGATCACCAGGCATTAGGTTATCATAGGCGCACTGGTGTCTGATACTAAAAAGGTTGTGGAACACTGCTCTATACGGTTGTAATCAGGTTTTTTTGCTAGGCTAGTTTATCCTTATTTCTGGCAGCACTTGTTACTGTTTGCAGTTCTCAAAAAACTCATCTATACTTTTATTCTTCCCTTCCCTTTATTTATTTGTTTGTTTGTTTGTTAGTTTGTTTTTGTGATTTCTCTTTCCCTTTTCTGCTGTTTTTATTTCTTTTGTATTGTTCTTTATTAGACCAAGAGTGCCCACTGGTGTTATATGACTACTCTGATGGAATTTAAAATTAAGAGCAAACGTCTGTGATTATAATCAGACTAGAATTACATCCGTAACTAGTTAAGAATTATCCTGATCTCTGAGTTTTTAAAATACAATTTTGTTTTTAAAGTAATAATAGTAATGAAGCAATATTCCAAAGTGAGGGGGCAGGCAGAATGCTGTGAATTAGAAGGTAGCGATCACACATTTAGTCCCACTATCAATTTGTAACTTATTGATCCAAAATTTCAAAATTTTAGTGGAACTCTGGTAGCCATAAAGACCCAAAGAAGTTGAAGCCTATCTCACACACCTTCCCTTAGCAAACAAAATTTATATTTACACCACTTATTAGTTGGGTAACCTATATACCTTTCTGTTCATCCTTTTCCTCATCTATAAAATAGGACTAATTATATTACTTACCTCACAGAGTTGTAAAGTACCCAAAACAGTGTCTGACACATAATTAATGCCTAATAAATGTTGTTTTGTTATGTTACAATATTATTATGGTAATATTGTTTTCTGCTGAAGTCCTCTTATATTCAGTACCTATATCAGTATTCAGAAAGAGTTTACAAAATTTCTACACTGATGCTTCTGTCATTTAAGGGAATATTTATGAATATCAGCCTTATAGTCTTATATGTGGATATAACCAGATTCATTTAAGTATCATTTTAGTAAACTTTCCTAGTTTTTTTCCCGGGTGAAAGTATATATAATAATTTGATAATAATATAATAACTGACATTTACTAAGTGTTACTGTGTGTCAAGTGCTATTCTTAGCACTTCACATATATTAACTCATTTAATCCTTTCCATTACCTATAAGATGTAGGTACCTTTTATTGCAGATGAGGAAACTGAAATAGAGAAACTAAGTAACTTGCCTTTGCCTAGTAAATGACAGATGTGATACTTGAATCTATAATCCAGGCTCTTACCTGTTTGATTAATAATAATATAACATACTGGTTTAAAGCACTAATTTTGAATCATCTTTGCCTGAATACAAATCCTGGCTCTAACCCTTGTTAGCTATTGCACCCTGTACCACTCTGTACCTCAGTTTCCTCCTCTATAAAATGGAGTTCATTATAAAACCTACCTCAAAGGGTTATTAAAAGGATTAAATTATTTACTAAAGCACTTAAATTATTAAAAGCACTTAGAATTATGCCAGAAGAATTACTTAAACTATTTTGACCACTGTTTCTGTGTACTTACATATATAATTTGAGATTATACATTTTTTAACAAAACACCATGACCATTTTCACACATTTTTAAAAATTATAAACCAAAACTTTAGTTGGCTGTCCGTAGTGCTGGAAAACTACCATCAGTGTCCAACTGAGTGTCAGGTAGCAGAGGTGGCTTGGCCAAGCTCAGCAGTTTGGGGTCAAAACACAAGGTCTAGGATCTCAGTGGAGGAATGACAGGACAGAGTCATGCAAGAGCTGGTCGTTAGAATACAGGCAAGCATATGGACCATTAAGGTCTGAGGACACAGACCAATAGCAAGAAATGGAGTCTGCAATGAGTCATTTTAGAGAAACAAGTAGTTGCTGAAGGTGGAACTCCAGTTGAAAGGCAAAACACGGAGAGCAGGAAGCACAAATTAAGATTAAAGAAAATTAGATTTAGAAATGTTATGTAATTACTCGTTGCTGCAAGAGTATACAATCAAACCAGCCTGCTGGCTGTATCTGCTATTACCTTTTTTCAGCTTCTGAGAGGGTCTCTTCTTCAGGGTCCTGACAATTATCAAAGGATAATACCTTCCTCTATGATTGAAATATTTTAAACTCCATAATAGTATTTTATTTTAACTTTTAAGCGAATCAGTTAACAGTTCCTAATTTGAATAATAAGTAGTTGAAACAGCTGCCAAGGAATTCTACATGTCCTATTTTTCTAGAGTAATAGAAAATGTAGATAGTCATAGATTTCATTTTTTGTATTTTTGATTAATTTTGTATAAATAAATACTTAATACTGTTTCTTAAGGAAAGTTATTCTCTACATTTATTTTATTTTTTTACTATAAAAAGGAAACCTTTATTTGACTTTGTGGAAATAATTGGAGACCACTTAAATGAGAATAAGCAAAGGCTACTTGTAGCCAGCCACCATCACTTACATTTGCAGAGACTCAAAGGCAGGCAGGAGAATTTAAAAGATTTATAGTAGGGAAAAAAGGGAAGGCTTCAGATATGTTCAGATATGACTGGGGCATTGGATGTGGTCTATCTTAGAAGCAGGCCCTCCTATGTGTTTGATCAGAAGAGGGTATTTGGCTTTGTTTGATTTGTTCTACATTGGAAATGATAGTGGAGGGACAGAAGATATGGGGAAGCTAACAGTTATTAAATCCTGACCATTTGGGGCCCATTGCTAGAGTTTGGCTTCCTGGACTAGTTGCTGCAGATTGTGGGTCAGAATTCTATTTTATTTAATGGTCTGGCTGTTATCTGTTATTCATTTGTATACAGTCACATGCCACATGATGATGTTTCAGTAAATGATGGATTACATACACAATGGTGGTTGCATAAGATTACAATAGAGCTGAAAAAATCCTATCACCTAATGACATCATAGCTATCATTAATAGAGAAGAATGCTCATGGTTCATTATCTTCTTACAAACAAATATATGATGAAAAAAAGAAACAAAGCAAACCACCATGGATTTATTTGTGAAAGAGTGACACCTCCTCAAGAAGTGCCTCAGGCAGTTCCTCAGAAAGTATACCAAAAGAATGCACTGTTATCATAGGAGATGACAGTTCCATGTGTTTACTGCCCCTAAAAACCTTCCAGTGGGACAAGATGAGAAGGTGTAAGACAGTGATATTGATGAACCTGACCCTGTGTATAGGCCTAGGCTAATGTGTATGTTTCTTAGTTTTTAGCAAACAAAAAATAATATTTTTTAAAATTAAAAACAGAAGCTTATACAAAAAAGATTTTTATAAAGAAATTTTGATAGCTGTACAATGTGTTTGTGTTTTAAGCTGTTATTACAGAAGTTGAAAAGTTAAATAATTAAAGTTTAAAAAGGTACAATAAGCTAAGGTTAATTTTTTATAAATAAAGAAAAATATTTTTTATAAGTTTAGTGTAGCCTAAGTATACAGTATTTAGAGTTAGCTGTAAAACAGTATATTTTTTACACAAGCAGAGCTTCATACATCTTGTTTACTGCTGTCTTGATTGCATCATTTTCTATTTTCTTGATTTAATCTCATATTGTTTTATAAATTTAATGTAGCTTAAGTGTACAGTGTTCATAAAGTCTACAATGGTGGATAGTAATGTCCTGGGCCTTCACAGTCACTCATCACTCACTCATTGACTTAACCAGAGCAACTTCCAGTCCTTCAGGGTCCATTCATGATAAAGGCACTATACAGGTGTACCTTTTTTAAATCTTTTGTACCATATTTTCACTGTACCTTTCCTGTTTAGACATGACACAAATACCATTGTTATAGTTGCCATATCCAGTACAGTAACATGCATACAGGCTTGTAACCTAGGAGCAATAGTCCATACCTTATAGCCTAGGTGTGTAGTAGGCTGTACCATCTAGGTTTGTGTAAGTATATTATGATGTTTGCACAAAGATGAAATCCTGTAACAACACATTTCTTAGCACATATCCCTGTCATTAAGCAAACACACGACTGTATTCAGTCTCTCAACTTCATTCATTTAACCGAGAGAAAATGACTTGTTAAAATAATCAATCTTATTAGTCTTTACCAAAAGAATTTTTTTCATATCAAGGGTTTTTACCATAATAGAAACCAAGTAAACATTAGTAATATTTATTCCTTTTCCCAAGAAATGAGTAGAAAGTGTGAAATCAGTTTTCAGCTAAACTTTACATAGGCCCTTTTCTTCAGTCATTATTTATTTCTAAAAGGTTGTATATTATAATAATATTAGGTATTTAATGCAATGAACAAATGTTCTATCATTCTTTAATACCCTGTGGATATTGTAATTAAAATTTTGATTAACAACTTAAATAGATTTTTTTCTCCAAATTATAATTAAATGTTTCCTGCTTTATTATTATAAAAGATAGTTAGCTAGGTACCGCCTTCATTTCACCAAAAAGTCTCTAGTCATTATGTAAATCTTTAGGTTCATTATAAGGGGTTTTGATAGAGATTTTTTTTTAAGCTTTGGAGGCATGTGCTTCTAATTATTTCAAGCCTTTGATTCACTAAACTGCTTTTTTTACATCTTATTCTTCAGAGTCTGACTTCTCGCTGCAATTGTAAAAAGAACTTTAAACTTTAAATTTCAACTCCAAGCAATTTTGTTTTAACATAAATAAACCATGGAGGTGTTGCCTTAGGTGATTCACAGCAGGAAACCTTTTGGGAAGTGTCGTGCTAAGGATGGAATCATTGCAATAGTCTTGAGCCTTTGGGCTTTCTAGTCACTTTGAGAGCTAAAACCTAAGAGGGAGGAGAAAGGCCTTCATTAATCAGCAGATGGAATTTCATTTAAATGAACCTGGAGGGACCACAGAATTGCTGTATTAGATCTAAGTCTCTTCAAATTGGAAGCCAAATCCTGAGATGTGTACAGTGGTAGGCTTTTTCTTTTTACTATTGCAGACAAATCTGTATCTGGAAACAATAGAGGGCATTTTTCTCATTTCAGAGCAGTAGAGAAAGTAACTTGCTTTGTGTTTGGATTCAGTGTAAGAAGTGTTAATAAAATTTAGCTTTCTAAATATTTCTGACCTGTAAGGATTTATAAATTGTTATAGTTGGGAATAAAGCGCATTTCTTAATACTTGAACTTTGGTTATTGGATAGGCTATATTGATAGGATTCTTGTATCCATGAGCAAAAAGTATAATATATTCTGTGGGCTAGAATACAGGAATACATTTTATGTATATATTAGTCATTAAAATGAGATTCTGCTGGTTATATGAATAATGGAGAAACTACATTTATAATTCTCATAGTTTTTTGGTAGACCTTTTGTCGAAAAATATTCACATAATTAAAAAAAATATAAGGCACCAGATTTTTAAAAATCAGCTTTTACAATTACCAGTAACATGTAAATACAGGTGGCAATAAGTTGGTCTCCATGAGGCTCCATGCAGGAGTAATAGCTCCAATTACTGTCATAAATGTTTGTAATTGTATCTATTGCTTCCAGGCAATAAATGCTTTTCAGTATAGTGAGGCCATAAATGTACATGCTGCTGTTGTTTAAACAAAATACAATTTTCAACAAATTTATCCTTGAAACACCTGCTATAATCAAAAAGAGGTGAATGCTATCAAAATAAACTGCCTAAATTAACTAGACATGCATTTTTAGAGCAGCCTGCATGATTACTCAACTGCCACATCTCTCAGAGAATGAGGGAAAATATTCACTGATGGACTTGTACAAGCAAGCTTTCTTTAAAGGAGACTGCACACACAAAAATTTTTTTTTGGATTTTTGTATTATTTTAAAAATACAGTGTTATTTTGTGGACTTAAAATTGTATTCGCAAGATCAACTGTTTTTTTTCCCCTTTGTGGAATGTGGGTCATGGACAAATAATCAGGGTTTTGGGAAAGAATACTATGCTTAAATTGTACATGAAAAATACTGCAAAGGGGTGGAGAAAACCCCAGCCATCCTTAAGAAACTGGAAAAGTTTTTAGCTGCTTCTGTCAGTCTTGTTGAACATTGAGGATACTCTGTATTTAAAGATAATTGACGATGCCTTCCTTCCTATTTACCCTAAGTGTGATAAATGTTTCACCTGGATCAGAGAAAGGTTTCATTTATGACCAGTGGAAATAGGAGAACAAGTGTTGTGCTTCAGAGATTATCATCAGCTCCAACTAAAGAGCATCAACAGTGGTAGCAGATTTTATGGAAATAACCAATAAAGATTGCATGTTATATATATACTGCAGCGGGAAGTTACTGATGCCTCACGGCAAATATACCTCAAATAGACATTTGTGATTGAGAGCAATGAATTAATACATATTGATTATAATTAAAATTTCTAGACTACCTAAATATTTCATTATGCAAAGTATGATTTAATGTTTCTTTTAAATTACCTAATAGAAAATGTGAATTGAAGCAAAAACAATTTGTCTTGTGGACCTCCCTATAAAATGTACTTTTTAATTGGCTTGATTTATTTTTCCGATCAACGATATTAGAGTAGTTCTCACTATCACTGTGTTTTATTACAGATTTCTTAGTATTTGGACAGATTTTACTCCCATAGTCTATTCCATTATATTTGATTGTTTTCTTATGCCAAGGTAACAATTTGTGTTTTTTGGCTTTTCAAATATGCAGATGACTTTATTTATTTTTTCAGTTTTTGTTTGTTTTTTGAATATGAGATCAAAGTTTTGATTAGTAGATTCTTGAAGTTGAGAGGGACTGTCAAGGTCATCCGTTCCAACTATCCACCATGGTTATTCAGTATCCTATGGAATAACTATATCCTGATTTGGCCTAAGAGTATTCCTGCATTCCCAGAAGGAGGGACCCCAGTCGTTCCCTGTCTGCCTTGCCAAATCTGGGCTTGCAACTCTTTACGTAAAGTCTAGAAACCCTCATTCAGAAGATTCGTGGTCATATAAAAGGGGTGTGGTTGGAGTAAGCATGCATAAGTCTGAGTAAATGTATGAAAATGCTTTAGTAACAGGTGGTAGTCAGTAAAGGTAGTCAGTATATCTTAGAAATAAAATTATTTAACAAAGTATTTTATTTGGAAATTATGGATCTCCATTCTCAGTTCAGTTACAACAGGTGTAAGAACACCATGATTGTTATGAGAGCTTTTGCTTACCCTCTATGCATACTGTCTTCTTTTTTCCTACAAGTGGAATATCTAGAAAGCAAAAACTTTCTTGAGAAAATGCATATTTCCAGTAATCATGACTCCTGCACCTCCTGCAATAAATACGCATATATACACTTTTCTTAAGTTGGATATTTAGTTCTTTGAATGCTTATAAAGAAAAATCATGCTTTCACACTACATGGGTGTGCTGCAGAAGACTTTAACCTGCTGGCAATAAAAGAAAAATGTCCCATTTAAAAATTTAGGGAAACCACAATCTGTAATTATTCCACAACCTGATAGGCATTTTTCATTAAGAAAGTAATTCAATCTCATGAAAAAGTTATTTAATTTAATGGACATCTCACTCTCTTTCACTCACACAATCACGCACACACACATACATGCACAAATGTGAGCAGTAATGGAGATGAAAATTAACAAAAGAAGAGATTGCAAAACTGCTTGGGCGAAGTGGCAGAAGAGAATACAGATAACGTTCTGTTACTAGGAAAATGGAGTGACCTCGTGGAGGAGGAAAATGTGTGCCACTCATATCCTTGCAAAAAGGAGAATAAATTATCAACCTGTCCCAAAAATATTTGCTAGTGACCTTAGACATACACAACTCTTATCAAGTTGTCTTCTCTGTTTCTTCCACCTAACCTGATTTCCTGCCCTCAGATTTCTAAAGAATTGTATTATTGACCCACCCATGGGTAGGATGGGTATTAAGCATGTCACAGGAACATTAGCGTTCCGTATTGAAATCTTGAGAGCGATCACTCTTGGACTGCAGCTCACTTTTGGCACTACCTCTCTACCGCTGCAGCTACAGTTATAATTTGAATTACTAAGTTTCTCTCCCTGTGGTTAAAACAGAGATAAACTCTTCAGATCCCTTTATAAGCAAGGACTTGCTATCTAGCCACAAAGACTATGGTCACATTAGTAGACAACCTCCAGCTATGTGTTTCTACAGTGGCAGAGAGCTGCCTAACCCAAGGTCATGCATATCCTTCCAGCGTAGCCCACATCTGGGCTTATGGGAGTTGTTTCTATAAAGTTTGGGGCTATTATAAATAATGCTGCTTTGAAAATTTTTGTATGTATCTTTTGGTAAACATATGTGCACATTTCTACTGGAATTTCTACAAAGAGTGGAATTGCTAGGTCATAATGTATGTGTATGTTCAGCTTTAGCAGACCCTGCCAAATAGTTTTAGAAAATATTTATACAAATTTATACTCTTCCCAGGAGTGTTTGAAAGTTCCATTTACTCCACATCTTTATTAACATTCAGTATTGTTTTTTAGTCATCATAGTAGACATGTTGTGACATTTCATTGTCATTTTAATTCGCATTTCCCTGATTACCAGTGAAATTGAGCCCCTTTCCATATGTTTATTTGGCATTTGGATTTCCTCTTTTGCTATTGAGTTAATCCACTTTTTCTTTTGATTATAGAAGTCCTTTGTATATCCTGATATATATATTGTAAATATTTACTCATTAACTTCTGTTTTTACTCTTATTGGTGTATTATGATAAACAGTGGCTTAATTTTAATGTACTCAAAATAATCTTTTGGGAGGGGAACTATTACTAATATATATGTTTTATTTAAGAATCTTTCTTTACCCCAGTGTTATGAATATATTCTCCTGTGTTTCCTTTTTGAACCTTTATTGTTTTACTTTTTGCATTGAGATTTGCAATCCATCAAGCATTGATTTTTATATATGGTATGAGGTAGAACTTAAGGTTTATTTGGTTTTCATATGTATATGCAACTGACCCACCCAGTTTATCAAAAAGATGATCCTTTCACCAGTGCACTGTTTTGTCATAAAAGCAAGAATGTATGTGTGAGTCTGTATCTGGACTCTATTTTATTACATTGGTCTATTTGTTGTATTTCGATGCTATTCAGTATGGTACTTTAGATTTTATTTTCTGTTTATTTGTTGCTTATATATAAAAGTACAATTCTGTGGGGGAGGGGGTGTACATACACACAATACATCCAGCAAATTTGCTAAGTTCACGTATTCATTCTAACCGTAGACTTTGGATTCTATTGCATTTTTTGTTTGTATAATTATCTGCAAATATCATCAGTCTTTCTTCTTTTTTATAAGCTTTATTCCTTTATTATTTCTTTATCTTATCTGATATACTGGTTGGGAAGTCTATGCTGGATATAAATGGCATTAGCAAGGGAAAGCTTTCAGAATTTCAATTTTACCATTAAGTATGATGTTAGTTTTATGACTTTTGTAACTATTCTTTAATAGATTCAGTAACCTCTCTTTTGTTCATATTTGCTAAGAGTTATTATTATGAATGGATGTTAAATTTCAAATGATGTGGTTCCCTAGTGTAGTGGTTAGCACGTCTGCTTTATATGCAGAAGGTCCTGGGTTCACGCCCAGTGGAGCCATGGCCCATAGTCTACAGCCATGCCACCCTGAACAAGCCCAATGTCTGTCTTGGAAGCTAAGCAGGGTCAGGACTGTTTAGTACTTGGATGGAAGATGACCTAGGATGACTAGGTGCTGTAGGCATAAATAATAATAAATAATAAATTAAAAAAAAAAAAAGGAAAAATTTTCAAATGATTTTCTTTACCTATTGAGGTGATCGTATGATTTACCTCCTTTTTTCTCACTTTTCATGGTGGATTATATAATTGATTTTTGAATAACTTTACATTTTGTAATAAATGCAACTTAATCATGATATATTAGCCTTTATATTTTACTGAACTCAATTCGTTGATATTTTATTAAGGATTTTTATATCTATGTTTGCAAAAAGTATTGATCTGTAATTCTTGTTTTGAGGTGTCAAGTTTCAGTGTAATGCTATGAGGGCCTTATAAAACAAGTTAGCAATTGCTCTCCCTTTCTTTCTGTTCTCTGTTAGAGTTTATATAAAGTTATTATTTCTTTCTTGAATGTTTGGGAAAGTTCACTGATGACACTATCAGGGTCCAGCTATATTTTTGAGCAAGTTTTTAAGTACATATGTTTATCTTTAAATGTTTTAAATTCATTTTTTATTACATAATTGATATATAATACATTGTTGTAAAAATGCAAATATTACAGATAAAACTAAAGTGTTCCTTTAATCATCACTCCCTTAAAATTTTTAATTATATTCTGCTACATTTCATCAGGGAAATGGTATGATATAGCAAATTTGGGCTCTACCATAGTTTTGCCTATGTGAACCTGAACAGTCTACTTAAAATAGGTCAATTCTTCATATTAGTATAGTTTTTAAGAGAATTATATGATGATGCATAGAAAGTGCTTCTTAGCTTAGTGCCTGATATATAGTAAGCATTCCTGAAAATTAATACTGAAGTTGTTATCAGACTTAAAAAGAGCTCAGAATGGATGTGACTGTTGGGGACTACTCTATAACCAAGGCAGGAACTAAAAAAGGTTTCTGGTAGCCAAAATAGATATCACAAAAAGTATGTACTTAAAGCTCATGCATATTATTTATAGGAGAGTCCTCATATATAAATCCTTCTTTGGAATTTACATATTTGTTTTAGAGATGATTCTAACAAGGTTGACTATCCAGATTGTTCATCCACAGAAGATTAGACATGGCAAACCTCCTGTAGTATCTATGCTTTAGCAAAACAGCCAAGCTAAGAAACATTTATTCAATGTGCAAACTTGAATTTGGGAGTTGTCAGTTTCTCATGCTTCTTATTGAAACTGGGTGACAAAGTAGGTAAAAGAATGAGGCAGCTTGTGTAATGGAAAATCTGTGCGAGAAAGAGCACTGGGTTTCCTATTTATTTTGTGATTGACAGTGGAAAAATCACAGAACCTCAATTTGTTGCCCAGATTACAAAATAGGATAGGAGTACAGGATTTCCTCCCCAGAGTGATCTTGAAAATCTTAAAGAAAGTGAATTCATAGTTGAAACAAGACCTAAGGAAAGAAATGGGTTAGGCACCTTAAATGAAGGAAGCCCATAAAAGCCCTTGTAAGTATTTTTGTAGTCACTAAAAAAGATTGTAAAAACAGAACTTTGAATTAAGATTCTATTAAGTATTCATAACAGAATTGAGGGAGGAGCATTAAGAATAGAGAAGAAAAATAGGATAGATGGCAGAAGTAACATTTTTGTGATATAAACAATTCAAGACATGTGAGAGCCTTGGGACCTGCTCCTGCTCTTGGGGGCTAGAGTGAAAGGGGCCAATAGACCCAGGAATTGCTAGTGTCTGCTATGCTCTGGCATGGACTTCTGAGCCCATGAAGAAATGTCCAGTACACACAAAGGCATCTTTTTTCTATCAAGAGTCCTTTGGTACTCCATCCTCCACACATAAAGAAGCTCAAACTTGGGAGAATAACACTGACAGTTTGACATTTTACAGGCTGTAAATTAGTAAAATTTATACACAGATATAAGTCCCATTTGCCATCCCTAGCTCATGTTTCAGTCTCTTCCTGCATTCAGAGAGGAGCTTTGAGCCTTGCATTGATGATCTAGATAAAGAAACAAGATGCCTCTGTATATGCAAGGGAAATTGGCCAGGTGTTGTTCGTTGAACTAAAACCAGAGAGCGCATAGTGTTGCCATCACCTTAACAGCTAAAACTAAATTTCATACTTTGGATTTTATGGTATGCTGTGAATCACCATCTGCAGATAAATCATCACAGTTTTTCAAAAGGAAGCTGTATAATTTGGTGCTAAAGAATTTGGAGTGGGGAGGGGGTTATCGTTATAATACCTTTGCAATCTACCTCACTAGTGACGAGGATAATTATATATGAGATTTTACATGAAAGGGTTTTGAAAGTAGAAAGTCTAAAGAAATGATCGTCTGTATCATTATTAGTCTTCTCATTTCCATAGAGAGGAGGAATGGTGCTTAATGGACACACTTAGAGCACTTTGGAATAGGTAACCAGTAAACTCCAGTGGCCAATGAAGTTTCACTTGATATATAACAAAAGAATTCTTGATTTACCATAGATTTCCTTTTGGTAATTCATTTTATCACAAAGAAAAGCAGCATATAATATGTGGAAAATACACTGGCTTGGGAGTACTTTCCATTTTTCAGACACAAAACTTTGGAAAGGTCATTTAACCTATCTGATTCTTGGTTTTTCTCTGATAAATATACTTATATAGTCAGTTTTTGTGTGTCACAAATAACCTCTAACTCACAGTAGTTTACAATAACAACACATTATTTTCACTCCAGATACGTGTTTGCTGATGTGTAGCTCAGCTGCAACTGTACTCCAGCTGTGTCCCATGTTTCTTATTCCCAGACCCAGACTGAAAGGGTACCCTTATGTCGGTCATGCCTATTAGCATGGCTGAAAGAAAAGGCAGGAGAGCTGGTGGATGCCTCTTATAGTTTCTGCATTGTCCTAGCATGGGCAGGTCACCATCATTCCACTGGTCAAAGAGAATCACATGTCCAAGGCCAGCACCAATGTAGCAGGGAATTATATATTCCTCCCGGAGCCAGCCAGCAAATCACAAGAGACAAGGGTAGAGGTGAAAAAGAAAGGATGAAAATACCTACTTAGCGATCTAACCTTTGTGAGTATCAGATAAGGGGGGATATATAAAAGTGTGTTGTAACCTAATGGATTCTCTACAAATGTAAGATTTGTTATCATTCATTGTTGAACAGTTTCTTTACTATTACTTATTTGGAAGATCAGGTCTTCATATATCATTAAAACCCATGCATTCTTACCATAAACCTTTATAAAGTTTTTAACCATCTCAATTGTAATTTTTTAAAAACTACGTATTTTACCTTTTTATATTCATGTTTTTAAAATATTACAAGTATAATCACATGTATTTTCTACTATATAGCTTTTTTAAAAACTATATTAAACCTCTTTTTATAAAAACCCTATTAAACCCCTTTCATGAACTGCTTGGGCATCCAGAAGATTGTTGACTTTTTTCCCCCTTCTGATTAAAGTTATAAAATTCTCTTGTAAGAAATTTGGAAAATTTTGGAAGGATAAAAAAGAACTTTAAAACACCAGTATTCAAATTCTTGTCTTCATGCACACGTGGAGTGACATACAAATATACACAAACACTAATTTTTACTAAATTGGCCACCTAATGGATATATTTTGGGGAATGTTTTTTCCACTTTACTATATGCTTTTCGCCTACATTTTGCTGATTATTAAAAATTTTTTGAAAACATGAATTTAACATTTTAATATGCAATATTAATAAAAGATGCAATATATATAATTATGAAGCCCAATAATAAAGCAAACACGCACAAACCCACTGCACTACATAACTTGAGAAGCAGACCATTACAACACCCTTGAAGTTACCTGTGTGTTCTGCTGCTGCCTCCCCTTCCCACCCATGGGCAAGTTTGTATATTGTCATTAGCTTTTTTTTTTTTTAAGGTTTTCACATTTGTATCTCCAAACAGTGTATCATTGTGTTTTGCTAGGGTTAGCTCTTTATAAAAATGGTATACTGAATTATTTTTAGTGGTGAATATTGCAAAATTAGTTTTTTATTTAACTGTCCTCTACTGTTAAATATTTAGAGAATTTTCTGCTAGTTTACTTTTACAAAGAACTTACACATTAATCTTTATGTTTATATATAATTCCTTGGAATAATTTCTAGAGATGAAGTTGCTGGGTTAAAGGGTAAGAACACTTGTAAGGCTTCTTTTAAAACTGTACATCAGAAAATGTGTCTCTCTTGAATATTTTAATAAAACAAACATTCAGATTTGCATGACATATTTATAAATCATTACTAGTTTTCCATTTTAAAAGGCAATAAGAATACTCAGATGTTTCAGTGGCTTATCAAATTAAAAAGTCCAAAACCAAATTCCTCAGTATGTCTGACTTCCTGCAATCTATTCTGTTCTGTCACACCGTGATACTACTATCCTGGTTCTTAAGGCTGGAAACCTTAAAGACACCTTCTCTCTTCTTCAGCTCCTCTTCAGCTTCACACATTTTCCCTCAGTCAGTCCTCAGGTCCTGCAAGTTCTGTTTCTATATACTGTCCTTGAATCCATCCTTTCCTTTTCATTCTTATAAGCACTGCTCTAATTCAAACCCTCCTAACCTGTCATGTAGACCATTACACAGCCTCTTAACTGGTCCCTACCTCTTCGTAGTCTCTTGCCTCTCTAATCAGCCCTTCATTCTATTACTTTCTCAAAGCACAAACTTGCCT
Organism: Eonycteris spelaea; assembly: GCA_003508835.1. Lineage (NCBI taxonomy): Eukaryota > Metazoa > Chordata > Mammalia > Chiroptera > Pteropodidae > Eonycteris > Eonycteris spelaea. The sequence goes on from PUFA01000235.1 coordinate 2,318,474, forward strand.
TTAAAGCTGACACTAAAAATCTTCTGCTATTATCCATTATTCACATGATAAAATCCATACTCCTTAGTTAAAGCCCTTGATCTAATTTAACCTCTCTCTCCAGCTTTGTTTCCTCTTGATTCATCCTTTCCACCCCACCCAACTCCAAGAAATTTGTGTTTTATATTCTAGCCAGTCTCGGCTACTTGTCCCATGTGTATTTTACTGCTTTTCCTTGTTCTTATTACTCCCCCAGCCTAAAATACCCTTTCTCTTCCACCCTCCTGTAGAAATGCTATTCATGCTTCAAGGTTCCACTGAAATGCCAGCTCCTCCATGGAGTTTAACATCGATGTAAGTTGTCATACTTATACATAGATGAGTTAGGTGTGTTCACTTCTCTTGAAATACTTTGAATGTCAAAACATGAAAAAAGTACTTTTTACATTTGCTGGGTAGAAAAAACGTAATACGAACTTTTTTAAACACATCAATTACAATAAATAAAAATCTGTATAAAAATATATGTATATATGTATGTATATATGGGCAAAGGCAGAGACTGATAGGAATACTTGAACTTAGTGTTTATTAAGCTTCTGAAATTCTTTTCAGAATGAGGCAGGATAAGTATTTTTTAACTATAGAATGATTTGTAAAAATTAATTATAAAGTGATACTTGTCAGGTTCATTTCTTTTCATGAAGATACTTACTTGGGTTTAAACGGGTGTCCATTTTGAGGCTTAACCATATTTAACCCAGTTTCAGCAAGCCAGCCAGTTACTTATCTCCTCTGTTTCAGAGTTGATGGCTGAGTTGGAGGGACCTGTTTCCTGGCCAGATTTGTCTAGTCAAAGTCACAGGTGGTCAACAGTCTGAGCAACTCTAAAATGAAAACATTGCATTGGATAACTGTTAAATGGATGAATAGATGATCTTTAAAGTCTTTTCCAGCTCTTATTCTGAGACATCTTTTGTTCATGAGATAGAAAAGTGCTTGAGGACAAAGGAAAGTACCGATATGTTCTCTACTCTAGCACCTTCACTGGTGCCAAGTAGCCAATTGTTCCTTTTATTAACTCCATACTGCCAAAATGAATTGTGTGGGAATTAGTACATTTGTCTTCTGATCCAGGTTACCACTACCAGTGTACCCTTTTCTGTCACTGGGCGTTTGTTTACTTATCTATAAAATGATAAAGGTGAGACCAGGTGCTTTGAGAGATTCTTTGCAGCTTTACTATAATTTATAATTTATAATTGGTATGTGTGAAGTACTCAAGGATTTTTTTTTTTTTTTTTTTTTTTTTTTTTTTTTTGCCTTATGGTCAGTCACTAGCCCATGTTTCAAAGTTAAGAAAACTTTTTAGTAGAAGGGGACTATTCACAAAAATATATTCTCTTCATAAAATACTGTAGATAGCAAAGTGGAGCAACATTGTATGAAAATGGATATGTGTGATTGAGGAATATCCTGATTCTCCCACTTACTTCACCTTACCATAATTTTTTTCCCTTATGATGGATTTTCTCAAGTGTTAAAATTGTTACCTTTAGTAATGTAAACCAACATATTGTGAAGATGTCGTATAGAAAATTAAAACGTTGAGTAGATTTCAAATATGCACACTAATTCAGGTCAGTCTAGTAGGAGTACAATATATCTCAAAATATATGAACTCTAATAATCATTATAGACTTCCTTTCATAAAAAGGAGACTCCAAAACCTTACTGAAGAAGAGAGTTAATTTTCAAGGGACGAACTAATATTTGATATATGAGGCTTGATTCCATAGTTGCTTTTGGCAAACATAATTGTTACTGCTTAAACAAGTATTTCTTTTCTAGTAATTAGATATTTTTTTTTCATTTTGTTGAGTAGTCATAAATATTAACCACCAGCAGTGCAGGAACAATTTATATTCAAATTGTCAGACATCACTCTGTGAACACATAAAATAATTTACATTTATTTAGAACCTTTTATCCTAAAGTGCTCTACACATATTTCTTTATAATCTGATTGCAAGCTATATATAGGACTCTCCCACCTGAAATAGGGCAGCAACAAAAGTAATTAAAGTAAAGGATACAACTTCAAAAAAGGAGTGGAAAGAAGGAAATGTATTTTTACTTGTTCTATATGCTCTTATGCCTATAGGATTGGAGAATCCATGTTGACCAGATGCATCAGCACAAAAGTGGTATTGAGAGTGCTCTAAAGGAAACCAAGGTATTTGAATTACTTCAGATGAATCAATGTACATTTACTCATCTGGGGAACACCTATTAAGGGGGAATGTAAAAAAAAAGACCCAATCCTTCCCTTTGAGGAGCTTACTGATCGAATGTATCATATTACATTTCAACAGCCCTAATACTTAACTAAAGAAAGGTAACTTTATATAAAAATGCTATAATACACATTATATGACATATATTAGGTACGGAATATATTTATATGTGTATATCAGAGAGAAACATTTCATCAGTCTTTCCTCTCTGAATCCTAAGAGATAACAGAGTACCAGGCCAACCATGCCCAGAATCTACAGCTTCTAGGCTTTCTGCCCTGCCAAAAAGGACTTTTGGAGGATACCACACAGAAGCAAAATTCTAATGAGAAGTTATAAGTCCCAACCCAGAGCTATAAGTTTAATGATCCACTTCCAACTGGAATATTCAGCCATCTTTGAATTGTGCTACAAGGAAGTCGTGCTTTCCCTTATCTACTTCAATTTTGAACTTCATTTAAGCAAATTCCACTCACATTCACTTTAGATATGCATAAAAAAATAAATTGACTAATACTACCAAGTGTTTTTTATTTTAACATTTTGCGAAGTGTGACTAAAATATTTCTCATTGCATACTTCTATTGCTATTGAAAATTTCAAACTATCTTCTTTTTTACAAGTGGTGGAAAATTTGTGGGATGGATTGAGGGAGATTTAACCCATTTTAAACTATTTTTGAAAAATATATTTGTGAATTCTTTTATCTAATAAAATCTCATGGAATTTCTAGGGATTTTTGGACAAACTCCATAATGAAATTACTAGGACTCTGGAAAAGATCGGCAGCCGAGAAAAGTACATCAACAATCAGCTTGAGCACTTGGTTCAGGAATATCGTGCAGCTCAAGCTCAGCTGAGTGAGGTAACTTAAGAATTCTATCCAGAGATTTATTCTAATTTATGACCTAATCTGTAAATTTGACATAGCACTTTTCATTGGAGAATTGTGAAATGTGTTTCATAAACAGCAGTACAGTCAGTCCTCACTTAATGTTGTTGATAGCCTGGAAACTTCAATTTTAAGGAGAACGACATAGAATGAAATCAGTTTTACCATATTGGCTAATTGATATACAGTAATATGCCATAGGGACTCAGCTCTTGTTTATTTTACTTAGACTGTGGAAAAATTAGTCGAAGTCATAATTTCCCAAAAACCTGTCGATGGACAGCGTTAAGTGAGGACTTACTGTACATCGATTCTCTGCCCACTTTAGGAAGCCAAGTGAGGCAATAGAACTTGTTATTTCCATTTTACATGGGATAGAAATTATATCCCAGAAGTCTTTAAATGCATTTCTTTATTTGATTTAAATAAATGAAGGCATATATTGTTGAGGAACATGCCTTAGGACAGAGACAGAATGTCAGGACACCTAGTTTTGTTTCTAAGTCTGCTGTTAATTTACCGTATGAGTAGGAGGAAGAAGAATAGTATGCATTTACATGTGTCAGAAGGAAAAGACATCCCTGCCATAATGGCTTACAACCCTATAATAAAGGATATGAAAGCAAGACACCTTGAAAGACGAGCAGTTTAATTAATTAAATGAGCAAACTTTTTAATCCTTTTAAAATTTTAGAACCTCGACCAAAAAGTAAAATCTTCAGCCTTTGAAAGGAGCGATTCTTTGTTGCAGCAATGGGGATATGAACGTTTTCCTCTGGGATTTATGCTCCCTTTTCTAATGCTGAACATCAGTAAGCATTCTTGGAAATGGCAATTGAAGACTTATTTTTCTTTCAGTAGACAAGGTTAGAAGAAAAGAAAAATGGAAGTAAACTTGAGATACCTCTGTATTTTCAGTTCTCAAAGACCAAACAGAAAGTAATCTTCACCTTTTTATTGTTATCTGTTTATTTCCTCATGTACACATCTACTTATGGATATTTTTACTTTTACAATGCTGTAAAAGCTTCTACTTAAAGCCACTAAAGTCTCAAACTTTGACATTAAATATCAAAATAACAAACTTTGAGTGTTAGATTAGTTCTCAAGAGTATATTCCATGCTGTCATACTGTTTGTTAATCCTTATTAATTGCTGATCCTGATGCTCTATTATGATTGATTTTTTAGAACTGGTTTTCTCTGCATAGCATGCAAATTAGATCAGCTAAGAGCCACTCTCCTAAACTGTTTAAGAATGGCTGAGGACAGTTTTTATTGTGCACCATGCCCATGCGAGTTACAGTCACTATACGAAGGTTAAGGTAGTTCATCATTTTATAGTGCCTCATTCAGTTAAATACATGGTGCCTATTAGGAACATAAAATAGCCACAGTTAAATGTCACTTTCACAAATGTGTTTACAGATGAGGGGAGCGGTTGTCATAAAGTGATATGCAGAAATTGCAAACACAAAGAGGTCACATTTAAGTAATCTGCTTCTGTGCTGAATTTGTCATTAAACAAAATGTTTTCTCCCTCAGGCAAGGGAGCGATACCAGCAAGGAAATGGTGGAGTGACTGAAAGGACAAGACTGCTGTCTGAGGTACACACTGTTTGCTCTTGCCAGCTTCTCACCTGTCAGCTGAGCCCAGCTGTTCAGAGCCTTGATGCTTTCTTTAATATTGCTACAACCATTGGTTGTTTCAATAATTGTTTCCTGTGGCTTTGAATCCTTTTCTTTAGGAGAAAATTCCTAATTTTCTTATCAATTATGTATGTTTATACTACTAGTTTCCATAAAATGCCTGAAGTTCTGTTAAATTCAACATAAAACCTGCTGATAATATTCGCAAATTCATAACTTCCTTAATTTTTTTAAACATAATACAATTGATATTTAGAAGAGTAGATAAAAACACTGGCTTAAATATCTATAACAAATTTTAGTGTTAGTCTACAAGATATATATTTGTTTCTGATTGTTGTTAATAATTGTGAGTGATCCTGGGTATTTCTCTGTCTATAAATTGGGAGTAGCTTGTAACCCTTTCTTTCTGAGAACTTCTGGAATATTTCCCTATATTGTTGTATTTATTTTCATCATCTTGCAAGAGAAGTAAGACCTAATATATAATACTATTTTTCACTAAAGAGCTGATAGGAAAAAAATACCTTATGTGAGATCAGTTGCTAATGTGAGTCTAAAATCCACGAATATCTTTGATTACAATCCAGTATAATTATCACAAACTTTTTTATATAATAGAATTAAGCATCTTTTATAAATATTATTTAAAGTGTAAATAGTTATGTTAAAATACTAAAAACCTAACTTTAGAAATACTTAGACTCTAATCCTGTGGTGCTTCTAGGCAAATAAAATGTTATATAGAAGTAAAGTACTCATTTAGGTTGGGTAAATTAACACTTTAAAGGAGTCCAGGGAACCATTTAGTTCTTTTGGAATAGGTAGTTATCCTCAGTTGTAACATTTCAGGTGCTCGAAAAAAATTAATTTGCTTTACTTGGATGAGCACTTTATTCCCAAGGAAGTTTTTACTCACCAGTATGATAAAAATAAAACCTATTAAGTTATAATAATTATGGCTTAGTTTTAGATCATATCAAAAATTTTCAATTTTTTAAAGATAGTATTTCTCACTCATATTAATGCTAGCTTGGAATTTTGCTAATAATATTTGTAGAATTTTGAGTATTTAGATATATAATTTTGATTTTGATGTGGAGTACAGATAAGAGGGAATATGACAGCATATTATGCCTCTTGGAGTTTATAGTTTGGATAGAGTAATTAGAATATTCCTATATAGCCATGGTATAAGCATTATTTTTAGTGTCCTGCAGTGGCATATTCTCTCATAAAACTATCATATTAAGAAAGATACCTAGTATATCTTTGGAAATCCAAAATCTTTTTAGGATTTTTATACTATTTTAATTAATAACTCATTACTAGAGGCTGGCATGGTAGATGCTATAAGATAACTGCAAGAGGTGTGAGTGCCTAATATATAAAACAACAATTTAGATTGTTTTTATTCTATCCTGTTACCACCTGAGAAACTTAAAGAGAAAGAAATTTGGTGAAGTTTTAACCCAAGGAGCACAGTTAGAAGATAAAAAGCTTTGTATATCTGTGTACTTTATCTTATTATTCAGATTATGGCCAGAATACTCCTAATATCTTTATATCCCTTTATGTATATATTATATCTAGATTAATTTCCTTAATACATCATTCAGAAATTTTTAATATTAATAAAATTCAGTGCTCATGGAAACTTTTTTTTTCCAATGAAAGGTTACAGAAGAACTAGAAAAGGTAAAGCAAGAAATGGAAGAAAAAGGAAGCAGTATGACTGATGGTGGTAAGTTCACACTCATTTTAAGGAGAAAATGAGCAAGAGAAGATTATCTCTTCAAGAAATCTATTTAACAAAATGATATTAATAAATAGTCTGCTTTTTTAAAATAAATTTGAGGAGAGATACATGGTGCCAAAATGATGTCTGATAATCAATATACTATTTTCCTTATAAATCAGCTGGGAAGAGCCTTTTTTTTTTTACCTCAATTTAGGATTTTTTTATATTCATATTATATTAATTCAGAGATAGAGTGAGAAATATTTAAATATGCACTTTGTTGTGCCAATTTTAAAAATTTTTTGTTCTGTTTTTATCAAATGAGCTTCATTATTCCATTTGATGTACAAAAGAGCACTAAGTGTATGCCCAAATTACGCAAAGGCAATGATCTGATGACCTCTGTTTTTTTTCTCTCTTCCCCAGTAGACCTGACTGGGCAGAGGTCAAATAGGAAGAATTAATAATCCTCTAGTAATCATCCTCCATCATGAGCTAGTTACTTTGACATGGCCCAGTGGTGATTGCCCAAGGCCCTTCTGTGCTCTAGAAAGATTTTTCTAATGGAATGTACTGAGTGATCTTTCACAATAAGGTGTGTAATAGCTTTGCAGTATGTTTGAATACGCCCATTATGTCTCAAAGATAATATTTTTCTTTTTTTCTCATTGTATCCCTTTTTCCCTCAGACAAATGTGCCAGCCCATAATACACACACACACAGAGAGAGGAGAGAGAGGAGAGAGAGAGAGAGGAGAGAGAGGGGAGGCATCCTTAAACACTCCTTATCATCTCTCCCAAGAAAAGGCAAGAAGTTCAGCCTCAGTACTTCAAATGCAGTATTATTGCCCATCCTAAAAATCTCAGAAGTATAAAATGCCACAGCAAAAATATGTAAATGTCAGTAAGTTGTTGGCTGTGTTTTTAACCTATTTTTGGCATAAGGCAAAGTGAGAGAAACTGTTACACAATTCTTTAACACAATGATACTCCAAATAAATATTTTTATTCCATGTTATTTTTATATCACAGCTCCTTTGGTGAAGATTAAACAGAGCTTAACAAAGCTGAAGCAAGAAACAGTTCAGATGGACATTAGAATCGGTGTTGTGGAACACACATTACTCCAATCAAAACTGAAGGAGAAGTCCAACATGACTAGGGACATGCATGCAACAATCATTCCAGAATCTGCAATGGGTTCTTATTAAAACGTACAGTTTTTTTGTGTTTCTGATTAGTCGTTTTTTTAATATCAAATTATATTTCATGTTGCATAGATTTCAAAACAATTATACCTCTTAAAGCATGTCCAAAGGTATTTTTATATATACACACACATATCGTATCATGGTGATTATAGATAATGAAAACCTTTAAACTGAACATGTATTTAATAAAGTAATTAAAAAATTATCACTTTCAAAGACGCTTTCGGTAATTGTTACATATGTTGAAGCCCCCACCCGGTAGATCATTTTTCTTCTTATTCCTTGCATAAGGCAATGTGTATGACCATGCTTTCTGTAGGTGCTGCTGCTGCCGTCACCACATTGACCTGACCTTTGCCACAAGCCTGGTCCCTTCAGTTTGGACCGCCTCTGCGGTCATTGCTAGTGCATCTGCACCCAGAGGTAGCTAATGGGGCCTGGAGATTCTTCTCAGAAATCCAAACTAACATTATATTAGCTTTACGGTTACCTAAAATTACATTAAAAAAATATAAGAAGAAAAAACTTCAAATCCTATTACCATTTGAAGTTTATTATTTATCATGAGTTTCATGACTTAAGTGATTTTATATTTTCTATTAAGGCCACCTAATAAATAAGTAAATATTTCAGTCACATTGACTCTGCTCCTATAAGTGACAAAAAGGTATACACATATCTCAGTTCTACTTTTTTCTGTGATGTTGGCTATACTAAGGTATCATTTTGTAGCTGAAGGAGAAATAGCACGTCACGTACATCAGCCTCCTGGTACTGGTGATTGTTACTGACACATCTCACTGAGCAACTTAATAAACCGGGATTTCTAAATTGGAGGAATAAGCAATATTAGAGTGACCAAATTTAGAACTAGGGGAAACACACAATCAAGAAGGTAGCCCACGTTTATTTTTTTAAGAAGCTCAGGGGGTAAATTTTGATAATACTTACTGTATGTATAGAACAACAAAAATAAAATAAAACTCTGTTCTCATTTTTATCCTAATATTTTCTACCTCAATTATTTTTCCTAGCCTTGACTTTCTAGACATAACTTTTTACAACACACACACATACGCACACACACCTCTTGTTCTTTCCTTCAAACTCCCAAGTTTAAATCAAAGAAAATCTGTATATAAACTACTGTTATTCAAAAGGGTAATTAATGATCAATACAATGGCAAATAAGCTGGTTTATTTAATTTATAAAAAGAGGGGGAAATCTACCATGTGATATTAGGCACTTTGCAAAAGTCCAAAATTTTTCCCTTTACGGTCATTGCGAGGGGCCTAGTAGAGTGAAACCTAACTTTGATCCACTGAGCCAACATTGATTCCCCTGGAGTTTATTTGCATAGGTATTATCATGGCTGAGCAGTTTTTTGATGAATTCAATCAATGCAGAGTACCCCTCTAGATAAATCAGAGCTCTCCATAAAATGTATTTTTGCTCAGAAGCAAAGTGCACTCTTCATTTCATGAAAACGCACAATAATCCCAGAACTCTTCCAATGAGTAGTGTGAGCAGCCCATTTTACTTCTCTGAAATAATCCAGTTTACTCAGGTTGGTTTGGGTGCCCCTCCTCTCTGTTCCCACAGAACACTGTGAATACCTCTAACGCAAACATATTGTACTGCAATGTAATTATTTTTTTATTCTACCCTCTGTACTAGATTGATCTGCTTGAGGATAGAGGGAAATTCTTTTTCATTTCCATATTTATAGCCAAGTACCTAGCACATAGAGTGTGAGTTAGTAAGTGAATGAGTGGATGAATGGCATTATGCAGCTCCAGAATATCTCACGGCACCTATTCTATAGCATGGCAACTTTAATGACTGGGTTTTGACACAGTTTCAAGACAGTAATTATAAAGGATGGGTTTTTCCCCTGTGGTATTGGATTGGAATTGAAAATATCAGTATGAACTAATGGTTTTTTTCATATATAGAGGTTAATAGAAATATAGAAATAACTATAAAATACATGTATGCATATATACATTATTTACTAATCTTGTTATCTGAGAGTGCCTAGAAGCCCAGTAACAAAGAATACCTAGCATTCAGATCTTGGTTTCGAATTTTCTACTTTAAAATAAAAAAAAAAAAAAATCTTAGAAAAATTACTGATTCCTGATGAGCCTGAAATATCTTGCTGACGAGAAAGTACAGAAGAGCTCAAAGAATGGTGAGAAATGTCTGAAGGACACAGATTGTGGGGTATCTCACCAGCCAATGTGGGACAATTGAACATCAAAATAATTGTAGCAGTAAGTTATAACCCATAAAATAAAACATGAAAACATGAGTCCATACAGATGGAACTAAGTGAATAATCAATGGGAGAAGAGAAAGGTTTTCCTTACAATAGAACGACAACTGATATAAAAGGAATACTATATTTAGAAATCACCATCTGGTAAACTACCATAATAATAGTCATTGTTTCGGGCAAGACTCATCAATGGATGCTAAAACTAGTAGGTGAAAGTTTAATGAAAAACAATATTTACATTGTCTCAAAGTAAACTGTAACTTTAGTGAAACCTGGCAGACACCACTTTAATCAAAATTTAACATCACTACGTGAAACAAATAGACATCACATGTCTCCCAAAAAAGACACACACTTGTGTGGTTACCACTGAAAGTGCATAACCTCATCATGGGGAAACATCAGACAAATCCGGCGGAGGGACATTATAGAAAGTTACCTCTATTCTTCAAAAATGATTAGGTCATCAAAAAAGGAAGACTGAGAAGCTCGCCCAAATTAAAGAAGACTAAAGAGACGTTATTATAGATGCAACAAGTATTCCTAATTGGCCAAGAAACATTGTTTTGTTATAAAAGACATTATTGAGACAACAGGTAAAATTTGAATAAGGTCTGTAAATTGGATAAAATAGTAAATCAATGTTAATCAGTGTGGTTATGTGAGAGAATATCCTTGCTTTTAGAAATACACAAATATTTGGAGGTGAGTAGCATCAGGTCAGCAATTTACTCAAATGGTTCAGTGAACGTGTGTGTGTGTGTGTGTTCACACGTATATAGAGAAAAGGAAAATGATAAAATGTCAATTGTTAACATTTTTGATCTGGAATAAAGATATAGAAATCCATTGTACCATTTAACAATTTTTCTATAAATCAAATTATTTCAAAATGTAAGCTTAAAAAAAATGATTATTCTTAGAAATTATATACTCTATATAGAAATTAGCCTCCTTCCGAATCAAATAATCAACTTGTTGAAATAATATGATCTCCCCAATAAAATTATATGGCCCATTAAATACATCTTAAACTTATAATTTTATAATCATTGATTCCTTGACCAAGTGAGAACAATTTTTGACAGATTAAGGAGGTTTTTTTCTACCCTCTAATTTATCTACAACATTTTCCATAAATTTCACACAAAAGTAAAAGTTTCTGTAACCAGCAAATTTGAGACATGTTAAACAAGTTTCATTTTCTTCAGATCTTCTCATTTACATTGTGAATCTACACGCAGTGAATGTAATTCTGTTATTTTTTACAAGTATGTAATCACAGATCCTTTTCACCCTAAGACATACTTTGAGAATGCAGATTTAGGTAAATAAGCCTATGAAAATCAGTATTCAAATCTGAGATTTTCTAGCCTTTTATTAGAACCAGTGGACCTGTGTAGGAAGATGAGACGTGCCACTCTGATTCATAACTTTCCTGCCTGGATGGTTAACAAGCAAGCATGCAATGCTCCTTGACTATCAGTAGACCTTAAAGATTTGGGAAACTTTTTTTTATAGAAAACCTAGGATTGCATGGCCAAATGCTTTTCTTTTTAAAATTCTTCTGTCCCAGCCCAAAAAGTTTGTTTATTTTTTCTTTAAAGCAGTCTTTATTATAACTGCAATTATATGTAGTTAAAGTATACTGCCCTATTTTGGGGTAAAATTACCATTGTCATAATTGTACAATTTTAAAAACAATTTGTCTAACAACTAAGTCACAAATGCTATAATTTTATATTTAAAAAGGAGATTGCTTTTTAAAGGGCGAAAACAATCTTGGATTCATTAGTTTGTATTTTTTTTTTTGACACTCCTTTTTTAAATACAGGAGAGGAGAGCAAAAACCATGCTCATCTTAATGTGTCCTAAATTACACATCTCAAGCATTAGATTCTCATAATTGTGCACTTTTAATACAGACTTGCAAAGTTCAAATCTGTAATTCGCTGACACCATGGGCACCTTTTTTCAGGCCTGCCTTGGTACCCTCCATACTTTATTATTGCACTGCTAAGTACTACAAGGACACTTTCAGTTAACAGACAGTAGCCTACAGCTCATGTATCTGATAGGCTTAAAGCTCCTGTGCATTGCCCCTTCTCTATGGGTCAGTAGTTAACGGCTAGTTATCACTTACCTACTCTGCAAAGCATTCTCTCCGCTAGCAACCTCTGAAGTTCCTAATTCTGGTTAAGCCTCAAAATCAAGTGGCAACTTTTTAAAAAAATAGCCAATTTCCCAATCCTCTTATCCTTTCAAGTCTTCCTAGGTTTCGGGTGGGACTGCGGTGTGTCAGAAAATTTAAAAGGCTCCTCAGGTGACTGGTGTAGCTAATCTAAGAATTATTTTGGAAAGCTACCACTCTAGAAATTTTCCCTGGCTATATAAGTAAATACACAAAGCATCTCAGATCTGAAAAGATCTTTAAAGGGTATCTAAACTAGTGTTACTTGAAGTATGGCCTGTAGACTTTCTTAACATTCCCACCTTGGGCGATTTTTAATAAGTACTCTCAATTATTTAAACACACACTAGCATTTAGGACATGAAATATTAAAAACTGACACTTAAAAAAAAAAAACCATAGAACAATGTCCAAAAAGGTTAAGTGGACTGCCCATTTGCAAACCAAGATGACAAACTGAACAGCTTCTTATTTGGTTCTCAATGCAGTTTATAGCAGCTGAATGGGAACTTCATATTCACCAGTAGCCTGTCACCATTCTGTCTCATTCAAAACCCCAAATCATCAGTACAGTCGTTTTTCCTTCGTGTCCAATGTCGTTTTTTTCTCTCTACTCTATATGAAGGCTTTTTGCATAGAATACTGCATGGTAGCCCAGACACCCTTGATTTCTTCCAAATCTGCTAGTGACTTTGTATGCTGAACTTTTTAGGACATCACTTACCCTCATTGTCAATATTTTTCTTCTTCAAAGTTAGGAGAAAGAAAATATTCTAACTGCTTCTAGTCCTACAAGTACATGATTTTAAATCTTTACCAATCTCTCCTCTTTTGTTTGTCATAACTTATGAGGGTATACCAGCTCCTAATACTGATTGTCAGAGATTCAGAAACTTTAAGAGGTTTTTTAAATTGTTGGGAGCGTAAAAGTCCATAATAGGAATATTTACACCATGGAAATAGGAAAACACTAAAAATTAAGGCTTTAAAAGAAGTAAAAAGCAAAACAGAGCTGGTTTACCAGCATACCACTGATATAGGGAGTATTATAATGTGCTGTAGACCAGAACCAAATGCAGTAAATACATAACAGAATGTTCCACCATATTTTAAGGTGGATTATTATAGTACTAATTAAATTAGACCAGATTTGCAAATTGTTCTCAAAAAACATTAAGTCTCCATAAAGCTACCCAGTGTGTCAAATGTGTGTCCCTGCACCATTTTATTGATGCTGCTTTACTGCCTTCCTAACTAAACCCAGTTCCTTTTAATGCTCCTCAAATCAATAGGCTAAAGCAGCCCAAGCATTTTCCTACACGATAGATTCAAAGATCATGCTCTTACGACTGAAAAAATGTAGAATGCACAACTAGTTCAATTACTTGACTATAAAAAAAAACAACTAATTCAGTTCACTGCATCATTGATCCACTTAATTGTATAGCAGCTTCCTATTGATAACAGGAAATGTCCCTGAGCCAACCATGCTGAAACCAAAATTGGCTAATTTTCCACGACCATAAATTTCAATAAGGATTCTACATCATACACAGAGACTAAAAATCATAGCCAGAGTTTATTAGATCTTTTTTTAAATTTCACTGACCTATTTCCCCTGCATATGACCCAATTTCTCATATGCTTCCTGGACTTTGTTAGTCATTAAACATTAGCCTGTACTTATGTGCATGCCTAGATATGTTATTTTCGTTAGGATTGTTATAAATTTTAAATCAGCTATTTATTTGGTTCCTGGAAACCATTCAGCAACCCACGAGCTTTGCAGAAGGTACTGCTGACCCAGAAGTGCTGCCTTCAGTCATATTTCAGACCTCTTGATTTAGGCAGATGATGTAAATTTGTACATCTATGTAATACAAATACATCTAATATTTGATAGATAACTACTACATCTTGAGCACAGTGTTAGGTACTGACGGAAACGAATATGAATAAGATATAATTCCTCCCTCCAAGAGCTCACAGCCTAGTGGGAAGGATATGTGCATATAATTAAAATGCCATAATGGTAAGTAGGATAGAGGATGACATAGTGTTGTTGAGACTAGGTGAAGAAGTAATTCTAACTTGGAGAAAACAGAAGAATTCACAGAGTTGATCTTTGATGTAACAGTAAGATTCCATTAGCCAAGAAAAACTGGAAAGTCCATTCCAGGTATGGGGAAAGACACAACCAAGTCATGGGAAAGTATTAAGGGATGGGGTGGTCAAGAGAAAGTGAAAAAGAAGGATAAAATGGAGTGTTTTGAATGCAAGGACAAGGAGTCAAGCAGGAAAAGTGGTAAATTGCATATGCATAATACAATAAAATATAATAATAGATCTGGATGTAGTGGAACACTGTTGAGGAAACATGAATTGGGTGAGAAGAAAGGCTGTTTTAACCAGATTTTGCAAAATGGAAAAGAGTTGAAGCAGCATCTAAAGAGGAGGGACTAAAATGAACAAAGGCACAGGTAATAATCATTGTCACTGCGTGTATGCCAGGCACCGTGCTAAGCATTTTATCTATGTTATCACTTGTTATTTTGCAACTGAGTGAGGGAGGTATTATTTCCATTTTACGAATATGAAACTGAAACCAGGAGAGCTAAGTAACATGCCACAATAGTGGACTTGGGATTTGAACCCATTATGCCATAAAAACCTTCCATCTGAAACGTAAAGATATATAATGTAGGAACACAACAGTAAGTCAAGTTATAATGATATGTGTGTGTATGTGTGTGTATATGTGTATATATATATATACACACACACATACACATACATATAATATTTTTTTAAAACTTTATTGAGCATCTATTATTTTGCAAGAAACAATATATGTAGCAAATCATCACAACAGCTGAAGAAAAAATTTAACCAAATTTAACCCAGGTGGCAAAACTAGCAATTCTTGCCACAGGAAAAGTGCAAAGGGAGCTGAGGCAGGGAAGGAGAGAAGATGCAGCCATGACTTTGCAAAGAGGTATCAGTGGGAAAAATGCAAAGAAGTTTTGGCAGCTATGAATGACAACTACACTATTCTATTCCTGCTGCCATTGACCCTTCTTATCTAATATACTTAGAGAAGGAATGAGATTCAAAATCAAGAGAGAGACTCTACTTGATGCAAACCTTGTTGAATTTGAAGCATGTGTATAATCATGTGGATACACTCAAATAGCTGCAAATACTGTCAGTCAGGATTTGGTATGGGATATCTTAATAATGAGAGATGGTGGAGAAACCTGACTAGACAACTAAACTAGAATATGAAAAAATGGACCAAGCTTCCATTTCCTGGGAGGAGGCCAATATGGCAAATACCAAGTCTGCCCAGGGATTCATGATTCAGTCCAACTTGGAATCAGAAAGTGGCAACCCTGGAGTTTCGGTCCAGGAGCAGGAGGCCAGCTGTCAGAGCAGAATTGGTATGATACAAAGTGCTAAACTAGGTAATGATGCCCAGTTGTGCAGAAGGAGCATAAGGTCTTGTCTTCCCAGGGCCTGAGGCTGCTACGGAAATAGGACATATGTAGACATACTGAACAGGATCCCCCTGCCTGCAATGACCATACCTTGGAGGAGATCTAAAAATCCATGACACCAGAAAACTGCACAGCATTTGCAAACTATTCAGCAGGCCCCATTATTTCCAGAGGTGCTGCCAATCTAAAAGTACCCTCTTCGGTCAGATGTCAGATTTCTGACCTCTTGGTTTAGGTAAATGTTATTCAGTTCTAATCTCACTGCATTTCTGAAAAGAGGTGAAGTGACTCTGATACATAGCCATTGACCATGAACAGTGCAGCTCCACCCATTTAGGTGAGCAGGTGGCTAGCTAGGAAAAGGCAAGGCTGACGTGGTCTGGAACGTGGGACAGCATCAGGGCTAAAGATGGGAGTCATCTACCAGGAGGCAGTACCTCAAGCCTGAAGTGGGTAAAATCATCCAGAGACTAGGAAAGGAATTGGAAATCCTTATCCTTAGGGCCAGTCAGAGGAAGGAAACTAAGAAGGATTAATCAGATCAGTTAAAGGCAAGTGAGGAGAATGTAGCTTGTAATTTTCCCTTCTTTCTATTTTCCTTCATTTTCTGTAGATCGCTTTTATTTTACATTTTGATTTTTGCAATTGGAACAAATCTTCAAAAAGAATATTCACTTCATAGTGACAGTGCTAATGATTTCTCCCTCTGGAAAGGTTGTGAGTATTAAATGGGATCATGTACAGGACTGCACCTACTGGGTGCTCCACGTGTGTTGATTCTCACCACCGCAGGCCGTGGCCCACCCTCGCCCTTCTCTGCCTTAGCATCTAAGTTCTTTGATCTCACCATCAAAATAGAAACAGTTGTGATTAAATTAGATGTGGTTGATTTCTACATACAGGCTTAACAGAGAAAGAAAAGGAATCAAGCCTTTGGTTTCCAAATCAGCTTTCACTGTATTGAAAGTTGTTCTTTGGCTAACCCCTTTCGTGGGTGATAAAACCGAAATAATCAGCTAAGCAGAAGTGCCCTCTTAGTTGTAGCCTGTGCCCTGGCAGACACTTTCTTGCCAGTTGCTTTGCATTCAGGAAATTTCAGAAAGTCAAAAGAAACAAGACAATAAATCACTTGGTAGTACTTTTCCTTCCAATTCTGGAGCAAACCAGTTCCCCAGAATCACCTTATATATGGCCTGTTGCTTAGCTATTATATTTCAACATTGCCATTTTACAAGTGCAAAGATGGTGATCCAAAGGTGATTATCTTTCCCCTTAATAGAAGTAGCTGATGTTTATGATAAGAGAGGTCACCATTAGTTCCACTTCTGGGAGTCACCCTTTCCTCTATTGTCTCATATAGTTTATCTTCAAAACTCACACGGTTTTCAAAGCACAGTTCCATCATCCACATGTTATCTCCCTATGGCCAGGGGGGCCCATGGGTTTTGACAAACCTAATGAGGAGTCTAAAACAAACAGTTCTAAAGCAGTCTTCTTCAACTTCTAGTCCCTAGCAAATTGATAGATGTTTACGGCATGGCTCAGAAGCCTCTCTGCCTTTTTTTGGAAGTCAGGATGAGCTCCAGAAGGAGAGAACATGATAGTGTTGCCACCTTTTAGATCGTACTGTCTTCTCTTCCTGCACAGTACCACCCTCTCCTCTCCACCACCTGAAGAGATTGCTCCCATTGGTCTCAGATCACGGTCTGTGCATGTACATGTGAGTATGTACATACACACACCTACATTCAAATTTGAGGGGACTTTCACATAAAATCCTAATTTAGACCTTGATTAAAAATCAGAGAACGCCACAACATGAAGACTGCACTCCCATCTGTGATGATCACATTAAGTGGAGTAATGCTCTTTATTGTACCACAGTCCCCACCACTCCTGGTTGTATTCCCAAAATGAAGCAATCAGTTGCAATTCTAAATGCTAAATATAATGACATGGATTATAAGAATTATTTCCTAGGCGCTTCACTCTTCTGCATTACCTGTTTAGAATGGGAAGCATTTAAGTGGAAACTGGTGAATTCTTGCTGCCCACTAGATTCTAAACACCACCACAGGCACCAGCATCACCAACCCCCATTAGGCTGTCTGCTTTCAGGAAAAAAAAAAAAAAAAGATCGACAAATTTTTTCCCTCTCATTGAGTCCCTACAGCTCTTGGAATAAAGTCTGTACCAAACTCCTAAGACCATCCAAAGGCCATGGGACAGTTCCCAGGGCTGGAACTCGTGCTATGAGTTTGGTACTCAGACCCTCTGACACTTCCTGGCTCCTCCAGGGCACAGAAAGCGAGCTCCCTGCCTAGGCCAGTTCAATGTGAGCCAACTGAAAAGAAGATATTTGTTGTGATTACAGAAGTATTGATATCCCTCTATCTTCTGTCTATACATACATATTTTACATATATACATATGCATATTTTATACATATATAGGCCTATATGATCTTGATATCTTACAGTAGAAGATTAACATATGTTATTGGTCTGTAGTTCCGCTGAAGTTGGGAAGCTGTGGCCTAGAGTGGGCTGACGTTATTTCCCAATATCTCCATTTTCTTTCCTGTTTGAGAAAGTACCCTGTGTAGACATTGATGATCATATTAAACTTTAATGAGCCTTATTCTACTGAACAAGTTTGTGCATTCATTCTTACTCGCTGCTCTTTCCCAAATATCCACAGAGATGCACGAGGCCCAAATCATTACTTGCATTAGGAAAAGGAAACTGAGGTTCCTGTGAAGTGAGCTGCTGGAGGGCATTCAGGTGGTTGGGGGGTGGAGTCAGAGAAAAGCCAGCCCTCTGGCGGGCAGCCCAGTGTCTTTCTGAAACTGATGCCTCCGTCGGAATCTAGTGAACATTTAAAACATACCTGATTGAATAAACTGCCCACAGTCCCTGGCATTTACTACATAGGAAGATAAAGCAGAATATTAAAAAGACTTGTGCACTGTGCTGAAAGTTCCTGGGTATTGTATTGGAGTAAGAGGCTTAGAGCAGTTGTCAAGGTACTCTATAATGAAAAATGGTCATGGTTGGAATGTGCTCCTTATCTCACTAATTCTATAACCAACTTTTTATCAAGGACCTCAGGCCCGAAGAGCTCAAGCTGCATTTTGAAGCTTATCTCATTAATATTCACCACCACACCCTCAAAGAGTGCGGGGCATGTATCATTATCTTCATGTTTCAGATGGAAATATGGCAGTGGAAAGACGCATAACCGTGTAAGTCTGGGTTAAGGATTCAGAGGCTATTCCCTTTTAGCAGCATCATCCATGTCCAATTCAGCTTTGCCATCACCTATAAGAAACAACACTGAGATAAACTATGTGAGATGCCGTCATTTCATCCTGATGTCCCCAGTGTCACAGTCTGACCAAAAAAAATATAATCAAATCCCTAAGGCTAGGATGAAAATGAAAAGCTATGATGAAGCAAGATGGGCAAAGAAGCCTTTATGTATTGGCCTGGGCACTGAAATGTCCTTAGAAAAATATTAAAAACACAGATGTGTGTTATTAAACAGTAACAATTAAAATCTATAACTCCCAGCGAAAACAGCCAGCTTAAAGATCCAAGCAGTGACCACACGAAAGCTGGGATTTTAGATTCGATTCCATTTCAGCATGATCTTGAGCATCCATGTGTCCATTTTAAAACTTCCAACACTTCTCACTATTTCTCATTCTGCAAATCTCTCTGCATTTTTTAAAAAGTCGGCCAAAGATACTCGTCATTAGCAACCCCAAAGACCACTAAAAAGAACAGAAGAAATGTCAGGCTGGGCAGATCACTGAATCATTTGATCAAGATTTCTGTCACCATTATCTGAGACGTTTGGAGAAAGACATTACTTCTTAAAAACTGATATTGTACTTCTGAGAACTTACCCTACAAATACAAAAATCACACAAGATTATTCACTGCAGTGATGCCTGTAATAGAAAAACTTAGGAACAAACTAAGTGGCCATTAATAAGAGATTGATTAAATAAACTTTGGTACGTTCATAAAATGGAATATTACTCAGCTCTAAAAAAGGACGAAGGTTGTTATTTACCAGTAAGGAAATGGGACATACTGTCAAATACATAAAGCAAGATATATATAAGTGAGTGTGTATGGGCTGCTACTATTTGTTTAATAATTGTGTGAATATATTCAATCATTTAATAGGTACTTATTGAGTACCTTCTGTGTCCCAAGAAATTTTCTGGGTGCTGAGGATATGGTAGCTAACAAAACAGACTAAACTCTCTGCCTTTAAGAAATTTCTTCCTATTTGCTTCTATGTGCACTTTTTAAAATATTTGAAAAGATACACAGGAAATCCATAACGGTGATTACCTATTGGGAGAGGCAAGGACTGGGTAGATGTGGGAGGGAGCAAGTTTCCACTGTATGGCCTTTTATATTTTCTAAACATTTAAAGCAAATAAAATATAAACAAACAAACAAAAACCAGGAAAACCCTGAACACCTTTTCCTTATTAATATAATATGAATTTGCACTCACTAATTTATCCAAATCTTTCTTGAGCCTCTTTACCTATTTAGCCTAACTATAACACTCTGTAAGCATGATCTCTTCCATATATTTACTTGTGGAATTTAAATAAAATAACATTCTTTTTGTTTATTCTACAGCATTTCTCTCATTGTTGCAAAATTTCCCTTTCATCTAATATTCTTATATTAAATGACCACATTTATATTTATTGTCCTTGAACCATTAATTAATCTATAAGCCTTAGTGAGCTCTCCCATTATCTTCGCCTTTTCTCACTGAAGAGTTCTCATTTTGATTACTACATTTTTTATTTCCATTCTGCCAGTTACATAAACCAGCTTCTTTGTTTGTAATTGAAGTAAATGAAGGTCTCCATTCCTCTGATACTAGAACCAACAGCTTCATCACTCGCATAACCAGTTTTCACCTTCATTTTTATCCATGAACTCCTTTCCCTCAGGAAACATCCAAAAATGATCATTCTGGAACACAGACATTCTTTAAAATAAATCCTAACAGTAAATTCCTCTCTTCTTCTTGCCCATTCTTCCTCTAAGTCCCAGTTTTGCACCTGTCTCTCCTTCCCTTTGTATCTTCATCCATAGATGATGCTATGATGTGCACCCATTGTTGAGTTTCATGTTATGGCCCAGCTCCTAGTTGTATCAATGTATTTTCTGGCCCTCTTCTCTCACCCATGCCTCTAATTGCCAAACTAAAAGATGTTTACCACTCTGATCATCCTCAGCCCTTCTGCAGTGTTTGAAACACTTTGAAAACATTCATACCTGTCATAGGTCATAGGCTCTTATCATTAAAAGGGTCTGTGGCTGTTTGTTGGCCTCCAACAACACTGGTTTCTTACAGAGACACCTCTGGAGGGTCCTGTGGACCCTACTCACTCCAGCTTAGGAATAGTCATGCATCCATCTTGTAGGGATGATGTCAGGCTCCACCCATGTTCCCTGGGATCCCTTTCTGGGGCGACCAGCTGTTCCATTTGCCCAGGGCTAAAGGGCTTCCCAGGATGTGGGACTTTTCATTCTAAATACAAATAGATCCTGGCAAATTGGGATGAACTGGTTGCCCTATCTTTACCACTTCACACATACTGCTACCGTGTGTGCCTTCACTCCCAAATTTCATCATCCATGTCAACTTGTTGGAGGGCTGTCTCAGGCTGCTAACATCCCTACAACTGCTACCCCAGAGAGCCAGAAGTGACTGGGTCTTTACACATACTTGGGGTGGCCCTTAACCAGTGACTAAGGGATAAGGGAGTTGAGGTTCTGCAGTGTCTTTGACCCTGATAAGGATGATGCTGAGTTATGACTTACACTGTATCCAGAGCCCCTTGCAGAATTAGGTCACACTTACGCTCCATGGGACTGTGCTTGGTGCCACATTTTTGCTTTGTTGTCTTCCCTTTGCTGTCTCACTTCTCCATGCCACTTCTAGTTTTCCTGGGAACACATCCTAATAAATCACTTTCTTGTCTCAGAGTCTGCTTCTGGGGACCCCAAATGTTCTAGTTATCTAGTTATCAAACACAGTGGTTAAAACAACTATTTTATTATCTCTTACAAGTCAGTGGTTTGACTGGGCTCAGCTACATGGGTGGTTCTTCTATTCCATGTGATGACAGCTAGGGCTGCAGTAACCTGAGGGCTTTGCTGGACTGGAATATCCAAGATATCCCATACCATGGACATCCACGTGACTGAGGTCCCTTGACAGTTCTACTTGTCTCAATTGGAGTCTCTTGGTGCTCGTGGTCAGACAGCATCTGAGGCTAGAGTCAGCTGAAAGATTAACCAGAATGCTGGATAACTAGTCTTCATTCTCTCTCCTCGTAGTTTCAAGGCCTCTCTTCTTATATGATTTTCCCAGAGCTGCCATAACAAAGTACCACAAGCTGGTGGTATTTAAAACAACAGCTATTTATTCTTTCACAGTTTCCAAGGCTTGAAGTCCAAAATCAAAGCATCAGCAGGACTGTGCTCCTTCTGAGGCTCTTGGGAAGAGTCTCTCCATGCCCCTTTCTAGCTTCTGGAGGTTGTTTTGAATCCTTGATGTTCCTTAACTGCTGCATCACTAAAATCTCTGCCTTCTCCCTGTGTGCATGTGTATTTTTACAGGGTGTTCTTATAAGGATATGAATCATTGGATTTAGGTTTCACATAATTCAGTATGACCTCAGTTTAACTTGATGACATCTGCAAAGAACCTATTTCCAAATAAGACCTCATTGCAGATCCTTTTGGGCACATGGCTCTCTATCAGAATAGCTGGACTTCTTACAGGCAGCTCAAAGTTCCAAGAAACACAGAAATAGAAGCTTCCAGGCCTTTTTGAGACTTACCAAATACTCAAAATATGCCTAACTCTGTTTTAAATACTGAGGTTACAGTGGAGAACAAAACGAGCAAGGTGACTGCTGTCATAAAACTTCCTTTGTAGTAGAGAGAGTATCGTTGACCAATTCTCTTGCCTAGAGTTAATATGTTATGATAGTGTGGGAAGAATAATGAACTCAATCTAACACCCAGACACTAGCTATGCTTTGGGGTCCATACAGAAGATAATGTAGCCTATCTCCTTGCTCAATCACATAATGTCCCTGGGCTGCCATTTCCTCATCTACACAATAGAGAATTTGGACCAGACAATCTAAGGGCCTTCCAACTAAGGTCTCCACCATTTATACACAACCACTTTGCTTTGTTTGAACAATTTTCTAACTTTCTTTTTCTTCATAAAGTCTTTAGAAGTATCTAATGCTTTAGGGGATGACTAAAGAAGGGAAGGAGAGGGGAAGAAAGAAAATGGGGTTCCTGGACAATTGAAAACTGCCTCTTCTACTTGACAAGATATTCTGTATTTTTGCACTCTTCCTTTTAAATTGTGGTATTTTCCTGAATTATTAATACACATCTGCTCAAATTGTGGCTTCCATCTCAACTGGCCCATTTGGCAGGAGTGACAGGCTGCAAATTGTGATCCGGGCCAATGTCGTATAATTTTTTACCATTGCTATCTCAAGCATGCACCTGTTACAGAGAACACCAGGTGTTAGGCAACAGATGTTCCTGGGATTCACAAAGAAAAACAGGTAACTGCTACTCTAGCCTTCTTAGCATCAAAACACAATGACCTCATTAATATACTTTAAAGGAAGGAACCAGAGGGTCAACCCACATAGTGGCACGTTGTGTATCTTGTTCCAAGCAAGTCAGTAGAGCGAAAATACAGATTATTTTTGTTTTTGTTTATTATGAGAATAAGTGTTAACATCGTTCTGAATAAAAGCTGTCTCTATACCTGCAGGAGCAAGGAGTCTTGACCCCACACAAGGCTGCTCACCCTTGGGTTCCAGTGATGGTTCCAGTGATGGGAAGAGAAGTCCCCACAACTTCTGGCTGTGAAAACCAGCAGAGATTATGGCTGAGTGAGACAGAAGGCTTCTGGAGTAGCAGGAATTCCACTTAAGGGGCCCACGTGCAGACTTACTTCCTGACAAACTCACTCACTCTGAGTTCCAGCTCTGGGGCAGCAGATTGGAAGGCACCAAGGACATATGGGGATAAACTGAGTTGTCTGGCTTCAGGGTAAGGGCTAGAGGAGCGACTTTCTCCCAAAAGAAGTGCTGGCAGAAGACACTATTTTTCATTGCGCCCTCCCACCTCCCAACATAAAGATGAAAGCAGCCACTATATCTGAGTCTCTGTCAATCTGGTTAAGACTGGCCTCTCTGCCCTGATGATTCCCTGAGACCCTACCTCACCCAACTTGCAGACCCATCCAAGCCACTTCCAGTGGCTTTTGCATACAAACAGACTATCTTGGCTCATGCTGCAACTTTCCTAAACTCTCTCAAAGGTTCACAAAACCCAAACAAGCAGAATCTAGCCTTGGAATGCTCCATACATCTTGCTAAGCAGTCTCAAGCTTGGCACTATTGACAGCCAGCCTCAGTTCCCAGCTTGGCCTCTCAAGTCACCCCAAAGCCCAGTATGAGTGGTGGCCATCTATAGATTGCTCGGTGACTCTTGCCAGGTGGTCCTAGGCAGGGCACAGGCTGTAGCTGAACATGGCCTGCAGCAGGGCCTTCCCAGGAGGCCCAGGGCTGGCATATCCAGTGACTGCCTTCAGACCAAAATGAAGCACCACCTGGGCTCATCCGAGGATAACACACTCAAAGGGCAGACTGGGCAGGCACCAGAGCACTGCTAAAGCTAATCCTGGCCAGTCCTCACAACAAATTAGCCCAAGAGTCAATCCTTCCCATTGACAAGCAAACAACAACAAGGCTCAATTACAGCAAGAGGACATGCACAACCCATACAAGAACACACCTGGAGCACTCAGCTCAGGTGACCAGAGAAGACTGTGCCAGTGGGCCCCACAGGACGCCTAATACATAAGGTCACTCTACTAAGACTGGGAAACACAGCAGCCCTACCTAATACACATATATACAATGGAATATTACTCAGCCATAAAAAAAATAATGAAATCTTCCCACCTGCAACAACATGGATGAGCCTAGAGGGTATTGTGCTAAGTGGAGTAAGTTAGACAGAGAAAGACAAATGCCATCTGATTTCACTTACATGTGGAATCTAAAAAACAAAATAAACAAAATAGAAACAAACTCATAGATACAGAGAACATTTTGATGGTTACCAGATGGGAGGGGGTTGAGGCAGGTGAGTGAAAAGGTGAAGGGATTAAGAAATACCAATTGATAATTACAAAATAGTCATAGGGATGTAAAGTATAGCATAAGGAATACGACCAATAATATTGTAAAAACTGTGTATGGTATCAGATTTATACAGGGTGGTCACTTCATAAGTTATATAAATGTCTAATCACTGTATTGTACACCTGAAATTAATACAATATTTTATGACAACTGTAACTGAAAAAGTTTTTTAAAACTATTTTAAAAAATGAAATAATGAAATAAAATAAGAGACAATAATATTCCCTGCCTTATAATGCTGTTGGAACTATAAAGTGGCATGTGGTATTTAAAATTCTTTGAATCTATTAACTATACTATTAACCAGTCAATGAATGTGGACTTTCCTTCTTTCAGAGAGCACACAAAGTTAATAAGTAGGACCCAGGACTAAGCCTTGTGGAAATGTAATGCTTAACAGCTGGATAAAGAAGAATGAGAAACAACCAAGCTATCTGAAACTGTGCTGTCTAAATTCACCTACCAGAAAAACTAGGCCGGCAGTCACATCTGGATCCTGCTAGGGTGGGTTATTCCATTTAAAAGAGCTAGAAAGGGAGCCAAGAGCCCTTGAAGGAAGCCCAAAGTCAAAGGCCTTATCCAAGGAACAAAGGGAGTTAGAGTGTAGGGGCCAATAAAGCAGAGACAGAAAGAAGCTGGAAATATGCTAGAAGCAGCTGAGAAACCAGGGAGCTAAGGGCTAGGAAATAGCTATTAACTGTAGGATTCCAGAGCATCCTAATAAAGATAGATGGACAGGATGGAAGAACCCATAGGATTTTAATAACATTCTTAAATAGACACTTGCTGCTCAGAATCACCTTTAAAATTGTTCTATATATAAGAACAAAATAACAGTTTTTGGTAGCCCTTCTAGTTCAAGGGTTTGAGTATCCTATGTTCTATAAGTGT
Organism: Eonycteris spelaea; assembly: GCA_003508835.1. Classification (NCBI taxonomy): domain Eukaryota; kingdom Metazoa; phylum Chordata; class Mammalia; order Chiroptera; family Pteropodidae; genus Eonycteris; species Eonycteris spelaea. The sequence goes on from PUFA01000235.1 coordinate 2,344,402, forward strand.
CTTATGTTATATAAGTTAAATCATAACAGGGTATAAAGTTTTGATACTTACACATTAACACGGTATAAAGTTTTGATACTTACACATTATGTTAACATGTTACTTTTAAATATATATATATTCTCTGGTATTCTTAATTAGTGTTACTATTCGGAAATGTAATATATCAGACAGGAAGTATTATTGACTTTATTCAAAACCCAGTTGCCACATTCAAAATGTTCTAAAATGTTTATTAATGTAATGATAATGATGCTGGTAATAGTGATGTCATCAATGTCATTACCAATATTTCCAGTGACAGTAAGAGCTGGTCACATGTGATACCTGTGTTATGAAAAAAACTATATACGTATAGTGTGTGTGGGGGGGGTGAGTGAGCATGCATGCAAAGGCTAGAAAACTTAATTAAAAGCAAATTTGGATTGAAACCAAATACATAGCAATGGAATTTACATTATTAAAGTATTGATATTGGCTCCCGCTTCAAAAGTCTATTCTCATTATTATGATAGCTTCTATTTCTCCCATTAGATTGATGAATTGCTGAAGGAAGCAAAAAGTAAATTTGTATCAGTAAGTGAAAATCGTTCCATTGAGCATGAGTTTCTTTTGGTCCAGCCCCAGTACTAAAATAATCGCAGGTTGAATATTAAATGGTCTCTAGCCCAGGCTATTCTCAGTCAAAGGCAAACATACAATGCTTGTTCAAAGGAAGAAATATTATTACCTGAAATTTAACAAAGATCTTGGGAAATATTTAAATAGACTAAATCTACCTTTAATTTTTTTTTTTTTTTTACCTGAGTAGAAATGTTGTTCTAAAAGGTCTTCAGGCTGACATGGTCTGTTTACTTATTGATTCCACAGTTCCCACTGTGCCAACAGCATTATCATCCCTGGGATCACTTTTGAATGTGGCTTTTAGTTTTCAAATTAGGGCATTGTAATGTATTAAAGGCCTGCTGAAAGTGAAAAGTGTCTATCTCTCCACACACACCCGTAGGTACAGGTCTGCCTCAACAATAATCTTTATCCCCAGCCCACACCCCCAGTCTCCCTCTTGCTGCCCTTGGTTTCTATTGGAAATGGTGGCAAGATATAAATCATTCATCCAATCACATTCCAGTTCCACACAGTTAAGAACTTGGCAAAAGAAGAAACAAACTGTCAAAGCACAGTATCGGCTTTACCAGCAATAAAGCTGGATTGGATAACGTTGTGTGGTCCAAGCACAGCTTGATGATATGGGCCAAAGAGCACAGGGCGCTTTGTTTAACTGTGCAGGAAATACAAACAGGACTGCTACTTCTGCGCTCCATGTCTTTACCTGGACACCCACTGAACCATGACTTATTACCCAGCTACCAGTGAAGAAGCAAGAGCAAGAGACTTAGCTGTGTCCACCAGTGACAAGCTAACTCCTTTGGAGACTTGAGACAGGAATATGCAGCTCCATGGAGCACTTGGGTCTCAGAGACCAAGAGAAAAAGAGCAGCGACCTATCAACATTTAATTTTGCCCGGTAAAGAAATATAGCCAAGTAGGTGGCATGCTTTCTCTAGTCTCACCATTCAGGAAAACCATCTTCCCCTCCAGATAAGAATGGATTAGACGAGAAAGGGCAGGGCTATAGCACCTTTCCCAAGAGGGCCACTGACCATTTTAGATGTATGTAGAGAAACTATTGCATCTCATTATTTCTCCAATGGAAATAATACATTATTTTTCTTCCCTTTTATATCAAGTACTGGTTATAGATGACCCCGAAATTCAAGAATGGAAAAGTTTTTATTGACCTAAAGTTTAATTACTCACGTTAACTATTTTGTTGATTATTAACCCTCTTTTTCAACTGGCAGTGAATGATTTCTGAAGATCAGCTAATTCAATCTCTCTGAAGAAGCGGATACGCTTTGCTGTAAATGTGTTTTGCTTCACAGACAATAGTGCTGTGATGGAATGGTTACCCCATGAGTTTGTGAATAAATGAATAAATCACACACCTGTTAAACTGTGTGCTGCATATAATGAAGGGGTTGTGATGTGTATGTGTGTGTGTGTGTCTTTAAAGCAAAATGTGGCGTCTCTTTATTTGCTGCTCTTAAACAATTTCTAAATGTAATGTCTTATGTATCTCCCCTTCTAGTGAAGCTCAGAGTACTTCATGATGTTTGTACGTATAAATTCTAACTCTATTCTCCCCATCAATTCTCAGAATTGCAAATATTAAACACTGCAATCTGACATACGAGCAAATTAAAAGATATCGACATCCTATACCCGTTTATATTATAAGTCAAATATGGAGAAGTAGGAGCATAAGAGTCTGAACTGGTATGCTGGGCAGGCCTCATCTGGGCAGGTACCCTGTGGAAAGATACAAGGTGTACAGGATCCTGGAGGAACCCACCTAAGCCTTGGAGCCTCAGACACTGATTCAGGCACACCCACTGTAGATGAGCTCTTCATGCCAGGACAATTGCCATTGTGTCCACTGGCAGAGGCCAAAAGGAGAAGGAAAACCATGAAGCTGCTGGGTCTTGGGCATGGATAGCCTCTGGGTCTTCAGTTGTATTTTGTAGCTTTGAAACTCCTCTTCCAGAGTAGGGAAATGTATTCCATTGTGAATGAGGACCTTATGTCTTTATCTAAGCTAAACGATTTGTGTCCTGCTTTGTACCTATTATTGCCCAAGACAGGTAGGGAAAAAAGTTCAGGTTCTGGAGCCAGCTTTAAATTCATTCTCCACATTCTGTTTGTTATTGGCTAACTTACTTACCTGAATTTGTTTACTCATCAAAAAAAATGGGCATACAAGTTTTATAGAGTACAGCTGTTTGGAATTGAGAGAGAGAGAGTAAAGCATTTAACACACTCATGTTGAAATAGAGTTGTAGGAGTTAGATACTTTTAATGGGTTTTGGCCACTTGATGTACTGACTCATTTATTAGTCCACATGGTCCACATATATTTATCTATAACACCATCAAAAGAGGTTCTTTAACTTGAAATATCATAAAGACAAAGGAAGAAAAGAGAAAGAAAAAAAGCAAAGAGAATGAAAGAAATAAAAAGAATTGAAAATGATTGAATGCCAGACTACTGAGAACTATGTACAGATGATTCAGCCACAGTTGCCTTGATAAACTACAGGTTATATACAGTGCAATCTTGCTATAACTTATAATTCCTCTTCACTAAGAACTGAAGAAGAGACCCACAGAAAAGATTAATAGAGTAGTCTCTGATCTGAGATAAACTTTCCTTTCCTCCTTATATTAATTTAACTGAGGCTTGCTTGCATGCTCTGAGAGGCTGTGTTCTCATTCACTTGCTCTAAGTTCACCTTACTTTGAAAAGAGCTCTTATCACTTTTTTACTGAGATGGGTCTAATATTCTAATAATCAAGTCAAAATGCTAGCCACTGTTTACTTGGAATATCATTGAGATACTTCTCTTTTTATTTTTGTTTCCCTGAGCCATTTTTCTCTTTTCTATCTCAATTTTCTGTCATACTATGGAGATGGGGAGATTTTACTTTTGTTTTCCTTTTTATTCTCTACTCCTGTTGGTGGAAGGAATGATTTCTATATTGGTTTCAACCTGAACAATGGATACCCTCACCGAGTAAAACATGGATAGCACGGTACTTTCTGTATAATTTCTGTATATTAGTTTCTGTGGCTGTAGCTTACTCCTTACCCACTTATATTCAATATTGAGTAGATTTCTAAAGCACTTAAAGGGATATTGAAATCTATATCTTTTGTCTTCAAGTGGCATTTTCAGAGGTTTGTCAGCAAGGCCTTCTAGCCTTATAAAATTACTAAGTAGGAGGCATTAATGAAAGCCATCTGGACTTCAAAGTACTGCTTTCCCCTGACTCACCCCATCACTTTTCTATAGCTCCTGAAATTCTCAGCATTGTTCATTCATTCTTCAGTCCACAAGTATTTATTGAAGTCCTTGCAAGTATTCAATCACAAAACTAGGTGGGGGAAATTAATATAATGTTCTATGTATATTAATATACATGAGGCTGTTCACACACAGAGCTCACAGTCAAATTGGAAGAGGGTGTTAGTTTGCAACTTTGAGAGCTTCCTAGGCGAAATTTGAAATTGTCCCAACACATGGAAGATAAGTAGAGACCAAAGAAAGAGGCAAACCACTCCAGATTGGGAGGTGATGCTTTTATTAAGCAAAGGAACTTATATACAAGGCTTGTCCTAAGCATCCACTAGATGAAATCTCCGCACCCACCTACCAGAATCTTAAAAAGAGTTTATACAGAGACCGTAACAGGGTTTCAGTTACATATACTGTCCAGATGATCCCAACAACACTTTGCTCTCTCAAGGCTGTGTTCTTGATGTAGCTCCTAGTGCAGAAAAGGTGGGAAGAATGTACATTCCAAGGACAGTAGAAGGGGTGAGGAGCTTCTGATTGCCCAGGTCCAGATAGCTGGTCAACCGGTGGTCACATCCTCTTATTGACCTCCTTCAACAGGAGAACAATTAAACAAATGATCATAAGAATGGGTGCTACATGCCATGACAGGAAAAGTACACTTTACTTAGGAGCCTTACTAGGAACTTCTTATCTGTGGTAGAGTAAGGAAACGGAATGTTAACAATCCCACGGCGCCATTCTTTTGAACTAAGACATTTATTTAACCTTGTTAAAATGCACACCAGTTACTTAGAAGAATAACATTTTAGATCATAGGAACTGTGGGCATTAACACAGATAAATGTCCAAAAACTGAGGCCATTAGAAAAAAAAGTATTAGAATTGTTCAAATTAGGTGGAGGTAGAAGGGGAATTAAGCCCTGGGCACTGTTTAAAAAGCAGGGAGCCACTTCCATGGGTGACTTTGTGTCTGCAGAGACTTGGGGCGCCCGAGGGCTGAGGGTAGACTCAAGACATTGAACAAGATGCAGCTACAGCAATAATTTCCCCTACATTACAGTTTTGCCTAAAGCCTGCTCTACTCTTGAGCTAGTTTTTACAAGTCCCACTCATCAAGGAAAATGCTTCGACTTGGCTTCTAGATAGTGAAAGGGAAGTGTGAGAGGAAAAGTATCTTATAAAATCTGACAATATGTCTAAAGTAGCTGTGCGCCAACACAAGTTTGGCTGGAAAAATCTATCCTGTTTTCCTATAGGTTATCTCTACGACCCCTTCTTCTGTGTGAATTTTTATGACTGTGTAATTCTAAACTCAACATAAAAATTGGTCATTTATTATTTGATCACATTATTAACATGTGCCAGCACATACACTTCCCCATTCCTAAAGCGTTTCGGAAGTGCCAGTAAATGAGTCTCTTGTTTATTGTCTAGAAAAGCTCAACTAAACATCCCTGCAACATAGTTCATATAGGTGCTCCAGGATGTAATAAAAAAACTAACCTGTGTTCTTTCTTAATCCAAGTCAAAACATTTGTCAAGTGATTTGCTTCCTTCTATGAAGCAAATTAGAGGAAGTTTTTCCTCGTGAAAATGAAGAGTTCACATGTAATCAGCTACCAGGAATTTTGTGGCTATTCCCCTTCCTACTGTGAGAAATGTGAACCCTCGGTGAACCAGGATCCCTTCCTCTCCTCCTGATAGCGTGTGTGTGTGTGTGTGTGTGTGTGTGTGTGTGCGCGCGCGCGTGCATGTGCACATACTTATATGTTTGGAATGAAGAGAGATTAAGTTTAGAGTTTCTGCCTTTGCTTTGGGACAAAAATCTCTCCCTCCCAATGTGGAAGTGCAGAAATGAAGCATGCTTCATGGAAATAGCAAGATCTGAACAATATCTTACAGTTTCACTTTCACTTTATTTTAACAACTGTGAAGAAGGTAGGTTAGCCACAGTAACTCTGCTGTTTACAGGCTTTCAATCTATAGATGTTCACAGATAAAAGCAAAGCTCTCCTGTGAGGACACACTGCATGGTACCAGCAAAGATGTTAGAATGTGAGCTGCTGCCTTTTGTACTCAGACTGCACTGTTTGCTTGCAGTGCATTTTGCAGCGTTTGTGTTTATTTTGAGATATTTTGCCAAGCATTGTTAACCGCATCGAGTCCAATAAGCCCAAGAACCCTTAGAATGTTAAAAGTCCTTCCCAAGATATACAATTACAGTGGAAACAGAAGAGATTTTCTAAATTTTAAAGTGGTAAGAAAAGAAGAAATGTTTTATGTGAATATAGAGTGAATTATTCAAGAGTAAAAATGATTCTGAGAGACAAAGAGCAAATCATGTGACATACAAAAATGCTGTACCTGCACCAGTGAACAATATCAACAAGAGAATGAAATAGGACACAATAGAGCACCTTTTGAGTGTGCAGGTTGACACAGGGTGGGTAGGACCCTCATGTTAATTCTAGTCATTGAAGAAGTTTAAGGATTAGCAAATGGGACCCTGCTTCTGAAACTCTTATCTCAGCCAAAGAGAAAGCCTCTTCCTGGCTTATATCACAAAAGCGGTGAGGTGGTCAGAATGATTATCTGATAAAAAAACAGCCCAGGAAACAAGGATCCCCAAATAGGGCAGTTATCTGTCTCCACAGACTTCCAGTAGACACAAGCAAGGATGATTTGAGGAAAAGATGTCATATACTCCTTCAAAAATATATATTCAATGCCTCCTATTTGCGAAACATTATTCTCTTGACTAGGCACACATGGCATAGGACATGTATGAACAAAAACACTAACCTTAGGAAAAAGTTTAAGAAACTGATTCATGCTCCTATTCTTAGAAAGGCATTTGGGACTGCAAGCTTAATCATTTTGGACTTTTCAACAAATGGGTTTACTCACAACTAGATTATAAGTAGAGTTTCAATATTAGCATTCCCAGTCCACTGATGAGGAAAGTGGACTCTAGAGAGGTTAAGAGACTTGCCCAAGTAGACGGAGGTGAAATGAAAATTCAAATCCAGCTGCTAATTTCAAAATAGTAGTTTTCTTCTACTACATCATGATTCTTTAAAATATGGTCTAACACATTATCCAAAAATGGGCTAAAAACCAATTCCCCAAATTTTCATTTTTCAGTTCTTGGAAGCAAATGACATGCAATGCCTTAGATTTTCTTTTTCACAGATGATGAGAGTTACTTGCTGGTAACCTACAAGGGACGTTAGTAAGGATTATTAAAATACAGTGTAATCATCTAAAATTAGTACATTATTACAGTTTACAAAGGACTTAATTCTATATTCTACTAAGACCTTTGAATAGCACCAAAGGATTGTCAGCTTTAACATGTGACCTATTTAAAGACACGAAGATAGTTTGAAACTTCTGTAATTTTTAGTAAATAAGCTATATATTGTTGAGCGTTGTTATCATAAATAGGCTGGAGGTTTCAACTTTTGCCATTCTTCCTTTTAATTATAATTCATTGTTAATTTAATTTTAAAATCCTCATTTTAGTTTGTGCGAAGGTGTTGAGTTAATCTTACAGTAAATGGTATTGTATCAGCAGTATTTTGGCTCAAAATTACCCAATGACCAGATTTTAAGACATAGGTCCTTTGTGGTTTAAAATAAGCATCTATTTTGCTGGAGCACTATCTGTAGAATCCGTCCTCACTCAATAAATGTACTTGTACAGAGACACTTCATTTTTTTATCAGGTAATTTTTTATATATATTGGAAAGTGGGAATGAGTAGAAGAGTGAAGACAGAGTATTTTCCACCTGTGCTCAGAAATATCTGAGAGTCACTTTAACCTCTAGAATATGATTCCTACCGTCCTTTAGGTTTAAGTGCCATTCACTACTGGTTAGCTATTTAAGAGCGGCTCCCAATCCTCCTTCCTTGCTGCCTCTCACCAGAGAGGCTGGAAACCAAAATATGTGTTTTCCCCATTTTTCTTGAAGCTAGAGACAGTCATGTGATCCTGTCTGGCTTACGAGGTATAAATAGAAGTCTTCTGAGGGAGGTTACTTAGAGAGCTTGTTCTTTCCTGAGGACTAGGGACACCCCTTTTTCAAATTTTCTCTGCTATTGAAGGCAACGACTGGAAAAACAGCCGTTCCGTGACTATGAGGAAAGTAGCAACAGACTCACAGGGGTGCATTGTCAAAACTCTGAACCTACGCTGGCAGTTGTCTGTCTACAAATCTCTTATTATGGGAGAAAAAAAATAAACCACTATTTGATAAAGTCAATAAGAATTGAGTTTTTTTCTTTAGGATCCAAAAGCATTTTCACTAATACTAATATAATATATGGAAAGATAGGGATTTAGATGCTGACTTTGATTTATAGTTCTTGCTTATAACATCACTTCAGGGGGAGGGATTCTGGGTTCAGACACAAATTTTAAAAATGAAACAACTTCTTAACTGATAAACGAGTTCAAGTGTTCATTTTTATTAGATCTCTCTCAACTCTTTGCTCTCGCTAGCACTCTCACACACATTCTTGCACACGCACCTGCTCAGAGACCTATATTTGCCCCTATTACCTAGTGCTGGGATGATAAATTGGTTTCATCTCGAGCGCCAACATTGATAGATTGGTAGTGGCTGTCTGGATCACTATGCTGAGAATAATTTTGAGGCAGACAACACAACTCATGAGGGAGAGTGTTGTGATCAATCGGCCAAGTCTGCCATGAATATGAAAAATAGGAGTGGCAGCACCTGTGTTTTTGTAACAGTTGACCTGTTCCAGTGTATCAAATTTTAACTGCCTAACCTACTGTAAACCCTTCTCTTCTCTTAACCCTGTAGGTAGGGATTTTCTATTTTCAGATAAAGACATTTAGTTCTCATGTTGACCAGAACTTACTAACTGGAAAGTCAGGTATCCTAAATAAAACAATATTCAGCTAGGATACTTAGATTGGAATTGTAGAGAACATGGCACGTCTTAAGAAAAATTTCATATATGTTGTGCTGGCCACGAGGAGCACCGCTTGCCTCTCCCTTCAAAAATGAGATTGCCATTCTGCTGCAAGGACAGTTAAGTGAGAGCATCCAGCTGTAGTACCTGCGGAACTCCACCTCATCTCTCAAGCCAAGACCACGTGCTTACTAGGCAGGCCCAGGCATTGACTGAGTGCAGTGCAGGGCTCCATTACAGGCAGTCTTTACTATGAGACTCTCATTGTTGTATTGGTTAAGATAGCATCAGATCTGGGTCACAGTCTGAGGCACTCCCAGCTTGATTCTGCTTCCTTCCACCTGTCCTTTCCCAAGTGCCCAAACAGTACCCCTTCCCCTCCCTCCCTCTTTATCTTTCACGGGCAGTAACTCCATCAAAGGGTCTGCCTCCTGGGGGACCCAAACTAATACACAGACATATTATGGATGTGGCTACTTAAATTTGTGAAGCATTTACATTAAATGTACAGCATTCCAACAGAGGTAAAGTGCTCTATTGGCTTTGGCATCAGAGAACATGAATTAAATCCCAGACACTTATTATCGAGTGGCATTTAACTAGTGTCCTCATCTTTAGAATGAGGATGCTAATGGTGATACATGGTGGGACTGTGTGAAGATTAAATGAGATAATAGCCATGAAATCGATTTGTAAAATATTAAGCACTACATAAATTTTAAGTACCACTATCATTATTATTCCAAGTAACCTTAAATATCAAGTACCAGCTGATCAATTAACATTCCTTTACAAATCTTTATTGTGCCCTTACCACTACACTGGTACTGATCTAGGAAACGAGATGAGCGAAGTTCTTGCTCTAGCGAAGCTTACATTTTCTAAATTAACCAAGTAAATATGAGTTTCGTTTTTAAAATACTAATAAGTTAGGAGCAGTTCACTAACAGGGGAGGGGGCCATGTCTCTGGCTTGCTTCATCTCTAAATAGCAATTTGGTCTTGCCCCGGGATTTGTCTTTGTTGATCTTCCCTGCTGAACTGACTTTTTTTTCTTTTAGTTTCACCATCCTTGATGCTGTGAATCCTGCAGGGGGCTAACAGACTAGAGCCATAGCTTCTTACTCCAACCTCAGCTCCTCTGGCCCAGACGCTCGCCTTATATACTTGCTGTTTTTCTCTTTGCCTTTCTCTACTTTCTGACATTACCCTTTTTTCCTGAATGTGTCTTATATCTTGGTCTCTCTGCTCTCTATTTGTTTTCTCTTCACTTTTGCTTTTTTTTTTTTTTTTTTTTTTTTGCTATCATTTTCAGTAGGAGAGGCTCTCTCTGTTGATTCAGATAGCCTTGTTGTTTTGGCAGAAAGGAACAAACTTTCTGCCAGAAATAACAGGAAGACACACCTCTCAGGAAACAAGGCCACCGCTTCTAACACTTCTTGGGCCTTTAAGCCATAGGAATCAAATCAGCATGTGTCTCTGAGAGGTTTCTTCACTTCGAATTGAGTCAGGCCTCAACAAAGAGGAGAGGAATGTAGCCGTCCATGACGGCTATGGCCAAGGCCAGCTGGTCACCATCCATCAAGAAGCTGGCTGGAATGTAGCTACACAAAGTACACAATGTCAAAGGTCTGCATAAAAACAGAATCCTCCCATACGGTCCAAAAGATGAATATTTCACCATATTCCACACCCACAATTTTTTTAATGGAAGTTTTTTTTTAGTTTTTACCCTAATGTCTAGAAGTCTATAGATAGATTAGTGTTTATCAAATTTTTTGACCATGCTCTATGCTCTACCGTTAGAAATAAATACATGTATGTATAAATATATACACACACATGTATTTGTACACACATATTTGTACATCTGAAACAAAAGTTTCAAAAACAACAGGAAGACACACCTCTCAGGAAACAAGGCCACCGCTTCTAACACTTCTTGGGGCCTTAAAGCCATAGGAATCAGCATGTGTCTCTGAGAGGTTTTTCCACTTCAGATTAAGTCAGGCCTTATTACACGTGAAGCTCATTTTTTAATATATTTCTTTTTAATTGACACCATCACAGTAACTTTTTTTTAATGCTCATCTTGACCTATGAATTTTTAACCTCTTTTATTTTCAGTGCCATTTCTATTCCATGTGGTGAAGCTTATGGATCCTTTCTTGGAGAGAGATTTTTAAATGGATAAAACAAAATTCATAGGATTATAGTAAAATACAGTTCTATCCTTGGGCCTCTAGGACAGGGTGTCGTGCCCAGGGAGCCCAGGTTAAGAGCCCCTGCAGGACTCAATTGATTTTGCAACCAACTGCTGAACCACAACCTGCAGTTGGGAAAACATGGCTGTAGACAAAGCCTCAGCACATTTTGTAATAATTAAATATTTTAGTTGCTTATTACCCTGTTGTGGTTATAATGCTCTTTCCCCTCTCTTTCCCCACGCATCCCTTTCCAGTCACACCCACCTGCCACCCCTCCACCCCCTTTCCCATGCAGATCTTGTTATATATCTGAAATGAGAGGAAGCACTAGGTGACTGGGCCCAGGCACCCCCATCTCCCCAGTCCCCTGACCACCCCTGCATCCCAGCCCCTCTGCCTCAGAATGCTTTCAGTGGCTCATTATCTCTTCACATCAGTGTTTACAGTTGTGGTTTCTTTGGTTTGCTTCCAGCCGTTGTTATCCAACAGGTGTATCCTGCCTTAGAATAACAGTGGAAGTTAGTGGTAGAACAGCCCAGAGCCCTCAACTTTTCTTTTCAGTCTTCAGTGAATCTTCTGCAGTATTTCCCTTTGATAGGAAAAGGCTCTGCTCCCAGAATAAGGCAGTCACTCTGCATGTCACTCCCAGCCTGCAGCTGAAGCCCTAATTTGGCTCATGGTGGCCATGCTGAACACACTGTATGCCCAACACAGAGCAGTGCAGCAAGGGTACTCTTAGAGGAAATGTGGTTGCAGCCACACTGAATTATGCAGGTGCTTTCTCAAATGGCTTGCCACTGTGGTTTTGCCCAAAAATATGCACACTCCCAAAAAAAAGGAAACAAAGGAGGAAAAAGAGCCTGAATTCACTTCTTTAGCATGAGAACAAGTCAGATTGCTCTCGAATCACTTTAATAAAGATTTTTGCTTAACCCAACACTCATAATTTCAAAAATATATTTTTCTGGGTTTTACCCTAATTTCTAGTGGCCAATAGACCACTGACTATAAAATGTTTTTGTTTGTTTTACCACGTTCTATGTTGAGAAATACAAATATATAGAATAGAGCCTCATAGGCAGTCAAGCCAACTGACTTCATGCAGATAAGAGGACCCTAAGACCCTGAAAGGAGATGGGACTTGCCCAAGGTCACACAGCAGGAAGGAACAAATTTTGCCTTCTCCTTCAGAGGCTTCCATGGTACCTCTTCAATGGAAGTTTCTACCATAAAATCCATACCATGAAAATTAAAATTTTTTATTCATGCCTTACCATCCTTCCTTCAAACAAGCATTTTGAATTTGAAAGTTCACAAAGGCTTCATAAAGTTACCCAGAAGAATTAAAAAGGCAATTAATGACAATATTTCAAAATTTTTGTTTTTCATGAAGACAGCTTTTATTCCCTCTCAGATAAAATTAATTTTTTCCCCCTGATATTTTTCTAATTATGTCTGGGCCTTCCTTTTTAAAATCATTTTAAATAATTTTTTCTTTCTCTACATTAATCACGTTATAATATTCCTTTTTCTAGCAAATAAAATTCCAAAACTTTTTTTAATCTTCATTTTTTAACCCTTAGTTCTTCTCCCATATCATAATTCATCTTCCTATTCCGTTCAATGAATTACAAATTATTTTCTCACTTTCCAAATGGTTTAATTATATGTATGCCCTAGTTTTCTTCTGGATGAAAAAACCCTTATTTCACACAATAGTGCCACTGCTTTTATTATTCTTCCTGTCACTGAGAGGGGAAAAGATCAAGAATCAAACAATAAGACTTTTATTTACAGCCATTGAAGAGCTGTCCTGAAGGTCACTACAAGCCTTTGCCTCTGTGTGCCTCCATCTTGGACATGCCATCTGAGGTGCATAGAACGACAATGATCTTCAAGACCGTGACATCTAATCCCCTCCTTTCACAGAAGAAGAAACGGAGGCAGTTAAGATAACATAGCCAGCTAGTGGCAGATCCAGAACCCAACTTCAGGCCTCTGACTTCCAATGCACTCACTGTCTTTTTCCACTGTCTGAAAGTCCCAGGAAGTCTTCCTGAATGAGTTTATCCCAAACTAAGATTACTGTCCATTTGTGTTTATCTCAGCACCAAGAAGAAAAGGGAATGTCATGACTCCTGTTTCAACAACATTAATTTATATAATAATTTGCATAATACGTTTGATTAGTTTCAAGATGCTCCAACTCCAACACTCAGTCTATCTTCAGAAGTTCTTTTATGTATCAGAATTCAGAAGTAGTCTGCAAGATCCCTCACATGACCTCGTGGTGGCCAGAGGATTGACTCTGGCATCAAACCCAGGCAAGGTATTAACCTCCCTCTACCTCAGTTTTCCCATATGTAAAATAAGGATACTGACAGCACCTACCCATGCTGCTGTTGTTGAGGATTAAGCGAGGTAATGCATGAAAAGGGCTTGATATTCATAACAACTCAATAAATATTAATGATTATTATTCTATCTACCAAGAAGAATATACTACTTGACAGTGTTTTAATAAAATTTTACAAGGAAATGTAACAGAGTAATTAACACAACTGCAACAATTACATTGTAGTGCAGTGTAAATCATTTTGGGTTGTGAATTGGGAAATCTAAGCAACGGATCCAGTTCTGCCACTAACAAGCTCTGTGGCCAGAGAGAAGCAGGCTTGCATCTTTGGGTCCTAGTTTTTTTAATCAGCAAATCTAATTCTAATCTCTAAACGGGAGAGTGTGACTTCCTGAGAAGTACAACTGAAGAGACTCAAAACCATCAAAGCAATCCCATCTCAAGCCAGAAGAAACTAAACCTCCGCCAAGAGTTACTATCCTCTCTGGGGTGAGAAAGGTGGTTCTTTGGTTCATCCATGAGAAAATAATGGCTGGGACATCATTCTGAAACACCCTGTCCCCGCAGCAACCCAGGAATAATTCCATCCTTGCCTTCGCATGAGCCACCTGCCTGAGCTCAAGCCAGAGAAGAGAGCAGATGAACAATGAATGTCACAGCAATTAGTTTTGGCAATTAGGCAGGCAATTAGTTCTGCAGCATGTAGAATGGGAGGAGAAAGTAAATCAGTGCTGAGAGGTGACAGGGAAATATGATTAGGACATCAGGTTCCAGTGACACCCAGGTGGAAAAGCATGCATCGAGGTCCCAGCCTCCCCTTCCCCGTCACTGCCATGACAAAGGAGGCCTTTGAAAACAGTTACTTTAAGGAAAGGGGTTTTCAGCCCACTGTTTCAGTTTCTTTCTCAGGGTCACCTCACACCTCCTGCGTTCACTCCAGGCTAAAGCTCTTGCTAGGTTCTTACCAGGAATTCAGTTCACAGTTTGAAATAAATAGACCAGTAGTTTCCTAGGGATGTTATTTTCTTAGCTGAGAATATATTTGTTTTTTTTTGGTTTGTTTATTTGGTGGTTTTTCATTTGTTTCAATAACTTTGGTATTTCTTCTCTAGGGACAAAGTAATTCCACATTTTTCTTTGGCCAAAGAAAAATGATATGAATGTATCATATATTGAAGGAAAAAACCAAGCTTTAAGGTCATGGACCTGGCCTTGAATTCCAGCTGTTACCTGCTTGATTCTGAGTTTTAGTTTTCTCTGCTCCAGAATAGGCATAATAATAAGGTTGATCTTCTCCAATTACAAATTAATTTCACAAATTTTTTTAGGGGGGGCACATTAGTATTAAAAATTACTTGTTTTTATCTGAAATTCCAGTGTAACCAGGCATTCCCTAGGTTATTTGTTAATGATGATGATGATAATAATAATAATAATAATAATAATAATAATAATAATAAAGACGTACCTCAGAAAGTTACTGTAAAGATTAAATCAAACACTTAATTAAAACCCCTCACACCACACCTAATATAGAAGTTAGAGAAACAGCTCGAGCAACTTCCTTTTTACTTGCCTCTGCCCCTATCATCTAAAGGTTAGGCTTGTTCTGCTGAGCTCCTTTTCATAGAGCAGTGCCAACAGAGACAGGTTTTGACTCAAGACAAGGAAAATTCTTCCTGATGGGTTGCCTCAGGCAAGGCCTTGGATCCCAGGACCAGAAGCCTTGAAGAGGAGAATCAAACCTCAGATAGGTGGCTGAACACTACCCTCAGGTAAAGTTTCTACCCCTCAGATTCTGCATTGGTATTTTGAGACAGAAGTGAAATCAAGAGTGTGGTGATATGTGAAGCACAGAGCACAGCAGTAGTTTGTCCATTCTTATGCAGCGGTTCTTAGGAAAAGTCAGGGATGGGATTCAGTGGTAGATTTCACCCTTCATATTGTTCCACTGGTGTTCTGATGACCCACCTCATCAAAGGCACCTTCAAGTTTTGTGAGGTATGACGCTTATACAATAATCGGAGCCATTTTTAAGAAAAAGAATGCAAATATACAATACAAAATTAGGCATGAAAGTGAATATTTACTTAGAATGAGGAAATAGATCATGACAAATTACAGGAGCACTAGAGAATTAGGTCTCTTTCTTCTGAGATCTCTTCAAATGAATTACCAGAAATTCTGGCATAGAAACGTTTCTGCTTGTGACTCAGCTCCTCTCTCCACCTGGAACACTCTACAACGCTTAGCAACTCAGAGTGCTCAGAGCCCATACAAGTGTGAGGACCTAAAACTTACACCGTACCAGTTGCTTGGTCTATCGTTTGCCCCTAACCAAAAACATTTACAACTGTGGTTATTACATGAACAATATTGTAAGAGTGTTCATGAAAAACTTAAAAAAGGGGGGGGGACTCATAATTCCACCATTTTAACCAACCATCTGTTTCCTTTTTCCATATTCCTTTTTCAGTCTGTGTTCATATATGCATAATGCACATACTTAAAATCATGGTATGGATACAATTTCATATTCTTTTTCACTTAACATGCCATCATTTCCTTATGGGCTCCATTATCTTCATCAATGTGTTATTTCAAGACTGCACACTCATCCACCTTCCTGCCATTAATTAATTTATATTATACAAATGAGAATTTTGAAGATAAGAACAGAATTTTAGCTTGACTATGGACAATTCTAATCTCAAAAATTTTTTTAAGAAAGAAGGAGAGAAGCCAGCAGCATTGTAATTTACAGAAATGTAAATAATCTGTCAATTTAAAGAAAAAAATGAGTCAAACCAATTATTAGGTGTGGGTAGATAAAAAAAAAACTATCAGCAGGTTGGATTTTCAGTTTTCAACTAATTTCTTTGGTAAAGCAATTGCAAATTTAGTGTGAATGACCCTTCTCATGGGGTCATTGAATAGAATAAATAGAGACCACCATGTGACTGGATACTACAGCGGACATTTTTTCCTTAGGAATATTTGCTAATGGAAAGTATTCCTTCCGGAGTCACATAGTGCCAAATTCTATGGAAATAATTTAATTATGCCAATTGGAATTCAAATTATTCCACAAAACACTATAAAGTCCCTCTCAAACTTCTGAACAAAACATTTCAATAGTGCTCAGTAGTTTTGCCTTCCTGGATAGAAATTAGGAGTTGATTATAATATGATTCATAACTTCATGGAACAGTTACTGTGGGTGGACTTGTGTCACTCACATCCTCCTTTACACCCATGGGCACACCTCCTTACCTTTTACTTTCTCAACTTCTCTGTGGGATGCAGCAATCAACCCACCTATAGGGGGTTGACTCTTTTAAACTCCAGTATTAAAAAACTTAGGAGGTAAATACATGGCAAAAGAATCCAAAACTCCTATTCTAAATTGTTTGAGTGTCATATCAGGTGGCAAATTCAGGTTTGAAATGTCTTTTGTATGGTTTGGAACTATCTCCACAGCCCATTGGACTCATAAGCAAAGGTTATTACAGCTCATCACAACTCACAGCATTATATCAAGATGGGTATAAGCTATCAAAATACAGTTATTTTTAGAATGGACCTTCACATTAATCAGCATGACTCACCTTATTTTGAGGTTCCTAATATATCAGTTGTGACAAAGGTCCCCTATGAGTTTATACATCTGCAGCTTCATGTTCTCATGTGAAGGGCAGGAAGAGGGATCTAAGATCATCCAAGTGAGGATGGGTCTTTGTTTTAGCTGAAAGTGTCTTGGTTCCTATGTTGTAGCAATGCCAAAGCTTAGACCCTTCCTAAGTGTCAACCTGTAATATCCCTCAGACTTTATGGCCTTGGTGCCTTGTAATGAGAGATAGATTTGGGGGAGTAACTCCAAAGAACTGATTTCAGAATCCCCTAAGGTATCAATCTCCTTTTGCATCAGTGGCTCATCTAATGTCACAGGGATGGTGATGATCAAAGGGTTTCTGCCTTGCGAAGGCAAAAATGTGTACATTTATTCTTTTTATTTTTTTTTAGGTTTTTTAATTTTATAAAAGCCAATGTCTACGTGAACCAAAAGGAATGACATTCTGACCAACCAATTTGCTCACTGAAGCTTTTGTAAAGTGAAATTTTCTTTGCTTCCTATTTTTATGCTGTCTTATAGTGTTGTTGGCACTGGTAACAATCACACTTGGCACTTCTGTCAAGCTTTTCATCCAAAGATTTCAAAGTGCTCCACAACAGGATTTCAGTCTCACTGCAGGGTAGGGAGGAAGGTCAGCTCTATTATGCCTAGTGAGCAGATGGGATGCCTGGGAGGTGACATGACTTATGTGCATGCCCCGCAAAGCTGCAGGGGCAGAACCAGGTGAGAGCCCAGTCTTCCTAATTTCTAATTCAGTCTGCTGTTCACTTATCCAGGCTGGTGTGGCCTCTTCTTCGAAGGGCTGAATGTTAGGCTCAGCAAGACACGTTATAAACAGCTTGTTAAGTGTTTTATTGGAAAGCCACCATGACAAAGTGACTGACCTCAAGAAGAAATTAGAAGCCCGAATCCAAAGAGGTCTGATTTGTTTTTGAGAACTACTTTTCAGTCTTTCAGAACTTGGACAAATAAGCCTCAAAAGTTAATGCAAATCTTCTAAGTGAAAAATGGCTACCAGATTTCAATACTTGAAAATATCAAAGTATTGGCAAGGAAGTCAAGCAACAAGAATCTTATACTCTGCAGTTGGGAATATAATTAGTACAACCACTCAGGAAAACAATTTAGCAATAGCTTGTAAAATTGAACCTACATATATACTTAAATCCAGCAATTCCATTCCCACATATATACACATATGTATATGTATACATTTTAAATATATTTATATGTTCATTAACTGAAATATTATCTGAGAGTGAAAATGAATCAATTATATGTTCACATAGAATTTGGATATATCTTATATATAGTACTTAATGAAAAAAAGCAAGACTGAGAAGATGAAATTTAAAAAGAATACATTTTTTAAAAGCTCAAAAATATGAAAACTAAACATATATTTAGAGGCACAAACATATACAAGATAACACCATTTTGTTAAAAGCAAAGGAATGATAATGGCAAAAGCAGAATGGTAGCTGCATCTTGGGAAAGGCAAGTATCTGAGGTTGGGGGTGTATTAATTAGTTAGGGTTCTGCATAGTAACAGAACCAACAGCATATGTATAGGAGAGATTTATTATAAGGAATTGGCTCATGTGATTATGAAGGTTGGGAAGTCCCGTGATTAGCCATCTACGACCTGGGGACCCAGAAATGCCAGTGGTATAATTCCAAGCGTCCGACAACCAGGAAAACCACTGGTCTAAATCCCAGTCCACGGGCAGAAGAACACCAATGTCTCAGCTCAAGTGGGCAGGCAGGAAGCAAAAGGAGTGAATTTTTTCTTTCTCTGCTTTTTCTTCAGTCTACTTTTCTGAGTCAGTCCACCAATTTAAATGCTAAGCTCATCCAGAAACATTTTTACAGACACATCCAGAAATAACATTTAACCTGGTCACCCCGTGGTGCAGTCCAGGTGACACATAAAATTAGCCATCTCAGGAAGGAACACAGAGTAGTTGGAATGTTTTAGTTCTTGGGTTGGGTGGTGGATTCCTGTGATTTTGTTTTACCATTTTCTTTGAAATTACATAGATGTTACATGTACTCTTTTCAAATATTACAAAAAGTTTAAGTCGGATGATTTAAAAGGGAAAGAAAAAGACTTTATAAATAAAGCATAGGCCTCCCGCCCAATTGCTTTGTGTGTGTGCAGAGTTTAATATACTGCTTAAAGACCATAAAGTATCTAATATTTTTAAGGATCAGTATTTTTAAAACGTCAATCCAACAATAGATCCAGAAAAATATTTGAAGAGAAGAAAAGAAAATTATATGAAACAGAGTGATGCAGGACAGGGCAAATTTCCCTAAGTGGAGTGAGACCAAGCCCTGCTCTGAGAGAAGAAGGTCCATTGGTGGAGAACGTAGAGAGAATTCAACACACGTGCCACAGTTAGAGTCAAAGGGAAAGTTTATTAGAAAAAGGGTCACACCCCACAGGCTGAGTATGGTCTCCTCTCAGAAGCAGAGTGTGAGCAGAACCCTGAGTGTTCAGGGGATTCAGTTTACACATCATTTCTTTAGTTCCCATTTCTTTCGTTGTGGACATACAGCGAGAAAGGGGGAGAGTGTGTAGCCTGAAAGTCCTGCTGGCAGTTCCCAGCCTTGAATCCGTAGGTCGCCCTCGGTTTCAGACATAGGGAATGAATGATTTTATTTGTGTAGGGCACCACTTAAAAGCCCTATTGTTTCTGTTTTCCCTTCACAGGTGTGGGAAATGAGTTGTTAGCAATCCCAGCAGAAATCTTCCTTTGTTCTGCAGGCATCCTCCTGGCCTGGCTGCAGGGCTGATTGGCATATTGCAGTCTCTGAATGTAGCTTGATTCACATTTTAATTTCCTTGCCTCCTCCCTACATTAAAAGTATGACCTAAAAAGGAGTTATTCTAGTGAATCAGTAAAGAGTTCAAATAAACTAAGAAGCAAGATAAATTGAATAAAAATCTGGGAAAACATATGAACAAAATTTATATGAAAGTTCAAATGAGAAAGATGTGAAAGAGGTTTGAACTTCATTTGTAAACAAAGAAATGCAGATCATTTAGGTTTTTGTTTAATCTAAACCTTTTTTAACTATAACATTGAGAAAATTGAAAAAAGACTCAGTATTGGCAGGAGTTCAGAGAAGCGGGCATAAATACCGCTGATGTGCAACATTTTCCAGAAGCATTTTGGAAATAGAATTCAGTAGTTTTAACTACACCCATAACTTTTCACCCAATAAGGTCCGGAAACCTTTCCAAAAGAAATTATTAAAAACCCAAAAATGTTCACAGCAACATTATCTTTAACAGCAAAAATGAGCCTAAGTGTTAAACAATAAGAGAATGGTTAAATAAAGTAACCTCAATGGATATTATGCAACCATTAGCAATGGTGTTTTCAAAGAGTATTTACTGAAATGGGAGAATGCTCGTGCTAAGTGAAAATCAGGATTAATCGTTTGTACTGCACAATTTTAGATTTGGAAAATATATGCATACACACATGCATACACACACGCACACACACAGAAAAACTCATGGAAGGTGTCAAAAGGCTTAAATAGAGGATTCTACATTATGAGTTTATATGGGGCTTTTAGTTTCTCCTTTATTTTCTTCCATGGTTTCTACATTTGTAGTTTAATAATAATAAAATACAAACATTTTTTGAGATAATAGGAAGTATCTACAATAGAGGGGCAGCCAGTTTCTGTAACATAACCTTGCTGGATCATAAAATGTCCATTATAGGGTGATTAATTCTCCCAGTTTGCCTGGGACTCTCCCAGTTACAACAAAAGCGTCACATTCTGAGAACCCTTCCAGCCCCAGGGAAAACTGGGACAGTTGGACATCCTACTGTTTGGCCCGAAAACCTCACAGGAGTGGAACGATTTCCCACCTGTAAATTGCACCAGTAGTCTTGATATTTCCTTCAGTCCTCCATAGAAGTGGCTGTTTTGGCCTTGTAGATTTATGAAGATGGTAAATAAGTCACACCTTAAAGAGCTTGTTGAAGTGCTCAATAGGATGGTTAAACTACATTGTAAGAACTCTGAATGTGTACTCAAATAGGTCAAAACAAGAACTACCTCCGAGGGAAGAGAAGCCCATTTATCTCTCATTTTGTCTGTGTGTGTGGGGGTGGGTGGGGTGTGTGTGGGTGTGGGTGTGGTGTGTCCTTTTGCAAGAGTGGAAGTGGCGAGTGTATAGTGTCAACAGAGGAAAATTGAGCTCTGGGAATCCTCTTAGAGGGCAATGCAAACTCCTCAGTTAGGGTTAGAGCCCGAGGGAAGAACAAGGATTGGGTTAGAACTACTTCAACCAAGCTTCCTTACTCAGGACAAATCCCCTCCCATGCTCAATCTTCGGAAGTCTTTCTACATCTTTGCTTAGAAAAGCACCTTGAAGATGAATAGAAGTAGAAAATGTGTGCTAAGAGCGATCTCTGTGTCACAGAGGATAGCCAAGTATAGCAGATCATGGAAGGTGGGGACCTCAGATGCCTGTTTGAGCCAAGCCTTGCCGCTTTCCAACTGCGTGAGTTACTTGGTCACTCTCTGTGCCTCAGTTTCTCACATATAAAATGGAGATGCTAACAGCACCTACCTTATAGTGTTTGAGGATTACAGATGTTTATAGACAATAAGAGCTTGGAGCAGTCTTTGGAGGTGGCGCACTGGTGATTTTTTAGGGAATATTCCTAAAATCAGCATCAGGTATAGCTAAAGGGTGGAAGCAGGATTGAGAAGAGGGAGAGGCTGAGCTGTGATGAAGTCTTGATGCAGCCTCAGTGGGGACCCTCCAGATCTGTCCTGAGTTGGAGAGAATGCCTTTGGTCTTGATACCACTGTAATCAGTCAGATCAGGATCACCTGGAGAAAGGGGGTTGACTCTGGTGTGGAAGCTGTGAGTCACCTCTCAGGACTCCTCCAGCAGTTTTAGGGGCAGAGATCTGAAATTGCTGCATTTGTTTTGGCAGAGATATTTAGGAAGGTCCCTTCCTGGGAGGTTGGAGACTGATCTGATAGCTGATTTTGTCTGGAGAAAACTAATGTCCTCACTGAAACTTCCTTAGCTTTCACAGCATTCTAGGATGATCCCACCCAGCCTTCTGTCCCTCTCTCCTCTACTCAGAATAAGATTCCTTAAAATTTGTTGTGAACACTGCGATGTTCTGCCTCAATTCCCCTTTAGGAACAAATTTTAAAGTTATATATTTTTTAGTCCTCTTTAATTTTACTTTATATTTTGAATATGTAAAATTTTGTGATTCAAAAGCCCAAACTAAAAAATACCAAACAAACAAACAAAAGCAAGAAATATACTCAGAGAATTCTGATGCCCACCTGAAAGGCAGAAAACAGGGTAGAGAAATTGTTCTAGACTAAAAGAGAAACATGGTGACTGATTAGTTGGGGTGGGGGGTAGTCTATCTAGCTAGATATGAAAAACAAGTATGGCAAGATGCTAATAATTGTTGATCTAGGCAAAGAATTTTTTTTTTGAGTCTTCTGTAAATTTTGAAAGTTTTCAAAATTATAAATACAGGGGGAAAGTAACAAAGCTCTCCTGGCTGAAGTACCTGGCACTTGGGTTCTTATTTATCTGCAAACATGTTAAAACAGAAAAGATAACAATGTGCCCTACAGAAGGCAAACAAGTCAAACACCTAAACTACATCTTAATTTTTTATAAGTCAAGCAGGAATTGATAGAAGGAGATCTCTGGGTTTTAATATAAAACACCCTTTGATTCTGAATGAAATTCTAGACAGAGGAATTAAACACATAATCTGAGAGCACTTAGAAAGGAAAGCAGCGATCACTGGGAGACAAAATATGGCTTTCCCAGTGGGGAACATCAAAGATATAATATAATTTACTTATAAACAAAGTATTCAAAAAAGTCGATTGTATTGTGATTAAAATGGAGAAGTATAAGCTGAGCTTTCCTTTCCATCCTTCATTCCTTTATCTTTTACTTATTAATCAAATATTAATTGTGTGTCTAACACTGGGCTAGATGACAACCCAATTAGAATTAATGAACACATTACTGTGTAGTAATGTGCAGACTTAAAGGAAATTTCTAAAGATGTTTCTAAAGTGTGATCTAGAACCAAAAACATCAGAATCACATGGGCTTGTTAGAAATTCACCTTCCTGGAGTCCTAGTCCATACTTACTCAATCAAAATGTCTGGAAATGAGACTTAGAAATCTGCATGTTTAACAAATAACCCAGATAATTTTTTTTTTTTACTCTAAAGTTTGAGAATCATACCAAAGTTCTCTGTCCTCTGTCCTAAAATCTTAAGCATGCTAATCAGCAAATTAGGTGAATTCCAATATAAATTTTACCTGTCGGATTTGAAGATGACGAAAGTTGAAGAAAAAGCTGATAAAACCATATTCAAGAATCAAACTTGAAAAAGACCTTGACAAAGGAGAAGGATAGAATGAAATTAACAATATACAACTTAATAGGGTTAAATGTTAAGTTCTGCGTCTAAGTTCAAAAAATCAACTACTTAAATACAAGGTAGGAAAGCTCTGGACTGACAGCAGTTCACTTGAAAAAGATTTAAAGTTCAATGAAAGCCAAAACTGTGGTATTATTTTTAAAAATTAATACAAATTTTAGGATGTGTTAATAGAAACTGAAATTAAGGAAGGGAGGGGCGAGGTTACACCTATGCATATTTTTCATTGGCAGAGCACATCTATTTTTAAATATTTAAATACATATATATATTTTTTTTTTTAAAGACATGGTCCAGTGAGAATGTGTCCAAAGGAAGGTGACTAGGTAATAAAGTGTCTTAAACTCATATTATATGAAGACTTAATTAAGGAATAGAATCTGTTTTACATAGAAAAGTAAAGATTCATATGTCATGATAGCTGACTTTATGGGATTGAAAGGCTATCGAGTTGAGGAAGGATTTATTTTGTCTGTATGATTCCACAGAAAAACCTAAGAACACTGAGGTAAAACACAGGAAAGTTATTTTTTATATAATGTGAGAAAAAATTATCTAAGAAGTAGAGGGTTCCATACAGGTCTAGGCTGTTTCCTTTAGAAATAGTGAGTTCCAGCTGTAGGTTAAAATATTCATCAAAGATACTGTAGAGAGGATTCAAATAATCAATAAATCAATCAAAGGAGGCCTTGCATGAACTAATAACAGTGATGATGTAAGTTTAACTCAACCCTCTATAACTGAAATACAAAACATTTTTTTTAAGGAAAAGGAAAACAAATAAGAAAGATACCTTCATTTCATAGGTGGTCCATTGAAAGATTCCATTCTTTAAACGTCTATATAAGTTTACCCAGAATTTTGGTTTCAATAAAAGCTTTTCAGACCCTTATCTGGTTAAATCAGTTGTTTACCTTTCCAAAGGAATTGGTTCCTCACATCTGTTAGAGGAACGTTTTTGGAAAAGGCAAGAGTCAGAATGCCCATGACACACTTTTCCTGCCGAGGAAAACTGACATGGTGAATCCTTAAACTGACATAATTCTAACCCTCAAACGATGTTACTCCACTGACAGGACAATAGCCAATCACACCAGAAGAGGGAATGAACTTGAGGGCAAACAAGATGTAGGCTGGCTGGTGCTCTGTGAGGCCGCTTGAAAAAAAATCCATGTTGAAATAAGAATAATGGTGATTAATTATGTTCCCTCTTTTGGAAAGATTTACATTTTATATACAAATTGGTTTGTATATTTGGAAAATGGAGCAGAAGCAAAAGTTACCCAGAAAGAAAGTAGGCTGTAGAGGTTATGAAAGACCACTGGATATACTGAGATTACAGTAAGCAAGAGCTATAACAAAGTAGAAAACAAAAGATATATAAAGCAGTGATAAGGGTGGTTGGCTGGTGGGAGAAAGTACTGTTGAAGCAGGCATACAGACTCTTGTCAGAGTTATCTTAGGGCAGGGGATAAAGTAAGCTGCTGAGGTGATGTCAATACAATTTATACCCAGAGCCATCTTGAATTTTTTTTTTTTTTAGCTAACTCTGTTCTTTGAATAACATTCTAATTTCCAACATTAACTGTTGTGCAGCTCTGGCTATTTACTGTCCTTATTTCTATATAAATCCTACACAATACTTCCTTGACTTTTCTACTTTACCAACGAAAAGTAAAAAATGTGTACACTAGCAGTATGGGACCTGGAGCAAGCAGCTGATCACAAGCTCAACATTTCTTTGCAGTCTCAAGTTACTTTTATTTTTTAAATTTCATGAGAAATTTGCATTTTCCTCTTTAAAAGATCTAATTTTTATATAAAAATTAATGGTTAATCCATTGATTAAAATTAACAACTCAGGGAGATATGCTACATTTTTTTCCAGTCGTTTCCCATAACTCATGGGAGAACTCACACAAATTCTCTGAGATATGACTACCTGCATTTGAGAAACATGGTCTTACAATAAATTTGCATTACTTGAGGTTACCTGAGTAATCGTTCCCTGAAGATTCTAACACAGTGGTTTTAGGGATAAGTGTGTGTGCGTGTGTGTGTATATCCCATTTCAGAACCTCTTCTGAATCACAAAATCCAGAACCGACAGCATTCAAGATGTTTTAAATACTTATTAAACTGTAATGAAGTTAAACACATTCTACAGAAAAATGGAATTTAATGTTCAAACCGAAATATGCTCATTTGTTGATATTTTTAGATCTTCCAGTGTTAAAAGTAAGCATATTTTATTTGCTTTTCTTAAGTTAGTGTTAATTCCCCCCACTTTGTTGTGGTCTCTTATTTCCCTTAAACTCCACTTAAGAAATAATGGGGGGGGGGGG
The DNA here is from genome assembly GCA_003508835.1 of Eonycteris spelaea. Lineage (NCBI taxonomy): Eukaryota > Metazoa > Chordata > Mammalia > Chiroptera > Pteropodidae > Eonycteris > Eonycteris spelaea. The sequence goes on from PUFA01000235.1 coordinate 2,370,280, forward strand.
GGAAGAAAGCCAAAGACAAGAACAACATGAAGAGAATCAAGGAAGAATTAAAATTTGGTCAAGGTGTAGGGTTGCATATAGAGTAATTTTTTCCAGTACATTTTATTTTAAAATTAATTATGTTAAAATTGTATTTATATATTCTTAAGTGTTATTGGTAATTAAAATTTATTATTAAACTCCAATAAAAATTAGATTTTTAAATTAAATGACTCCCAATAAACTAAATTTAAACAATTAACCCTAATAGTAATGGTGAGGATTATGGGAGAGGAAGTAATCCATTGTGAAACCTACTTTTTATTAAAAATTTTATGTATAAATGATGTTTAAAAAATTATGATTTACCCCTAAAAGCCTCCTCACTGAGCTCCCTGCATCCAGCACAGCTATCCCACACAGTGGTTGAGAGATCTAACACCACACATCTCTATTTAAAATTCTTCCAGGGCACTCCATTGTGTACAAAGTAAAGTCCAAACAAGGTGGACAAGGTACGGCCTGCTCTGACTCTGCATTCCTCTCTATCCACACAACACTTTGCACTTTGTGTTTGATTGTACCAAGGAACCAGTTGCTTCCCAGAAAAACTCTCCCAAGCTTCCATACCTTCACACATGCAATTCCCTTTGTCTAGAACTTTGTTACTCAAAGTGTGGTGCATGGACCAGCAACATCAGCATCACCGGGGAGCTTGTTAAAAATGCAGGCTCTCAGGCCTCACCCAAGACTTACTGAATCAGGATCCACATTTTAACAAGATTCTCACATGATTCTCATATACATTAAAATTTTAGAGTACAGTAAGTCCTCACTTAATGTCACTGATAATTTATGCAACTTTAAGCAGAACAACGTGTAAAGAAACCACTTTTAGCATAGGCCGGTGGATATAAACAAGAGTTAAATTCCTATGGCATTTCATCAATGATATAATGAAACGATGTTATTTGAGGACCCGCTGTACCACCTTGGATGCTCTTTCCAACTACTTCACCCATCTCACTGGTTCTCAGCCTTAGAAACCCAATGCCCCCATTTCGTGTATTAAAAAAAGGAAACTGCCTTTTACTATCCTGAAATAAATGTCATGGATAACATATCTACCTTCATAATTTAAAAAATCCAATATAATACTTCAACTGTAGTAATAAAAAAGGCAAATAATATAAATAAAAAGTATGTAAATACTTTGAGGCAGCTACTCTCAAAGACATAACAAAGTGATGAAATGTATATCTAGACTCACTGGAGAATGACAGATATAAATGAAGACTGATTCAGGTGTATTGTATTGGTGACACAAATACCATGAGCAACAAGACAGTCAGTGACATGACTTTTCAAGATAGTGAACTACTCTTGGCAAAGGTCCAGAGAGAGCAAACACAATCTTCCTTTGGCTCACAAGGGAGTTGTATTCCTAAAATGTAGTTTTTAATAATAATAATAAAAAAACAACTGTGCAAAGCATGCAAAGCTTTTTGTTTATATGTAACAGGAGTTGGGTTTGGTGCTCAGATCATTATAATAACCAGATTTTTACCTATATGAATGTCTGGGGGGGACTCTCAAATGTCGTGTTGGATACAGGATTGTTATATAGGACTAAATCATACATAGCAGGACAGCTAGCATTTCTGGCCTCCATCCAGTAGATGCTAGAGCCATCTTCCCATCAGTGATCACCAGTAATGCTCCCTAAGATTTCCAGGCTCCTGGAGGGGCCAATGCCTCTCCTGCTGAGGACTGTTGGTCTGCCTGATCCACTTAACACTTCCTTCAAGCCTCAGATTACACCGCCACCTTCTCCATTCCCAGTGCTTCCCTGGCTCTTTCCTTCCTGCGTGTTCTCTTATCTCCCCTTAACATAGATCTGGCCCAGCCTTGTAGTGCAGGAGGACAGGTTTGCAGAGCAGGACCATCTCTTAATCACCTTCCTATCACCCAGGAAATTGCACAGTGTGAAACTGAGTAAATGTTCAGTTGAATAAATGACTTAAAAATAATAAATAAACAACTTAGAGCTTGTAGCTTAGAGATATTGCCACCCATAACAACTGAATGTTTTCTAATATATCTACTTTACCCTGCAGATGACATGATAAATATGAACATTTGGTAATCCTTTTTTTTGGGGGGGGGGTTACTTCTTTACAACTGCAAGTATTTCTGCACTGTCTTTTTTCTTTCATTCGATGTACATATTCAGCGCCATTTTTGTCAGGTACTGAGCGGCACAATTCCTTTGAGGAATTCATGGTGCATCATGATAAAGAACAAAGTACATAACTTGGTATATTTAAATCTGATGTTACACCTTCCTGATGGCACCTAGGAAAGTAATGATAAATTCTGACCAGGGGATTGGGGATCATATCTTCCACACTGTAATAGTGCAAAAGGTCACATTTTGAGACTCTTATATAAAGTATGAAGAGATATGTGATTTGTTCATTGATGCCACTTTTCAAAATCCCTCTTAAAAAAAGGGGGGGAGATAAAACAGAAGGTAGCCATTCCCTCAAAGTGTAACTGCAATGGGTAAACTTTTGGCCCTCTGCTGCATGACTTGGAGCCCTGCTACACATCTTAGGTCAACTGTTAATATTGGCTTTCTCGTCTCTTTCCAGCCAGCACTGACTGAGCCATGGGCATCTCTCCGGACAACTGGCACAAGTGCTGCGAGACCCGGGACAAGAGAAAGCCCTATCACGAGAAGCAAAAATAGGAGCTGGGACGCTCTGCTGCCACTTAGATTGGCCCCCACCGCATATACATTGCCCTGTGTGCAAGGGGGTCAACAAGAAGTACCACGCCTCGAGGCTGGGCATGGGGGAACTTCTTCTAGGGCTCTGAGTGTTGTATGTGGGAAACAAGGATCAATGCATCCAACAGCGAACTGGTCTGCACCAAAACCCTAGTAGAGAAAGGCACCGTGCATATCCACAGTTCATGACAGGAAGTGGTCCGAGCCCCACCATGCACTGCCCCTGGTCCGCAAGAAGGGGGCCAAGCTGACTCCTGAGGATGAAGAGATTTTAAAGAAAAAAACGATCAAAGAAAATTTGGAAGAAATGTGATGAAAGGAAAAAAGAATGCCCAAATTAGCAGTCTTCTAGAAGAGCAGCTCGAGCAGGGAAGCTTCTTGCATGCATCACTTCATGACCAGGCCAGCGTGGCCGAGCAGGTGGCGGAGTGGTATTGGGTAAGGAGCTGGAGTTCCGTGTGAGGAAAATCAAAGTGTGGAAAGGCAAATAAACCCTCCTCCCTCCTATTTAGCTCACGTAATAAAGGAGTTTATTTTGGGGAGGAAAAAAAATTGGCCTTCTAAAAGCATTGGCATTGTCATAGCACGCTTGTCAAACAGGCAACTGGAAATTAATATCATTGTTTTTTTCCCCCTAGTCCACTGAGTTTGGTACTTGTACTCTGAGGAAATGTACCACTGAAAAATATACTTGTTTAATTCAAATAGCAAACAGAATAGGTCTTGAATATATTTGTACTTTTAGGGGTGGGTTGTGGGGATGATGGTAAAAAATTTAAATAGTATTTTTCACAGTTCTAATGCTTAAGAATTATGACATATATATTTGCCTGGTTCTAATCTGTCCCAGAGTATTCCACAGCTCCTGGCATGTCTGAGGCATATAACAAATATTTATTGAATGAATTAATACACACCTATGTAAATGAAATGCTCTCTATTTCCATTTGTTCTGAACTTCAGAATTTTAATTAAAATTACTAAGCTTTAGGAAAGTCCAAAATGTTAAGGAAAGCTACTGTGGAAGGATTTTCTTCCCACCCCAGAGTGAATGCGGTCTTTGAAGCACTGAGTACTCTCGGTCAGGGAATGCTGTGACCTCCCGAACTCAGCACAAAGGTGGTCTTTTTTTCACTGGTTTCATGAGCTGGTGCCAGCTGAGTCTAGTTGGTGTGTGCTTCACACTTGAGTGAAATACTCCCTGCCCTTGGTTCTGGGAGCTCCACTCTGCTTCCTCCATCTGCTGCTTCTGATAAATGCTCACATTTTAAATATATTACTATCAGCTCACTCCCAAAGCGGTTTGCCAGCTCTCCACACAGCAAACAACCTCACTGGCACAGAGCCACTTCTTGGGTGGAAAGAATTTGGGCGGACAGAAGACGTATCTCCCAGTGAGGAGGAATGAGAGAGAAGAGGCAGGAAATTGTCTGGAGAAGCTGATGACAAAGCCCTTGTCTGTATCCTGCGGGGTCTCCAGGGGCTGCCGAGATCAGCCCGGCGCTCTGAGGTATCCACCGTGAGCAGGTTTGAAGTGTGTCGGTTCTGAGAACGGAGCCGAGGTGAAGCTGAAAAAGATGCTTTGCTTTCTCTCTGAAAACGAATTGAACATTGAACGTTCTTAGGTTGGTTGGCTAAAAACCCTCCAATATGAATAACCTCTAGGAAAGAAAGATACACAGGAATTTGCCTCCAGCCCTCAAAGGCTCTTCAGGCACTTACACCATTTAAGCAGCAATTCCAAGTCCCCCTGCTAGTTTCAGCTGGCAGTTGCCTCCCTTTCAGTGTTTCTTCCTTCCAGCAACTGATCTCTAGCCAGCTTAATCACCAATTGCATTTGGGAAAGATGGAATAATGTGGTGTGGAAGGTCTCCCTGAAGAACACGATCTCAGCAGAAGCCAGTAGGGTAGATGTTTATTTTCTCACAGTTGTGGAATCATAGAATATTAGAGCTAGAAGGAGAGTTAGGGAACATCTAATCCAATTTCTTTATGCTAAAAGCATCTTCAATTTTCCTGTCTCAAACTGACTCCTGATACCCCTCTCCCCAACCCCCAAACAAAGCTCCCCTCTGGGTTTTTCACCATTTTAGTACCGGTGACTCCATTTTTCCTGTTGCTCAGGACAAAACCTTGGAGTCATTTCTAATTTCTCTCACACCCTGCATCTGGTACAACAGCAAATCATGCAGGCTTTACCTTTAAAATATCACCAGGATCTGATCCCTTCTTGCCACCTCCACTGCTAACACCCTGGTCCCAGCCACCTTCATCTATCCTCTGAATTATAAAAGCCCAAGGATCAGCATGGGCCAAATCTGGCCAGCCACCTGGTTTTTTAAATAAAGCTTTATTGGAACACAGCCATACTCATTAGTTTACCTTATGCTACAACGGCAGTGTCAAGGAGTTGCAACACAGACCTCACGGCCTGCAAAAAATATTTACCATTTCTGGCCAACCCCTTCAATAGACTATTAAATTGCAAGTTGAATAATATCACTGCCTTGCTCAAAACCCTCTCATGCAGAGTAAAAGCTAAATTCTTATAAGGTCATGTGTGAACTGGACCCCTCCATGATCTTCTGACCTTATCCCTACTATTCTCCCCCTGCTCAGTCTCTTCTGGCCACACTGTCCTCTCCCTCACCCCTACCTCCCCTACCCTCTGCACTTCCTCAGACAAGGCAGGGATGCACCTGATACAGGACCCATGTTTACTGTCCCCTCTGCAGCAAATGATCTTCATGTTGACTTTTGCCTGGCTTGCTTGCCCTTTAGTCACTTTTTTTTTTTAACTCAAATGTCACCTTCTAATGAGTCTCTCTGACCCCCTTATTTACAATAGCACTCTTCCTCCATCTCCCCTCATCAGCTTACTTTTCTCGATAGCATCGATCACATTTCTCTCATATATTGTATCTGTTGTCTCTCCCCTTGTCCCTACTAAAATGCAAGCTCCATGAGGGCAGGGGTTTTGCCTGTGCCTAGCCATGTACTAGGTGTTCAATGACTTTTTGAATAAGTTTTTGGAAGCAGTGATGCTATAGCAAATGTGAAATATATCAATATCTTACCAAGGGTTTCTGCAAAACACACCTGCTTAGGGAAGTAGCGCCAGGAGCTCTAGGCATAAATGACCTATGGATTTGGGGAGGCCACTTTCCCAACACCCTTTTCCAATCTTATTTTTTAACATGTGACTCGTGTCTCTGTGCTATTTCGAGTCTATGGTTATAGTTTCTACAGTATTTCTGATCCCATTCTTTCTTTTTCACCTATCATTATTAAAACATATCTCTCTGGCTTCTATTACCAAAAGACTCTGGCCCATTCCCTTCTAAGCTGATAAACTCATTAAAGTCCAAATATTAATGAATAATAATGTGTCTACCTCCTAGAAAATAATTTGCATTTAAACACTTTCAGTGCCTGAATCCAAAGAGGCCAATGATGTGGGAATTCCCAACAAGCAAAAGGCCTGGGCCAGCTGGGGTAGTCATGGAGAGGTCCCTGAAGCAAAATCAAATCACAGCTCATTGGCAGCTGTCCACTATGCCTCAACAGGGTGAGTCCAGCCATGCATATTTCCACCAGAGTGTGCAAGCACACAGATACACAGGGTGTCAATTAGAGGCACTGAGAACATTTTAACTTGCATGGAAATGAGCCTGTCACTTATGATACATGTACACACTTACATATATTACTATCGATTGCTTTCCTTCGTGCTTTGATAGCTTTTCATCTAACTTACAGTCCCACCAGCACAAAACTACTTCTTGGGGGGAGGAAAAGGAAGCTGGATAGGAATAGAACTCATCCCCTGAAGAGGCAAGAGGGGGAAATTGGGGAGTGACTATTGGAGCGCAAATCACCAGCATGTTCCATTGGCCTTATGGGGCCACACTTACCACACTCCACAACACAGTGAGGGTTCTGAGAAAGAAAAAATTGAGAAGTACAATGTTTTCAGCAAAAAAAGGTCTTGCCCACCCCCTCCCCACCCCCCAAAAATTCACAAGACTTTGCACTGTGCCAGGGAACCAATATACATTTTCAGGCAATCCACTACTGCCAGACAAAATTAAGAGAATCATCTGAACAACTAAGGAAAAGGAAAATATCCTTTAGCAAATCTGTCCAACTTGTCCACCAGGAGCCCTTCTTACATCTCCAGAGGAAGAAGTGCTCATGCACACCCCCACGGACAAAGATGCTGCTTGCCTTTTGAGGATAGCACAGGTTAAGATGAACCCTTTACCTGATTTACCAGAATCAGCTCCAGGTGGCCTAGCTCATATGGCTGTCAAAAACGAATGAATCATTTTCTTCTGAATTATGATAGAGTATGACTCATTTCTCCCCTACTTCACATACTGCCATGGAGGTGCCTCTGATTTGTCATTTGGTGAAGTGGGTATTGATCTATCATTCCTCCAGGGAACCATCCACCTTCTTTACTTCATTGTCTAGGCAAAGAGACACAGTTATGTAACCATGAGAAAGATTTGCACATTTTATCAAAATGGCACATTGTGAGTGGAAACTCACAAGAGATTAGCACAGATTTCAGAAACTAAGTACCTTGATGGACACACAAGAAAGGCAGTTTGTAAACTGCAGTGAAGCCAGTTTCTTAAACCACTTCTAAACTCACTAAATATAGAACTAAACAGACCATCAAGCCACTTGGAAGTACACATTGGTTTTGATCAGAACAGAGTAGGATATGTGCCCTTTCACCACAAGATCTTACAGAAATCCTGCTTCTACATGAAAGGCTTCTCTTGGAGATGACAGGATTGTCTCCTGGGCACCGCCACAGCCAGACGAGTGCTTGTGACCACAGCTAACACATAATGCCCAGTGGGCCAGGAGAGAGCTGGAGTTCTCAGGGGTTGTCCACTATACTATAGGTGGGTCTTTCCCACCAAATCAAAGGGGATGGAGTTGCTGATGACATTTTTATCAGGATGAATCACCTCCTAGGCAGGCCACCTGACTGCTGAGGCCAGACCTTAAGTTGGTGGCTCCCAAACTTTAGTGTGCACCAGAGTCACCTGAAAGACTCCCTGAACCACAGATTGCTAGGTCCTACTCCAGAGTGTGATAGATTTGAGCCAGGGCCCAAGAATTCGCATTTCTAACAAGCTACTAGGTACAGCAGTTGCTGCTGATCTAGTTGCCACGCTTTGAGAATCATCCCTCTAAGCACAGTGTTTATCTAATTTTTTCCATTCTTCTTATTGTTGTGGTACATGGAACCTGTGTTTGGGCAAAAGAGGGTGGAGGTGCAGCCATGGCAGCAGCAGCTGCATATGGGGGCCTTCAAGTCCATTAAGGCTTCCATTCAAGGCAGACAGATATGTAAGGTTACAGGAACATGGCATCATGTAACCTTTCCCATGATTCCAAGTATACACATCTGTCTTGTCTAGCAGTTTGGTCCTAGTTTATGCACTTCACTTTTAAAGCCTGTCATCCGATGATAGTTTGAGTTCACTGGCTGACACCCATAGCACTTAGACCAACCAGTATTGGAGAAAAGTAGATTGGCAAATATACCCCGATAACTCCTATAACATCGATAAACAAACTTAATGAGACAGGGTGTCTCAAGTAATTTTGCACAAGTGGCCATAGCAGGACAGGGAGGAACACACCAAGAGAGCCTTGGTTCAAGCAGAGAACAAAGGTTTTTTGGCAGATACTCCTGGCTGCTGCAGATGGAGAACTCCTTTGAACCTGGAGATAAGGCTGTCAGCCTGAAATGTAGACAGCTACTCTGTAACTAATTTCAAAGGACACTCATGTACTCTTGCTTTCATTCTTTTTTTTTTCCTAGAAAACTTGCCCCTCTAAGGGTACAAAAGGCTGTCTTTAAAACCTATTTCTTGCTATACCTTGGTCCCAAGGAGCAATTATATTGCAGTAAAATATTGCCAATGGAGTTGAGACTAAGAGGAGAAACAGGGAGCCTGCAAAGCGGTTTTGGTTAATGCCAGTATTCAAGGGTGTTTTCATTTGTAAGGAAGGAAGTGGAGAGCTGCTTTAGCTACTGGTAATATCTCTGAAGGAGTAGACAGATCATGGTTATTAAGTACTAGTGTCCATCAGGAGTGTTAACACATTTCTATACTTGTTGCATTTCCTTTGTGGGTCACCTAGGGCTCTGTTCTGCCTCATCCTCACCTCAGGATACAGGCTGAGGGGCACCCACCATCTGGAGTATTGCTGATTCCTATGGGTAGGAAAAGAGAAAGTGGCAAATTGCATGGTACGTCTTGATGCTTTTGCCCAGAAGTAACACATTTACTGGCTATAGAGGGTTGAATAGCATCCCCCCCAAATTCGTATCCACTCTCAGAATTTCAGGATGTGACCTTATTTGGAAATAGGGTCTTTGCAGATGGATTTAGTTAAAGATCTGGAGATGATATCATACTGAATTTAGGATAGGCCCTGAATTCAACGACAGGTGTCCTTCCTAAGAAAAAAAGAGGACAAAGAGAGAAGTGGGCCATGTAAAGACAGAGGCAGAGGTTGGAATGTTGCAGCGCAAGTCAAGGAACTCCAAAGATTGCCAGTATCTTTCAAAAGCTGAGAAAGGCGAGGAAGGATTCTCCTCAAAGAAATAATTCAGAGGGGGTGTGGCTCTGTTGACATCTCAATTTCAGACTCTAGCCTTCAGAACTATGAGAAAATAAATTTCTCTTGTTTTAAGCCCCCTTGTTTATGGTAATTTGTTAGGGCAACTAGGAAACTAACACACTGGGCAAAGCAAGTTACATTATCATACCCACTTTCAAGGGGATGGGGAGGGGCAGTTCAGCTGCGCTGAGCAGTCTCCTTCAGATCCACTACCCACCCTTCCAGACTCTGAGCCTGGAAAACTCAACTTCAAGAACTGCATAAACAGATTCCTTCCCTTCTGGTTTCTGGTTGAGATTTGCCCAAAGCGGGCATTCATAGGGTGGGAGAGTGAAGTCACAGTATTTATTTGGCCACCTTCCTTTCTGCCAGGCTGGTAGTAGCTGTGTTACTTTACTGCAGGTCGTACCTCCCCGGGCAGCCCTCCTTCAGTTTCTTCTTTTTTTCAGGGTTCTCATGGCCATTCTTCCCTTTGCACCTTCAGAACCAGAGAGCTAGGGGCGACGGCTGTTGTTAGCTAACAACACTTCTCCATTCCTTATTGGTTTCCCCTTAACCCTGCCCACAACTTTGAAATGGTTCCTTTATTAATCTCTTCTCAATAACTTTATTTGACTGTGCCATCTGTTTTCTGCTGAGAGGGTACACATATCATGCAACTAGGAGGAGAAATGGAAATTCGTTGGACATGCTGGGGATGAATTCACAGTGTTGAGAAGCCACCCCAGTGAAGCAATGGAAGGAACTGCAGTGAGAGTGACAGATCACACAATTGCTTTGCTTCCACTATTCCTTTGCTCTAGCAATAGAAAAAGTGAAGCAAGACTGAAACTCCAGCTCCACCATTTTATTACTTGTGATATAAACCTCTCTGAACCTCAGTTTCTTCACATGCACGATGGGTATAGCAATGCTTCTCTTATTGAGCTGCTTAGGGATTCAGGGAGACGAATAGAAAAGAACCTGACAGTGGTAGACAGAATAATGCCTCCCAACCCCTAATCCCTGAGAATCTTCAAAGATGTCACTTTCCATGGCAAAAGAAACTTTGTGGATGTGATTAGGTTAGAGATCTTAAAATAGGGAGATTATTCTGGATTACCCGAGGGACCCAATCTAATGACTCGAGTACTTAGAAGTAGAAGGGGAGGTGGAAGAGTCAGTCAGAGGCATGTTAGAAGAAAAGGATGCAGGAGAGACACGACAGTTAATATACTATTGCTAGTTCAGAGATGTTTAACTACTACATGCAACTACACACAATGACCTAAAGCAGGCCCCTAGATGCTACCCCCCACCAAGATGGCAGCCAACAAGGAAATGGGGACCTCAGTCCTATAGACAGTGAATTCTGCCAACCACCTGAATGAACCTGAAATTGGGTTCTCCCCTAGAGCCTTCAGAAGGGAGAGCAGCCCAGCCAACACCTTGATTTTGGCCCCGTGGTATCAGAAGCAGATAAACCACTGGATTTCTGACCTACAGAGCTGTGAGATAACACATGGGTGTTGTTTTAAGCCTCTAAATATGTGGTAATTTGTTCTGGCAGCAATAGAAATAAACAGATTAGCACAGTAAGGTCTTAGTGCATAATATAAACCCACTACATATATGTTATCTGTCCTCAAAGAGGAGAGTTAGGGAAGGGACAAAGAGGCCTTCCCAGGACCCCAAACATTAAATGCTCTCAAAGAAATAAGCCTGCTGCGATTTTACAACTAACCTAGAAGCTGGCTTTCTCTAGTGTTTTCCAGCTGATATGAGTATGGGCCCCCTACCTGAGTCGTCTGGAGCAACAGCAGCAGGAGGAGGAGGAAATGCTGTGCTTCTCTCTGACGTTGGCAAAACAAACCTATGCACATCAGACACCCAGGCAAAACAAGCCTATGTGCATCAGACACACAGAAGAAAATTTATGCCAGATCAGACTGTCATCTCTCTCGTAGGATATCCTCTACCTGAAACCCTCAGGCCTACCATCCTCCCACCCAGAGGCAATTTCTGTTCCTAATACTTGCCCCTAATTGAAGTACAGTTAGGAAGAAGGTCACTTCCTGCTGCTGGAGTCTTCCTTCTGTTTCCCTAAGCCAAATCCATCTCTCTAATCGCACGTCAGTATCTTCCAGCTGCCTAACTATCTAAACCCAGTCCCTTGCCCATTGAGCACAGCCCCACATTGCTACATTGCTTATTTGGTAAACTATGCTTTAATAAATGGGTCATGTTGAAACAACACCCTAGGACACTGGGCCCTGAGCCAGGTGTCACAGATGTGGGTCCGTTGGTGTCCAATCACCAACAGGTGTGCAGAGGAACACACGGATTAAGGGCTATCCACTAGGCTCAGACTTGTGCTTCTAGCTTGAATCGAAATTGTAGACACTTTGCCAATTCACAGTGCTTCTTCAAGGCTTCAGATCAGCAATTGGCAAACCTTTAAATAATAATTTTTGCTGTCCTTCTAAGAGATTTATTTCACTATAAGGTTGTAATAAAAAGAGCTAATATTGATTGTGTGCTTACGTGCACCAAGTGCTGCTCTATGTAGCTGTAAAAGTGTTAACATTAAATTCTCAAGGCAATTTAAAGAGTTAATTCTATTCTTTTTATCATCCAGCTTTACAATGAGGAAACTAGGCCTCAGAAAGGTTAAGTAACTTGTTCAAGGTGAACCAGTAAGTAGTACATGGCTGAAGCTGTAACTCAAACCTAGATTAGTGTTTCTGTATACCACATTCTACACTGATTTTCTTGGTTAATGCAACATACACAAAGCTTTTAGGTCTTGGCCAGGAACTGTGCCAGACCCTGGAAATACAAATACACCCAGGAACAATTTCATTTTTCACCTACCTAACATGGTAGACAGACATGTACAAAGAAATACATGGATACACTTTATTAGCAGCATAAGCAAAGTGTAATGGAAAGGGTAATTAGATGTTACAGGGTGAAAAGAAAAAGTAGGGAAAGAAGACAGGAAGATAGACATAAACAAGACACACAGAGAGAAGTGTCACATATAACGGTGGGCAAAGTATTCATTATCCCTCTTTCTTTTTGTTTCCTCATCAGTAAAATGTAGATCATCATACCCATTCCAAGGCTGTTACTGTTATAGAGATTAATTTTGGTAATAAATCAAATGTGTATTACCTTTGTTCAAAACATTCTAATACACATTAATCTCTCACCTTCCATCCAAGAAACTCCTTATGTAAAGATAAGATGAGCTCAAAATCCAAATAAAAATGCTTGGAAATGTTAGAAGGGAAACACAAATGTAAGGTAGTTAGACACTGGAGAAGGTAGCCCAAGGTTATCTCAGAAGATAATCAAACTAGGCAACTTGCTTTGGATTCTCTCTCTTGGAACAAACCTCCTCTTGCCATCAAAACACTTCCCAGTTAGATTCCAAAGAGCAGGGGTAGTCACCCAGGCCTCTTATTCACCGGACTTAAATCTATTCCATTTTCTGCACAAAGCTACATTAAGTACATAGCCTCGGCAGTATAAAACAGAGCATCACTCCAACGCTACCTCTGAAGGTTGGGGACAGTCCTTTCCGGTCACTTTTCAGCTTTAGGGGGGTTCTGTTGGTCTCAGGGACAGCTGACAGCCTTATTTAGCCAACCAGCTGCTCTGTGATACACGATGTCCCGGATGCTCAAAGTCTGTGGATGATTCTTTTGTAACCACATAAGCAGCAATTGGAGAAGAATCCACCAGTCTTTTTGGTAGTCCCATGGTGCCAAAGCTGGATTTCAAATCATTACCATAATTACTAACCATTGTTTTAGTGAGATATGCTTTTCTTTCCCTTTTTAATCATTAAAAAAAACAATCAAATTTCACTGGAGCAATGCTTGCCTCAAGTCACATCAACCTATTTATTAAACCCTTTCTGTTTGCCCAGTTCAACGGGAAATCTTAGAGGAGGAAATACTTAAAATACTCGCTTTGATTTTAAAGAATTGATAATGCTGTGGGGAAGAAGTATACACACACAAAAAAAGTATAAGGAAAAGTTACATAGTGTATATATAATACAGTGACTGCTACAGAGTGTCTGAGAGTGGCAATGTTATTTCCCGGATTTTGTTACCATGGGGTTGGAATGCAATGGAGGGAGAGATCATGGGTAGAAGATTTGGAGAAGTGGGACATTGTGGGAAATTGCAGGTAAGAGGAAAACAACCAAAGGTGCAGACAGGTTATGCTGCCCATTAGCCACCAGAGCCTGACTTTGTGACAGGACAGTTCATCATTTAGGAGAAATACTACAGATAGTTTTAAAAGCGCTTTTGTTTCAGTTTGAATGATGAGACCTGTGTGAATCAGTGAGATATTGAAAGGCCTTGTTCATATCATGGCTTGAAGCCATATTTTAAACCCACTTTTCAAGAATGCCAAAGCCCAACGGCTCAGAGGGTTGCAATGGCGCTTTCACAAGCCAGGCTGAATGACTTTGGTGAAGGGAAGTTCTAAGTATGTTGGCTAACGTTTATGACCACGCCTGATCTCCCCTGGGGTTTCAGTGTTAACCATATCTCAAGATGTTTACAACCTCAGATGGAACTTGTGTGACCCAGTTCAACAGAAGAAAACACTATAGAACAAGGCCAGAAAGAGAAGAGAACCGCAATGGAAGCAATAGCAGATAGGTGCAGATGAAGCAAAAAGCAGATAGTCCGGAAGCCTCCATGGACGAGTGGAAACTCCCTGCGGACAGACATCGGGCCACCGCCCTGCCCTAGGGGTGGCGCCCCAGATCTCGCTGATCGCGTAGGGAGCACACCGAGACGCCCCCACGCGCTGCGCAGGCGGGCGGCGCAGTTTAGGGGGAAATGTGCAGGGGTGAGAGGCGAGGAAGCATCCGGGTCGACGCGCGCGTCAGGCCTCGTACCCCAGGACAGGAGAGAGACCAGGGGCACAGGCGGAGCCGAACCGCAGAAGTCGGGGTGAACAGCACCTAGCAGAGTTCCTGAAGCGCGAGTGGGAGTGAAAGCAGGAGAGGACAATGGAGGTTGGACAGTGGGGCCCAGAGCTGTGCGAAAAGCAGGAAGGAAACCGCGGAGAGGCGGATGCAGTGAGGTCCCGCGCGAGCGTCAGGACACCTGCTAGCCTCCCGTAGCGGGTAGGGGATGGGAAGTGCGGCGGAGCGTGCCCCGCAAGCCCGGCCCGCGCCACTTCCCGGGAGTGGGCTCAGGGTCTCAGCAGAGCCGGCGGGGACGAGCACGGGAGCCCGCGAGTGCGGAGGACCAGCGTCAGCAGCCACCGCGGCGGGGCGGGGCGAGAGCGAGTGCGCGTGCGCGGCTCGTGCGGGCGGGGGAGCGGGCGTGGAGCGGCGGGGGCGCGCGTGTGCGCGGCTCGGCAGTCTGGGCGGTGGGTCCTGCTCGTGACCGGTGGTGGTTGCTCCAGACGCGGGCGGCGGCGGCGGCGGCGGCGTTGACCCCGCGGCGGGCGCGGAGATGTGGCCCTGGTAGTGCTGCTGCTGCTGGCCTCGGCGTCCTGCGGTGAGTGGCCTTCCGCTCCTGGCTCTGCGGCTCGCCGCCTGCGCGGCGCCCCCATGGATACGGATGTGTGGGCTGCGCCCCGGCTGGCCCCACGGCGCCCTGGAGAAGGTGGCTCCGGCGCGGGACGCACGGGCCCTGCGCGTCTTAGCGCGAACGTGGGGTGGGACCCGCGGGTAAAATGTTCCTTCATTCTTTCCTCATCCTCTTTTCCCTGGGTGAAAGCGGGGCTCTTCTCCTTCCCCGGTTCTCCGCCTCCAGATGCGTTCACGGAGGAAGACTCCAAACCGTGCACCTCGCGCAGAAATTAACTGTAAAGAGAAAAGGCGCGATCGGAGGCGAACGGTTGGCAGCTGTTAGGGTCCCCCTCTTTCGTACCCCTTTTTCTCCTCAGCGCTTAAACGCAGTTGGGATGAAGGAGGGAGAGTGGGAGGACATGGGCCTCTTGAGATTGAAGTGCGCATTTTGGCGAAGTCTGCAAGAGGGGGTTTCTCCTGTTTGCCCTCCCACATGAGCAAGAGACTTAAGGGGCACGATTAAGTTTTACGTCCAATCCCTCATTTAATCAGAAGAATCTTCTAGCCGCCTTTTTTGTTGTTGTTGTTTTTTTTAAACCCTAGAAATAAGCTTCCTGGAAACTCTGGCTACCCCCACCCTCCATCAACCACTTTAATACAGTTCAACTAGCACGTTCAAGTTTCCTTACTTTATTTGGGGGAACTGTTTTAAAAGTAATCTAGATATCGCTTGGAATATGAAGATAATACCTCTACTCAAAACATATTTGCAGCTAGTGGATTTGGTGTTTTTTTTTTTTTTTTCACGCCAGAGGCGTTTGGCCCCCATGTTTTTGAAACCCATTTAGCTTTGTTAAAACGTGTGCTTCGTAAAAACTGAGGAAGGAATAGGAATTTTTGTGACTCTGTTGTCAGTGCCTGCCATATTTCACATCTAGAGAGCCTTTTGTGAACTTTTTATGAGATACAGAATTGAGTTTGAGTAACAGTAACAAGCAATTGTTACATTTAATTCTAGAATGCTAAATTAATTAAATTTTAAGCTGATTATTAGCCTTACTTTGCCATTCATAAAGACTTGTAATTTCAGCTATTTTCAAGATGCTATTTTCAGCTGACCACTTTCCCCACTCTCTGAATATCCTGGCATTTTGGAGCTGTTACTAAACACTGTCTCTATTATATAAAGGGTTAATATTAGATAAAGTAATGTTTTCTATTATCATCATTAATGGCTTGTTGTCATTCATATCATTATAGCTAAAATAATACTTTAAGAAACCTGTCGTAAGATCAGAAAGCAATCTTGAACCAGATTATACATTTGTGATAAAATATCACTAATTCAGACTGTAGGCAGCAAAGCTAGTCTGAAGAATAAAAACTGTAAGTCATGTGCTGTTTTAAAAACAGGTCCCATTTTCAAGTAAATTAGAAAGAACTGCTAGAATGCTACTTTGGGCGATAGGAATTCTGTCAGGCCCCCTTTAGTAATAGTTAAAGATCATGTCTAATTAGTACTCGATTGCATACAATATTAATATGCTCAAGTCCCTACAGAGTCATAGAATTCAGAATTTATGGTATTTTATTGTATTTAGTTAACAGTAACCTGGAAAAAAAACAGACATTATTCATTTGAGTTAACACTGTTAAATGTTGAATATTAACCAGCAAGTGATAATATTTGTCATAAAATACAATGGATGTGTGTGTGTGTGTGTGTGTGTGTGTGTGTGTGTTTAATATGTAGGATTAAAAGGACATGATGGTGATGCTGTTTCAGAGCACAGGTAGTTATAAACCAGGGTGTTTTGGATGCTGAATTTAGAATGTAGAATGAAAGAAAGGCCATGGATTTGTACATTTATTTGTATTTGAACTTATATTTTGCTTTCAGTTTCATTTTTTAATAACTGATAATCAAAGCCATTTCCTGGTGACCATTACAGTTTCAGTTGACTTTAGTAATAAAGAAGTTATCTAAAATGCCCATTCCACCTAATTATAGGCAAACTGCACTCCACCCCTCCCTCCCCGTATTGGTTTACAAGATGCAGAATGAATTACTATGTTCCTTTCCTTCCCCCACCTCATATATTCAATTATACTTTGTTTAAAAGCACATCAACAGTTTCAGTGGTATTCACCAATTGATAAATCAAGCCTCACTCAAATAATGACAGTATATGAACTGTCTTTTTGGTGATTGGATTATTTTTCTTTGTTGAAAGTGAATTTTTAAAATCAAGCATACACATGATTAAAACATTTTTATTGTCTAAGCCTAGTAGTAATTTGGCTTGCTTAGATGAAAATGTTTTCTTTTACAGAATGTATTACTTTTAAATGTAAGTTACCATTTTAAAGTGGTAAATGCCTATTTAAAAGTACTTATTTATGAGGTTGCCCCAATAGTCTAAAGACAGTGTGTTAAAGCATTATACTAAATGCCTACCATTAGAACATTTGCTGATGCTGTCATCTGTATTTTGGCACATGTTTTATCTTCGCCACTGAGTTGTTAATGGAAATTTGAAAGACCAGGTTCTAAAGATGAAAAATAGGTGTTCTTCCTGCAATTTAGATAAATATTCTAAATCCAAAATAATCACTCATTATTGTTTGCATTTCTTAATGCTAATTAAATTATTTGTGCATTCCTTAATGTTCATTCAGCTATTGCTACTATGGGGATTGTTTTTAATATATTAATGTTATTTTTGTAAAAATTTTTATAAAACCATTTACTCACCTTTTAGATTTTTGCTGTCACAACTTTTTATACAAGATAAAAATTTCTGTTGGTTCTATCTTGTATCTTAGCCTAATATAATGTACTCCTGGGTTGTAAAGCTACTTTCACTTGTGTTAGTGCAGATATTTCTTATATGACAAAAAAAAAAAAAAAAAAAAAAAAAAGAAGAAGAAGAAGAAGAAGAAGAAAAGAGAATAATAGTGTAGGACCAATCTTACTAAACAGGTAATTTGATTGTGACATACCAACCTATATAAGACAATATGAACCTGGATTTTCCTTTTTTGTGGCTACATGGAATTGAAACAGGAATTACAAGCTGCTCCCTCCTCTCTTTTATTCTATACCCATGGAGCAGTTGTATAAGACTCAGAATCTGGTCAGCCAGGGTTTGAGAATAAATGCGCGTATTTGAATACATGTCACACTTATGGGTTAAAATGCAAGGCAAATTTGGCAAGTGCAGGGTCTGTCAAAAATGTTTTTTCTGTTTCAAGCAAGTATGAATTCTTGCTATGCTCTAAGCACTTTGCAAGGCCCTGTTGGACATTTAAACAAATTTCAGATTCTGTGCCTCTTAACTTAAAACATAGTTTATAAAGAGTAGGGATTTTTTGTTTTTAGCTTCAGTGGTACTTAATATTTTAAGTACTGGGTGTTGTTGATTTTAAACTGCCATTTCCCCTGTAATTCTAGTTTGACCACTTCTCTTCTCGTAAGGCCACCTTTAAATCTAGTGGGAAATTAGTTTGAGTCAGAACTACACACTACGGAAATTGGCACTTTACCCCAGACCTTATTTAATCTCTACTCAGGAGAGATCTGACTAAATTCTCCTATTTGACCTTAATTCTAACCCGATTCAGTTTGAGGCTCCAGTTTTTCATAGCAGGGTCGAGGTCTGATGGGAAACACTGGTAGGATTCATTTCTAACAGGTATCTTTACTCATGAGCTTTGCTTCATTTACCTTAGTGATTGCTGGGGCTTCTTATACCCCGTTCCTGAACATCCATTCCCAGCAGATAATTAACTTCCTACTCTACTGCAAAAAATAGTGACGCGTGTAGACTCTCAGCTTCCCTCCCACCATTTCTAAACTTATCTGTAATATCTTAGGTAACCTTCATCTCTTTTTGCCTTTCTTACCCAGTTTCTGAAGTATACCTATTCACCTTTTTAAGGCAAGGACTACCTGCCTACAGCTCTTTCATGTCCACCATCTTGGAGACCTACCTAATCAGCTTAATTCTTCAGTTTTTTATTTTAGATCTTTCCCTCTAAATTGATTCTCTCAGTTTAGCTTCCCAACAGGCTTAAGTTTTACCCCGTATTAAAAACAAAACAAAAACAAACAAAAAACAAGAAAACCTTGCTTTTGTCTCTCCCTCCACAGCCTTCCTGTTATTGCCTTCTCTCTCTGCTTTCTTACATTGCCAAATTTATTGAAAGAATCTCTTTCTTCATTCCCATTCACTTTCCAAATTGCTTTCTGACTTCTGATTCCATTAGTCTGTTGACATTGCTGCAGATAAGCTAATGCTGTAATTTTCGGCCTAGAGGCTGTACCTATCCCACTAACTTCTATTTTTTCCGTATTAAGACCCTTCCTTGGTGTCTGCAGTGGAGTTCTTTGCTGTCTCACCTACTTCTCTCACTTCTCACTTCCTCGGTTTGTTGTTCTTTACTTGCTCCATAAATATTGATATTCTCCAACTCTTTATTCTCTCGTACCTGCTCTATTTGCTTTGCAGGGACTCTGGGCATCTTGTTTATGCTCGTGATGTCAATTCCCAGCTATATTCTTAGTGATTCCCAAGTCTTTGTAGCTCTGACCTTTCTCCTTAAATCGAGATCCATATATCCTGGGACCTACTGGACATCTCCATTCCATCGTACCACAGGCATTTTAATACTAAGCCTATTAAGTATTAATAGAAAATTCCCCTCTAATTCTCCTAAATCTCTTTTGTCTATAGTTAATCCACAATCTAACTAGTTACACATACTATTTTGGTTAACAGCTTTAGTTCCTTCCTTTTTTTCTCACTTCTCACATTTGACTTACGTCAATTTGATTTTTTGTTATTTAATGTAATTTTTGACTTTGTCTCTGGTTGTGATTACCTGGATGATTGCAGTGGAATGGGCCTCCCATTCTTATATTTCTGCTCTCAGTTCACCCTTCATACTGCTGCACTATTTTTTTAAAAGCAAGTAAATCTGAGTAGTTTGCTATTGCTTATGTTCTCAAGTCCACACTCCTCAGAATGATATTCAAGGAAGCTTTTAAAATGTTTTTAGTCATTTTTTCCAGTCCCTTTTTCTAGAGCTCACCTGAGTAATCTTCTGCTTCCAGTTATTCACTTTCTTCATTCCCACGTACACAATACTACTCTGCCTAGAAAGCCCTTCCCTTTCCATAACATTCTTACTCATCCTTCAAGACCCAGTTTAAAATCACCCTCTAGGAAGATTATTTTTATATACATTCATGTAATTTTTAAAGAACCCTGCCATCCAACCTGTGACTGACTTGAGATTTTTTCATTAAAATATGTAGCTTCATGATTCTATAATCAGGTCTGTAGATATGAGAAGCAGTGGCGGATTCTCATGGATATGGAAGAAGAGTAAATCCTCTCATGTTCATCATCTCATTAAATCTTAACAAAATCTCTATAAGGCATATAGTGTCACTCTTCATGTTTTATAGATAAGGATACGGAGGTACAGAGGTTAAATAACTTGCCTAAGGTTGTACCTCTAGGAAGAGCTAAGTCTTGAGCCAAGGTGGAACATGTGCAAAGGCATAAACATGACAGTACACGTGCATATCCATGTGATTTCAAGAAGGTTATTATGATTGAACCTTAGTTTGGAAATGAGGAAGAACAAGAGATGGGGATGGACATGATTTTGAAAGACTTAGTTCGTATTCCATGCTAATACACTTAGAATTTAGCCTGAAAAGAGGGAAGGGGGTTGTTAAAGTATATTAAGCAAAGGAGTGCACATTTGCATTTAGAACATTTATTTTTGGAACTGTGGAAAATACATTGAGTCTGGGATGGGGAAATGTTGACCCTGGAGGCAGGGAGCTAGTTAAATGGCGACAATTCAAAGGAGAAGTGATGAATGTCTAATTCATTCATACAACAGACATTGGATTTAAGAACTAATAAATAGGTTGAGTCTCCCAAAAATTCTTCATGGCTTATAAAAGGGAAGTCCTACATGACTCTTAGGTCCAGGTCTGGTTGACTGGCACATAATAGAAGATACTTTAGGTAAGTGAAGATTTGGTAGAGGGGCAGAGAGAGGTAAACAGATTATTGGACAAGTTGACTTTGAAGTAACAGTAGTACATCCAAGTGGAAATGCATAGCAGACAGTTGGTTTTCCAAGGTCTTAAGGAGAAAGGTGGGGCCTGGTTAAATAAAAAATGTGTAAGTAGTTAAAATCATGAAATATGGGAGAATACTGGGGAAGGGGGAGGCATTGCTAAATACAAAGTCTTTAGGAACACTAATTTTTATTCTGAGTCAAGGAATAGATTTCAATAAAGAAAGGAAGCTGGGATGGGTGGACAAAACAGTAGGAGGAAATTCAGAATCAAGAGATACCATAGGGTCTAATCAATGTACTGGAAATTTGAAACTAATAATAAAATTTAAAAAAAATAAGAGCTATCATAGAGGTCAAGGGACTAGAGCAAAAGAAGAGCTGCCCACTGGCTCAAGACTGCAGAGAATTAACATAGAAAGTGAACCATGCACATTTTCCACAAGGGATTATTGGTGACTTTGGCAAGAGCTGTTGTAGTGAAGTATAAAGGTGGAGCCATGGTAGTCAGGTGACAAGAGACTTACGAAGTAAATGGAAAGTGAAGACATGCTTTTAGATTATTATTTTAGGATGCTAGGGAAGAGAGAGACATATAAGGGATTTTTCAAAAGTCGGTGAATATTCAAGCATTTTTTAAATGTTAAAGAATCCCTGAAACTTAAGTAAATGAAATAGGGAGATGTGGGAGGCTGATAATGAAGTAGGGAAAGTCCTTGAGGAGATTGATGGGTGTGGAGGCAGAAATGGGAACTAGCTCTAAGATGAAGGGGTTCATTTCTGAAGAGAGGAAAGTGGGGTTGGGGAAGGAAGTGTATGGATAGTTGGGGTTGCTGGTAAATTTTAGGTTAGGGCGTATGGGAAGCTTCTGGCTTCTCATCTGAAGGACTCAATTTGAATTAAGAAATAAGGAGAGAAGGTTCCTTCGGAGAGTGTAGGATAAGCTCTTGCAGAAGGAGAATGGTTTAAGAGCTCTTAGAAAGGAGGGAAAATTTGCATGGAACCTGTTAAAAAGATTGAAGACCCAGATGGGTGGGGACTATGACAATATTCTGTTGTTCCCCTAGTAGCAACACACATTTTCTTACAAATTGGTAAGACTGATTATTCTCCTGTCCTTCCATAGTACTTTGTTCATACAAGAAGAATAGCACTTATAATCTTGGGTTTTAAAAAGTGCATATCATACCCCCAGTAAGCTCCAAAAAGATAATTCATACTTCTTTTTTTCATCATCCTATCACAATGTTTAGGTCAGGTAATTCTCAATAAAAGTTTGTTGCCCTTCTTAAATTTCTGAGCTGGACTTGTGTGCAATGACTACCACATATTGAGCCGCTTTGCAACTACATAGTGGCTTTTTTCAGGCCTGTGGTATGAGGTGGTTTAGGTTGGTGACCTGTTTTCACATGTTGTAAGGTCCAATATTTTTGACATTCAATATAAACTAATTTTCCAGTTTCATTTGTAGTTTATAGATAACCCTGGTATCACTGATGGTTATATTTATCTATTCCTGTCTGATTTAGACTGCTATCGGCATATCTTGATTATTCAGAATTTCCTTATTCATGTTAATTATCTATGTTCTTTTATTCTTTATATTTCGAGTCTTCACTTTGCTGTTTCATCAGAAGTCAGGCAAGAGAGAGAAAACTCAAATCAGATAGTTTTACTACTTAATGGTTTTTTAATAAATGTTTATAGAAGATGAAGTAATAAATGTTTATAGAAAATGAAGTTATAGTTAACAGTTGGTGGACTTCTACATTTTTGGATGACCCTTACTTATTAATTATTAGTGCAAGTGTTATTCAAGTTATAGTTTATCTAAATCAATTTACTTTGAATTTTATTGACAGAATTTATACTATTTAAATTGCTTCAGCTATAAGATTTTTCATTGCAACAAATAATGCAGTGCAATTTGTGCTTCTTGTATTCTTTAGAAAATTCATTCTCTAAGCATAGGTTATGAAATTGTGGGATGTTTGCTGACCACTTACTTACCTAGAGCCTTCTAAAAAAGTTCACTAGGGTAACTGAGCTCTTCACTTGTATCTCTTTTATTAAAGGATGATTTTTAGGAAGTAAGATCTTGACTCAAATATAAAATAAGCATGTGTCAAAGATTTTATTTCACACTTTAATAAGCAAACCAGAAAGATGGTAAGACCAGCTTGGTTTTTAAAGAAAATTGGAAGAACAGACACATTTTATAGGCAATCAGGAATGCTGAAATGAATTTGTGAATATATGCAAATTGGTCAGTATCCTCAGGGCAATAAAATGTAATTTTTTGAAATCCTCTCTTTCACAAGGCGCAAATCAATTGCAGAACAAAGTTTATTTGTATCTCTATGGACATAAATCATTTGCATTACCATCAGTTTTGTGCTATTTACAAAATCATAAAATAGCCCAATCAAACACAGCAAAGGCACAGGTGCCTATAGAATCAGATATTCCCAAAGGTCTGTCAGCCTGTGCTCAGCACTCCATTGAAAGAATACCCAGTAATCCTTTTGTCTGTTTTGGAATTGTTCACCATATTTTCTGACACAGTCCTTCCTAACTCCAACATCACAGCCACTTCCTTCTCTCCTTGTTGTACACTGTAGTCTCCTCCTCAATGCTTCTTTCTCAGGGGCAGTAATTCAGAACCCCAAGGTTTTGAAGAATGCAGTTGGATCACTTCTCAGCCTTTCTACTAAGATTAAGTGAAGAATTCAATTGGAAGTCCAGGTTTTGCCTGGGGCTTCCTAATATTTGGATGAGTAGAGATGTAGAGACCTGGAAAGAAGTTAGCTATGGCTTGCCCACAAGCTTGGTTCAGACTGCAAATTCCCAGAAATAGAACAGTTTGAACCTGCCAGTCAGAGAAGGTCTAGATCATTACATTAAAATGTTGTGTTGCCTAGTTTTATAGTGTCACTCTGCATATTTACAGCACAGTATTGTTTAGCGGGCACCTGCCCATGTATTTTCTTAATGCTTATCATAATTCCGTGAAGTAGCCCAGTGTTCATTTTTGATTTACAGAGAGTAAACCAAGGCATAGAAAAGTTAAGTGAATTGCTCGAGGTTACACGTACTGAAAAGTGACAGATTGGATTTGTACTCAGGCTTCCTGAACACTGTCCAGTTCATATTCTGCTATGAATCCTAGCATTCAATTCAATGGGCATTTATTGAATAATATGTTCCTAGAATAATAACATCCTATGCCCCTGAGTTTTATTCCCAGTTTATATAGAAGGAAGAAATCTTATTAAGGTTGGTATTTATATTTGTTACTGCTTTGTTTTTTAAGGGAAAAGACAACTCGCTATTTAAAAGAATTGATAAATGGCTGAAAAATATGGAAGATAATTACAATTTTTCCATGTTCTTGCAAATTTTAGATGAAAGATGAGTGATTGCGTTTACTTTCTCAATCCCTGTTTTATAAAATAACAACTGGTAGTTTATCTCTTGAGAAGAGTTGATAGAATATATTGTACTTATTGGCAATATCTGCTCTTGGTTTCAACTTGTTTCCAGTTTTATTTTGAGTTGTTTATATAGTTTCTAGGAAGAAGGAATACCTGTGCTGTTCTGTCCTTTCAATGAAATGTAGGGGTGAGAAAATGCCTTTCAGTTGTATATAATCCTTTTTAATACTTGCATACAAAATGTCTATTGTTGTCTGTATTTTGCAATGGGGAAGCAACCACAGAGTATATTTTTTGCCCTTAGCATTCTAAGACTTTCCATCCTAGTGGAAAAGCTGTGATTCATCCGATTTACTTTTTATATTAAAGTACAGTAGAGCTTGCCATGTTTTTTGGAAATGCAGCACAAAGAGAGAAACTTCATATCAGTTTAGCAAGTTCTATTTGGAGGAAGTGTATAGGAGTTGAGACTGAATATAATATTTGGTTTGATTTTTCTGTTAAAAAATTTCTCATAGTAAGGACTATTTTTTAAATACATGTATCAGTAGGCAGTAATGATTACTTTAAAGCTTTGAAAGCCAGATACTGTATCGGCATGTTCCAACACAAGTTGCTGCATTTATTCCCAAGACACATGATAATGTGTAGTTTGTATTACTATGAATGAGTAAGGAAAAGTTACAGTATTGTCTACCAGCAATGCACATTAATATTAAAACAATTCATTTCTTTTTTTCAGCTTGCCCATCTTCTCTGTAGCTTCACTGTAGCTTAATTGAACAATTGAAGCAGTTCTTTTGTCTTAAAGATTTGTAATATACCTAAGGTCTTATAGTATATAATTCTATAATAAAATGAAACTATTTTATTTTTCTTTTCCAGGTTCAGCTCAGCTAATTTTAAATAAAACCAAACCTGTAGAATACACCAATTGCAATAAAACTGTTGTCATCCCATGCTTTGTTTCTAATGTGGAGGCGACTACCCTTGACGACTTTTATTTAAATTGGAAATTTGGAAATGAGAACGTTTTGACCTTTGTTGGATCTCAACGTACTTCCACCACTGGCAATAACTTTTCAAGTGCATCAATCGTACCAGAAGCATTACTAGACGGCACTGCCTCTTTGAAGATGGATAAGAGTGATGCTGTCCCAGGAAACTACACTTGTGAAGTAACAGAATTAAGCAGGGAAGGTGAAGCCATCATAGAACTAAAATATCGTGTTGGTAAGACTTCTGTCAAAGCTTCTTTTTATTTGTCCTGCAGCAACCTGATCCTGTTAGAAATGGGGCAAACTGGGGCTAGGAACGCTGTTGAATCAAAAAGCAGACTGTTAATAATAAATGTTGATACAATGTTTAACAGCTTTAAGATCAATGAATTTTATCTTATTTGCTCTCCACTATTCATAGTAAAATTCCTTTACTGTTTGTTTTATGTGTGGTTCTCAAACTTTTGGTCTGAGGACTATTCTTTTGGAGTGAGCAGTCCTGGGATCATCTACCATTTCTGGTCATCAGACCATTTCTGTTTGCTGCCATTGAGAGTACTTTCTTTTATTTGATTAATTTTCCAGACTCTTTCCGATTACTTAGCCTTTTTTTTTTTTTTTTAATTACCTACACTATCAAGGGTTGACAAGTCCCAACCATACTCCTGATAGAAAGAATAGATCAGAAGGAGTATCAAGAGATCAAAACTCAGGTCATCATGGATGATTCCTTGAAGTTTCCTGTGCTTATGGTGTTCTTTTCCTTGGCCAAGATGTGGGAGAGCTAGGGATCCAATGTGATTGATTTGAATTTGGCCTTAGTGATTGATTCTGCTCCATTTTCACAAACTTGGATTGGTGAGTTGTGTAAAGCAGTAAAGTTAGCTGGAGTAAACAGTCTGCTTTCTTTTCCTTACCTTGCTGTACCAGCAGATTTCTTCAACAATATACAGGTGCATTCTGATTTTCTATTTTGAAAGCTCTCTTTAGAGTCACTGGACATATTACTGATCTCGGGATTAGATCATCCTTTGAGAACCTCTTTTTTAGATGGAATCAGAACGGTTCAGTTGGATCAACTGTTTGCCATCTATTTTTCTAGCATTTACTGTTATAAAATATCCATTATCAGATTAAGAGTAGGGTATTTAGTTTGATGGACTATTTTGACATTGTTTAGGATTAGGAATCTGGAGACCTGAGTTGTATCCCTTATTCTACAACTTAACTGTTTGCCTATATTGAGCTTGAGAAGTTACCTCACTGATTCCAAGTTACCTCATCTCTAAAATGGGAATGAAAACAGATTTGTGCTTTTATATATTCTGTAGTCTAATAAGCATCAGATGAGATTCTTTGTGTACAGGTCCTTTGTAAACCAAAGTGATTTGCAAATGTTAGTTGTGTTCCTGGGTGTTTATTTTATGAAGTGAGGTGTCAAGTTGCTGAAGCTGGCTATTGAGAGAGGGATGTTTGTGCAGTGAGGAGTGGGCAGGAGACGACTAAAGAAGTCCAGCAGAATTTGGAAGACTTCTCTGTTCAGAAACCTCTCCTACATTGTAACTTTTATTAATCTGATATAAAATTGGGCTAAGGAACTTTTTTTTTTTTAATATCTTTCAGCAGGGGTCTAGTCAGTCATATGAGCTGTGAGTGACTAGAATTAGATAATTTAATACCTAGTTGAAATTTTTCTGAGGGACGGACTGTACAGTTTCATGGGAATGAGAAAACAAGACACAGGGGAGTGGTAATTTCCGAGTGTGGTATAAGTCACTGAGAGGGAAATTGGTAAATTCAAGAGACCTGAGAAGCCAGAAGATGGAACAAAGATGGATAGGAAAGGGATACCGATATCTGAGATGAAGACAGAGTTTATAGTTTTATGTGTGAATGTTTTATCTTTCTTTGTTTTCAAAGTACCCTATAAAAAATATGAGCTATGCTTATTTGGGGGGCCATTAAAATGAGGTGTTTTGTTGTAGAGAATGTGGAAAATTCTGCCAGAGGCCTCAGACATTCAGCATTGCACCCATTTTTATTTTCCGAAATAATTATATAGTCATAGGAGGTTGAAAAGATAGAACAGGGAGGTGCTGTGTACTCTTCGCCCAGCTTCCCCAAATGGTTACATCTTATGTAACTGTAATTAAATGTCAAAACCAGCAAGTTCACAGTGGTACAATGTGTGTATATTTCTTTGTCATTTTATCACACATGTGTATTTATGTAACTACCACCACAATCAGGATATAGAACTCTTCCATTAACGTATGTATCTCCTTTATGCAACCCCTTTCTAGTCACCGCACCCCTACTATTCTTAACCTGAAAGCACAATTTGTTCTCTATATCTATACTTTTTTCATTTCAACAATGGAATCGTGTAAATGGAATCATACAGTATGTAAACTTTTGAGATTGGCTTTTTTTCACTCAGCACTGTGCCCTTGAGATCTATTCATGTTGTGGCATGTATCGATAGTTCTTTCTTTTTCTTTTTTTCTTTTTGCTGAGTATTATTCCATGGTATGAGTATATCATAGCTTGTTTAATCATCTACCTACTATTGGGCATTTTGGTTGTTTCCAGTTGTTTTTGGCCATAACAAATGAAGCAACTATGAACAATTGTGAATAGGTTTTTATGTAGATTGTCTTCATTTCTCTTGATAAATGCACAGAAATATAATTACTAGATTGGTTGTAAGTATAGGCTTATTTTTAAAGAAACTGCCAAATGTTTTCCAGAGTGATTCCATTTTTCATTTCCATCAGCAACATATGAGTGATCTAGCTCCCCCACATCCTTGCTAGCATGTGGTGTTGTCACTATTTTTGCACCATTTTGCAACAAACTCCTCTGCACAGAAAGGTTAATTGGGGCAGGACTCTTACAAATTTATTGTTGTAATGATACTTACCCATCATGTGGACTTTGGGGACTTAGGCAGTAGAAACCATTTTTACTATGTTGTGCTCTTTTGCAAATACAGGCATAAACAAGAACTAGAAATTGCTTAATAGAGAATTTCATTTAGAAGAATGTGGACTAATGGTGACCATTCTTTGTTCCCTTTTAGAGAGTACTAGGACTGAATATGTGGAAATATTATCTATGAGGTATAGTTTTGTATACCTCTGGTGCTTATGTACAATATAGTATCCTGGAAGGAGCACAGGACTTGAATTTAGAGAGTTTTTTTTATTACCTCACAGTTTTGTAGGTCACAATCGTGGTCATAGAATGACTGGGTTCTCCAAAGTCTTATGAGGCTGAAATCAAGGTGTTTGCCAGGTTGTATTCTCATATGGAGTTTGGGGTCCTGTTTCTTGTGGTTGTAGGACTGAGGTCCCTGTTTCTTTGCCAGATGTCTGCTAGAGACTTTTCTCAGATCTTGGAGGTTGCCCTCATTCCTTGCCACATAGCCTCTTCATATTTAAAGTCAGCAATGGAAAATCTTCATTTTGTTGAAGTCCTCATACGTTGAATTTCTTTTGCCAGGAAGCGCCCAGACCCTTTTAAGGGCTTACTGAAGTAGATCAGCCCCCCTTTCCCAAGGACAATCTCTTTTTTCTTAAAGTCAACTGAATGAGGACCTTAATTACACCAGCAAAATCCCTTTTACCATATAACACAGCATAATCATGGGATGGAATCCATCCTATTCATAATCTCATCCCTCCTTCAAGGAGAAGAAATTATAAAAGACTGATTGCAGGGTGCAGGGGTTTGGGGAGCTACCCTGGAATATTGGGTTTGATTAAATAACTGAGACTATAGCCTAGCCAAGTCAGTACCTCAAAAAAGTCATCACAATCCTGAAATGTAAAAATTTAGCTTGAATTTTAGTGTTGTGAATTTTGCCATGATCTTTTTTTGTAGAAACAGATGTTCTCTGTGTTTGCAAAGATTTACCATGTACAAGCATGCCTCAGAGATATTGTGGGTTAGGTTATAGACCACAATAAAGCCAGTTTTACTGGTGGAGGGTTTTGCCTTCAATTCATTTAAAAAATTTTTTTTAAAAAGGGCAACATCTGTGAAGCATAATAAGCGAGGTGCAGTAAAACAAGGTATGTTGTATATATTTGAAGGAAAGGCACGTTGGAGTGATCTCTTTAATTTTTTGTATTTATTTCCAGAGTGATTCCATTTTTCATTTCCATCAGCAACATATGAGTGATCTAGCTCCCCCACATCCTTGCTACACAGTGATAAGAAGAATAAAGTACTGGGTTTTTATGATACTTAGGCTTGGAGCAAACTTTAAATAGTCACCCGTAGACCACACCCTCTTCCAGGGAGCCACCTGCCTGACTAGAAATTGGGGGAGAATAATGGACAGAGATGAAATGGAGTGCGGATGCTCTTGGATTATTTTTCTTATTGACAAGGTGGGAAAATATCTGATGTTGTTCTTCATCCATTTTAAGCTTAATTTATTTTCTCAGTGACACAGAAATTTAGAGCTGAAAGGAACATTAGAGAAGTCCCTTGTCTGCTCCCCTTGGGGAACAAAAGTTGAAGTCATCTGACAGTACTGCTGTAACAAATCAATAGCTTAATGGGCATATAAGTAGTTTTGTATGAAACATTGGGTTTTTCCCAGTATCTCATTTGGTACATGAATGTCCAATTCAATGATCCTCAAACTCTTACCACCTTAACAAATTAGAGAGAAGTAACTTATGTCAGTGAGAGGAGGTAACACAATCATGTAAATTACAGCAGAGGTCTGCAGCAATGATTCTAAACAGAGAATCATGGACCCCCCCCCCCAAAACACACACACACACACACACACACACACACACACACACACACATTTACCTTGGGGAATATATTAAAATCTTGGGATGGGAGCTGAAAGGGGAGAGGGTGTGAAATTTGAATAAACCCCCAGGTGATTCTGATCATCTCCTTTTAAGAATCACTTAGACAATAATATGTTTGATTCTATAGCCCCACCCTTTTCTGTCGTTGAACTGTCTCTTACACCTATTATTTCTGCACAGGGACTTGGAGTCATCTAGTCTGTCTTGCCATCTAATTCAGGAATTACTTCTGTCACACCCCAGGTAAATTGGTTATTCAGAGTTTTTACCTAAATGCTTGACATGATGAGACTCTTTCTTCCTAAAGTATCTAGGTCTATTGTCAGGAAGTTCCATTTCTTTCATAAGTCAAGCTAAAACTTGCAGCACTGCAATTTCTCACTCACTAGGAGGGCTTTAAAATTTCCCAAGTTTTTTCTTATCTGAAGTAAGAATCCCCAGTTCTTTCAGCCATTCCACATGGTTTCAGGGTCCCTGTTCTAGTAACCTTCCTCGGATTCATTCCATTATGTCTTCCACTGTGATGAGTAAAACTGGACTAAAGACTGCATTTGTGGGCCAGGTTCTGTGCGTTGCCTCTACGTGGTTGCTGCACAAACTTTCTGATAAGTCCTGCTTCTCTAGAATTCATTCTCCACACGGCTGCCAAAGAAGATTTTAAATAAATCAGGCCATTTTTCTTCTCTATTTGAGGCCTTCCAACCACTTGTCATTGCTCATAGAATAAAATACAAACTCTCTTAACAGACTGTTAAGACCTAGCATAATCTTGCACCAGCAAACTCTTCCCATCTCCTCTTGTATCCCTAAATTCTAACCACAGTAGCCATCATTTCGTTGCTCAAAGTTGCTGTTCCTTTGGAATCTCTTCCCTGTCTTCACATGGCAGGCTCCTTCCCATACAAGGCTCAGATCCAGTGCCTTTCCCCAGAGGCCTTTCCTTATACCCACAAGAGTCTGTCCTTCATCTCCCCTCCTTCTTCAGGCTCATGGCCCCACCTGCCTTGTTCACTGCTGGACCTCAGATACCTTAGAAGAGTATCCTACCCATGGTGGGCTTTCAGTAAATGTTTGTTTAATAAATACAAAATGAGCGGTCAGACCAGGGTCAAACACACCTCTTATTTCCCTAAGAGATTTCTATTAATAAATCCTAAGATTGTTGAAGATTGTTCTGTTGTATAGGGACAGAGGCTAATGAAAGAACATTTCATTGTCAGCTCATCTTGAACATGAGATCAGATGTTGGCTATATTTTGAAAGCAGAGCTCACAGGATTGACTATTGGACCAGATGTAGGGTGTGAGAGAAACCAAGGACTCAAGGATGACTCCAAGGTTTTTTGGCCTGAACAACTGAAGAAGAAATGGCGTCACCAATACTGAAATGGCAAAAACCAAGAGGAGGCTTTGGTGGGAGGGGATCAGGAGTCAGTTTGGGACTTGAAAGTTTAAGATACTTAAGATCCTTAATTTACTGTGTCATAATTTCCTTAGCATAAAGGAGTTAATAATTCCTCATATTATAATTGTGAGGATTTGAGAAGTTAATATACCCAACTCAAAACAAAATAATACAGTGGGTAGAGAAAAGTAAGTTGATTAAGAATAGTCATTAGATCATAAAGCTTTTACCAAATCCTTTGGGCATTGTATATGAAAACCTAAACATAATTCACAGAGGTTTTTTCTGGTGGGATTTTAATTGAAAGGGGTTTTCTTTGGAAGATGTTTGGTAATTCAGTTGGAAATTAATGTGGTATTGATTCAGAGTATCTGAAAACATCTCTCGTGGTGGAGATTGGCAACAACGGGAGCATCCAAAAAAAAAAAAAAGTGTCTTCCATTCACTCACCAGACTGTCTTGTGATGATTGTAGCCTTCAACAGCAAACCTATTGAGTCTACTATGTATAGGGCAAAATGCTAGATACGGGAAAGCTAATATCTCTGAGATAAAAATTTATAGTGATATTCTGGGGATTATTGTGAACATTTACCAGAGTTTAACATTATAAGCTTAACACGAGAAGTGCATGGCTAGCATGGTGGGAAAATCTGCAGGGTTGCTCATGCGCTGATACAGAGAGGCAGAGCAGTGGAGTATTTCAAAGGGTTAATTTCAGAGTAAGCTAGTGCGCTGGCTTTGGGCAGTAATCACTGGTGTTCTCCACACAACCCCCCTCCCTTTCCCCTGCAGGCAAACTCTAAAATCTTAAGTGTTCTTATTTCATTTGAAGTTTTACTATCACAATTTTCTTTATAGAATGGGTGGCTATACTTTTACTGTCTAGGTATCATGTGACCCACTTAATAGAAGTTAATAACTGTATTTCCTTAATACCTAAAGCTCCTCATGTTACTTTATATGTAAACAGTCATTTTTCAGCCTAGTTATTCACAAATACATCTTCTGTTCTAGAGTAAGTTTCAGAAAAGCTAGGGCTCAGGTCTTTCTTTGTCTTAAGTCACAGTAAGGGGAGGGTATCCAGATGTACAACTAACTTCCTTACTTCCATCCAGAGTCAGTCGGTACAGGAAGACTTCACTGTCACATTAAGGTAAATTCTTGACACTTTACACATAGAGACATTCATCATGGGAGCACAAAACAATAATTGTACTTAATATTTACTTAGCACTTGGTAAGTGCCAAGCTTTGTTTTAAGCCCTTTTCATATCTTAACTTCATTAACAGTCACAACAGTTCTTCAAGGCGTAGGTGCTGTGTGCTGTACTGGAGTCACAGCTGAAGAACGGAGATGTGTTAAAACTGTCCACGGTCACAGAGACTATAAGTTAGAATTGGGTGTCAAACCTAGGCGTTGTGGTTGGAGAGCTTTATTCTTAGCTCCTGTGGCGTACTGTTTCTTTCCATAAATCATAGATGAGGGAAAGTGTGATGAAAAACACTTAAATAGCTAGTTCCTTGTTTCATAAGGAAAATTTGTTATGTAAATAAATTCTTATCTGTAATTGTTTATGTATTTAAAGGCCGCAGTTTTAATTATTTTTATTTTCCATCTTCCCAATACAATAAATTGTTGACTTATTATAGTAAATATTAATTGTGATTTTTGCTTTTTCTCTTTCCAGTTTATTGGTTTTCTCCAAATGAAAATATCCTCATTATTATTTTCCCAATGTTGGCTATACTTCTGTTCTGGGGACAGTTTGGTGTTGTGAGTAAGTATTTATTTTTATTTTTACATATGTTTTGGTGATGAAATGGTTATTTCTGGGGCAATATGGAGCAATATCAGGCAATATTTAAGTCACATGAGGAAGTATGATAACATTATAAATAAGAATATACAATCTTAATATTCTCTTCGAAGTGTATATTACCCTCATAATTTGCTACAGTTCTTAACAAGGTTTGTTTCTTTAAAAACTCAGTAGTGGGAATTGTAATAATACCATATCTAAAACTCGTACTGATTTTAACGTTTACAGGGCATTTACTCACACATTATTTTCTTTGGTGATGGGAAGGTCACAGCCTACATTGCAATGTTAAGATAGGATGTTGCACTTCTGAGCATTAAGACTTCCCTCTCTTGTTTTCTCAGTTCGAACTTCTCTGCACACATGTGTTCATCCTCAAAAAAGCCTAGTTTGAACCGTATTTGTCATTTTTACTGTCCAATTCTGCAGCCTCTAAGGAAGTAGCCACAGGAAAGTTGTGTTCTTTGACTATGTTTTGCTGTAATAATCATGTGACAAAACTTTTCAGGGCAGATCTTAAAGCTTCATCATATTTAGCATCAACAGTGTAGAATTGTCACTCTTAAATAAGAAGGAAATATGCATTCTGGTTGATACTACTACTTAACCTTCCTTAAACAGCACAACGTTAAACCGTGTGGGGCCACTTATATGTGGATTTTTTTCAATAAATACTATAAATGTATTTTCTCTTGTGATTTTCTTAATAACAAATTCTAATCTCTAGTTTATTGTAAGAATACTGTATATAATACATATAATATACAAAATACGTGTTCACCAACTGTTAATTGGTGAAGATCCTGGTCAACAGTAGCTCTTAGTGGATAAAGTTACATGCCAACATTGACTGCTTAGAGTGGGAGCGTCAGCTCCTCTAACCCTATTGTTGTTCAAGGGTCAACTGTATTCCCATACCAATTTGGTAAAGGAAATTTACTAAATTTGTGAAGTTTTGAGGTGACAGTCTAAACTTTTAAATGCTTAAAATGTAAGATTTATTTCCGTCTCCCAGTATTTCACTGAAATAATCATTGAAGTCCAGTTAACATTTATGCAAGGCAAGGGGTAAATAATGCTGGTTTCATTTATTTATTTTATTCCACAACCTTTAAAAAAAAAATGAAAGCTAATAAAGTACTGTAGTGGATAGGCCTGTTACAGAGTTCATGAATTTAACTTTTACTCAATTTAAAGCATGTATATCTAAAGTGATATGTAAAAATGGAAAGAGAGATGACTGGTTGGTTATATATTTTAAGGGCTCTTCTAAATGTATGGAACTCTGGATATGCTTTGTAATTTAAAAGCTCTACTCAACTTTTGTCTAAAAGGCAAAGAGGGGGAAAGAGCTAATGTGACAACTGTCAAGACATTTCACAACTCTCACTTTCAAACCGACCTAGAATTCTTCTGTAAATTTTCTTAGATCTCAAGAGGCTTTTCACTTCAAGCAAAAGACTGGTATAGCATCAAG
Source organism: Eonycteris spelaea (assembly GCA_003508835.1). Taxonomy (NCBI): domain Eukaryota; kingdom Metazoa; phylum Chordata; class Mammalia; order Chiroptera; family Pteropodidae; genus Eonycteris; species Eonycteris spelaea. The sequence goes on from PUFA01000235.1 coordinate 2,405,309, forward strand.
ACTTCACCAGTCTTCACTGATGTTAGGGAAGGCCTTTAACCCTCTGTTGGCAGGCCCAGGCCTTAAGACCTATGCTATAGAATTTAGGTAGGGAATTGGCTTTTTTAAAAAATTATTTCACAGAGTGATTTGTTGCATTTGGATTAATCAAAGGTTGTTGATCATGGTATTCTCATTAGTAGCATTATTTTCAGTAGACTGAACCAGGAGTGAGTCTCTTCCTGTCAGCCGTATTTTTACAAAATAAGCTACATAATTTTTTTTCTGACTTAAAAACGTAATACATAGCACTTTAGAATACCTTACACAATAGAGAAAGTTACAGAGAAAAAAACAAGAATCATCTAGGGTCCCACAACCTGGAAATAAACTATTGGTGTAGTCTAGTAAATTTCCTGCTTCTCTTTCTGTCTTATTACTATGTATTTTTGTTATCTTTCTTTAAAAAAGAAAAACTGTAAATGGGCTCATAGCTTTTATACATCCTGATTTCCACCCCTACCCCTCATTTCTTCTTTTAGGTATGTACTATAATTTACTTAACTCTCATCTTGATGGATATTAAGAATTTTTCCAATTTTTTTTTAATATTATGAAAATAACTCTACTGAAGATACATAGCCTGGAAATGATAGAGATATTTTAAGCCTGTTGAAACATACTGTCAAATGTTTTTAGAAACATTGTATCAATTAATATTGCAGATAAGAATACTTGTCTTTCACCTCACAAGCCTAACATCATTGTAATTCTAAAATCTTTGCTAATTTGATGGATGAAAAAACATCGTTTTAATTTTGTGTGTGTGTGTTAGTGAGGCAAATGTTCTTTTTTATATTATTCTACTGGTCATATTTTAAGAAATGTGCTTATGAACCTAAAAAATATTTTGGTGGCAATTTTTTATTTAGGCTCATCTTAGAACAAGTGTGTGTGTGTGTGTGTGTGTGTGGTGTGTGTGTGTGTGTGTGTGTGTGTGTGTGTAGAAGGTGCCTATATACATGATTCACCCAGCCTCACTCAGATTTAAATGTGTTTATAAAATAGTACCTAAACATTCTTGGAACATTTGCTCTGTATGATAGGCACTGTGCAAAGTACTCTCCATCTGAAATCACATTTACTTTTCCCAGGAACTTTATGGAGGTAGATAGTATTGTTACCATTCCTGTTTTATAGATAAGAAACAGAGGCATGTATAGGTTAGGCAGTTTGCCCACAATCACCCAGGTGTTTTTTTGGTACTACTGGAATTCGAACCAGTGCTATTTACTATAACCACTATACTTCCTCCCTGTCTTGAACTTATTTTGAGGTTTTTTTTTTTTTTTCCATGAAGAGTGAACCTATACCTGCATACACTGACTGAGTAAATCAAACTGTTATTGATAGAGGAGAATGTGGACCTGCTTTGTTTATTCAACTAATGTTTGTTGATGAGATGCCTACCAATTGCTCGGCACAGGGCAGTGTGTACAAGATGTGGAAGTAAAATGCATGTTGCCCCTGGCTTTGTAGCACTCACATTTCTGTTGAGGAGACGAGTGTGCCTCTTCTGTTCTTTTTTTCACATCTTTGGGATAGACCGGGATCTAAATCTACTTTTCTTTTGGTACTCTTTGTAAGAGGCCTCCTGTTTATGTCCTGCAGATTCAACCAACAGAAGAATCCTATTTTCCATTCACTGTTTGGTTACGTACTTTTTGGAGTGCGGTATCTTATAGCTCCTAAAATATTACTAGTAACTCAGACCCATGATGTTCACTTTCTAGATTTCTAGTTCTCTTCAACTTCCGATTACTGTTTATAGTCTGTACTTGACCACAGGGAGTTTCTGTCAGTAGTTTTTCTAGCTCTGCCTGTCAGTCTTTTAGTAGTCTAAGATAAAACCTGGATCTTCTGTAGACTAAACGTTCAGTAAAGACAGCAGGTTATGCCTTCCCTTTGAGGAGAAAGACTTTCTTTATACCTAAAAGGTATCTTGAATTGATCTCAGGATGCCATTGATCCTTCTGAGGAAGAAACCTGAGAAGACCTCTGAACTGAAGCCAAGCCAAGGGCTTTCGGACATGGAGAGTCTTAGACCCACCTTTTGAATTCAAAGGTCTCTTGTAGGGAAATGTTCCCAAATACCTTTGCCTTTAGCCTTAACTTATAAACTTTTAAGCAAAATCCTATGCTTAGCAAACATCTCAGAGATTACTAGACTCGAACACTGAGTCTTAACTGAAGTAACAAATCTCCAATAGTATTGCATTTCAGGCACTTTATTTTTGTTCTCATTCAGTTTCCTATTCTGCTTAAATTCCTGGCTGATTTTCAGGGTTCTTCTCACTCTTGGACAATAATATAACAATAAGGTACTTTTCCGTCATTTAGATGTTTGATAATGATTTCAAGTGCTGCCTGCCAAGATCTCTATTTCCGATAAAATTAAGGTTCAACTCGACATCAAGAACTGGGTAATATTTTGAAATTTTTTGAGATGGGTGTATTTAAGCTTACTTTTCTCTCCTTGGAACTTTTGTCATACACAAGGAGTCTTCACTTCACACAGACCTGGATCAGCTTCCAGCATTTTATCTTTTCTGTTTTCAGTGTCATGAACTATCTTTGAGAGTTCCTTTCCCATGAAGGTTTTTGCCAGAATCACTTCTTGTGGGACATCTTTATTCTTGGTGTCACCACCTCCTCACTGAACTAATTTGTGCCAATAAGTTCAGTTTTGCTAAGTTTCTCTGGCTGCATATCTAGAATCTCTTGAATGACAGTAGTGTCGACATTTGCACAGTCAGCTCTTTTTTTCTATAATGTCATTTATGTTCTATTCGAAATTCACTTCCAGCATTATCACTTCACATTTCTTTGCTCTTTCATCTTTATTGCCCAGTTCCTCTTTTGATTATCCATTAAAAAATGTCAAGTGGTTTGTCACTGGGAAACAGGAGGTAACACAACATATGCTTTGCTGTCTGAGTGAATCGAATAACATATGTGCATTGACCAATTCCTTGAAAGAAGTGACACGATTGGTCACTGATCATGATGCACATCTGTTATTTATGTAGTGATTTGTGGACCGAAGAGATGGCAGTGAAGTTTGCACTTTATGCAATTGCTCAGTTAATATATCGTGGTAACTGAAATTTGAACTGTGCTTTTAGAGGACTTATGTTAACTAAATCAAGATAACCAAAATTTATGCATGTCAGAACTATGCAAAGCCAGGATCGTAGTAATTTATTTAAAACTCATGCATTCTAAGTTATCTTTCATTTTATTTTCTATCTTTCTAATCCCTGCACAATATTATTCCACAAGAATTTTGGTCCCTGCTTATGGTATTTGGTTAGATGTCCCTCTAGAAGTCATTGTTGGGAAATTCAAGAACAAAAAAATTCTCCGTCATAACAACCTTGCAATCTTACTTAGTCCTTGAGTTCAATTTTGAAGACTAGCTTAATATTAAGAGTAATTAGGCCATGAAAGCACTTTAAAAGAAGTAATGGGACAGAGAATTTCCTTGTAGATTAGAAAAATCTTTCTGAAGAAGTGAGGACATGTACTAACTTGCACCAGGAAATATCTATACAGGAAGAAATGATATCATCACAATAAATTTAAAAAGAATTATTCTGTGATCTCATTGATAGATTCTGTTAATAAGACTTTGCTATTAGGTTTACTCCAAATTCTTTTTAAAAATTTTTTTGTAATTAAATTTATGGGTGTGACATTAGTTAATAAAATTATACAGATTTCAAGTGTACAATTTAATAATACGTCATCTGTTTATGGCATTGTGTGTTCATTACCCAAAGTCAAATTTCCTTCTGTCACCATATATTCGATCCCCTTTACCCTTATCTACCTCCTCCCCTTCCCACTTTTCCTCTGGTAACCACTAAACTGTTATCTTTGTCTATGAGTTTTTGTTTGCCTTGTTAGTTTTTTGCTTCTAGTTTTATGCCCCACATACAGTTTTACTCTGAATGCTGTAAAATAATCTTGAACTCCCAGTGCTTTTCCTTAGTCCTGTTCACATAATTACCACATTCTGTTATTAAATATGTTTTATGTACTGGTTTTATTGTAGAAAGAACTGAAAAAAAAAAAACCCCAAGAACTATAGCTCAGCAATAAACTCTTTTGTAGAAATATGGTTGCTATTCCTTTGATTCTTCCCAAATCAAACATCCCGACTTCCTGCATAAACTCCGAAGTTATGGCATCATCCACAAGGCCAGGGAATATTTGGAAATGAAAAAGGAAGTTAGTATGCTGGATAGCCTCTTCTTTAAGTTTTTATATTCAAAGTACTTTCTCCACAGGCCTGGGCTCTTTTATTTCTGAATCCTGTAGACTGAAAGTGTGATTTCTAGTTATTATTCATTTTGACAATGTTGTTTCATCAAAGCAAGTTGGATAGTGTATGGAGTTTATTATGAAATTATTTTACTTGCCTTTGGCAAGTAACTGGTTTATCATTGGCATTAATATTCATTTTTCCCTATCATCAGTTTCACAGAGCCTTCTTTGTTGTTTTATGAGTGTGTTAAGTATTTTTAAATAGGATTTAAAATTTAATTTTAATTAAATAATTTCAAAATTTGAAATTCTAATTATATTTTAAAAGTTATATGTGCTTTATCCTGCATCGAAGATAATGTTGACTTTCAACTCAACAGATACCTAAAAATATTCTAAAATTACTTTTCTTGAGTTACCAGAAAGTAGCACTTTAATAATAAAAGAAAACATATCACCCCTTTATAATTTATTCTTTATCTGATATGAGTTATACCTCACTGGTAAGCTTTCTTGTATCATCACTAAATCACTAATCACTTAATAAGGGACCATCTAAATGTCATGTCTTTGAGCAGGTATTGAATTCTTGGATTTGGGGGATTTGTTCATAGACTGGTCTGTGTGGGCCTATAAGGGCATATCAAATCCTATCTTCAGAGTATCATGAAAACTAAGATGATAAATATTATTTAATCTTCAAATTGACCTGCTAATTTCACTACATTTCATCAACCACAACCTGCATTATATCTTATATGTGCTTCATATCAGTGACAAGGAAACGAGAAAATCCTAATGGAATATCTATTTCTAACAGCTGTTTCTTGAGGTTGCTACAGGGACATGCACATTTCTTCATTCACATGAATTTAAAAGATTACATGAAAGGGCTTTCTTAGGCTAGAGTAGACCCATACCTTTTATTTAACTGGGAAAGATGATGTGGGAATAACACTTCGCATCACTCACTCCCCACACCCCCAAACACACGCACTCTCACCCTCGCATTAGAATGTTATGGCCTTCAGGCAGGAGTACTTGTCTTTGTTAGCTGCCAGCACTTAGAATAGTGATTGCCACATAGTGGGTGCCCAGTCAATTCTCAAATAAAGTATATACTTGTACCTTGATTTTGTTGAGAGGGACTGATAAAAGGGCCAGTATATTTATAGCTACATAGTAAATATTTGTAGAACAAATAAGTGAACCAGCCTACCCCATTTCTGAGAAATGGCTGAGTAGATTTAATTATTTTTGGAAGGTATAACGGAACATTCTGAATTTCCTAAGTTGTTGACAAATATGTAATATTGTCTTGTCATATATTTAGTATTCTTGTGTCAAGAGTACTGAGGCTCTAAATTTTGTTAAAAATGTAGATACAACACCAAATGCTAGTGAGGGTGTGGAGCCATGGAAACTCTCATACATTGCTGGTAGGAATGCAAAACAGCCACGTTGGAAGACAGTGTGGCTGTTCATTACAAAACTAAACGTATTTTTTCACATGTTGATCCAGTAGTTGTGCTCCTTGGTATTTATCCAAATGGAGTTGAAAACTTATGCCCACACAGAAACTTGCACAGGGATGTTTATAGCAGTTTATTTATAATTGCCAAAATTTGGAAGCAACCAAGATGTTTTTTTCAGTAGGTAAGTGGATAAATGCACTGTGATGCATCTAAATAATGTAATAATATTAAGCACTAAAAAGAAATGAGCTATCAATCCATGAAAATACATGGAGAAACCTTAAATGCATATGACTAAGTGAAAGAAGCCAATTGAAAAAGACAATCTTCATTCACATGAATTTAAAAGATTACATAAAAGGGCTGTATGAGTTCAACTATACGACATTTTGGAAAAAAGCAAAACTGTAAAGAAAGAGCAGTGGTTGCTAGAAGTGAGATGCAGGGAGAGATGCATAGGCATAGCACAGAAGATTTTTAAGGCACTGAAAATATGATACTATAATGACGGATACATGTCATTATACATTTGTCCGAACCCATAGAATATACAACACCAGGTAAACTGAGTGAACCCTAAGGTAAATTATGGACTTTGGGTGATTATGATGTATCAGTGTAAGCTCATCCTTGCTAAAAATGTACCATTCTAGTGAGTGATGTTGATAGTGGGGGAGTTTGCATGTGTAGGGGCAGGTAGTATGTAAGAGATCTCTGTACCTCCCTCTAAATTTTGTTAAAAACCTAAACTGCTAAAAAAAAAAAAGTATCTAAAAATGTAACTACTGTTATTTCTCATTTTATTATATGTTGATTTCAGTACTTTTAGCTGAGGGAAATCTTTTAAAGCTTGCAAATTTTGAAATTATAAAGATTGTCTTGCCAGGTAGCCAGAAAATCATACCAGGAAGTTTGATAAGATCCTGCTGTTAGAACCATTAAATTATCTTCATCTTAATGCTAGGTATTTGGGGAGGTACTTGAATTTATTTCCTTTGTTTACACTTAAAGTTTTGATAGATTTGATAGATAATGATAAATCTACTAATTAAAGAACAAAGAAAAGATTACCAAAAAGGTCCTTGAGATTCTTGAATTCTATAGCATCTATGTCAGATTCCTAACCCTTTAACTATGCTGAAAGTTGACAACTAGGTTGCAAGATACCTTCTCCACACTTACTGTGGGGTATGCTAAACTGTGACCATTGTGAGCAAAGTAAACAGTCAAAAGAAACGCTTTATAAAGATTCAATAAAGAAAATGTGATCCTCTTTCATTGACTGTGGTTACTTAAGTAGACCCCACTGATATATCTGTTAGTAATGGCTGCTTAATTTAAGGAAGAGTTGAAGGTAACCTTGAAAAAGAAAAATAGTGGTTGAATTAATCAGAACTAAAGCCAATACCATATTTATGCAGAGGTTTTGAAAAGGTCATTCTATGGTAGAACTGTCAATAGTGGTATTTCTGTGGTGGTTTATTATCATTGCTTTTTTTTGGCATTATTTTTCTCCTAATTTTGAATTTATATGAGGGTCAAACTCTTATTTTAATTAAAAATGGTATAAGTCATCCTTTTTGCGTGAACTTCTACTGTACTCTAAGGTGAATTTTTGCTGCTTCATCTTAGTAGCTCTTTCATGTATTGAATTAAACCTGGAAGGGTGTCTTTTGAATGTTCCATTAATTGTGAAGTGCATTTGAAATGGCTTCTATTTTAATAACCCTTTTGCAGAACTTTCAGGCTCTACTTAGATAATAATATGCATTGAATTAAAATGAAAAACCTGACATATCTCTAGAGAAAGTTTGTTTTTCTGTATGCCTTTTGTAACCTCTGCAGTAAATTTCATCCTAGCCAGTGTTTGAGACTAGAAAATAGGGAAGCTGTGAAAATCTGTGCCTTATAAGAAGGAAGGGACATGACTGGGTTACAGTCAGGACTCATATAACTGAGAGGTAGGACTAAGGCTGGATGGATCAAATAAAAGCTTGGGAACATGCCATATTGTTTTTTACTCTTTTTCTGATTAATGTCGATTTCAGTTACTCAGCTTTAGGACTGATGATTGATTAGCTCACCATCTCCCCTAAAAGGAATAAAGTTGAGGTTACAATCTAAGGTATGAGTTGGTAGTGATTTTTTAAAATCTTCGGGTATGTGCCTTTATTATACCTCAAATACCTTAACCATAGGTTAGCATATAACCCCTAGGTTATAATACCTTAAAGATAGATTTTAGCATGGTCATTTTGGGGGTTATTTGTCGTTTTTACTGTATTTGATCTGTTTGTCGTTTTTGTGAAAAAAATTTAATACTAAATGTAAAATTTTACAAATCTTCCCCTCGGGACATTGACTAATGGCCTGGATGAAACAAAGTCGAATTTCAATCATGTACTCTGTTTCTCTCGGCTACTTAATCTGCTTTTGGCTAATTCTAACAACTTTCTTGGTAAAATAATGATAATATTAACCAAAACAAACCCAAAAGGTTAAGCTGTAGTAAAAGAAATATTTTTAGGTATATCCATTACATTATTCATTCAGGGAAGGTATTAGGTATTTGACGATAGAGCTAGCATCAAAAACAATAACATATGTGATGAGTCCTGTTGAATATTTATAGTTTATTTTTATGAAATTATTTTAATGAAACAATTTAAGCTTTTCACCCCTCAGGCTTTCCAGAGGGTGTGATTTGTCCAGTATTTATTCTGCTTTTTCAAAACAAAATATCTAGATTTCCAGATGCCTTACTAATTTTATATAAGGTTGAACAAAGTTTCTTTCTCAATATTAATTTGCCAATTATTTCTCATCAACATTATCTATGTCAGTTGTAAACCTGGGGTGGTTTTACTCCTCAAGTAACATTTGAAAATGCCTAGAGACATTGTTATTTTATACAACTTGGGAGCTGTTAGGCATGTAGTTTGTAGGGACCAGGGAGGCTACAAGGCTAAATGTTCTATAATGCGCAGCCCCCTCCCCAGCAAAGATTTATCTGTCCCAAAATATTGATGCTCAGTTGAGAAGTCTCATGTGGATGACTTTATCTTTAAAGTTAGGGGAATAAAAGCATCACCAGTAAATTCAGCATCCATGTTTATTCTGCCATGACACTGTTTAGCCATTGACTTACTATGAAAACGATTCTAAGTGGCTTATTATGAAGGAGTTGTTCCTCAAATGTTATTCAGTAATAGGAAGTTAATCAGTTTGTCTCTGCACTTTTTAAGTTACAGAAGTTGCTTCACTTCTTGTGCCTGAGTTCATGTCATTCTTTCTTTGTTTTTTAAGCGCTTAAATATAATGCCAGTGTTAAGGAGAAGAGCATTCTTTTATTTGTTTCTGGACTAGTGCTGACTATAGTTATGATTGTTGGAGCCATTCTTTTCATCCCAGGTAAGATGTACAATTACTATGAGGGAAGGCAAGATTGATAAGGTCGAGGACATTTCGGGGTGGTGAGAGGTGCTTATTAGTTTCCTGGGGCTACTACAACAAATTACCACAAATTGGGTGTCTTACAACAATAGCAATTCTCTTATAGTTCTGTAGGCCGTAAGTCTGAAATAAAATGTCATCAGGACCATACTCCCTCATGAGACTAAGAGAGTGTCCATTCCTTGCCTCTTCTAGTTTCTGGTGTTTGCTGGCAATCTTATGACTCCTTCGTTCGTGGCAGCATAGCTCTAGAATTTCCTCTATATTAAATCTCCCACTGCCTCTCTCTCCTAGAGACACTTATCATTGGATTTAGGGCCCACCTGGTTAATTAAGGATAAGCTCTTTCTTTCAAGATCTTTAAAATATATTTTGCCATATAGTTTGCTCACTCTTTGACCATGTAAATTAATAGTCATATGTTCCAGGATTAGGAGGTGACATATCTTTAGGGCCACCATTCAACCCACTACAGAGGCAAACCTCATTGGCCAGGACAGGGGAGTGGGAATGAATGTGGGAAACAAATAGATCAGAAACAGCATTTGGATTTGGAGGATGGGAGTGTGAGTGGGAAATGAGGGTATGCAGCACATGGAAAGAATAGCAAAGTTAGGCTAGGACTCAAAGTATGGACTGTAGAAGCTGTTGTTTTTTGAGTGGAAACAGTATAGGTATCATGTTCAGGAAAATAAATTTGGCAGCTCTGTTTGTAGCTGGAGTTAGGACATGAGGAAGAAGGACAGCTAGAAAGAATAACTTTTGACTTTGGGACAGAATAAATACAACAAATGAATGGATTGGTAAGAGAGACTCCAAAGTTTCTCACTGCAATTTTGCAAGGTAGTTGAGAAGGAGGCAGAGGCCATTCAAGCTTTCAACATGTTGAATCTTAGATGTTGATATTTAGATGCCCTAAGTTTGGCCTTAAATAATCAAAAACTAGTCACTTATTTTGTGTGAAGTTTTGGGGAAAACATTTTTAAACGTTTCACAGTTCATAAGAGTAGTATTGAGTACTGTAACTTACCATAGAGTAGGAGGTATGTAGGAAAACGTTTTAAATATTGTTTTTATTTATTAACAGGTGAATACTCAACATCGAGGTCTAGTGGACTTGGTTTAATTGTAGTTCCTACCGTGATACTAATATTACTTCAGTACGCTGTGTTTATGATAGGTGAGTATTTGTTCTGGCATAATTTTTCCATCTTTTTAATTTAAAAAACATTTTTGATTAAAGTAGTCTTGTAAAGTTTTTATAATACCATAAAAGTTGGTTTTTTAAAAATACTTCTCAAACTATTCTTAGTGACATTTTAAGGTTATATTAGGTTTTCAAGGTATTTAGTAAAAAATGATTTTCATGCACATATTTAATGCCAGTTGGATTTTTAAAATTATGCTATATAATTTCCTAATGATTATATTTTTATTTCAGTTTTTTGAAGTTATAAGTTGTCCTTTCTCTTCTTTTGCTAAGCCTCTCTTTAAAAAACTAGTTCTACAGAATAGGGTTATAAATCATAAATAGTGGAAATATGTATGTTATTTTTAGTTATTGGCATCCTAATATTGTAGTTTTAAAAGATGGTATAGCTACCCAAACTATAATTGGTAACATGTTTAGTGCATTTTAGGGGTAAATCACTAACATGTTTTTGTTATTAAAAAATCTGTTGTTGTTTTTTTTCCTTTTACATATTTAAGTCTTGGTCTCTGGGTTGCTGTATATTAGAAAGATATTAATTTGTTATAAAAATACAGATCTGGACACACAATATAGAGGTTACAACGTTTACAATGGCATGCTTGCATAATGGTTCTCTCCACCTGAGCACGTGGCGAAGCCATGCATAATAGCCATTCATATTGTAAAATGTGCAAGTGTGGTAAAGCAACATTGTTCAGATTTTGGGTAAAAAACTGCCAGTCCAGCTCAGTTCACTGCAAAAATAAAAGCTGCTGAATATGTGAATCTAGAGCTGATTACTTGTGTAGAAAGACACGGTTGAGATCACTGGGAAAGCATCTACCATCTGACAAGGAATTCCAGAGTCAGTCTTTGGTCATAGGATATTGCTCTTTTGTACAAAATACAAGTCAGAGTGATTGCCTCTTAAACACTCTCAACATGGTTTTTCTTCAAAGCTCCAGCTATTGGGATGTCCTTCTTCAGCATTGCCATATTGATCCTTCAGGTGCTGGGCTTTGTGCTCTCTGTGGTTGGACTAAGACTCTGTATAATAGGTAAGAGTCACATTCTCTCTAGTCTTTTTACTAGGCATTTCTCTTAGAGCTCTATTTTCTGTCATCGTCGTAGTCTCCTCCTCTGCCTCCTCCTCCTCCTCTTCCTCCTCCTCCTCCTTTCCTCTCCCCTTCCTTCCTTCCTTCCTTCCTTCCTTCCTTCCTTCTTCCTTCCTTCCTTCCTTCCTTCCTTCCTCCTTCTTCTATGTAGACTTTTATTTTTTTTAGTTTTATTTTCACAGCAAAATTGAGTTCCCATACCCCACATACTCAAAGCTTCCTCCACCATCAGCATCCCCCACCAGAGTGGCACATTTGTTACAGTCCATTGAACCAACACTAACATTGAATTATACCAAAGTCCATAGTTTACATTAGGGTTCACTCTTGGTAAATTTTGATAAATGTATAATGACATGGATCATAGTCATAGAATATCATAGAGAAAAGTTTCACTGTTTTTAAACATCCTCTACTCTCTACTCTTCATACTCCCTACCCTGAAACCCTTGGCAACCACTGATCTTTTCGCTGTCTTCATAGTTTTGCATTTTCTGGAATGTCTTATACTTGGAATCGTACAGTATCTAATTTTTTAGATTGACTTCTTTCACTTAGTAATATGCATTTAAAGTTCTTCCTTGTCTTTTTGTGGCTTGGTAGCTCATTTCTTTATAGCATTGAATAATATTCCATTGTGTGGATATACCACAGTTTGTTTATCCATTCGTCTATTTAAGGACATCTTGGTTACTTTCAGTACATTGGAAAAGTGTTAATTTGTTATAAAATCACAGATCTAGACACAGAATTTAGAGGTACTTGTTTTTGTGTGGACATAATTTTTCAGCTTCATTTAGGTAAACACTAAGGAGTGCAATTGCTAGATTGTATGTTAAGAATATGTTTAGTTTAGTAACAACTTGCCAAACTGTCTTCCAAAGCAGTTGTACCGTTTTGCATTCCCACCAGCCAATGAATGAACATTTCTGTTGCTCTGCACTCTTGCTAGCATTTGGTATTGTGAGCTCTTCTTTTTTAATTCTCATTTTGCCCCCACTGAAAACAGTGCTTTCCATATTGCCTTAATAGTTATTGGCTGTATGTGGCTTATGGGGTGATTATTCTAGCAGCCAAAACTTCTACACTTGTATTCATGTGAGAGCTTTTTTAAAATAACCAGGCTCTAATTGGTTGGAGACTTAGGCTCTACTTTTCCATAGTTTTCCTGTGATAAGATATTTGTTATGCAAACAATGGCTTTTTTATTTTAATAATTTGGAGTCATTTCACTAAGTTAATAAGGGGTGAACATGTATTGATAATTTTTGTTTCTTGATAATTAGAAAAATAATTATTCTCCTTAAAACTTGATATTATTACTGTTAATTGTTGGTTCTTTGACAAAATTCAGGTATTTCATGCAAATTTCTAATGTAAAATTTCATTTGTTTTTACAGAGTGTGTTGCATTGCACAGCCCTCTCCTGCTTTCAGGTTTGGGTATTATAGCTCTAGCAGAATTACTTGGATTAGTTTATATGAAATTTATTGGTAAGTTGACCTTATTTTTGTTACTCTGTGTCAAGAATTTCAAGTATACAGTTTGGAAAATACTTTCGGTTGGTCCTCTTACAGCTTAAGATCAAAGAAATATATTGGTAACTAATAAAGATAGAAATCATGAATTAATGAAAATTTTAGATTACACTCTAGCTTGAAAGAAAATGGCTTTATGTTTTAGAATGTATAGACCTTTTTAAACTAAGTAAAAGGAGAGCTGGTTGAGGATTCATTTTAATAAATAGAAAAGGATTTTTAATTTGCCCATTGTTTCTATGATAGAGCTCTTTCACAGAGCCCTATTTGTTATTTGCTCTTCTGGTAGACTGTTTACAGACCTCGACTCCACTAAGTAGACAGGAATCGAAATTCAAAATCTGGCACTTCTGTTAATTAAAGGACAGTATCCTCTGATATTTGACTTTGAAATATTTTTAGTTAAAACTAATATAATAAAAACATTGAGTTTTAAAATTTAGGCTTTTATTACTTTTAAAATCAATTGTTAGTGTAGAATTAGTTTCTTGTTTCTAAACTTTGCATTTGCCAAGTTTCAATTAACAGATTTCTATATAAGTTATTTTGATACACATCAAAAGGTAGATGCTTTCAGTAGTGCCTAAAACTAGTATGTTGTCTGACTTAAGCTAAAGATGTTTCTTACAATCTGGTTTATATTAGTCTTCTTTAAAAAAAAAAAATCTCTGGAAATTGTGAGCACTTCCAGTCAAGTTGTCAGAGTAGGTAAATGTTGTGCTTGCCTCTCTCATGACCATATAAGAATTACAGCTAGACTACAGAACAACCATCATTGGGAATCTCTTGAAATCTAGCTGAACGGAAGTCCTATAACTGAGGACATGCAGAAGTAGCCACCTCTACATTAGTAGGAGGGGCAGAGTTGTGAAACAGCTGATCTTATACCTGCAAGTGGCAGTCAAAAAATTGGGAGGGATATCTCAGCTGCAGAGGTCTCCATGGAAGAGTGAGGGGGTCCCAACCCCACACTAGCCTCCCCAGCCCAGAGTTCTATTGCCGAGAAGAAAAATACACCAACTTCTGGCTGTGAAAACCTGTTGAGATTATGGCTGAGTGAGATTGAGAGCTGCTGAAGTTTCAGGCATTCCTCTTAAAAGACCCACCCGTAGACTTACTCACTGACGGACAAATAGGTTTTAATTCCTTGCTCTGAGCTCCAGCACTGGGGCTGCAGCTTAAAAGGCACCAGGGAAGTAAGGGGAGGAACTGAATTATCTGGCTTCAAGATGAGGGCTGGAAGGGCAGCTTTCTCCCACAGAGAAGTACTGGCAGAATCCATTGTTCTTTGTGGAGCCCTCCTCCCTGGTGTGCTGATGCAGGCAGCCGCCATATCTGAGTCTCCATCGACCTGGCTAACACTGGTCTCCCTGCCCTGGTGATTCCCTGAGTCCCTGCCCAACCCAGTTTGTGGGGCCACCCAAGCTATTTCTAGTGGCGTTTCCATACGAACGGCCTGTTTTGGCTCTTGCTGCAGACTTTCATAAAACATCTTAAAGATTCACAAAACCCAAATAAGCAGCATCTGACCTTGGCATGCCCCATTCCTCTTGCTGAGCACCCCAAGCCAAGTCCAGGTGGCAGCTGGCCTCAGTTCATGGCTTGGTTTCTCAAGGCACCTCCAAACCGACACATCCAAAGGGCAGACGGAGCAAGCACCAGAGCCCTGCTAAAGCGGATCCTGCTCTGTAGGGTCAGCACTCGTACAGTAGCTCTTCCAGTGTAGTCACTGGCCACTCCTCACAACAAACCAGCCCTAGAGTCAATCCCTTGCATTGACCTGCCAATAGCAACTAAGGCTCAACTATAGTAGGAGGGTACACACAGCCCATACAAGGGACACACATGGAGCACCCAGCCCAGATGACCAGAGAGATTGTGCCATAGGGCTCCACAGGACATCTACTATATGAGGTTACTCTACTAAGACCAGGAAACATAGCAGCCTTACCTAATACATAGATACAAATATAGGGAGGTAGCCAAAATGGGTAGACAAACATGTCCCAAATGAAAGAAAAGAACAAAGGTCCAAAAAAAGAACTAAACAAAATGGAGACAACCAATCTACCAGATGAATTGTTCAAAACATATAAGGATTCTCAGTGAACTTAAGGGAAGAGCATATTTTAACTCAGTGAGAACTTTAACAAAGAGATAGAAAACATAAAACTGGAGGTAGGAAACATGAAAAAGAAGCAGTCAGTAATGAATATAATGAAGAATGAAATATTTATTTCAGTTCTTACTGAAATGAATACTTTGGAGGGACTCAGTAGCAGATTGGATGAAGCAGAGGATCATTCAGTGATTTAGAAGCTAAAGTAGCAGAAAACACCCAATCAGAACAACAATAAGAAAAAAGAATCCAAAATAATGAGGGTAGTTTAAGGGGCATCTGGGGCAACATCAAGTGTACCAACATTCACGATAGGGTTGCCAGAAGAAGAAGAGAAAGCAAGGAATTGAAAACCTATTTGAAAAAATAATGATGGAAAACTTTCCTAACTTGGCAAAGGAAGTAGACATACAAGCTCAGGAAATGGCAGAGTTCCAAACAAGATGAACCCAAAAAGGCCTGTACCAAGACACATCATAATCAAAATGTCAAAGGTTAATGATATAGCAAGAATCTTAAAAGCAGCAGGAGAAAAGCAATTAGTTCTCTACAAGGAAGCTCCCATAAGACTGTCAGCCGATTTCTCAATAGAAACTTTGCAGGCCAGAAGTAATTAGCATGAAATATTCAAAGTGATAAAAAGCAAGGACCTACAACCAAGATTACCCAGCAAAGCTATCACTTAGAATTGAAACACAGAGAAAGAGCAAGAATAAACTAAAGGAGTTAATTAACAACAAACCTGTATTATAAGAAATGTTAAAGGGACTTCTTTAAGAAGAAGAAGAAAGAAAGACCAAAAATATTAATAATAAAATGGCAATAACTACGTATCTATCAACAATTACTTTAAATGTAAATGGATTAAATGCTCAAATGAAAAGATATAAGGTGGCTAAATGGATAAGAAAACAAGATCCTTATTATGCTACCTACAACAGACTCACTTCAGATCAGAAGACACAAAGTAAAAAGATGAAAAAAGATATTTCATGAAAATGGAAACAAGAAAAGCTGGGGTAACAACACTCATACCAGACAGAATAGACTTTAAAACAAAGGCTATAACAAAAGACAAAGAAGGATCCAGTCATCCCACTTCTGGGTGTTTATCCAAACAAATCCAGATCACTACTTCGAAGGGACATGTGAATCCATATGATCATTGCAGCATTATTTATAATAGCCAAGGTATGAAGGTAACATGGGTGTCCATCAATGGATGAATAGGTAAAGAGAGGTTAGTACATACATACAATGGAATATTACTGAGCCATAAAAAAGAATGAAATCTTGCCATCTGCAACAACATGGATGGATCTAGAGGATATTGTGCTAAATGGAGTAAGTCAGACAGAAAGACAAATGCCATGTGATTTCACTTATATGTGGAATCTATAGAACAAAATAAACAAAACAGAAACAAACTCATAGAAACAGAGAACATTTTGATGGTTGCCAGATTGTTGAGAGGGGAGTAAAAAAGGTGAAGGGATTAAGATGTACCAATTGGTAGTTACACAGTAGTCATGAGGACATAAAGTAGAGCATAAGGAATGTAGTCAATAATATTGTAATAACTATATGGTGTTAATTGGGTATTAGATTTATTGGGGTGATAACTCTGTAAGTTACATAAATGTCTAATTGCTATGTTGTACACCTAAAATTAACGATGTTATATACCAACTGTAATTGAAAAAATATTTTAAAATAATTTTTTATTTATGAAGTAAAGCAAACTCTTAAACACTTATCAAAATAATCAAGTTACAAACTAAGAGTAAAAAAAATTAGTCTTTCTGCTTTGCTTTAGGCAAATTTTATTTTATGTGTTTCGAAAACTTCATAAAAACCTTGAATTGTTATAGTCAAATAATTTTCCATGTGACTTTGCATGGTATTTCCAAAGGAATGTTATCTTTATTTCAGAACTTCAGCTTTTGCTGACTGATTATTGAGTTCAATTCTGTTATATATTTTTTACCTCCCTTTAATAATACTTATTAGATAAACAATTAAAACAGTGCATTTCATTAAAATTTACCCATCTTTAGTTTATGTGTTCATAATGTCAGAATTATTTCACCAATGAAATTTTCTTAATTCATACTTCATAAGTTTATAAAATACAATTCAGACTTCTAAAGCAGAAGAGTATGTGTTTGGTAGCTGTCACGACCATCACATTATGAATGTTGATACATATTCTATTTTTGTTGAGTCTTCTAGTCACCATTTGTCTGGTTCTTAAAATGATACTGCTGATTACGTTGATCCCTATGAATGCCTGAGAACAGTATGTGACCTGCAGTGTCCGTACAGAGTGATGTCCAATTAGGTGTCATTGACCAATAGTCAGCTCCTTGTTCTTTTTTTCTCTCATTATCTGATTCACCCACCTTTTTATGGTCATGCTCCCCCATGCCTCCCACGTGTAACAAAGAATGATGTTCACTGTAGCTGCCAACAAGTCTGGAAATGCCGACTCAAGTGGAAATAGGCATTGTCTAGCTGTCACCCCCTTAACTCGCTCGCCCCTCTTCTCCATTGCTTATATCCCTAAGAAGCCTGTGAAACTGGTATAGTTACAAACATGCTGTTCTCATATTAAAATCAAAGTGAAATTATAAAAAATTCTCCCAACTTTATTTTTATCATAGTTTAACATATAACTAATACCATATGTAAGTTAAGAATTTAGTCTTATTTTATTGATATGTTGAGAATATTCTAAATTAACTTTTCAAATCAACTTATCTGATGCCAGAGTTCAGAGGCACATCTTCCTTCACTTGAAGGGCAAGAAGAGAAAAGGTACAGGAAAGTTGTTCTTTAGATACTCTAGTAGATTGGGAAAGTGGTTGTGTTTCTCTTATATAATCTGAATGTGTAAATCTGAGTATATGTAATATTAAGGTTGCAAATTTGAGCATTCGAATCAAGAAGTAAAAATTGTAAATGTTTCCAAAATAACTCTTATTCATTGCAGACACTCTGTTTTGGAAAAGCCATTATAATGAGTGTGTCTTGACTGGAATGCAATAAAATCCTCAGATAGGTAGTTAAAAAATTTTTGAAGCTATCTCTTTAAGTTAATAAACCTATGGGAAGTCTAATTTTTATCATTTTATTTATTTCCAAGTTTAAATTTGTAGCCTTAATTTTTACTTTAAAGCGTAGGATCTTAACTTATTTTTTTCCTGATCTTCTTGTTTAACTGTGTTGGATTTTTTTTTTCCCGTGAAAGTATTTAAATTTTATAAAATGAAATTAAGGTCTGAGAACAATAACAATATGAGAGCATACAGAAGATTAAAAGAAACTAAGTAAACTCAATTATATTGGACTAGTTATTTATGTGTGGTGTTTATATCCATTTTCTATAAGGGTCAACACTTTTTTACTTTTTTAAAGCCATTTCCAGTATAAGGGCATATAATTAATTGTGTTTTGACAGATTAACCTAGTAGCAGTCAGATACTATATTTATCATATCTCAGATATTTTAGAATGACACAGAAAATAGATGATAGATAGATAGATCGATTGATTTTTAAAATTCAGTGATATTTTCTTGCCTTTGTTGAGGAGAGGTGAATCTGGTATCAATAGAGAAAGTATTCATGGAAATTCAAAACCTAGAAATACATTTATGGCACGTGTCAAGTATTTCAGGGAGAGAAGAACAAATTAAGAAACGACATTACAAGTAAGAATGCTAAAGGATTGTCGTTTAAAAATATGTAAATATGGCTGTCGATACCTTAGGCCCATGGTGGCAGCAGATAAGTCACAATCATTCTTTTGTCACATAGGTCGTACGCTTATTGGAGAGGATTAACTCAAATGAAATTAACTTCTACATTGTTTGATATTATGTTAGAGGGATTGCAGTTGACTAGTGTCCCTTTGAATCGTTATTGTTCTTTATAGACTCTTTTTCAGAATGGGCCAGGCCAAAAGTGATGTTCCTTCTGCCTGAGAATTGGAAATCAGAAACTGTTCTTTAAACATTATTAGGGTAGAAAAGGAGCTACTTGGCAGTTCTTAATACTAATTCTGATGAATAAATTTCTGAGCTAAAATTTCTGACTCTTCACATTACCCTCAGAAATTTACATAGCTGTTCGGTTCTCTTCCAATAGAGCATACATAGAGAACATGGTTTAGTTAAAGTAAGTTGTATATACACTAACAATCATGACGGTACCTGGAAAAGTTCTGTAATGTAGCCCGGTTTATTTGGAAGGCTGCTGAATGTGAACACACTCATATTCCCAACCCATTTCACTCTATAGTGCTTTAAAAGGAGCTTTTCTTCTTGTTTGGTTGAAAGACCAAACCACTCTCTGAAGTGCCTCCCATAAGGGAGATTTGCTTTGAAGCCACACATGACACTAACGGAGATGGATATATCATGAGAGCAGCCACATAACTGGGCATCACAAAGAGTGGAACAGTAAGTAGTTTAGGAATTGGAAGGACCCTGTATGTCTGGAAGGACTGAATCATCACATTGCCCTCTTCAGTAACAAGAGTTAGTTAGCCCCTCTGCCAGTTATAGTTACTTAGTTCCTCTCTCTGTTGTTCTTTACCTACTAGCCAACCAACTCCTCTCCTTATATCCTTGTTTATGTCTTCCTACTGGTAGCTTTTCTTACTTATAACTCTAAGCTTTGAGCTTCTCCTTGCTTCCTTTCTCTCCTTGTCACCTTCTTTTATGATCACCAGCTTTCTAGTTTTCTTTCTGTTTCTTCCCCTTCAGATACTTCAGTGGGGGAGAGAGACGTTTCAGACCAGTCGGTTGCCATTTTCTCTGTTTGAGAGAGCCTTATAAGCTTCTGGCTAGCCCAGAGTGGCTGCCCTTGGTTCGGGTCTCACCCCCATTTCTCGTCAGCTTTGGAAGGTTGGTAGAGTGGGCATGAAGGAGTGGTAGTCAATAAATAGTATAGAAAACTAGAGCAATTCTGGGACCTGCATCAATCTGCTAATAAGCAAATCCAGTTCTGTCATCCAATTCAGAGAACAATGGGAATGACTGCTCTTAACAGCACCATCACTCTCCTACAGAGTCATTCACAGGATGTTGCTGGTTGATGCTTTTGTATCTGTAGCACTCTGATTCCGTATTTAGGACTGATTTTAGCTGCTCTGGGTCTTCCTCACTTGGGTTTGTAAAGAAGTTCTCTCTCCACTACACAACTAGAGCAGCTCTTTTTCCTTGGATCACTTTTTTCATACCCTGTTTTTCTTCATCTTCATTAACCATTCCATTCAGTAGTAGTGAAAGTAAGCTAAGAAGGAACACACAGAGAAGGGCTTGATTGTAGTTAAAACTAGCTGTCAGGAATAGTTCTTTACACTCAGAGGGATCTGAATATTTTCTTTCATTTGTTAGCTATCTGGAGCTTTGAAAACTAGAAAGATGGAAGAAGGAAAAAAAAATACTAGGGTACAAGGAACAAGAGTAGTAACCTAAGGGTGGGCAATGTAGTAGAGACAATGATTGGTCATTGCCACTTTCTTGTTACTTTCTGGCAGGATTGAGTAGGGAAGGGATATAGAGTCTACAATGGAGATGAGGAGATGACTGTTTTTACACCACAAAGTATAACAAATAGTTGATTTGAGGGAAGATGTGGCATGTACTGATGAGAGAATGTATATGTTTCTTATTTGATGTAGAGGTAGTGTTTGCACTATTTTATCTATCAATTCATATAATCAAGAATGTTCTGTGTTTTTTAGTAGACTATCAAAGCTGAAACTTTCAGCAGAGATTCAGGCACCTCTAGTTTTAGCCTTGAACATTTTATTTTAAAACTAAACATCATATTGCCTTAACTTCTTTCATTTATTAAATTGATTTTCTTATTTTTCAATTTTATCAGCTTCCAATCAGAGGACTATACAACCTCCTAGGGTAAGTTAAATTTTCTTAAATGAATTGGGTCTGATCACTTGATGGTTTAGACTGAGGAATGGTAATTGTGATATTGAACCCTTTTGCTGTTTAGTATAACATCAGATTAAGAGAATATTGAAGTCATTTCATGACCTTCGCATAAATAGATCTAATTCTATTTTAAACCCTACGTTTGATCATTTAGTAGCATTAGGGTAGAATAAATGATTCCTTAAGATTATTCTAAGTTCTCATACCTAGAACTGACAAGTTTATGTTCAAGAATAATGGTCATTATCTCTGCTGAAGGAAAGCCGCTTCCAATATTTTGCCTCACCCGTTAGGTTCATTTGATGTGAATATACAAAATGATATTTTAGGCCTAAAAAAAGAGAGATTTATATTAAATTGATTTCATTAAAAATAATCTATAAATAAGTGTAAAAATAGTTTTAAAATATCTGTTCTGTTTATGATTAATTTCCCTCCTTTCCCCATTTTATAAGCATTTTCTTCAAACTATACTGTAGTTTTTATTATTTCTTGGATGCCTTAATAAGCTGAGGAAATTCCAAGAAAAGGAGTAAAATTAGGAGATAAACTGAGAGGGGTAAATGAAGGGGATAGAGGAAAAAACCTTTATAAATAGATTCATCATGGTGACAGGAACAAGAGCTACTTTTGGAAAAGGACTATATTGTACTCATCTTCCTATAAAGGATTTAATGATAGCTCTGTTTGGAACGCCAAAAGCAAGACTCCTATGTGGCAGGAAGCGGAGATTGCATGTACTCCTAAATCTGACAGGCCACAACAGACATGCCTCAAAGGCAAGAGGGTGGAGGATGTTGTCTACCTCAGGTGTTTATTCTGAAAAGATTGGTGGCATAGCTACATTGGTCAGAAACACACAGCAGTTTTTAATATGCCTTTGTTAGGGATAATCCAGCCATTAGACCCTTAAATTCTAACACATTTTCTTTCCCTGCTACTGAGCTCATATTGTATGACTTAATGATTCTGTTTTACTCTCATCTCTTGTTTAACTGTATTATTTATTATGTTACTATTTATATTTGTACTTGAATAGTTTTTTGAGGAGTTAGGATTTTTTGAACAGAAGCTAGGTGGGTTGGGAAATTCTGAATAGAAGAATATTAAGAGACTAATATAGTTATTATTAAACTATTAGTGTGACTTGGCAAGCTTTGCTTTTTTAACCTCTATTGCCTTGTTTTTAGTCTATAGGATTCACTGTTTACTGTAGTTCAAATGTTAGCGTATATAAAATATATTTTTTTAGTATAAAAGGACATGAAATAAATTCAATTTTTATCTAAATATATTTTAAATATTTTCCAGAAAGCTGTAGAGGAACCCCTTAATGGTATGTGGTTATTATAAACTTATATACTTTTCTTGATTCATTACCAGATCATAATTCGAACTGGTCCCAAAAACAGTTAGAATGTTCTTTCTGTGTCTTGGGAAGAATCTAGTGTTTTTTTCTTGTTTTGATCTCTCTCTTTTTTTTTTAAATTTATTATTTATCAAGAATTGCTTTCTAACAAAAGCAGTCATTCTTACCTGTGAGAAAAATGCACTGTTGTGTGTCTCCCAAGTAGTTGCTTGCACTAGCCAGCTGATATTAGGCCAGGGCACCATTGCCTTTTGGTATTGGCCAAGATGAAGTGTAGCACCCTCAATAGAGGAGAATCTCAATAAATTTTACTTTCTGATTTATAAATTTGAGAAAGATATAGGCTGCCACCATGGGGTGAGACTAAAACATCTCTCTTTCTCCCTAAATCTA
Source organism: Eonycteris spelaea (assembly GCA_003508835.1). Classification (NCBI taxonomy): domain Eukaryota; kingdom Metazoa; phylum Chordata; class Mammalia; order Chiroptera; family Pteropodidae; genus Eonycteris; species Eonycteris spelaea. Next base: position 2,428,230 of record PUFA01000235.1, read on the forward strand.
GATCTGTATCCCCAACTTTTACCTTTCTGGGGGCGGCGTGGGTACGATTCACAGAAAGGCACTGGGAATCAAATGCCATAAAATTAACTTGGATTTATAACCGGGGAATAGTTGGCATGATATTACTGTATATTTGTTTATTTAGAAATGATTTTTAATTGTAGAACCTTACTAACTGCTTGCTTGGCTTGTTACTAATTCTTAGAATTTAAAGAATCAAAAGGAATGATGAATGATGGTAAGTATAAAATTCACCTACAATTATAGATTAGTTAAAATATGGGCATTGAAAAGAAAGAAAATTGCTTCTGGAAAATATGGCTTTTTTTTTTTTTAATAAAAGGGACATTGTCAAATCATAAAGGTTTACACTTGATTTATAAAACAAATCTAATCTGTTAAAATTGCAAAACTAGTAATACAAAAGCTATAGGGTGTCACTAATCAGACTTTCCAGTCATATTGTTTATAACAAAGAAAAAGTACCACTTTTCAAAAAACATTTTTCAGATGCAGTGTCTGGTGACTAATTTTAAAATGGTTTTTATACATATATAGATAACCTGGCACAAATCTTTATCATCTTGACAGAGGATTTTTTTGTTTTGTTTTTTGTTTTGTTGCTCATATTCATGGCTTTGTTGCATTTAACCATAGGCGACTTAATATCTTTGCTTTTTAAGCAAGAACTTTGTTCTGACTTTCTGGGAGAGGATTAAAACATGAGAGAGAAAAGTGTTCGGTCACTGCAGGTTTTGCTGCTTTTGCGGGGCTCTGGGCTAACAAATTTTTTATTAAGTATTTTAAACACGTGTATTCTTAAAGTTAAATAAGTCAGGAACACTGAGTGCTATAAGTATTCATTTTGATTTTACTTTAATATACAGTATGTCAGTTCTTTTTACGTTTTCATGTGTTTTTATCTTATCAAAAATCTCTTCATGCCTTTGGTATTTACAATCATGTCTTGATCATGTGAATAGTACACTTTCCATTTTACTGTTTCAAAGTCTGTGACCTACCTGGTCACCTCTATTGCAAAGTGCAGCATTTAACTTAAGAGACTATATTCCCCTGAGTACAATTAGTTTTTGCATAAGATTAAAAACACACTGATTGTGTGTTTGTGGATTAAGTTTAAAACAATGCTTAGGCTGGTTCAACAAGGAGTCACAGAATGATCTTATCTCTGTAGGTTTGTGTGACAGCCTTTGTTACAAAAATGCATATTTTGTTATACTAACCTTGGCCCTCCTATAAAAAAATTGTGGTTAGGAATAAATTAAGTGACGTTAGAAAAAGAATTAGTGCTGGGAATTGTGGTGGTTGTCCTTGTTTTCATTCTGGTGTTCTGTTTTTTAATTTCTTTGTTCTTTCCTTTTCCTACTTTAGTGTCATTTTCTGTAGTTGTATGGCGAAACTCCTTTCCTTCATTGTCAAAAAAGCAGTATAAGAACCTCGAGTGCCCCTTTTTTTGTTAATTTCCCTTAGGATGTGACTCTTTTTGAATGTATTAGGAGATAACAGCAGTTTTTGTTCATAGCACATAAAATATATAATGACCTTTGAAAGTCCTTTAATTTTGCTAATATTTGGCTGTTCGGGATTTGTTGGTTATTTTTAAATGTATGTCTAATGGGCTTTTCCAACTGACAACTACACAATGCTTCCAGTGTGCCTGGCTTGTCAGTTAGTGAGGTTCAAAGTACTCTTTTAGGGAACATAGTACCATTTTCTTTTTTACGTTTTCCTAATCATGTTCATTTCACTTACATCAAATGAATAATATGGATCTAAGTGAATGTGGTAGACTGTTATTCTATGGTCAATATCTTTTACTTTGAAAAATCATCATCTCTTGGCTTCTCAGCTAATCTAGCCAATGAAAATGATCAGATTTTATTGATCTTTATTTTCATTTGGCACTAGCCCTTTACTTAGTGCAACTAAAAAGGCTATTGATTTGCCTGGTTTATATCTGTGACCTTTCAAATCTAAGATTAAATAATTTTTAAAATTATTTTTTAGATATTATATATCTGAAACAAATCCAAAAATTTAAAATACATCACCTTGTTACTGTGTAGAAGATAAACATGAGTAATGATTACATGTTCATTTTTCAATTTTCCAGAGTAAGTGAATTGAAGTGATGGACTCTGATTTGGAGAATAATAAGATGTGAAAGGAATACACCTGTGTTTAAGCACCATGGCCTTGACTCACTGTTCAAGAGAAGAAAACAATAAAAGTAACTGGTTTTCACCAATAAGAGAAAGTAAATTAATTGTTTTTAAGTGATTGTTACACTTAAGTTTTTATTCAAAGCATTTGTAATTTAGTTAATAAAAGAATGATTTGTGCTGTGTGCCCAATTGAAATCCAGTTTTTGTTGTTACTTTTATTCAATTAGGAGCAAAAATAGAGTGGGCAACTTCCAAGAATGATGTGTTTCAGATCCTAGGACCTCATGACTCTAGATCATCAGTTTAAATTGGTTCAAGGTGAGAATTACCTGGCACTAACCTAGAGGTTATCTTTGAAAATCAGTGGCTTCCATTGAACCTTAGCAAACTCAGGTTCGTCGCCACTTTGGCAGTTATGGTGTCAGCTGAGTAATGTATCTGTCACTTCTGGGTCAAGGGAATAGCAAATTAAGTACAGATAGAAATTTGATTGAGAACATTTGTTATGCTGCCTATGGGCGATGTGATACTAATGGAGATCGTGGTATTCATTCTTGGGGGTTGCCATTCACACATTCTTCCTTCAACATACAGTGTAACAGATCCCTTCCAGACTTAAGGTAATTTTATGGATGGATGTGTTTTTCTTTTATTCATACAGCCCTTTAAACCCTGTCTTGTCCTGTTATTTGCTTCTGCTGTATAAGATGTAGCACCTTTTCTCCTCTTTGAACATGGTCCAGTGACACAGTAGCATTATTGCAGAAAGGAGCCAGACTCGTTCTCAGAGAACTATGTTCACACTTTTCAGCAAAAAATAGCAGTGGTTGTAACATATGTATTCCCTTCCTTGGATTTGAAGGCACAATCTACAGTGTTTCTTCATTTCTTTTCTGATCTGGGGCATGAAAAACCGAGATTGAGATTTGAACTATGAGTCTCCTGCATGGCAACATAATGTGTGTCACCGTCAGGCCAATAGGCCAGCCCTGGAAAGGGTGGTTTTATTACTGTTTGTTGTATCTATGTTGCATGATAAACACTCATCATCTTCCTCCTGTAGTCCTGCCTCGTATTCCTGATTCTACAATTAAAAAGTAAAAACCCACATGTTTCCCACTCCCGTTAGAAGAAAATTAACATTCTGACAGTTGTGACCGCCTGGAGTAATTTTAGATCATTAGCACCTGTTTTTCTCCCTTGTGGGTGTGTGTGTGTGTGTGTGTGTGTGCACATGTATAGTAGGCACATGCATCTTCTGTATGGACAACAGTGGGGTACCTACAGGAGAGCAAATGCTAATTCATGCTTTTGGCAAAAACATTTAAAAATAAGGATCTTTATTGGATGGGGTTATAGTTGATGTGAATATTTGATCACATAAAACTTTAAAAATTTCTAGGTAATTTGCCAAATTTTTTGACTGCTCACCAGTACCCTCTAAAACTATTAGTGATTCTTCCTTTTTGTGTATTATTAACACATTCGTATTGTAGTTGTATTACTAATAGTTATTTCTTAGTCCACCGAATGTTTCCATGTGCCTCTTTTATGCCAAATTAATTGTATTCCATGTTGGGACCAAGTGGTTTGCCCATGGCAAACCCAAATTTATGACCCGCTGATGCCTCTCAGAAAACTAAACACACTATGAAGACAGCTCTTCTTGAAAAAAAGAAAAGAAAAACTAATTTTCTCCTAATTGTGTTGGTGTCCAAAATAGTATCATATGTAAAGGGAGCTGTATTCCTTTATACAAATCTCACGGCTCCTGCTGCTCTTTTTCCTTCAGAAAATATTTACATTTTAGTAAAGTCGTTTGTTACTTTAGAAATCAATTTTGATGAAAGGAGGAAAAAAGCAAAAATGGACTTGGAAAAGATCCAGATTCCTTCTCTCTATTAAAAAAAAGTCAGGTATGAAAATCTTTATAGTACACTTTTTTTATAAACCAATGTTGTACCTTTTAATATGTAGTAAACTCCTTTATTTGGGGTTCGGTCATATTTTGTGTTTTCTTTAATGCTGCCTATCTTTCGAGGCATTCACTGCCCTAGGCAACACAGAGGTAGCAGGAGAAATGCCAGGTGAAACTAACTCTTGCTCTTACCAGTTGTCAGCTTCTCTGGAAAAAGGACCATAGCAGCAGGAGCCCCTTGTTTGGGCATCATTGGGCCAGTTCATTCTTTTTCAATCAGACTTGTGATGGCTCCCAATTTTCTGTTACACCTAATTAAAATTGCTGACAATGTTTTGGCAATTGTATATGTTTCTCCCCATAATCTGCTTTTTACTCACTGATCCGATTTTTGCCACTGACTCTTCTGTTCAATTTTATATATTGTATGTCCTCAGTATGACACAATTTGTCAGTTTTGCAACAACCCTTTCAACCTTTTTGGCCAAATCAAATTTTCCCTGCCTTCAAAACATTGTCCTCTAGCCCTTCCTTTCCCACTGGCTCCCTTTTGCAGTCTACCCCCATTCGTCTAGCTTCCTCTTTCATCTTTACTTACCTTTCCTGATAGATCATGTGTCTCTGCTTAGCTCTTACTGGTTTATTTGTCTTACTTCTCTCACTTGATATGAAAATTCCTCCATTGCAAGAGCTTTTTTCCCCTTCTTTTTCCTTCCTGAAGTGTTTTTGCATACATTAGATACTCAGTGTTTGTTTGATGAGTGAGAGTTAGCCGTATGTAGATTTCCCACTGTTTTTAATAGGGTGAGCTAGAGAGTTCTTTTTTGACAAATTTCACATGCTCTGAAAACCTTAAAAGGTGATTTTTCACCTGGAAACTCCCAGTCTATTCTGTTTAAATTTCTAAGAATGTTAGGATTAAAATGATAAGGCTGTCCCATAATTAGTATTGCTCTTTTCAGGTCGCTGTAGTCAATTTAGAAAGTGAACAAATTGTGGTTTAAGTTAATAAAGCTCAAAAGTGATAAGTTTATTCTTCCATCTCATTAATAAGAATTAAGCTCTATATTGCCTTCTAAATTTCTCTTGTCTTAAAATGAGTATTCAAAAATGGACATCTGTGCTATGTGTATGTATGGAAATCCATACCCTTTTATTTACCGGTCCCTGGAAACTGGAGAAATGATTGCTGGGCAACCCTTTATCTTTTTATTGTGTTTATTCGATGGAGAGTACGTTTGGAAAGAGTTTTACATGTGTCATATTTTCAAAATCACTAACTGCCATCACCCACTGGGGTCCTTTGTTAAGTCATTTTTTGTGGCTAATAGGGATAATCCAGGTAACTTTTAAGAGATGAGCAGTGAGAAGGAAGTTTTCCAGCCTTTGGTTTTTGACAGCTCTTACTTGTCATTTAAAACCAGCTTTCCCATAAATTTAGCCTTTTGAGAAAAAAAAAATTGTAATAAGCTTCTCTGGAAGGCAACATCAGTGGAATCTTAGAATTGTTATCAGTTTGATGAGAGAGGGAAATGTTTTTGTTTTTATTAAATGAAGCATTATTTACAAAAAGCCATTGTTAAGAATTAGATCCCACACCAGATGAATATCCATTAACCATTCTAAGAAAACTCCGGTGTTGCTATGTGCAAGATCCTCTTTTGGGGGCTTTTTTTCCATAGCAATTAAAGGTGTGCTATTTGTGAGTAGCCATTTTTCGCGGTGATTTAAAGACCAAAGTTGTTTTACAGCTGTGTTACTTTTAAAGGTTTTGGTTTTTTTATATATATGTATTAAATCAATTTATCACTGTTTGAAGCTTTGAATATCTGCAATCTTTGCCAAGGTACTTTTTTATTTAAAAACATAACTTTGTAAATATTACCCTGTAATATTATATATACTTAATAAAACATTTTAAGCTATTTTGCTGGGCTGTTTCTATTGCTGCTGCTGCAGACCACAGGCACATTTCTGAAAAATGTCATTTATCAGCGTATTTTCAAGTCCATATCCTAGATAACAATTTAAAGGATGACTTAAGTGTTAATCTGTAAATATTTTTAAAGTATAAGACCCAATATGTAAACTTGTAATTGGAATGAAGTTTTAAAGAAGTCCAGTGTGTTTATTTTTCCCATGGTGTGGTGAAACTTTATGTGAGAAATGGGAGGCGTGGGCCGTCATGCTGGCTATACTACTAGCAGAGGACTCGGGAGGTAAGGTTAGCCACCCACCTTTTTCTCAGTGTCCCTCCTCATCAGACTGAAATGTAAATTAGAATGATTCTCTGTTCTGATGGGTTATCAATTAGGACTATTTTGATGGGAAGTGAAAGCAAACCTAAATCTAAGGATAATGGGATTAATTGGCTAATGTAACTGAAAATTCAGATATACAGCTAGATTCCGGGCCCCAAACAGTGTCATAAAGATCCAGTGTCTTCCCAGCTTTCAGCTTCCCTCTCTTCCTGGTTGTCTTGATGGCCAAAGGATGACTACAGTCCCAGACCCACCTTCTTTCAACTTCAGGGAGAGTAGAGAGGAGGGAAAAAAGTACGTACCTCTCTTTCTCAGTAGTCCTGCCCACGCAGATTGCACCTCCGTGCTCTGACTGGGCCATGTGCCTCCCTCAATCACAGAGGCCAGGTGTCTCTGACCCTCTGAGCCTGCCCAAGTCCCTCGTTGAGCCTAGAATGAAAATAGTGGGCCCCATCTGGAGTCGAGGTGGGGGACAGAGAGGACGTTAACAGAAGCAAAGGTTGGGATTGTTACCAGATGATAAGATATCATCAGATTCTGGGCCACAGGGTTCCAGATCAATGCTGTATTTCTTGCAGGTATGTATAGATTCTTGATTCTGCATTATATGTGTGATTGTTGGCCATTTGAACAGAAAATGCTATTTGGTAGCAAAGTAGTAGCTCATCCCTTACCTCATAGGCAATTTAATTTTTACGCATTTATGAGGACTTTTTCACTCAGCAGGAGTAACTAATGGAGTTCAGAAAGCGTTTAATGGCCTACCTCCTGCACTGAGGGCTGTTCTCGGTAGCACAGAACCTTACTCAACCTGATTAGAACTCCCACAGAGGTGGAGGCTTCCAAATCCAACTGGGTTTCATTTTTGTGCAGCAACTTTCCAGCTCAAGGCCTCAAGCTTGACAGCTTTAGAAAATAATGGATTATGGTGACATCATCCACGTAGGACATGATTTCACTAGTAGCTCAGAGATTTAAGCACGATTGACAGTATTCAGTGTGAGAAGTGAGGCGGTGACAGAACTCTAAATCCAGTGTTTATTTTGCATGCATAAGCTTCATGCTCAAGTATCCATCCATCAGATCAGAGGGAAAATGAAGTTTTTAACCCTGAGTTACAGAGAATTGGACTGAGGATAATGTTGAAGACAGCACTACAGGCTGCATAGGAGAGTGGACCTAAAGATCAGACCCTCTATTTATTTAGCAATTGTTCATTTGGTCATTTGACTAGAAGGCAGTAGGTTTTTCAGCTCTGATAATAGCCATTTGGGGAAGAACAGGTATCTTTTCCCAATTCGGACAATGAGAAATGCTTGATAAAGAGCCCAATTGGGAGAGAAATGGTATGTGAGTCTGGCCACGGCGATGTGGTATCAGTCTTGATGCCAGTGTGCAGGTGTGCAAAACCGCCGCTACCGTTCTCTCACAGACGTCGCAACACCACGGCGTGGTACTGGGCTCTCGATCTTCCTCTCGCGATAACTGCGTTCGAGCATAGGCCTGCCCTCCAGAAAAGACACAATCCTACTTTTGCTGCCTAATTCTTCTGTGAATTGCCTGTGGAGTTCCTCAGCGTTAAACCGACAGCATATAAGCTGATAGACTTCTTAAACAAATGGATTGTTTGCAAAGTTTAAGTGTATTTGTTTAAAACATGGAGTACATCTTCAATGGTAGCTCTCTATTTATTTTTAAAATAAATAGTTAGCTCTTTTGATCATCCCATAAAAGCTTTCTTTGTCATTTTTATTAAAGCCATTTTTGGGGGGGGGGGGATGCTGTGGTTAAGCTGTTATGGGTGAAGTAAACTTTTGTGTACAAACCAGTCAGTGGTTATATAGCACATTCTATGAGGAAATAAATTGCTCATGCTGGGGCACCTGGAAAGCACAGGAAACTTTGCTTTCCTCACTACTACGCCTCTCCCAGTATTTGTTGAAATAGCTGCCCCACTGTCTTGGGTGAAGGCCCCACAGTGCCGCACTCCAACCCCACCTCCCAGGCAGCTCTTGTAGCAATGCTTCTCACTCCCCAGGGAGTTTTTATCTCCAGCTCAACCAGACATTTTTAGAACATAATGTTCATGAGCCTCATTTTTGCAAGTGAGAGGACACATATATTTGGTTACCAGAAGAAAACTTTATTGCAATGTTGTCAAGTGTTCAAGTCTCACAGTTGAATTAGTTAGGTATATATCTTGGATTTTTAAAAATCTGATTATTCTGGATTCACGGAGCCTGTGTCTCATAACTTTAGCTATATGACTAGTTATCAGCAGGGATTGTTCAGGTAAAAACTTACTAAATGGAACAGAAAATGCTACTTTGGATCCCATGCAGGAATATGTTTGAAAACATCAACAAATATCAATATTTCTCACTTCTGTTCAGAGAAACCTGTCAGAAAATTATGGACTCTTCTTTATGCTTTAAGCAGATCGCTAGATTGTAGGGGATTTATTAATTGCCTAAAATAATTGTGCTTGAAATTATACAAAAAAATATATAGCAATTTTTCAAATGCATCACATTTAGTAAAATTAAATATTCTTGCATTATTTTTATGTCTCCAGAAAAATACTAAATGCAATCTCCTGGAAAATACTTGGCTAAAAGGTTTGAATGGCATAGTAACCAAATCTTGCCCTTGGGCCTTCTGGTGGATCATTTTCTTTATGAATAGACTAGACAGTAGAGAGACCAGCAAGCTCTGGGCCTCCCTCCTCAAAAGCAACTGGGATTCTCCAAAGGATTTATAATATGAAGTAATAGGAAGGTCTCAACAGATTTTTCCTGTGTGACTGGGTCCCTTGGAGGCTACTCAGTTGCTTTAAAAGGTGTTAAATGAAGCCGGTGTCTCCACCTGAGCCAGATATTTATTTATATGATTCTATCTTGTTCTTAAAGAATTTCAAGCACCCCATTTGGGTCAGGTATTCTCACACAGAAAAAAAATCAGCTTTCCATGATTACAACCACTTAGTGCTGTCACAAATCTGTCTGGGTCCAGGGACAGTAGAGTGATGGTGGGTAAACAGCTCTTATGAAAATCCTTGCCTCTAAATGCCTTGTTCAAAGCAACCCTATGCAAAGGCCAAGAGATTAATTTATTCATATAAAAATTATTTTTCCTCTGAGAAGAACACCACCACAATAATTTTCATTATATGTAAAAAACAAATTTAGAAAAAAATTAAAGAAAATTCCTGAGTTGACACATTTCAAGTGCCTGGATGCTGTCCAAATGAACCTGGCAGTGACTCAGGTGCTGATGAAAACAACATTTTATGAATCTGCCTTCTCTGGTCCTCCTGGGTATTTTTATTCTTCAAATTGGAGATAAAAATAAGGTTGATCTCAAGGTGAGGAAAGAGCAGCGTGTGTGCTTCAAGACTCCCCAAGATAATAGATTTTTTTTTTTTAAAGCTGTTGCTGAGTGTAACTTACTTATAGTTTCAAAGGGCTTCTTAAAAATAAAATCTTTGCAAGCAATAGTAAAGAAACCTAGAACCCCCTGGGGTGACGGTTTGGAGCCTGTCAGGGATTTAAATCTAATTATTAGTTTGGAAGTAAAGAAGAGAAAGAACTGGCCAAGTGTCAGCCTGGAAAACAATAACAGCCGTGGTGGTGTGCAGCAGCCCAGTCATTAGTGCCCTGAAGGATAGCTCAGCACATTTATTCTTACCCCGGAAAGAAGGCCACAGAGATTTCAGTGTTTTCTGATAATAGTCTCTTTTTCTATGGAGTAGAGATGCTGCCTGTGCTTCTAGATGTCATTTTTCTCACGCACCCACCAGACCTGGTGCCAGCTCACAGGGCTGGTGCTTAGAGGAGAGGCACTACGCACAGGGTCAGAGGGCCTCACGCCTGCACTTCGCCAGGAGTGTGACCCTGTGCAGGTGACCTGCCTCCTCTGTGCCCCTATCTTTGTAAAATGAAGATTCAATGAGATAGTGTATTCGTAGCATTTAGCACAGTGCCTGGCCCAACGTAAGCACTCAGGAACTGTAACTGATTTCTCATTTTTCTCCTACTCTTAAGCACTGGCCAAGGAGGAAAAAAATATGATCATCTAGACATAACATGTACTGGAATACATATTTTTCCATGCTGGGCCATTGCCAAAGAAGCAAACAGAACATAAAATGACTGGGAGTATGAAATGTTATGACAAGTGCAGCTATGCTGCAGACATGCCCACTCCAAGCACAGTATCCTTGTCAGGACATCTTCCAGTTTTCTTAGTGAAACCCAAGGAGAGGAGGTGACTTTGGAGAAAGGCATTGGGTAATCCTACATGCCCTCTCCAGGGATGCAAAGAAGATGGAAGAGAAGGAGCTCGTGCTTGTAGCACATGGCCGGTCTCTGGAACCTCACTTCTCCTGCCAGGATTACTCAGCTGATCTGATTAGTCATTCAGGTCAGTCAGTGGCTGATTATCAAACCTTCTAAAACGTATTAAGAGCAGTCCCTCCAATCACTCTACATAGAATAGAATTAAGAATTTATTAGCCAACAGAAACTATATCCCAAGTACATGAGACTGAAGATGGATGTTGAAAATAGTAAGACCTGGTAAATATTATTTCACAAATGGAAGTATTTCAGTTGGGGGTTTTTGCTTAGGTTATACTGTAATCAGCCTGCTCTCTTCTCAAAAATGATGAGTCTGCTCCATTAGTCCTCCTGGGTGGCTGCAGAAAGCAAAAAAGGCAGCTGGAGGCATGCTGTGAATTGCAAGTGACTTCTGTTTATTTCTTCTCCGCCTACTCGTATGGACTCAATGATGCCCAGTTCAAGGGGGAGTCAAATGGCAAGCATAGCTGTCTGGCCCAAGTCCTTTGAGCCGGTACAGCAGCTTGCTTTAGAGAGTGCTTGATTAAAGGCTCCAAATTTATTTGAAGGCGTGGTTTTCTATTAAGCCTTTAATACTTACAATATTGCATACTGTCTATAGAGAGGAAATCTGAACTGTCCTCATATGTTGACATTTTACAACCTGATTCCTAACTTGGACAGAGATGTGCGGTGAATCAATACATCATACATAGTCCATTAAAAGATGCCTCACAGTTTATGTTAGTTGGGTATTTAGAGACACAATAGCTCTACCAGAATCTTTTCTTCATCTGTCATCTGTCTCTGGGTAATGTGGAGAGCCAATCACGGCACCACATTTATATCAAAAAATAGACACTTGTGTCCTTTATTAAGACGTGCTGCCAAATGAGGAGTATTTTATAGACACCTTCCTTTCATTTCTTCCTCCAAACCAATCCCTCACTTCCTTCTACCCAAAATAAAAATACACTGTGAATCGTGGTATCGTTAATGAATCTTCAGTGGGAAGGATGTTCTGAACAGTAAAAACTATAAATAAATTGATTCTAGACTGGAATTAACTGTGGAACCAGGAATGTAAACACAGCACAACTAATTGCATCCAAGTCAGATTGATGAGAATGTTGTTCTATGGAAAGAAAAAAAAAATCAACGGAGTTGATGAAAATTAAGCAATTTCTCAGTGGAACTAGTAAATAAATAAATAAATAAATAAATAAATAAATATATGTGTAGTTAAAAGCAAGACCCAATTATGTCTCTCTTCTTACTGAGCTGCTTAAATCAAGAAAGTCTAATGTCAAATGAGAAAAAATCAACTCAGGACATCTTGTTATCTGCATTTAATCAAGACTGCTGTATCTCATACAAACTTTTAAGACAGGTGGTGGCTAGAGTGTAAATAGGAGTCTTGTGAACTTTGCATGGCTTCCAGTTTACAGGTCTGTAGATTTCCAGAAGTATTAGGACAGTAAAGCCACTTCCCCTTTAACTCACTCTTTGATTTTGATGAAAAGATACTATATCAGGCTAATATAAGCAAAATTTATGTCAATGGATATAGCTAAAATTATTAGTATGTTGTTTTTTTCTGATAATGAAAGCAATACAGAAGTGCTCAGCAAAGCATTTACTTGAGGTTTTGTATCTATTCAGCTCTGTTTCCTGCAATATTCTGGGTATTGCAGTACACTTTAAAGCTCAGAATTTGAGTAGAAGAGAGATTTGTGGGGTTGTCCCCATCTGCTTTGTCTAAATATCTCACCATGGTCCATTTTCTAAATTGTTTTCTCTGCATCCTACTAAGAGCCCAAGGTGAAATTTGAGTCAATCGTACTTACTGAGTTTAATGATAGTCCACTCCTGGGTGATGAGGGCGGGGCAGCAGGTGGAAGGCCGCCTCCCTAGATATACCTGCAGAGAGTCCTCCGAAGACTCAAGTGGTGCAGGAAGGAACGGACAAGGAGCGGAAGACAGCATCCTGTCCCCGAGTTGTGTGTTTGACCCTTACTAAATCATTCCATAACTCATGTCCCCTCGCTTGCCTGGAATACTGCCAGAATTGGTGAAAAGACAAGTGAGGTAATTGTCAAATACCTCAAAATCCTTAGAAGAAAGATGTTGTGACACGTAAATCAGTCATTTCTTATTTCACTATTAATTATGCAAACCTCTTTCTTTTTCATCCCACAAGGTCTTTTTTCATCTTTCATGAAGGTCTCATTGCTCACTGGCTCTTTCACCCTGAGAAATAACATTATCAGCAACAACTTATTGAGTATTTGTTCCATTCTGGGCACTATACAAGGGCGTAAGAACTGTAGCCAGCATCGGGCAGATACAGTCCTTCCAAGCTGGTGTATATATTTAAGAAGTTTCTTATTTTCTCTGAGCTTTGATCTCATTTATTACATAAGACACAATTTAAAAATAGTAATCACTCTTTCCAAAAATGTTTTGAGGACTACATGAAATAAGGGATATAAAAGTGTCTGTGGAAGATAACTAGGAGTTCAATAAATGATACTACCCCATCCCTCACATAAGCTTCTGTTAAGTAAAAAATAAAAGTGGGAGGTCTGGCCACGCTGGATCCACACCCCACCCACCCTTCACTCACGGTGATTGGCCGGGATTGCACAGCTTCTGCCTTCTTTGGGTGGAGCCCCTGCTCCCCAGGTTTTTGAGCTCCTTCCACAGTTGCTACTTGAGCCTGTATTTTAGCATTTTGTTTGTAGTAGAGAAATCATTTCTCTGTGCTCATGAATCCACGAAAAGTAAGAAAACAAATCATAAACCCATCAGATTACTTGTTTTCCCAACAAGTGGAGAAAGCATTCTTGTGGAAGTAAAGGACATGGCTAGTGTTTACTATGCAGACCCTTGGCATGCTCCATTCATTATTATTACCTGTCTGACTCTTAAAGGTATTTTATTTCATGCCCTCTCCCTGGAAACCTTGGAGGCTGGAAATCCGTAGATAGTCTGCCGCTTTCAACCAGCCATCATTCCTCCTCCAGAGCTATCCAAGGTCATGGTAGGATTGCCTTGGCACCTACCTTTGGCAGGAGTTCCGTTATCTTTGGCCCTTGCTTGCTTCATCGCCTGCAGCAAACTTAACCAATGTCATCATCTTCAGGCAGCTAGAAATTTGGGAAACTAACCTTTGCTTGGAGTACTAGTAACATGGATTTCTAGTATGATCTTCTCTGTCTTTCGTACAGATAAAGGAATTCAGGCTCAGACAGGTGAGTAATGTACTCGAAAGGTGGAATTCCAGTATCAGCTGGTGTAGAAAAGGGTTTGGGAAGGAAACCTTTTTTGCTCATTTCCCTGGGGAAAGCAAGGCGCCTTGCTCGGCAGCCCCCTCATCCTCTCCCAGCACGTATGTAATATGTGCACACATTAGCCCTCAGGTTGTAAGCGGGCCAGCTCCTCCCAGCCTCGCCCAGCATCACTCTCATGTAGCAGATGGGGTGGTGCAGGAAGAGGAGCGAGCTGGCATCCACATGCTGTGGGCCTGCTGTCTGGGGGATGGCCACTGCCAGCCACTGCCAGCCAAAGCTGATCATGAAGAGCCGGGTCCTGGAGTCCTCAGCAGAACCACTGGCCACACATGGTATTTTGTTACAGCAGCCTGAGCTGACTAAATTCTTTGACAAATGATCACTTTGCAGAATGACCAGGTAACTGCAAGTACCAGTCAGAAGGTTGGGCTAACAACTTCTACCCAGAGTATGTGTCAATAGAACTTGACCTGGATTCCAGAAAAAATGCTAAGAGGAACTTGAGTTTCTACTATGACCTAACATGGCATTGCGGGCTTTTAAGTATGTTGTTATTTCATTTAAATCACAGAACACAAAAGTCGGTGTCTGAGAGAATTTATCTATGAGGTATGTGAGGCTCAGAGAGGGTAAGAAACACATCCAAGCTCCCCCGGTTGGTAACTGGCACAGCCAGGTTTCAACCCAGCTCCTTCTGGCTCAAAGCCCCAGTTCTGTTCTTGCAACTATGCCTGGGAAGTCTGTGCTAGAGGAAACTTTATGGATCGCAGACTACTGAATTCACCTTGAATCCTTGGAAGCATTTTAAACCAGCTGCAAACGTATTTTCTAAAGAGTGTACCCATAGTTCCTTCTTGTGTCGGTATCTTCTTTCAGACGACTGGGACAGGTTTGCTGGTGATGAGACCAGATTAGCCTATTTCAACTTGATGGTTAGATTCTGACACACTGTGGGAAAAAGTACGTAAAGAACAAAAACCACAGTTACACAATATTTTCTCTTGGGAAACAAACCCTCAGGTTTTACAACAAAACCGAACAGTTACCAAAGATCGAAAAGAGAACAAGAATTAATGTTTTCCTTGATTTTAAGATATACAGTTTGGATAGCCTGAAAACAAGATGTGTCTTAAAATCAATGTATAATTTTAACATGGCAGCCATTCCTCTTCTCCCCTACCCGAAGTGACCTTTGGCCTTCAAGTCAGGAGGCATCAAACAGTGCAACTAAAACATTTGCCTATCTGAAAATCAGTGGCATCTTAGCAAGAGGAAATATGAAGTAACAAAAGCAAGTCTGGACAGAGAACACTAATGTGATTTTGGTATGTTTGTTAAAAGGACAAATACTTCAATAAAATAGACGCACAATTTTGGAAAAATTATAAACCTATACCAAAGTATAATGTGAATTATAATGAACTCCCATTACCCAGATTCAGCATTTTTATCTCATGGTCTGTTTCTTCCTCCACATCCTCCCTACCCCAGAGAATTTTGAAACCAATCTCAGATGCTCAAACATTTCATTGGTAAATGTTTCAGTGGATATCTGTAAAAAACAAAGACTACCCTTTTAAAAAACAATAATTACACCATTATTACAGCTCCCTAAAAATCATCGCTGTACCTCCTTAAAATCAATACTAATGATTCCTTAATATCATCCAATACTCATCTAGTATTTACATATCACTGATCATCCTATAGTCTCTCTCCCTCCCACCAGTCTCTCTCTCTCTCTCTCTCTCTCTCTCTCTCTCTCTCTCTCTCTCTCTCTCTCTCTCTCTCTCTCTCTCTCTCTCTCTCTTAAGGTCCATACTCTTTTCTCCTGTTTGTTGTGTTGTTCAAAGACTCAGTACTTTCTTTCTAGTAACTTCCAACCCCTTGGCTTCCATGACATTGTTTAATATGTTCTTTATCTCCTATATTACCTGTAAAGTGGTACTTAGAGCTGGAGATTTTTCCAAACTTGATTTGAATGTTTTTGACTTCTGTCAGAAGTATGCAATACTCACTTGTATTTCCTTTGGATGTTATTAGCTATTGATGGTGATTGCTTAAGTCATAACCAGCATCTTTGAAATGACTGCTCCATTGATTAAAACTACCCCTACATATATCTGTAAAATAATGAATATGAGGTGTTGGAAAGCTACCTGTTCAATCATAGGTCCTTTTGATTACAAGGAAGGGGCTATTCCCCTAGATTGGCCAGTCGTCCCACAGTGATATGAGTTGTATACCCAGGCAAATTTACCTTAATAAAATAGCATTTTAAAAACTTGTGTTTCAGTAAAAAGAGAGAGAAAGAGAGAGAGAGAGAGAGAGAGAGAGAGAGAGAGAGAGAGAGAGAGAGATGGAGGAATGGGTGGAGACTGTGGAAATGGTTATAACAAAATCATTTTTTTACAGTTTTAAGTGTACAGCTAGAATACTTAAATGTACACGAAAAATGCAGCTTGTGGTTCCATCTAGCTCTTACCCAAGAATCATGTCTTAGGCCATCACCAGCACACTTCCTACACATTTCCATTACTTTTAGCAGAAAAAAAAGTGTGTGACACTTATGCAACAGGTCTTTCCTGCTGCCCCGCAACAATGTTCTTCTGTATCAGTAATAACAGTTTACATATGTCCCCTAGTTAATTGATCATGTTAGGTCCCATTTTTCTATTCATATTGTGGACACACATAGTAATGAGGGACAGAGGGCTCTCACAGACATTCAGAGAAAGAACCAAGTGTATGAATAGACCCCTGAAGACCTCGACTGGGTCTGAGGCCACCACAGGGACCAGAGTAGCTACTGTTACTGCACCTCTGTGTGTTCAGTACTTTTTAACTCTGTCCACTTCTCATCTCAGTCTAGACTAGCTTCATTATGCTTTACTCTGCCTATCTCTGTGGGTGAGATAGGCATTAGAATGTCCAATACATACAGCAAAAGCTTTTAAATATTTTTGGCCCACATTTAATAAATTTTCATCATAACCAGTATACACACACATGTAGGCACATAGGTGAGCCTGTATGCTATGCTATAGATGTGTAGACATCATCAAACTAAAGTTTCACACAAAATCATCCTTGCTTTGTGTGTTATATTCTGATATTTTCTTTTGTATTTTAGTCCTTTGTAACAACAACAAAAAAATTCTGGTTGTGACCCACTAAATTATTTATATACAAACTTTCATCTTGAAAAATATATACCACATGAAAGAGATTGAAGAGCATCAAAGTAAAGCTCTTGGGAACCAGACCAATTCCAAATGCAAGAACTAAGACTCTTAAGAGATTTGAGTATCATTATTCTGTGAATTAGATCAGAAAGTGGAGTATGTTTATATTTGTTGCATAATAGAACATTATGATTTCAACCTGAGGTGATCAGATGGTCTTTTGGTTATAATTTGTGAACAGGTTAATCTGGGTAGTAAATCTATCAGAGAGAGAATGAGAGAGAGAGAGAGAAACCCACCAGCCCCTGAAGACAGACCAGGAGTCTGCCTCTCCTATTGTTTCCATGATGGATCTGCACTTCTAAACAATAATCATTCATCACATGGAACCAATTCTATTTTTCTAGCTGGACAAGGCGCACTGTGCTCTCTGGAGCCTCCAAGGGGAAAACATATGCCCTTCGTCACTTTTGCATGATGAATTCTCCCGCACTCTACGTAAAGCCCTGCTTACAGGACTTGGCTCTTTTGGCTTTTTGAATGTCCCAACTGTGACGGGAGAACTGGGAGAAGAACAATAATGCTGCTGCTGCAGCCAACTCACACATGCCTCACATTCTTCACCTCTTTCCTCATAAAGAAAAAGCTCCCAGCTTCAGGGAAAGAAAGATAAGAGGAAAGGAAAACCCACACGGCATCATTAAGTTTCCCCTCGAGATTAAGTCACTTTCTCAGATGGTGTTTTCACATCATTTTTTTATGCATTCTGCTTAGATGTTAAGATATTTGGGCAGAAATCAAATTTCCTTTCAGCTTTCATTCAGCACCACCTCCTAACTCACACACACACACACACACACACGTATGTGTGTGACATATGACAGAGTTAATTTCCCATTTACTAGAAGCAGAAGTTCTTTCTCCAGAATGTGATCAACTTAGAGGTGTTAGTATATGAGTTTAATAATATTTTTGGTAACTAGAAAGGAGGAAATAGCCCATGAGTCATGAAAAACCTGAAAAGATTATTCTGTTTGTTTATCTTGAACTAAATTTTCGGGGAAATAAAATCACTCTGGCAGCTAAAACTGCACACTCACATTCTTTTGTATGAATTAATTATGCTTAACTGCTCTGTAATGTCCTGATTAATTATTTCCTGTTCTAGTCAGTTGATTATGAAGTTTTGATATGAAACCTGCATTATGATGAGAATCTTGGAGTTAATTCTCATCTTGCTTGAGGCCCCTGTAGAGCCGATCTGAACAACTAGCTTCAAAGGAAGCCCACATCTTCATCATCACCCTAGGAGGGCTGTGCGTCTGCACCGGCAAAGACAATGCTACTGTACTTTGGGCCCAGGGCACGGAATCACCATGTATACATACACATCAATGAGCTGGAGATTTTAACATTACACTATTTGTGAGCATAACTCTCTCTCTCTACACAAACACTGGGTGCTTTGTCTCCCACCAACAGGCTCACTGATGCGTCTGGAGTGATGGGACTCTAGAGAGAGGGTGGACATTGCCAGGAGAAGCTGAATATATCATTTTCTTATTGCTGCTGTAACAAATTACCACAAATTACCACAAAGTAGTGTTAAACAACACATATTCATTACCTTCGAGTTCTATATGCCAGAAGTCCTCAAATCAAAATGTCAGCAGGACTATGTTTCTTCCAAAGGCTCCAAGGGACAATCTGTTTCCATGCCTTTTCCGGCTTCTAAAGGCTGTGCCTTCCTTTGCCTGTGTCACCTTCCTCCATCTTTGAAGCCAGCAGAATAACATCTTCACATTGCATTCTCTCTCTCTCTCTCTCTGACCTTTTGCTTCTGTCATTGTCTCTTTGTCTTACTTTCCTTTCTCCCTGTTTTTCTGATAAGGACCCTGCAATTATATTGAGTTCAGCTGTCCCACCGCAATCTCCCCATCTCAAGGTCCTTAACCGTGGTTGTACAAGTCCCTTGGTTGTGTAAGCTACACATCCACGGATTCGAATGTGGACAACTTTTTTTAAGGGGGGAGGGGAGGGAGCACATAATTCTGCCTTCCATACTAGGTAGCCAGACTGAGAAGGAGCTGGTGTGGGTCAAGCTGGTAGCAAGGTAGCATTTAGCCAGACCTGCACAGCCACCAGGGAGAGGGTGGAATGAAGTCAGGAGGTGTGAGCTCATATCTTGGCAAGATGACTTAAATCATACCTCAAAGCTCCCCTGCTTTTTACCTGGTTAAAAGTCTCTTTGCATTCAGCTTGCCATACATGGGGCTGTTACTACAATGACCCGAAATACCAAATTAGCTTATATGTGTGGGATGAGCACAGCAGAAAGGCGACACTAAGAACCTGAACAATGGGAATGCCCCTAGACTTCAGGAACTAAAATCAATGCACACAGTTGATTTAAAGTGATGCAGGAAATGGGTGTATCTTCAACTACAGTTAGGATTCATGCTTTTAAAGGAAGAGAATAAGAATCAGGAAAGTTAATAAGCTTTGGAGTAGGGAGGTGTAAAGCCATCAGGGTGGGCCGACCCGCCACCTTGCCTCTTTCCCCTGACAAACTGTTCCTGACAAGAGATGGACACATGGTATACACGGAGCCTGAAGTCCTTAAGTCCCCAGGTTGTGTAACTAACTGCTCTTTTCCTCTGATTCCAGGCTCACCATGAAACCTGGGATAATTGGCTTCCCGGAGAGCCGCCCACGCAGGGAGAGAAGGAGAGAGGACGGGTTGTCAATCTCTGGTCCGCTTGACAGATCGACTCTGTTTCTCATAGAAAATTAACAAACTGGGATGCCGGCTTGCATATATTAATGCCTTGAGAGTTTAGTTAGCATGAGTCAGCACTTCAAAGCTGTCAATCTCTGGTCTGCGTGACAGATATATACTCTTAATTTCTCATGAAAATTAGCAAACAGCTATGCTGGTTTATATTTATTAATGCCTTATGAGTTTAGTTAGCATGAGTCAGTATCTAAACTCCAATCAGCTCAGGAGTCCTTCTCACTGGCTGCCCCCGTTGTGCGCCCCTCCCCCCATTTCCCAGCCCGAGTCCTGCGTGTTTTCCTCACACATTTCCAGAGTATAGTGTGAAAGGCGCACTCTGGAGTTGTGCAGCCGACAGCGCTGCAGCCCTGTCCTGAATTACTCCCAAATATTGTTCAGGGCTTCACTTCAGTGCTCTTTCTTTTAAAGCCTCCCACAGCCCCTCAGGGTTCTTCAGGCCTTCCTGTTTTACGTCCCCAAAACTTTGCGCATACCTTTCTTGCACTCATCTCACCCTTGTTTGGTGTCTGTATTCCCCACCACAAAGTGGATCAGATTCGCTTTAATCATCTTCGATGCCCAGTGCCTTGCACAGTGCCTGGCACAAAGTGGATGCTCAAAAAATGTCTGTTGGACAAATAAATAAATGGGTTCTGTCCTGACTTCCCTTCATGCTCTTTTTCAGACACCAGGGAGTGGAAAATAGTTGTTAATATACCAAAAGATTCAGGAGTAGATATCATAAATTAAGAAAAAGGTCACATTCGAGATAAGACAGAGAATGCCTTTGTGGAGTTAACAGGAGGCTCTCTTCCCGGGAGCAATGGAGAGACAGCCCATTAGGACAGACTGTGACAGGACAATGCTGCAGCAGTGACAGGGCAGCAGTGAGGCATCTTTAACAACAGCTGGACATTTCTATCTGAATGTCCTGACATTACCGCACTCAAATGTCCCAAAGTAAAAAAAAAAAAAAAAAAAAAAGTCCCAAAGTGGGCTCGTGGTCTTTTTAATCTTGACTCCCAAGTGTTCCTACTTCTGAGTATTCCCAGGATCTTAACTTTGGAGTTACCTAAGATTCTCTCTCTTTAAAGTTCACACCAATTAATAAACCGACAACTCATACAGGTGTCTAATATTACCTCTGCCTTCATTCCTAGTCTCGTCACGTTATACACCTGGGCAACAGGACAGAGTCTGGCGTTAGCTTCCAGTTTCTGGTCTCTCATCTTCCCTTACTTATACTGCGTCCCAAATACTTTTCTTAAAAAACAAATACCACTTTTATAACCTCAGCTCTTCCCTTTTCTGAAGCTCCTTCAATGGTTCTACAACTCCACACTGTAAGCAGAAGGGCCTTTGAGGCCCTGCATACCTGCTCATTCTCCCCTTCTTTATTTCCTGTTGTTTCCTATCAAAAACCTTGATCTTCCTTCCATTATACCCAAGCCATCTCTCTCCTCCTCCTTCTCCTCGTCTTCCTCTTCCTCCTCTAGATCAGCAAATCCTATCCCCCTCCCTCAAGAGAACCATGGCCCTGAGCCCCCCGTACTTTTGTTCAGGCTGGACTATTCCCTTTCTCTTCCCCCTGTGTAAGTCCCAGCTATCCTTCACAGCCCAGTTTAAGCCCCAAGGCCCTTATAAAACTTTCTTTGTTTTTTCAGCCTACATACAGAGACTCACAAAGCAGAACGAGTGTTGAAAAGACTTAGCCCTGGTGCAGGCCCTCTTTACAGCTCAGGAAATTGAGACCGTAGCTGTCTCTTTTCTTTACCATCATCATGCACTCATCATCAGCTGCCCGTACTGCTCCACGTATTCCCTATTAGAGAGGCTGGCTCCAGGAAGACAAGGGAATATATTTGGCTTCTTCCATAGCAAACGCAACATCTCACTCAGAGGAGTTTAAAAGCCTCTCGACCAGTGCTTACATTGAAAGAAACTAGAAAAAGCGCCTAATGGTGGGTATGAGGAAATGAAAGTTATGGAGAAAGAATTTAGCTATGGGTGTTTTCAACCATCCTGTGATAGGCCAGTGTTACAAGGTGACCTGATTCTCAGTGACACATCCCAATTTTCAACAATTTCACAAGGCTCTGCTATAGAGCAGATCCCTCAGCCCCCAAAGCAGCTGATGGCTGGAGGCTGTTTGCTGAATTTACTCCTCACAATTGGATGGTGCAGTGGGTTGAATAATGCCCCCCAAAGGCATGTTCACCTCCTAAATCCCATAACCTATGGTTATGACTTTATCTGGAAAAGGGGTCTTTGTAAATCTAATTAAGATAAGGATCTTGAAGTAAGATCATCCTGGATTACAGTGGCAGCCCTAAATCCAGTGACAAGTGTCCATAAGGGACAAAAGAGCAGAAGAGACAGAAAACCATGTGAAGATAGAAGTGGAGATGGGAGTTATGCGGCCACCAGCCAAAGAACACCAGAAGCTGGAAAGAGAAGGAAGGATTCTCCCCAAGAGCCTTGGGAGGGAGCACAGCCCTGCCAACACTCCAGAACTTCTAGCCTCCAGAACTATAAGATGACAAATTTCTGTTGTTTTAAGCCAACTCTTTTCCTGGGAAGTTGTGTCAGCAGCTTTAGTACACTACTATTGACAGCAAGTTCTGTCTTGAATGAGGGTGTGAGAAGTGCATGTGTCTTTCCACACTGTCCTCAGAAACATCAGCGGGGCAGTCAGGAATGAACAGGTCATTATAATGTGATATGATCAGTTTGGGGATCATATTACCAGAGTGCTATGTGCACAGAGGAGAAGCACGTGTCCAATCAATGTTGGAAAGGGGTGAGGCAAGAGGAAGGGACAAAGAGAGACAAAGTGGAGGAAGATATTCAAGGAGGGCTTCTGAACCTTGAAGAATGAGGAATTAGTTAGGTGAAGGAGTTGAAGGAGATGTCACAGCACAGCAGTCACTGTTACCAAAGAACCAAGTGTGTGGGAGTAGTACAGAAGGCCAGCGGTCTAGGTAGGGGTCAGGAGGTCTTTGTCAACCATATTAAGAAGCACAGACTTTTCTCTTGGAGGTCATTTGGGGTAACACCTGGCCACGTCTGAAAATGTGTATGTGTATTTCTTGGTTGTCACAATGACTGGAGGTTTTAAAGGCATTTAGTAGCCTGTGTCCAGGAATGCTCAATATCCTGCAGTGTGAATGGATGGCCCAGTAGAAGGAAGAATTTCTTCTTCCTCCAAAACTTTCAAAAGAGCCCCACCCCTTTCAATGGTGGTGACAATAGGAAACCATCGAAGGGGTCCAATGACCAGGGAAATGACAAGATGGGAATTGCAGACAGATCGTCGCGGTGCAATGTGAGTATAAGATTCAGAAAAACAGAAGTGAAGGCTTGAGAAAAAATTAGGAGGCCACAGTCCATGGCCAGTGAAGGTGTGATGATGTGAAGACCTGAGCCAGCAGGGAAAAGAGGGATGTCAGGAGGGGAAATAATGGAGTGGACTGGGAGGCAAATCCAAGAAATGTTTTGGTTAAAAGTGCAGGAATTTGTATTTCAATAAGAGACTGCATTCTCAGATTTCTAGTTCAGAGGTGTCATTAACAGATATTAAGAATGAAAAAAGAGTTGCTGGGTCAGAATTCAATTTGAGACTTGTTGATATTGAGTTGCCTGTGAGATACTAAGTAGAAATGTCCATCAGGCAATTGAAACCTAACAAAGGTTGGTGTGAACATTGTGATCTCTATGGTGAGTATTTTCAGACTAACAAAAGGTGGTTGCCATAAGTGGACAATCTGAAGCTAATGAAATTACTAGTCTCACCCTAACTGGATTGGGTGTTTATAACTTATGTCATTTCACAAGAAGTTGGTTCCTGTAAATAAAAGCTGAAAGATAGTCTTGACCTGCAAATGAAGTGTTTTGTTTGCACTCAGATTCGTTTTCAAAGGAAGTTAACTGTTCAGGTGCTCAGAGTTTGTGCCTCTTGCATAATAAGAAACTAGATTGTTCTTATGAAACAGTTGGGAAAAAACCCCAAAGCATTAGAGTGATTTAGACAACTAAGACTTGAGTGAATGTTGACTCTTGGCCTTTGAAAGAAGAATCTAGCATAAAGAAGGTGCTATTTCTTTTTCAAAACATTTTCCTTTATTATGTTACCTGAAGTACTTGAGATATTTTTGTTAGCTTTCATTTAATGGTAAAAGTAACTTCACTATTCTGCTTCGGTTTAGTGGGAGTAAAGTGTCCAGTACTGTTCATTTTTCTTTAGCTACATTCAATCTATGAGAGCTAAAAAAAAAAAAAAAAAAAAAAAAAAAATCTAGGAGTTATTCTCACTTCTTAATTTGCTAGCTTTATGGCAAATCCACGAAGGTGGGAACCAAATCTGTCTGGTTCACCACTGAGTCCCCAGTAGCCAGCACACCATCATGCATGTAGTGGGCATCCAGTAAATATTTGATTTTTTTTAAAAAAGCTTTCATTCCAATGAGTGAGGGCAAAGGGCAATTAACAACTAACTATAGCTATAATTCCCAAATTGCTTTTTGATGATGTCTTCCAAGGGGAAGAACAGGAAGCTACAAGGAAGGATAGCCTGTAGGACTGGTCTATTCTGGGGAGACAAAGGCTGAAAAAGAGTCATATGAACTAAGATCTAAGGCTAAGACAAGTAGCTGTTAAGACAGGAAACAGGAGGAACAGAGGCAGTGGATGGAGAAGTGCTATGATGGATGACACAGATGAGTATGTAAACAGGAGGTTAAGAAAGAGAGAGAGGTGTGGCTCTGTCAGCCTCCATTTCCTGAGCTGTAAGAGGGGACTGCACTCTGAGGAATAAGACTTTTTAACACTTGATTTGTTTGGTGAGTCTCTGTATATGGGTTGAAATAATCAAGGAAATTGGGTAAATGTCTTGGGACTTTAGCTGGGTCGAAGATACGTCAGACTTAAATAGGGAGAAGAGAAGAGAGGACGTACTAGGAGGTAGAAATATTCTAAGCAAAACTACAGAAGCAAAAAGTCATGGACCATCTAGACAGAGGTGGATATGATTTGTTTGTTCAAGAAAGAGAGAAGAAATTTAGAAATAAAGAACGAGAAAAATGTATGATAGAAAATATTAGGCCAAATTATTTACTGAGCCAGAAATAGATGATCTCATATAATCTTACAAAATTCTCTGAGATCCAGATTGTATCTTATTGTCCTAATATTACAAATGAGAACATTGAGGCACTGAGAAGTAAAAGAACATGCCCAAAGACACATGCCAATCAAGCAGTGGGGCAGAAATGCAATGAGGGCAATCAGACTGTAGCAGGAGCATGGGACACAGAATAACCAGTAAGGTCCATGTCTAACACAGTCCTACAAGGTGCCACACAGTAGCTCCTTTATCTCCAATAAGTTTAAGCCCTGTGAGTGCAGGAAGCAAGGTTTTATCATGTTTCTTATAGTTCTTTATAATTCTAGAGCCTAGACGAGAACTTGAACCTACATTTTTGAATGAAGAGTAGTCTATTACTATACACTTGTGCTTGCCATATCCAGGACCACGTGCTTTTTTTTTTTTGGTCCATGTGCTTTTGCTAGCCTGGCCAGAAGTGGACACCTGCATCAAGGTCAGACTTTTGACCTTGACTTTAATTATTGCTGAGCATCTTCTCAACAAAAATTATCTCTACTAGATAGTATGTATCTATGTCAACCTGTCAGACCTTCTCTTATGTAGGCTCTGAAAATGAGATATTCAGAGAAAATAATTAGTCTGTAGCAGTACAGAGGCCAAATGACATACAGAAAGAAGACAGTACGCAGACACTATGAAGCAGAAAAAAGCAGAGTAGCATCAATTAAGAGTCAGAGAAGATTTTGAAACAGGCTAGAGCTTAGTTACCACAGTGGAAAGCACCAGGACAGAGAGCGTACAACTGTTCGCAGGGCGGCTTCATGTGCCTATGACCTGTGCAATCTCACAGCCCTATGCTCAGAAATGTTCCCCACTTGCTGTCCTTGTCTTGAAATTCTTAGTAACTTTTAAATAGGTCTCTGCATTTTTATTTTGCACTGGGCCCTGCACCTTATGATAATAAAGGTGACCACAGTGACAATGGTGATTACTATTTAAAAAAATTTTAAAAAACAGGGTTGGAGAGTTGAGCAAACTGGAAATTGCGAGGTACTAACAGTGTCCCCTTCATCCCTTTCTATCCTCAGTTCTCCGAATCCACCAATCATGGCTTATGAGGGATCCTGTCCACTGCCTCCAAGGTAGTTAGATCAGAACACAAGCAGTGAAACTCCATTTAAAACCCCCCAAATGGCTCCAATGCCCTTAGGCCAACACTCTGGTATGATCATGAACTCGACACTTTTTAATTCACGTATCTTTGTCTAAGAGACAGATTAAGGACAAAGGACAGGCTTGGAGCAATTCTACTGAAGCACCCTCTGTAAGAGACACCAAAATACAACTAGGCACCAAATTGCTACCAGGGGAATGTCTCCTACGATTTTTTGGATTGGGGGGGTGGGGAGCGGGAGAGAGTAATGCAGGGGAATTGTGACCCTCAGGAGAGGTGCAGAAGAGGATGAAACCCCCAAAGGCTATGCTGGAGTCAAAATAGATTATGGCTAAGACAAGCTCTGAGGTCTGTCGAGAGGGACAATATGAAAAAGGAAGATCTTGGTTACCATAGAACCTCTTCTTGGCTAACTTGTACATGATGCTTGGGGTCAGAGCTAAATTAGGTCATTGAAATGAATGAGCACAGCCCCTTCATCTGCTCTTATCCCAGGCAGAGCTCAGCCTCCCATTTAAACAAATGTTGAGTAAATATTTAAAGAACTAAACTTTAAAGGATGCCAAGTTCTTGTTCTTGGACTGCAAGGCTAGACAACATGTTTCAGTCTAGCCTTGGGCCCCTCTTGCGCATGCGCTCTCTCTCTCTCTCTCTCTCCATACCACTCTTTTCTTACTTTTCTCAGTTCCTGGAAAATGTTACCTCAGGGATTTCTCAGAGGCTTTTTTCCTCTGACTCAGTGCTTTCCTTCCTCTGCGTTTTGGTCTGATCAGCTGTGGCCATGATGCAGAATCACATGGACAGAGGGCATTGTAGGAAAGGCAGGTACAAGGCAAAATAGACTTCTCTCTAATTCCAAAGGCAGACTCTAGAAGTATAAGAAATATGACAGAATCTGGGTTCTTAATACGAGTCATCTGGATGGACTCTAAGCTTCTCAATGATCAAGATTGTATCTCTCTATTATATCTCTGCCCTCCCACCCCCACCTCCCCCCACCCATCCCAGCTGTGGCTAAGAGCACAGACTGACGACCCATATTCGGGCCTCATTCCTTAATGTTTCTGTGTTACTGGGTATGATTTTGTTTTGTTTTTGCTTCTTTTTCTTTTCTTTTTTCTTCTCTTTCTCCGTTTCTTTTTCTTTTTCTTTCTTTCTTTCTTTCTTTCTTTCTTTCTTTCTTTCTTTCTTTCTTTCTTCTTTCTTTCTTTCTTCTTTCTTTCTTCTTTCTTCCTTCCTTTCTTTCTTCCTTTCTTCCTTCCTTTCTTCCTTCTTTCCTTCCTTCCTTCTTCCTTCCTTCCTTCCTCCTTCCTTCCTTCCTCCTTCCTCCCTTCCTTCCTTCCTTCCTTCCTTTCTTCCTTCCCCCCCCTCTCTTCCTCTCTCTCTTTCTTTTCTTTTCTTCTTTTTAAAAAAAAAAAAAAAATCCCCTCTGTTGGCCTGTTCTTTGGCATTTCTGTTAAGTTGAAGAAGACAGTCATACAATACCAACTACAGAGCCAAAAGGATTAAATGAGATCATTCATTACCGGAACATTTTAATTACTAACGCAGTGTCTGACATTTATTTTGGTATTATTTTGAACCATTGACCAATAAGTACACCATAGATGTTCCTTACATTTAATTGAATGCTATGTCCCAATGCTAAGCTTCTATCACTATATCCTCACCTCTCTCTAACCCCACTCTATTACCTGCTGAATCTATCCAAGTCAAGATAAAAAAAGGCATCTGTCAAGTCAAGATAAAAATAAAAAAGAAAATTCTTAGGCCCCATAAAATATTTTCAATTGCAAACAAAAGCAGAATGTTTTCTGAAGAACTACTCTTATATTTCCTTGAAAGACTTTAAAAATATATCATCTACCATACTTACTAAAAGAGATCTAGTTTGCAAAGTAAGTGAAAGGTATTGTGTTCTCTGTTGAACAGTAAAAGAATGTCAGTTCACAGGAATTTATTGTGTGCTGTTCATGAGGCCCCAGGGTTGCAATGTTGGCATTTAAACATTAGCAAGAATAGCGCTGAAAGCAAAGATGACATATGTAATAATGAGTGGGCCCAGGTGCTGCCTTTTCATTCTTTCAGAAAGATCATAGCATATTAATGAGAGCTACTCCTAATTTTTCCTTAGTGGCTGCCACATCAATCTGAACACAACATCCTTTAGTTCTCTAGATGGTCTATTTGATTACAATGGAATGAATTTTAACAAGGCCCTTCCTTCCTTCCTTCCTTCCTTCCTTCCTTCCTTCCTTCCTTCCTTCCTTCCTTCCTTCCTTCCTTCCTTCCTTCCCTCTCTCTCTCTTCCTCCTTTAGTACCTTCCACTCTCCTTCCCTTTATTCTTTTCCCCCTCCTTTATTAATTCACTCGATAATATTTAAGGCCATCTACCAAAGGCCAGGCAGTAAACCATATTGATCCGATACCCTTGTTAATCTTAACAGTCTAACAAGGAATACAGACAGTACAAGTTACTATGTTAAAAGTTGCCATGGGATTGAAAAGATACTAGACCCAAATTGATCTGAAGAGTGAGAGAGTAAGTTGAAAGCCTCCTGGAAGAAATAATTTTCTCCTAAGATCTGAAAGATGACCAGTTCAGCTAGGAGAAACTGGCTAAAAAGAGAAGAGTGTGGGCTCAGCAAGGGCAGTGGAAGAGGGATCTATGCCCCACCCCACAGCCTGAACCCAGAGCTGCTGTGGGGACTCCCAGCAGCCTTCACTTGTACTGCATCTTGTACTAGGAATGACTTTGCTTTCAGGTAAAATCAGCTAAATCAGCAATCACTTTCAGTTTGCAAACAAGGAAGTCTAGTCTCTGAGAAGCAGAGCGGCTTGCCCCAGACTCAGCGCTCCAAGAGGAGAAGCTGGAATTGAAACCCAGGACTCATGTGTCTAACACATGTGCCCATCCCACAGTACTAACATAACTCCCAGAGGGTTTTCTTTAGTTCTTGCCTGAAACCACCATCTTTACGTGGATGCCTGAAATTCCTCCACAGAGAAGGTTTAACACCTTAGAACAGAATGTGGTCCTTTGCCTATACCTGTTATAAAAAGAAACACTGAGCAAACTTTGGAATGTTAAAAATGCCCACAACGAAGAAAAGCAAACCAGAAGCTTCGTAAAGTTGACCTTACTGTTTCAATCATAACTACTTCCATATCTTAAGTTCTTTAACAGCTTAAACAAATACATAACAAAAAAAAAAGTTTTTTTTTTTTAAAGCAAACACCCTTGGGAAGATTAACCAATTGAGGAAGTAACATGTGTAATATTATTAGGAAATTTTCATCTTAACAAGAGAAATGAGGGCAGCACTTAAATTATGGGGCCCCACCAAATTTTGAGATAGAGAGGCAGAAATTATCATGCTAAATATAAATATGATGTTCTTTGGGGTTTTACCTCCTACCAGTTCTTCTAAGTTATTATAATACATTTTGTGTTTTCTCAGCTTCGCTCACATTTCCACTGGACATTTGCTCACAAAGTGTTCACTCTGGGTGGAATATCTTCTTACCCCTTGATATTGATTTCGCCATCTCCAATAAGCCTTTGCAGATCTTCTTGGTCAGAAATTATCCATGCCCCTCTCTCATCCTGTATGGTGTGGTAATATCTCTCTATTATTAAGCCCTCATTGCACTAGTACTTGTCTTAAAGTTAATTAGGCATTCATCTGTTTCCTCTTCTAAATTGTGAATTCTCAAGAATCATAGTTCATTAACTTGTGTATCTCTCACAGGGCCCAGCTCAGAGCTGTCGACATAGTAGGGGCTTAATAAATGATTAAAGACTTGAAATGAAAATATGTTTTTCCTAGCTTGATTAATCTTTAGTAGAATTTTTTCCATAAATGGCCACAATGAAGTTTTTCAGCTTGAGCCATTTGCAGGATTGCTTTGGCCTTGATAAATTTTCTTTGATAGGAAGAAAAAAAGGTAACCCAAATACTCTTTCCTATGATAAAAGTAATAATTGCAAGAGACAGAGCTGTTCATAGGTAAACATTTTGAATTCTGTACTATCTTCTGAGCCAATTAGAAGCAATTGGATTTATGAATTTTTTATTTTCCTGATTGATTTCTATTTAGTTTCTCCTGAATAAGTACTTAAAAATCTTTCCATAACATTCACCCTTTTCGTTGATTTCCAGCCCTAGAGAACCAACCTTTCAGCAATTATACAAACCCTTCACACTTTTTTTTTGCATTCCACTTCTTTTAAAGTAGTTTATTGAAATCCTCTCCAGATAAAAACCTTGAAATCATTAAGCAGATCACTGTTCAGAAGCACATTAATTCTTCTATTTTTCTTCTTAAAGGAGATGACTGGTGGAGAGCTCAGAATAGCAATGAGGTGTGGTATTTATCTATAATACTTTCTTCATGATGAATAACTAATTTATTTAAAATCCCATTACTTGGAACATTTCAATCATGGTAGAATGAGGTCTCTGATTTGGGTCCTGGTTAATTTAGAAATGGCCTCCTTCCCTGGGGACATTGAGAGCTGCTGATGCCAGCTGGTGATGGAGGCTGAATTTAAACATTGCAAAGCTAGGAGTGAGAGCAGGAGTTTCTTAACTCCTGGCTTAAAATAGCCTGTGAAGTCTGGAGCCTTGTTCACCTCCATTTTCTCCAGGAATTTCAGCACCCATCCCAAGGTTCCTCTCTACAGCTGCCACAAAGGTCCGGAAGGGCTTTGGCGTATACAGGGAATTGGACTTCGCCAGCTGTTTAACTATGAAGTGCTCAGACTCTAAGAATCCCTTCCTCGGCCATGACTTCTCCTGTCCTGGCCCTGGCTCTGAGAACTGTGTTCTAAAACCTATGAGAGCATCCACCATTCCTTCCTTCCTTACTCATGGAGGAATAGCTGCAGGGTCCTAATGCTGGCCAGTCCCTTTGATTTTAGCCTAGGAGCACTTCCTTGAATGAAATCATACATGGAAGCCCCATAAGAAAGAACAACAAGGATAGAGCTGCTGTGACTAAAGCATGTGTGTAGACTTCAAAAAACTTACCATGTCTTCTGTTCTCATTTTATAGATCACAGAATAGAGGTCTAAACACATGGGATTTTTAATAAATTAGGTTCGTGGCCCTAGGCTTTTATTTCTACAGGTCATGCAGAGCCTCCACCCCCAGAAAAATCCACTTTCACAGTCACCTCTTCAGTAATAATCTTGAAAGGCTTCAGAGAGTTTCTCTCATTTGAATTAAAAGGTATCTCATGAATGAAACTGTTTATCTCCCCATGTGGGTCCACTGTGTTGTCTCCACTCTATCTCCCTTTCCTCTGCCCTTATTGCCCTCCTGGGCTCCATGTGGGGCTCTTAAGTCCCACAGGCATTGCTGCCACCTTTGCTGGGCACGTCTGCCACCCTCTGCAGGCAATGCTCAGTTTTAGCGAGAACCCCCCTACTAGGACAGTTGAGATGGGAGACCCTTAAGATTGACCTCCTCCTTTATGCATAATATTCGTTTAAAAGGGTACCAAGTTCATCTCTTTGAGAATCATTCGTGAAAATGGTTTTATGTTTTTGCTTGCAGCCTTCTCTCTCCAAAAACCTGGATATCGAGTCAGTAGAAGTCTGGGATGAGAGTCCACCTGCGTTACTGAGAACTAAAGCTTTGGTCTTGAGTCTGGCTTATCCACTGGATTCTGCCTCTAAGATGAGCTCCTATCTGGAGGCTCTTTAGTTTCCCAGGCAAATCATTTCTTCTGACAGTTCACTAGATGCACTGACTTGCTGGGGTGGATCAGGCATAGACATAAGCTGGGCTATCTCTTCTGGCCCCATCTCTGGCCTCCTCCCTGTTTGATTCTGTCCCCAAACACAGTAGAAAAATATATATACACACACACACACACACACACACACACACACACATATATGAAATTTATTTGTTTTCATGTTAAAAAAATAAGTTTATTCAGCAAACAGAAGAAGGTGCTTCCAATGCTGGGAGTCACCTCCTCTCATAATCCTGTGATGGGGGGAACTCCAGGTCCCCTCAGCCCCATGTCTCTGGGGGTGGCTCTAGGGGCTCCCTGCATCCTGCTCCTCATCCATAGGTTTCATCCTCCTCCTTGTCACCAAAGAAGAAAGTCTCTCGGTCCAGGTTCTCAGACTCCTCCTCATAGGAGAAGCTGTCTTTGTCCAGCTCCTCATCAAACTCATCCTACTGCCACCAGGGCACAGCGTCCTCATTGTTTTCCTCCTCCTCTATCTATTTCCTCTCCCGTGGATGGCCTCATCACTCCCTGCGCGGCCCTGACCCATCCAGGAAATGCTGCTCGCTGTCCTGCAGCATTCCACCCAGAATTTTCAGGTGGATCTCCAGAGGAATTTGAGTTAAATCTGATCGATCTTTCCCAAAATGAAAGATCAGGATATTCCGAGAGAAGACAAGTTTCTAAAATTAAAATTTGTATTTATCGTGGCTATGCATGAATGAGAACTGAGAGCTGAGCAACTAATTTAGAATTTTGATCAAGCAAAACAACCAACATGCCAGATCTGAAGAGAGCTCAAGGATATAGCTAGTCACTAGGAAATATGGGAAATGTGCACACACGCACACACACACACACACACACACACACACACACACACACTTCCCTCAACCAGAGAGAAAAAGGAGGGACCCTTCCCGTTCCCGTTTTATCCCATTAGGATTTGTCTAAGGCTTTGCTACCAATAGGAAGTATATATATACTGGTCTCTGTCCCACCCACGTTCCTGAGAAAAGGCTCTTGAAACTCTTGCACATTTTTAAGTGATAAGAGCACTGGAAGCATCTTTTGTCTTAATGGGTGGGCTCCTGAAAGGGGGCTGGTCACCAGAAAGACCAATCTATGACCAGAAGCTTAGAATATCCAGCCCTGCCCTCCATTCTACGGAGAGGAAAGAGGGGCTGGAAATGGAGTTGTTAATAGCTGATCACGTCTATGTGATGAAGCCTCCATAAAATCCCAAAAGTTTGGGGTTCAGAGAGCTTCTAGGTAGGTGAACACATCCATGTATCTCTTGGGAGGATGACTCCACAGGCCAACTCCACAGGGACAGAAGCTTCTTGCTCTGGACCCTCCCATTCCTCATTTCATTTGGCTGTGTTCACCTGTATCCTTTACCGTATTTTTTCCTAAACTGCTAAATAAATGTGTTTCCCTGAGTTCTGAGAGCTGCTCTAGTAAAACAATAAACCCAAAAGCGAGGATGGCATGGAAACCTCCGATCTGTAGCCTCGTCAGACAGAAGATGTGCAACCTGGAGATCTACTGCGGCTTGCAATTGGCATCTGAAGGGCAAGGGGGAGGCAAAGGAGAGGGCTAATCCCTTGGGACCAAGCCCTTAACCCGCGAGATCTGACACTATCTCCAGGTACACAGTATTAGCATTGAGTTAAACTATAGGACACAACTGTAGGACAGTTGGTGTCACAGAGAATTGCTCTGCGTGGGGAAAACCCACACATCTGGTACCAGAAGTATTGTGAGTGCGGTAGTAACATGAGAGTAAAGGAGAAACTCAGAAGGAGGACCGGAGGTTTTTCCAATACACTCACTACTCAAGGGACTGCCCACAGACCAGCCACATCAGCCTCACCCAGGAGATTGTTGGAAATGCAAAATCTCAAACCCACCCCGGAGCTGCTAAATGAGAATCTACATTTTAGTACTGCAGGAGAGTCATACACACTTTAAAGTTGCGAAGCACTGTTCTGGATATTATCAACCACTTACACATACAGATAACGTGCCTCAGATTTTTTCAGAGTGCACATGTGGATGAAGTATAAGAAAGAAGTCTTGGTGAACTTAGAGAGGAATAAAGAGAAACAGTGATTAAGAGGGATGCTGGGAATGTTAGAGGAAAAAACTTCATACTTTTTGGTTTGCCAAAGATTGGCTCTGGGCACCAGCCTTTACAGTTGAAGCCAAGAGAAGCATCATCCAACTGTATAATTCTAAATAGGAACTGTGGGTTTTCTCCAACGACAGTGTTATAAGCTGAGCTCATGATGCTGGCCCAGCTGACCAGGACCCCAGCTTCCCTACTCCTGACAGATTACAGCCCCAGAAGTACTGTTTACGAAAATGATAACTGACTAGCTTAGGAAAGAATAAGATATTCACTGTTGCTTTTCCTTTGAAAGGAATCAGTGAATGCTCTGCCTCAAGATTTATTTCCAGCCGCTGACAAAAATGTTCAAAACATGTAGGTGGGGGAAGAAAAGCCTAACTTTAGTAGGTAACAACGATACATCCCGTTCTGTTTAATCCTCCTTATGCTAAGGCAGTCAGACATCTGGAGAATAGAAGTGTCTGGCTTTGCAATATAATATTATCTTCTTTTGAAGAAGATAGGTGAAGGTCAGCAACTAGAACGCCTGAAAGCAAATCACATCTCTTCTCCGGGCTCTTTTATTCCTAGGCATGCTGTCCTAATGACGAATTTCTCACTGGGAAGGCACCAGAAAATGGCATTGCGGGAATCAGGATGAAACCTGCACAGGCGTGTCTTTGCTGCCCCTGCTCTGGCTCACACTTCGTCCAGCAACAAGCTCAGTCAGGGATAGGAGTGTTGCCTCACATGCACCCTGTACTCACCCGCTCTGGGTAAATGCCATTGCCCTGGATCCTTTTTTTTTTCCCCCACTCGGAGCATCTGTCTTGGCAACCCAGGAAATCCAGGGCTTGCAGCCAGATGCTGTGCTGTGGACACAGAGCCTCCACTTGGCCAAACAGCCACGTATAACAATACAGAATTAGAAGTAAAGTCAGGGCAATGCGTGTCACTCTCCACTCTCAGAGCTCTGGAGACAGACTGCTATTAATCACTATGTGACATCTACCAAGCCACCACTTCTCATTTGGCCACAGCTCATAGTCACAGAGGCACAGGGTCTCCTGATAAATCAAATCCAAACAGCTATATGATAAGGATGACACAGGTGAACAGGGAACAAAAGTGTACAGTTCTAGCCATGTGTCCACAATATTAAAAAAGAGAAGGACATGTCAGCTGACTGCCAGCCAAGTGCCAAAGACTATTAATTTCTCTCTCTCTCTCTCTCTCTCTCTCTCTCTCTCTCTCCCTCATCTTATTAAACCTCCACCATAGTCCTGTGTGAATGTTAGAATTATCTCTGTTCTCAGATGACACTAAAGCTCAGAGAGATTAGAAAATGTGCCCAAGGACATACAGTTATTAAACAGTGAAACCGGTAAAGAAATGCAGATCTAGGAGAATGGCAGAAATAATTAGCATAGAGAGGAAGTTAAATAGTAGGAAACTGAGTGAGGGGACATAGAGATGATGGAAAAAGAAAGAAGGAAAAGAAGGGGAAAAATAGAATAAGAGGAGCAGAAAGCCGGAAGCAGAAACCAAACTGCTTTCAAAACCAGAGTTCTTACACCAGAGCCTCAGCTTTGCCAGTTACAGGCTGTTGACTTTGATACAAATCATAAAACCACAGTTTTTTCATCTGTCAAATGAGGTTAGTGATATTCAGCCAACTACTTCACCGGTTTGTTTTCAGGGTCAAACAAGAATCTATATGGAACATTCTGCAAAATTGGAAGTACAATACAAATGAAAGCTATTCAAATGGTGTTTAGAGGATGGACAAGAACCAGAAGACCGGGTCCCCAGTATGAAGTAAATGAAAAATCTACCAAATGCTGAACGAAACCACAAGGAACGCCTACATCAGATTTGTGTGAGGATTCACACGGAATCGACCCCACATAGGCAGAGGTGAGCCTGCTGACTCCAGTCCCGAGCTCCAGATGCACATAGCACAAGCCTGAGCCTGCTGGTCATCTTCCCATGGAGGTTTCAGAGAGTGGAAACTCCTTATTCCAAATTCTGCCTGGAAATTGAGAGTGATCACCCCTTTTTTTTTCCTGGGCCAAGAAAATATCAAGTTGTCCAATGCTTGTATGTTATGATTTTATTAAGGACACAGCCTGGGAAGACAGTGAGAGGTGAAAATGTGGCGAATGTTTTTGGGGCGAGTGGAGATCTGAGAGGAAGGGAATAGGAAGTTCAAACGTTAATCCCGTACAAGGGATTCATGTGACCTGATTCAGGAATCAAGGAGAGTACCGAAAAAACATTTTAGTCAAATAAGGTCCAGAAAGAAGAAACCAGAGGGAATAGGTTAGTTGGAAAAACTTGTCTTGCCTTTTTTGTTCAGGGCAGAGGACCAGAAAGGATAAAGAATAATTTGAGTAGTTTCTTCGAAGTGAGGACCATAAAGGAATTTTTGACTCTGGAGGCCAAGGAGCTATTAGAAGTGTTCTCTGGCCTGAACTGGAAATAAAGCCTAACCGAGTCTATTAATGATGCCCAACTGAAAAAGACCAAAAAGCTGCTTTTGTAAATATGTCCCTGTTTAGTGTGTGCCTCAAGATTTCTGGTTTTTGTTTTATGGGTTTTTTGTTTGTTTGTTTGTTTGTTTTTCCAGTGGCGCTGACCAAAAGATACTGGAGGGAAAATGCTACAGAATAAAGGAGATAGGCCCAGATCCAAGGATGTACTCCTGAGAGGAGAAAGCAGAAAACTCCTTTCTGCTTTTCTTTCTCCTTTGGAAGGGCAGTATAGTGGGCTGAATGGTGTCCTCAAAAATACAACCACATCCCAATCCTCGGAACTGTGAATATTACCTTATTTAGGAAAAGATTCTTTTCAGATGTGATTAAGTTAAGGCTCTTGAGATGAGGAGATTAGCATCCAGGATCATCCAGGTGGGCCCTAAATCTCATCGCGAGTAGCCTTAAAAGAGTGAGGCTGAAGGAGATGATTAAATGACACAGAAGAGAAGGCTTTGTGAAAAATGGAAGAAGAGATTAGACCCCGGTGGCCTCCAGCGAAAGAACGTCTGGAGTCACCGAAAGCTGGAAGAGGCAAGGAAGGGCTCTCCCCTGGAGCCTCTGGGGAGAACACAGCCCTACTAACACCTCGATTTCAGACTACTGCCTCCAGAACTGTAAAAGAATACATATCTATTGTTTTAAGTCACCATGTCTGTGGTAATTTATTACATCAGCCGTTGGAGACTAACGGGTTGTAACGGGAAGTTACCCAGTGGCAGAAACAGCCCTAAGGCTTCTGACTCCCTCTTCGGTCTAGGACTGGGCCCATTTGCCAGGCCTCAGGAGTACGGACCAGCACCCACTTCGTGTGGTGTATCAGCTGCGAGAAGAGCAAACAGCACATGCTCTCCGCAGAGGTGCTCCCCCAAAACAGAGGCCAACAGGGAAAGGTGAAGACCACACACCTGGGAATAAGGGAGAAAAAACATAAAATGGGATGGGCATCCGGGATCTTATCAAATCCCTAGCAAGCCTGCGAGTTGGAAATGGAAGCTTAGAGGAGAGTTCAGCATGAGAGGAGTCGCTCCCACCTGGAGTTAAATCCCTGCTCCCACCATTCAGTGGCCCTGTGACCTGTTCCCCTGACTCGCTTTCTTCATCTGTAAAATAGAAATTACAATCCCACCCCCCCCCCCAACTACAGGCTCCTTGTGAGGTTTAAAGCACTTAGAGCCCTGAGCTTCCCAATAGGACTCGTTAAATGGCTATTATTATTATTATTGCCCAAGATCACAGAGCTGGTAAGACAGGTCTGGGCTGGGAGATAGGACAGGCTGGGAGACCGAATCCTTCTGGAACCTGAGGCTGTCTCATCATGCAGGGATCAGGCTGTCTGTGAGAGGTGCTCGTTTCAACCTCCAAACAACATCGGGTCTGTGGCAGATGATACCTGCTATGCTCAGCGCTGCTTTT
Organism: Eonycteris spelaea; assembly: GCA_003508835.1. Classification (NCBI taxonomy): domain Eukaryota; kingdom Metazoa; phylum Chordata; class Mammalia; order Chiroptera; family Pteropodidae; genus Eonycteris; species Eonycteris spelaea. The sequence goes on from PUFA01000235.1 coordinate 2,466,274, forward strand.
CTATGCCCTCAAATCACCAGGGCTGGAAGCCTGTTCAGCTGCATTTCTCAGACTGCCCTACCAACAGGGTTGCAGTTTAGATTCTCCCCATGGGAGGCACTTGCATGAGAGCAGGAGATGGAGGGATTCCTCTTCTGGCTCTGGCTTGGGCGGCAACAGTCTAATACCAACTTCTGCAGAGGTGCTGCAGGCAGCAATGGGCTCCTGCAAGGCCGCAGCTGGTGCCTGCTCACTTGAGAAGTGACTGCAGGCAGCAGGCGTGCAAGTCTGGTAGGCTCAAAGTCAAGTAGTTCTCTATGGAGTTGGCGGGACAGACTGTAGTACTTGACCTTTGGGTAGCACCACCCTATTTTTGCTCTTTCCCTTCCAACAACTTGGAAGCTGCACTCTTTATATTAAATTTCTCTTTGCTTGAAGTACCTACAATGACTTCCATTGCCCCAGGTGAATCCGTAACCATTACATCAGTCCTCCGCAGAAGTGCAAGTTCGAAGCACCAAGATTTCAGTGGTCCCAGAAGGCCTCCTTCACCAGGAAATACAACGTAACATTTTCAATTAGAGATAAGTCTTAAAATGAAAATATGCCAGGGAGAGCTATTAGATTGACTCAAATACCTATGGGGGCTGGTTGGCTGAATCAGTCTGTTTTTAGAGAAGGTTTTGTAAATGGGAAAGAGGGCAAAGAGTGCAAAAGGCGCTCGAGTAGAGAGAGGAAGCTGGGAGGAGAGACAGAAAAAAGAGAGAGAGAGTCCTTGGTCCCTCAGAGCAAGGACAAAGTCCTAGTGGGGAAAAGTACAGGTCTGCCCAGGCAGCCTGGACTGTAACTTAACTTTTTGTCACTTTTTTAGATTGTGGTAAAATACATTTAACACAAAATCTACCGTTTTAACCATTTTAGGTGTATAGCTCAGTGGCATTAAGTATATTCACATTGTTGGACAACCATTACCACCATCCATCTCCAGAGCTTTTAACATCTTTCCAAACTGCCACTCCATATGATTACACAATAATGCTCCATTCCTCCTTCCTCCATCCCCTGGCCACCACCATTCTACTTTTTGTGTCTATGAATTTGACTACCTTAGGAACCTCATATAAGAGGAATCATATAATATTTATTCTTTGTGTCTGGCTTATGCTATTCAGCATAATGTTTTCGAGGTTGTAGCATGTGTCACAATTTTATCCTTTTCAAGGCTGACTAATATGCCATTGTATTGTATAGACCACATTCTGTTTATCTATTCTTCTGTCGATGAACATGTGGGTTGCTTTCACCTTTTGGCTATTTCAAATAATGCTACTGTGAACATTGACATACAAATATTTGTTCAAGTCCCTGCTTCCAATTGTTTTAGGTAGAAAAATTCTCTATAGAAGAAGACCTTTTGGATCACATTGTGAGTCTAGGTTTAATTTTTGAGCATCCGCCATACTGTTTTCCCCAGTGCCTGCAACATTTTACATTACCACCAGCAATGCACAAACTTTCCAATTTCTCTACATCCTTGCTAACACTTGTTTTTTTTTTTTTTCTGTTTTTTTTTCCTTGATAATAACCATCTTATTGAGTGTAAAGTGGTATTACATTGTGGGTTTGATTTGCATTTTCCTAATGATTTGTGATGTTGAACATCTGTTCATGAGCTTATTAGCCATTTATATGTCTTCTTTAAAGACTGTAACTTGGCTTTTCACAGAAATTAAAAGGAGAATAAAGAGACATAGGTCTGTATGTAGAAAGAACAATATGTGACCTTCCTCACCATATGAGCCTCAGAGACTGAAAAAATATATCTTAAAGATCCTGTGAGATCATATTTCTTATACTTATTGGGTGCAAATGGATGCAGAATAGGACTTTCTGCCTAGTCAAAAAAAAAAAAAAACTTAATCAGAAAGCAGATTCCAATATGAATTCAAACAAGTTGTGAAATAAAATGCATAAAAGCACATCAGTTTCTATTGAAGGATGCATAAAACTCTATAAAAATAAAACTACCCTTATCATTCAAATTGTAATTTATATGTGTCTGGGCTTCAAATGATGGGAAGCTGCATTTTAGGCTCATGAAGTAGGGAGGAGGGGCAAATGTGAAATGAACAGCAAATCAGTAAAAAAGAATTTAAAAAAAAAAAACTGCTTACTGGCTTCTCTCTTTCATATCGCACTTGATGCCCACACAAGTAATACTGGAATCTGTACATGAGAGAAGGTTCTCTGGGGGCAGCGAGGAAGAGGGTCACCTACTCACACTTGCTAAGGGCATTTCTCTGAAATGGATGTATGAGAGAGAGTCTGTCTTCAAACCTGAACACAAGAAATATCTTGTTTGCGCTTATAATTCCTTCTCATGATTTTACTCTAAAGAGTGTGCAAATTATTCAAGCATCTCTACAGCTTTTATTAAGCTTTGTGCCATTCATGAAAGAATAGCAATGATGTTAAGTAATGGTCAAGTTAATTGGAATCTACCTTGCATCAAATTTTTATTTCAATATTTTTGGCAAAAAAAAAAAATTGCACCAATGTTAACAACTAATGGAATGGCTGATACATAGCAGATAACCCAATGTGTATAAATGAACAAGTGAAAAACTGAGCCCCCATCGATTCTTCCTTGAATTATTATAATTGCTTCCTAACTCCTCACCTTGCATTCCACCTAATTGCCATCCATATAACTGGAAATCACTTTTAACTCCTTGCTCACTCCTCTCTAGCCATTCAGTCAAAGGCTGTTGTATGGTTTTCTAACTAAATCCACACCATTTCTGCTCTTCTCCAAGCTCCCCGTCACAATTTTGTCTGGGCCTTGATCAACTGTCACCTAAATATTTTAATAGTCTCCTAACTGTCCTCTTTTCTAACAAACTCTCTACATGTTAATACATCCACTAAAATTCCAACACAGCAATCTTCCTGACCAAATCAAATGACATCAGAAATATCATTTCTAGAAACTTTTGTAACAGAAACTAGAAACCTTTGTAACAGAAATCATAGGCATGGATATGAAGAATATATGTACCATGATGTTCATTGCATCATAATTTCTAATGTCAAAAATTGAAAATAAACTAAATATCAATTTATACAAAAATGGTTAAAAAGCGTTTATCTATAAAATGCAATACTATGTAACTATGACAAAGAAGTAGGTAGACCTACATGGAAATATATTCACGATAATGCTATCCTCAAAAGAAAAGCTGCATACAGACAGAAGAATATATTGAGATAGAGCATTTTGTACCAAATGTTTATATAAATTGTGTAGAAAAGATTTCACTTAGCAGGCCTGACTATAATTCTTTGAAAGGTCTACTTACAAGGTTGGCCCTTGGCAGGAATCTGGAAAGTTGGAATTCAGGAGGCATTCACCATCCCTGACTGATAAAAAGTGGCTCTCTGTGCCTAAACTGTTTATATGAACAATATGGTTTATAGTGAACTTCTGCTTTCCTTCTTGCAGTCTGAAATTATGGTATATACCAGTTAGAGGCTGCCTCTATGCCCAGCTCTCAATAAAAACCCTGGGTATCGAGTCTCTAAAGAGCTTCCCTGGTAGGTAACATTTCACAAGTGTTGTCACAACTCAAGCACATCCTGTGTGACTCCACAGAGAAAGGACCCTAAGAAGCTTGTCTCCCAGCTTTCTGATTTCTCCCAGACTTTCCCTATGCACCGTCTGCTTTCTTGATTTTGCTCTATATCTTTTCACTGGAATAAATCTTAGCCATATGATATGATTATATGCTGAGTCCTGTGAATACCCCTAGCAAATAACAGAATTCGGATATGGTCTTGGGGGAACTCCCAACACACGAATACGTAGCCTTTTTTACATATGCATTTTACGTTTATTTTATACAGGAAAAAATCTGGAATCATTAAGGATTTTAAATTCTTAGTAGTGGGTCAAAATGGTCACTTTTACCTCTTATTATTTGGGCCTAAGACAGGCCACTGAAAAATATCCCACAATGAGATATTGATTACTTTGAATTAAAGTTACTTGCTGTTGACCAATGTCACCATTAAAATGGATAGAGATAGATAGATAGATAGATAGATAGATAGATAGATAGATAAATAGATAGATGTAAAGGGGAAAAAAAAGGTTGCTTGTCACAGGGACACCTTGACCCTCCCTTGTCTCCTCGAATGCAGGAAATGATCTCCCTTGTGAAAGGTGTCCTCCCATACCTGTAAGACATCCTTTATCACTAGACTAAACCCAGAGCCAAAAAGTCTGTAATCAAATCTTATTGCCTTTTCTAATTTACTGCTTTGTTTAGATTTTCCACTAATGAATACCCAAACCTTGCTTCCATTCCTTTCTAATGAGCACTAACTTTCTTTGTCCTGTCAATTTCTCACAAATTTATTGTTTATCTAAAAAGTATGAAAAGATGCCTAGTTCAATCATTTCTTTGAGCCTCTCTTTACGACCTGAGCATCATATTATGATTCTCCCATGTGCGCATGTTAAATTGGGTTTTCTCCTGTTTATTCAGTCTTGTGTCAATTTCATTATTTTATTATTAATCCTGCTGTAAGAACTGGTAGAGGGAGAGATTCTCCCCTTCTTGACACTGTGTTTTTAAATCTGTGTGAACACAACTGAGTTTCTGAGTTTTAATTTTGTATGTCTTCCGTGACTTACCATGGTGTGACGATTGCTTACACGTATGTCACCACATCGTGAGGGACCTCTGCGGGGAGAGTGCTGTCTTGGTTTTTGGAACATCTCCAGTGACTAGCACAAGCCTACCACATGACGGATGACAGAAATGATGCTGCTGATTCTATTTGGAAGCAAAGTAAGATGAAAGACATAGACATGTTTTAAAAATAAACTAAAAGATAGTATTTACGTGTAGGATCTCCTTTCATTTCAAGTTTCAGATTTTCAGTAACTTTGATTTCCCAGCTTACTTCAAGCCTCCCCAATCTTCATCTGTATTTGGAAGAGATGGGTGAAAAAAGAAAAAAAAAAACTTAAAATAAAGAACACTAAAAAGAGTTGAGATAGATAAAGACAGAAAAAATATCTACAATTTAAATTTCCTTTCTTCTCAGGTTGCCCAGAGGCAAACAGCTGGCTCTTTCATTTAACATCGTTTATTTTAAAGAGGACAGTATGTTTCTTTCTCAATGAAATCTCTGTTGGCAGCATGACTACTAACTCAAAGAAGGACATAGCACGTGAGGTAGGTAGAGTATGAAACAACTGTGAAAGCCTTTAAAATTTTCTTCCTTTTGAATGTGCAGTTTTGTAAGACTGATTAAATATCTGAGTAACTGTATGGTACCACTATGTAAGGATAAGCCAAGCCAAGTGTTTATTCATTGCCTCAAGCACTAACACAGAACTGTTGGATCCTTTATTTCACTTGGTAGATAAAAGTAAACCATCATAGATTCAAATTGTGGTGCAAATTCTGAAGACTTATCATAGTGTCATACATTTTGAGGAGATGTAAGTCATTAAAGAAACATATAGGAATATTCAACTATTGAGTGAAAAAAGATGGGTTGGGCTCAAGATACTCTGTTTTGAGTTTTAAACTCTTTCTTAACTTGGAATCTGTAATTCAAGCTGGCACCAAGCAAATTTCGTCCTGCCTAATCATAGATATACCGTATATTCTATAGACAGCCACATACCTCACATATGTGTGTGAATTTTTTATCTCCGTATCGCAGCCAACCTGCAAAATATGCCCGCTTGAAAATGGATATGTTTAAGTGGTCAGGCTAGTTCTACCCAGTTCTGAGAATAATTTAGAAACATCCAAAACCATAATTTAAAAACTATTAAATTCCTCTCTGAGCTACTGCTACTATGGGCTTCCAGCCATAGTCTTGAATAAGCTTTATCCTGGTGAAAGATCAGAACCTGTTTTACATGCTGAAGCTTTGTAAAAAGGTGAATCCATCTACTCTGGTTCAGAAAGTCAGAGCTGGCCTGATAATTTTCATTACTAATAGCCATTTTCAAAGTAAATTCACACTTCTCAGTGGCCATAAATTGTTGTCAGAACTTGCCCAGCATTCATCTAGGTATACTCATTAGTGAGCAGACAGATTTCTTCCACATACCATAATATATAGCTTACATGTGAGCAAATACAAAACAGACCTGCACGCATGCGTGTGCATGTGAGTGTGTAATTGTGACAAATCTCAATGGACCGGTAGCTTCTTTTAAAAAAAAAAAGGGGGGGGGGGTGGGGAGAGGGTTGCCTGTGCAGATTTTGACCGATCTCTCCCTGTCTTTTACATGTTGGTGTGACTGAATAATGAGAAACAAAGGCTGCCAGTCAAATACCTAGGTTTAGAATTCAATGGCGTGCAAAGTAATTGGACAATTAGTCACTTGAATAAAGCTCAACAGCCAGTGAGTCCTGTATGTATGTGGGGAAGAGCTTTTCAGAAAGAGGAAGCAACAAGTACAAAGTCCCAGTGGCTAAAGAGGACTGAGTCAGAGGAGAACAGCAGAAGAGTTGTTCAGAGGCCCCAGGGGCCTGCACTTGTAGGGCCTTGAAGTCCTTGTAAAGACTTTGGCTTTACTCCGCCCCATGACGTAGAAAGCCATTGGAAGGAGAGTCTTAAGCAGGAGTGACATAATCTGATTTAACTTTAGCGGTGTCACTTTGCCGCATTGATTAGACCACAGAGCAGCACAGGTGAAAAACAAGGGAGATGTCAGGAGCTATTAAAAGAGACGATGGTGTTATGGAGCAGGGTAGAAGAGGTAGAGGTGGTAAGAAATGGTTACACTAAATGTGTTTTGAAAATAGAGCCCTCAGAATTAGCTGACTGGTGGAATGAGGGGTGGGAGAGAAGGAGAGGTTTTGGTCACGAGCACCTGGAAGAATGAGCTGGCACTACTAAGTCCTCTTTATCTAATTTCTTTTTTCAGTTAACTTTTCAGTCATCCATTTTCTTGGAGTTATAAAGACAGGACCTCAGTGAAACATTGGGCTAACAGGCTTCCTCAGCCACAGGGCAATTCCAAGGGTGTGTCTGGGGAACTTGCCTAGAACAGCTGCAATCAATCAGAGCCTAAGCATGTGATACACCAGAGGTACTGAGGAGGGCCGAGGGGGCCAGAGTCTGTTTACTTGATGAACGAAGACTTTCCCCAAGAAAAAAGAGAATATGAGTCACCAGACTAATGAATGAAAACAGTGCTTAGTAAAAAAGGAGAAGGGAACTTCTGGAATTGGTGTGTACAATGTCTGACCCTCAGGTTCTTCCCCAGCCCAGACCTCCATTGGCGTCTGCCCAGGTCCCACAGAATGAGAGAAGGAAATGACTAACACCTGCAAGAAAACCAGTTGCCACTGAAATCTCTATTGGGCCCCTTACCTGAGCTGTACCCAGTTGGGGCCCTCCTGTTCGAGCGTGACACTGGCCTGTGCCTCCTCCTCCCCTACCACCCCACAGGGCTACCTGAGGCTCACCAAGAAAAAGAAAAGTCAGGCAGGGCTCTTTTTGTGGGTGAATTTAGGGCACTCTCCCTGGGAACTCCCGGAAATGTATGATAGGAACCACGAGGGCAGGAGTACCTGCATTCAGAGCTGGGAAATACCACCAATGAAGCACAGACTGGGAGTCTGAAATGAAGTGGGGATTTCTTAGGCAAGAAAGGCTTGCCTGCCCCGCCCACTCAGAGCTTGGACTAGGATTGGCAGCCTGACCTCTAGTTGGGATTGTCCCAGGTAAGGTTAGGGTAGCTATTACCAGGGGCTAAATTTTGAGACCAAAGAAATAGTGGAGATCCAGTGAAGTGGAGGGCTTCCAAAGGATTTGACCCTGAGATGGAAGTGTTTTCACCTTTTTAAAAAGTGCAACTCAATTGGAATTAATTTTTTAACCTCTTAAGTGAGGATTAAGTTGCAAAGTGAGAGCCACTACAATGTCGGTGATAAGGGGAAAGCAGGTTAAGAAGTGCATATAGCCATGGGCCCAGGGCACACGAGTCTCTGCTCTGGTCCTACCTGCCCCCATGGGACACCCAACCCTTAGGATTCAGGACTTGGTGTTATGTATAAATACATAGGGGAGAGTTAGCAGGCAGGGTTCCTGCTCCCACAGTGGACCCAAAAGAGTTCTACAGAAAGTGACCTCCACAGGGTCATCTAACCAAGAATTCCTAACGGGGCGGATTATGGTAGGTAGTCAGCCCCAGGCACAGAACTACTTTAATAACATTTTATCTTTGCCTTAAGGAAGCTCCATCCATTGTTTGTGTGCACCTACGGTTAACATACTTTAGAAATAAGCAAAACCACCCTTGAGAGAGCATGTAATTTTGTTAACTATCTTGTAATCCAATCTCAACCTTGCTTTCTTCCACCTTCATGTAATCTTTCTTAAATTCTCTCCTGAATGTCAAATGTAGAAAAGAAACTGCAAACCTCATATTCTCTGAAGCATTTGAGACCTCGCTTTCCGGCATTTATCAGGTTGGCTCAAATAAAGTCTTATAAACATTTGTTACAGGTTTAGACATTTCTTTTACCCACATTGACTTGACATAGTCAGTAAGATTCTGGGTCCACCCAGGGCCACCCCGTGGACCCAGACCCAGTGCTAGGTACAAGCGAGGGTCCACTATGCCCCACCAGCTCCCCACTTCGAACTGAGTGAACTGGAATGAGTTTTCTTTCAGAATCCTGGGCCTCCTTGCTTTAAGTAGCAGGTCCGTGACTTTATTTGAGCTGTTCTTAGAAAATCCTCGAGGTGGATAGGGTTGAAATAACCCAGGGAAAGGGGGAAAAAAATGGATTGCTGCTTTTAATTTTATCTTTTTAGTTGGACTACTGCTTTCTGAGAGTCTGAACAAACTCTTTGCTGGTTAATTGAGAGACTGAACTCTCTTTAGCTTTAAAAGAGAAGGAGGACTTGTTTCCCCAATGTAAAGAGCCAGTGGGGTGACAAAAGTTGTTGCAGATCCCTGACTATGGAGTGGCAGAGACAAGCACCCTGAGGCATACAATGTGGTGACTGCAACCGTTCCAGAACCCCTGGGAGAGTTCTTGGTGAAGGTCAAGGCACCCTGGAATGGATTCACCCTGAGATATGGTCCGTGCCTCGGAGAGCATCATAGCTCCAGCAGCATCTGGCAAACTCTCACCAACCCTTGCTCAGGTATCTTCAGGCAACTAAGAATCTTTGCATGATGGCCTGAGGAAAAAGTTCTCTATGGCACGAAGCAGTCCTATAGGCACAGTCACCACATTCGCCTTGTCTCATGATGTGCATGTACGGGCTGGTTTTCTCTAGAAGTTTGTTCAGACTCTATGGATCTCAAAGGAAAACCTGAAATTAACATGGGAAATTGTGCCTCTGAGGCTGGCAAACCCCAGGGCAGTCAGCCCCCATTAATAAGAAGGTGGCTAAGATGAAAATCCTTTGATATTTCTAAATAAATCTTTTGTGCATACAATTAGGGAAAAAACAGCGATAAAACTAGGCAAAATGAATGGAAAACATACTTAATTGGTCTTCCGAAGATTCAAAGGGAGGATTTAGATGGATCATCTTAGGTTGTCATTTCATCATCGACCCAGTTCTTTGGGATATTAAAAAATGGTTGTCCTTATTTTAAAAGGGGAAAGGTTTTTGAAACTTGCTTATCGAGGATAGATATAAATTGTAAATGCCCCTAAAACAAAATTTGAATCCAACTGTTGTTTTATAAACTAATGAGTTTTCTCATGACTAAAAGAAATCTACATTTGTGTCTGTCTACGAGTGTCTATATATATATATATATATATATATATATATATATATATCCGTATGTATGTTGTAAATGTGAGATAATTTTCTACCTTCAGATCATATTAAAATTAATTTAAAGGCAAGTGCGTGTAAGGATTGGGTATTCTACTATTCTCAGAAATATAGAAACAAACTCAAATGCTTTTCAAGTTCACGTAATCTAAGATTAATCTTTAGTAAATAAAAGCCAGTTTTTAAGTGTATTGCTTTAAGTAAAACAGACATGTCTTTTGATTTATTGGTATTATATTTTACCTAGATCTTACAGAAATAAGTCCCTGTTAATAATTGACTTTGATGTATATGAAATATGTTTCTAGTGTTTATAAAATGTCTTAATAATTTTGACTTCTTAGTTTTCATTAGAAATTAAGGTTTTGAGGGTTACAATCTTAATATATGTAGGAATAACATTGTGTTGTTCCAGAAAAGCCCCTGGAATACTTCAAAGTGTCTGGTTTTATGTTAAATTACATTGGGAGCACTGTAAAATAAGTGAGCATTATAAAATAAATAAACTTTTAGGCTGTGCCATATGGGTAAACAATGGTTGTAAATTAAATAAATAGTTAGGGCTCTGAAAAACTCAAGACAGACAATTGGTTCTTCCAGGCTACCTGGCATACCTCATTCTCTTTGTTTTCATGCCTTCATGCATCATAGTGCATTTAAGCTGGACATAAATTAGATGAAGGAACTTGTGAGCTGACATTATTGAAAGGAGACATCTTACACTATTGCCAAGTTTTGATAGAATCATTTCAAGAAAATGCCAAGTTGGTAATCACTTCCTTTCACAGCGAGCTCCCAAGAGACAAAGCCTTTAAAGATCATTCACTGTCGCCTGGAGATTTTGTTTATTGAAAAGGACATCAAATAAAAGACACTCTCCAACCTTGTTGGAAGGAACCTTATCAGGTTCCTAACCACGAATGGACATCTAACCCTGTCTCCGACACTGGCCTCTGCCTACAAGGGATGTATAAAAGCACTTGACATTCAGAGGGAGACAGCTGTCTCAAGACATCGATGAGGCTTCTATACTTACAGATTGATGATGAACTCAGAAACTATTTTGTTTGATTGTCTTTACCTGTCTGCTACTAATATTAGTCATAATCATTATACTTGTTTTTGGGTTTTTTTCTATATAGTCCAACTGTTTATGATTACTGAAGACGCATAAGGTAATTGTTAATATTCTTTGATGGCTTTTGTAAATGTTATACTAGATGGTAATACAGAAAAATGAGACAGAAGGCAATACTCAAATTACGATAGTTCACAGGATAGAAATGACCCAGACTATTTTTTGGCAATGAAGGCCGTGAGACCTGACTGCCTTCCATTTACCTACCCTTCACTGTTTGGGACAATTCAGCCTCAAATTCACATTCCATGGTTACGGCGTTGCTCCATCCCCATTGGTCTACCATGTCAACCAGATGGCATCGATATTGAGACTTCTTTTAGAAATGAGCCTTACAAAGCACTGTGAAATCACACTATATGACCAAAAGTCCTCGATGCATTTTTCAGATTGATTAATGACCAAAAGGAGTTGTGGACAAAAAGGGGTTCTAAAACGTAAGCTCACAGGATGATCTGATTATAAATTCATAGCTAGCCAGGTCATGGAGGGTAGCCATGCCCAGGAAGATTATATAGAGCGGGAGAAAGCAAAGTAGGGGATTAGAATTACAGGATAGTTAACAAGATAACCTGCTCTCTTGAGGGTCATCACCCCTTCCAGAGGTATTACTTCTAGCATTTCAAAAGTGTGTTAACCTAGATCCAAACACACAAAAAAATGGACAAGCCTGGCTTAAAACCTTTCACTAAAGAAGTTATTTGCCTGGGGCATGACTACCCACCGTGACCTGTCCAGTTAGGAATTTTTGTGAGGTTACTTCCATAGAACCCCTTTTATGTCCACATAATTATTGTTGTGGTTATTATTAGATATCACAAGGGATGAAAGGGATGCAACAAGGATGACTGGAGGTTATAAATGCAAACTAGAGGCATTCTCACGTAGTCAAATCTAACTTCACTGACTTTTGCGTTAGGCTTAGCATGGCCAGTGGGACACCAGAACCCTGACTTGGTGGTTTGTCTAGAAACATCTCAGTTTCCAGAGCCAATCCCCATTCTGCCATCCTGATTCCAGAAGAGAAGGAAGCAACGGGAAAGGCAAGTTTGAAAAGAGGCAGCTAGCCAGACCTTTACTCTTTGGTTTTGCAAATAATACCTTTGCACTAGTGGCTGGGTACTGCGGTGGGATTGAATTAGAGGAGACAGTTCATTTGTAAAAGAGGTGCCTGTGACAGCAGGCTCTTCCTAATGATGTAAGTGACTTCTGAATGGGATTTGTAAGAGGGCAAAAGAACAATGGTCCCCTGGGAGATGCCGAGTCTTCAGGGATCTCTTTCCTCCACCCAGTAAAGGCAGGGGCGCAGCTCTGGATTTCACCTTCCTAGCCCTCTTTTCGGTGTGCTGTTTTTCTCAATGTCGCCTTGAAATCAGACAGAGCTACCACAACCCACTATTGTTTACCTCGACTACATAGATAATGAGGGGGAACAAAGTTTTGCCACCCTAAAATATGCCTTTTTAAAATATTCATTATTTTATTATTATTATTATTTATTATTTATGACTACGGCACCCTGGTCTTCCTAGGTGATCTCCCATCCAAGTACTAACTAGGACAGACCCTGCTTAGCTTCCAAGAGCAGACATCAGGCTTGTTCAGGGTGGCATGGCCACAGACCATGAACCATGGCTCCACTGGGACTTGAACTCAGGACCTTCTGCATGTAAAGTAGACATGCTAACTGGTACACTATGGAATCACATCCAGATATTCATTATTTTAAACTAGTTATCTTTAAGAAACAAAAGACTCAGGAAGAACCATTGACCTTCCTCCTGACTGCCTAAAAGGCTTTTAGATAGAGGGCCTGCTCCAGGAAGGGAACTGTCATCATAGATAAATTGCATCTGATGCTTGAACAACACAGGTTTGAACTGCACCAATCCACTGACCTAAGAACTTTTCTCAATAAATACATATATATAAAATAAATATATTTTCTCTTCCTTATGATTTTCTGATAACATTTTCTTTTCTCCAGTTTATTTTATTATAAAATTAGGCATTTAATACATATAACATACAAAATATGTTAAATGGCTTTATGTTATCAATAAGGCTACTAGTCAACAGTGGGCTATTAGTAGTTAAGTTTTGGTGAGTCAGAAGTTATACATGAATTTTTAACTGCATAACAGGTTTGTGTCCCTAATCCTCCATTGTTCAAGAGTCAACTGTAAAGCTTAATATAAATTAGTGTGTGATAAACAAGAAGGAACCTGAGTAAGGGTTATTTGATCAAAGTCTTCTCTGTGTGTCTCACTGATGAAGTTGACTTTTCTACCTCCATGTGAATTGTCTTCCTCCCTTTTAAGTTCTAAATCACAACTTACCCTTTCTTTTTAGCTCAAGGTGACAATTAAGCCTCCATGTCCAATTTATGATTTGGCCTCAGGTCTCATATTCTTACAGAACTCCCACATGTACACACATAATAAATTTGGTTATATTTTCCTGTTAATTCAGCTCATGTCAGTTTGATTATTAGACCAGCCACAAGAACTAAGAGGGGAAATTTCCCCTCCTTGACAATAACCCCTCTGAACCTCAGGTACTTCATTCAAAAGTGGGGCTAATCATACATACTTTGATGTCAGCTTCATGAATGAGGGACTCCTTCAAAAACTGAATTAAATTCAATGAACTGAGGTAATGCAGTACCTGGCACATGGCACACCAAAGCACTGAACTCTTCGGTGGCTGGACATTCTTCAACAGACCAGTTTTGTTTCAATGCGGGAAGGGGCCTTCAAGGGGGAACAACGACAGTACAGTTGGCTCAGTTATAAAAAACTCTTAAGGAAGAAACTGATTTGCCCTGCTCTGTGTGGTGGTCCCCTTTAAATAAAGCCTTTCCACAGCGAAGGTACCAGTTTGGTCTCAAGGCTTTTGTTCATTAACTATAGGGGCTCAAATTGCAGGAGGAGGGGCAAAAGCTGATGCTATCTGAAAGCCCATCACATCCCACCATTCCAGGTCTGCACTTGCAGGAGGTGCTTCCCTTAATGACTGCTCTCTAGGTGATTACTAGGAATTAATTCAGTAGAGAAGATAATCAATAGATGGTCTACTGAGAGTGGTCCATTAAGGCAGACCTGCTCTTCTCTTCAGGTGTGATAAATAGTGCATTTAAAGTATTCAATACCATAATAAAGGTTGTAATTAAGTGAGGCAACTTGGCATCTTAATAATTGCATGCTTAAAAGATTTAAACTTCAGGCTGAGACACAGAGTAACATTCATAATCCCTCGAATGGTTTCCTTTCCAGGAGAGAGAAAATAATGTCTGACTCTTCTCCTGAGAAGCTGACAGGGCAGATCTGTTCCCAGATTCTTAGAGAGTTAAAAGTAAGAGGTGACTTTGAGCACCTGCCACTGCCACTGCTCTTTTGTTCTTGGTGTTCCCCCTGCCAGGTTAATGATTACCATCCTCTGTGTGGGAAGAAGGCAGAAGAGAGCCTGGGGGAATTCAGTGCAGGGAGCTGGTAGCCCCAGCAGTATGCAAATCTCTTAGCAATAAACAAATGACTTCGCAGAAATGCAGTAAGCCTTCCCAGACCAAATTATCTCCCTTTCTGTTGCTTGTTATTAAAAGGAAAGCACTTTCTGCCATCACTTGTCCTTTTGCCTTACTCAAATAAACACACACATGCGCGCACACACACACACACACACACACACACACATATTTAAAATCCAACTTTATCCCTTCCTTGTAGGCGCTGAGCAAAACTTTTTAATGTAATTTCAGATACTTACTATGATCACAAGTCATCTGTTTGGCAGTTTGTAAAACAGATGCATTTTGTTCATTTTCACCCCGTCCAGGAGATGTGTCTCAACAGCTGGACATTTGCAAATGGCTGCTGACATTGTCAAATATCCCCCATGGCTTAGGATTGTGAGTCTAAGAAGAGATTCAGCAAAAGAAAGAAAGAAAATGCTTTCATTCCCACTCTTCTTTGTTTAAGTGCACACTGTCTTTGATCATAATCTATGGACAGTGTTTATGAAAAACCACACATTAATCAGATAGTTTCATCCTGGGAAACACTTAAGCCCTGGGACAAAGAGTAAGCCTACCAAAGTCCAGATGAGCTGTCTCTCTGCCATCCCGCCCCACGCAATCCTATCGTGCTGCCCCCCAATCACTGTTATTTCAAATTCTGAATATCATATATTGCAATCTCTAGTACAGATCACAGATTTCAAGAGTGAACCAGAATACTTGTGGAGACCATAAGGGAAGCTTTTAAGCTTAAAACTGTTATTAAAGTTTAACTCTATGTTAGGTGAAAATATCTTGCTTTGTGTGCTGGTAAGAGGACACATTTGCAGAGGGCATGGTTCTCCTTTGTTGGAAAAATAGTGTGGTCTCAAGAGGCAGGGGTCTCAAGAGGAAACTTCTCGAGCCTTCTCTCAGCTTCTTCCCCTCTTCTGAGTTGAGCCTGGAATAAAGTTTAAGCATGCCTACCTACTGCCGACACAATGGCAGAGGTCAGTGGAGGAAGTCCTGCACTTTACCTGAAGCTCAAATCCTGTACTCTTATGTAATGTAGTGACTGACCAGTGTATACAGGACATTTAGTTCTTTAGAGTTAAAAGAAAAGCAAAAAGGATATTTCTGGCAGTGCTGTCTTTGTGCAAAGTATTAAAAAATGACCCTTCTGTGTCACAACTTGTTTTAATGCACCTTTTAAGCTTTCCCTTTCATCCTGAGGGACAAAGCCCCACACCAGGCAGGACTCACTGCTGGTTGTGGCTCTGAATTGCCAAGTTGCATTGGGATTGGATCTCACTTGCCAAATTCCATTAGGATTGGACTGAGAATACCTAGTGCTGGGAAGATGAAGGTGAGTATCACGAGTGGAGTTAGAGTTGGTCTGGCAGGCATGGGCCAGGATGGAGACGTTTAAGGTAGGCATCTAAATCCTGGGTCCATCCAGAATTTTTATGGGCAGATCTCCTGTAAGCATAGAGCTACACAGCTGATGTATTGCTCTGTCCATTCCAGCTAGGAAGACTCCAGAGACTGAGTATTACAGATCCTGCAGCCTCAGTGATCACAGTTGTCCAAATGCTTCAGCTGCCCTTTAAGTCAGAGCAGTTTGCCCAATCCCACCTTAGTCAGGCTTCCTCACTTCCAGTGTTGCATGGGTAAGGAATTCAAGCTCCTGGTACCCTTATTCATTTGTCCAACAAATACTGAATGCTTAGAATATGCCTGGCACTGTATTAGGTGCTGGAGAAATAGTGCCGAGCGAGAAAGCTATCAGTCCTGTCCTCCTAGAATTTAATGTCTAGCAAGGGAGGTAGACCCTAAATAAATACTCATAAAAGTAATCGTTAATTTTAATTGAAAAATGCCATTGTTCTCCAAGGGCTTAGCCAGGCACAAGGCTCTTGACAAGCTTTCAAAAAACAAATCAGTCTTAATTTGAGAATTGCAAATGTACATGTAGAGTCAGAAGGACTTAAAGGACCATCTGGACGCCCTGCCCTTGATGCTCAGATGAGTGCTTTGACCTATGAAGTCAAAAAGAAACTTGTCTGATGGTAAAAAGTCCCAAATCACCATGATTGTGTTTTTGATTTTGGAATGTATTCCTGCCTCATATAAGAATTTGAGAGATGTTAAAGTATGGGAGTTCCCTCCAAACAAAATGATGAAAGTGCACAATTGACTCATGAGTTGCTGGGCAGCTGTCCCATACCTCCACCCAGACTCTCACTCAACTCTTCTGTGAAGCCACATCTTCCCAAGAAAGTAGATTTGCTGGGGTCAGAATGATAGAATAAATCTTCTTTGCTCCATATTTTTCTTAGAGACACAAAACTCCCATTCGGGCAAAGTAGATAGGGGAGTGCGTTTTATTTCAAACAAGCTAGAATCAAATTAATTTTGAGGAAACTATCACTAGTGAGTATCCAGGGTGTCTCTAAAACAAATACATGGTTTGCTTTGTGAGGACTCCACCCTATGCAAAATAGCTACTCTCTCCAGGCCCTCTGGGGAATTCCACTGAGGGCTGACTAGAAATTTCATAACGTTTCCCCTGCTGGCACCTGGAGACCTGAGTTCCGTGAAATCATTATTTCCAAGAGATGATTTAAACAGAGCATTGGTAAAACTGAAGATATTTTTAATGTAGTGGTTAAAATTGAATGATGTTACAATCCCAGTGAAGTTTATGCTAGCAGAAAAAAATTAAATATTTAAATTGTTCAGTTTGTAAAATTTGTGTAACTGGGGTGTGGGCGGGGTGGTACGCTTCTTTAGTGTCCATGGTCAGAAGTGCCTTTCAAAGGAATTATTGACCAAAAAAAAAAAAAAGGAGATGGGACATTGATAATTGTGGTGATGATATATATTTACACTTCTGTTTTTTTAAAGTAAAGAAGTTGTTGTCTCCCACCTCAAAACAAAACTGTATAACTAAATGATGTGAATTTGGTACATCTTGCCTCTGACTAAGTCTCAAAGTTTACTCTGAAATTATAGTTTCACTTCATCAAAAAGTTCCTAACCCTGGGGTTGTTGGAACAACCTTGAAAGGGCACGTTTCAGATTTCTTTCTCCTGTGCTTTCTGCAGTCCAGTTGACTGCTTAAACACTTTGCTGCCACTAAGGGAGCTCACCCAAGAAGCCAACCTTTTCTTATTTCTTCTCCCCATTTCTCATGGACTAATTGATGATCTAGGGGGTATGGTACTAAACTTTTCATGAAGGGAGCTTCCCGATTGGGTATTGTATCCTCCTTTGCTGCATGACACATAGCTAGAGTGAAAAGAGTCTTGCATTTAAGGCAGGACCATATAAACTCAAATTAGGAATATGAAAGATTTTAGAATGGGTGAAAAAGATTACTAGGTGTTCCGTCTAAAGATAATCTCCATCTTTCACTGTCTTTGAGCCATTCCCAATTAGAGATATATATCTGCTCTGGGGTCTCCTTTGAATCAGTTGTAACATCTTAGTGGTTTTCACATTATTTAATGAGTTAAATAAAGCCTTTCACATGTGTTCATTACACATTTATATGACTGTCATGATTTAAACTATCTAAAAATATTAGCCTTTAAAATAAAGGTAAGCTGTTTCTCATACAATCCAGCTATGGAAATATTTTTAATATGAATTGTGAGTATTATAAAGTAGGAAATAATAACAATTTCACCTCTATGCGCCACCTAAAATGAAATACTTACTCTAAAGGGACTCAATTGGCTTTCGACATACAGAAAAAGTGGGTGAAATAGCTTTATTGGCAAGTCAAGAGGATGGGCCTCACTCTGGTTGGGGGCTTCTGGTTATCGTTTCCCATGTCATAACCACACCCAGCTGAGTGTTTGCAAGTTAAAACGAGGCACTCCAACAAGAGGCAACCTAACAGACCACTTCCCACCACAGAATCACGTCACTATTAACCATTGCCAAGACCTCAACACAACATAAAACCTGTCATGTTCCCCAGAGGGGGCTCCTTTCTTGATAAAAGTCACCAAGACCCAATACAGAGTGGGCAGCACAGCGACCTGATCGCACACAGGTTCCTTTTTTGTCATCTCATTTTCATAGTTACTTACCAAAACTAGAAAAATGAGGAAAAGAAGTGTGACTTAGGCTGTTGGCTGATGCATGTGTTCTTGTTTGCTCTTACTTGACTTTAGGGAAAATCTCCTTACTATGCAGAAAATTTAAGGAGTCTCACTTTCAGGTTTAATATTCAAATTCAAGGCAAACATTGCTCATTACACAAAAAAAAAGAATTACCAAACAGCACGATTCTATTTTTCATTTAAATAAATATTTTTAAATGTCTGGAAGAATACACGTAAAAAACTAAATACCTCTGGTAAATTACAAGTATTTTTTTATTGATTTAATTGTTTTGCTAACTCATTTCTCTAAATTTCTTACAATAAACCTAAATTACATTAACAATATGAGAAAAAAATCAAAACGGATATATTGAGTGTAGTCCTAATGTCTCTTAAGCAGGCTCATTAATTTAGCAAGAGACTCATTGGGGTTACCTTCAGTGATGGGCTTTTTATTATTATTTTTTTTACAAAAAGAGGCACATCCCATCAAGTAATCTCAACAGCTGGACTATCATCACTTTGGGTTCAAAGTGTCTAAGACTGGGATGGAGAGCATGTCTGCCTGAGAATTAGTTCAATTAAAAACAGGAACATCCTCAAGGAGCTGCAGCCTAGGGAAATGACGATATTTGACTCAGAATTTATCATACATCTATAATTTTTGAAGAGTAGGGAAATTCTTTCAGATTGCATTCAGCTTTGAAAGTTGTTTCTTTTCTGGCCAATAATGGGGAAGGTATAAACCTGTCCCATATTGTAAAAGTTCAGAGAGAATTAAAGCTCATGAGAGCACAGATCTGAGAAATATTTCTCAATTAACAAAATTCTTCCTAGTATTAAGGAAACAACCAATGTGAAACAGACTGATATCTGGATGAAAATATAGAAGAACCAGTATAGATAAATAGAATCAGGATGACAATGCTTAAGAAAACAACAGGGACAGAGACATTTTACTATTTCTTAGGAGGAAGGGGTTGGATTTTAACATCAGAACCACCCTATATAGTTTATGTTGAATGCTCCATAACCGGGTCTCCAGAAAATGCTTATGTTCTAGATAAGCCGAAACATCAGGGATGCCTGGGAGGCGCGCGGGCAAACTTCAAGCAGTGGTTCACATGAGAACCAAGGAGCCTCAGAGCATGGCAAATTGATGGGGCATTTTGAGGACAACCACTGTACCCTGGATCTAAAATTCCTACACCAGAGGAAAACAAGGTTACCTCTTACCACCTTCAACGCATCCAGTCGGTCTATATACGGGATGCGGCAAAATTCCCACCAAACAGAAGCAGGAGAGCTGCAGTCAAGGCTCCCTCAGGCACAGAAGTTCAATGGCTGATGCCAGATTCCTGCCAGGCCAGCCCCATCTGGACCAGTTTCATAGGTTACAGAGAGAGAGGGCTGTTTAACAAAGAGCAAATGACAACAACAATAAGTTATGTGGAAACAAACAGACCAAAAATCTAACAGCCCAAGGCAGCACAGTTGTGAAACCTAAAAGCATAATTTGGAGAGAGAGACTTCTTTCCTTTCACTTTAGAAAAGGAAATTTGGTGTGAAAAGGAGAAGAGACAATGATGACACAGGGTGCTCAGGGAAAAGGGGCCCCAAGGACTCTGTAGGGGACTTTTGTGGCAGTGAGATGAGGGACTTCTTCCTTTGGCCAGCAGTGTGGCGGGCAGGTAGCCATCTTCGGCAGTCACAGAATTATACTGCTCCTTTCATGGGCACTCGTGTAACATGCTGTAGGGCAGCCCTGGAATCAAAGATGGGATTAGGGAGAAATGGAAATCCTAGAGCTAGGAAAAAACTAGGTAGTTACTCTTTTATTTCTCTTAGAAAGACTGAGTTGTGATGTGGCCTGGGCAAATACATTTTCAGCCAGTGGCTTTGATTCTTCTGAAATGAAATATTGTGTTGACACTCATAAACTATATAATAAAATAACTTCTTTTTTTTTATGAGATATCTTAGCTAGGTATATCTAGTTGAAAATTTCTGTAAGCTGTCTAGTACCTCCTCTCATATAAGGGTGTTGGGAAGATAATATAGTACCACCTTTATGAAAGCAACAACGATATGCAACTTGTGAATGTTAAAGGTACTTTTACCCTTTGTTCCAGTAATTCCACTTTTGGAAACATCCTTAAAAAATAACACTATATGCAAACATTTATGCATGAAGATGTTTATTATCGTATTACTTATAAAAAGGAAAAACTATCAGTCTAAATGCCCAAAAATTGGAGATTGGTTAAAAGGAGATTATGAAAATCCATACTATGGATACAATGGAATTATTAAAATGATGGTTATAAAGGGTTTTTATGTCATTGGGATGTGTCTATGATATAATTTTAAGAAGGAAAAAGCAAGCTAATAAACTTTAATATGTAATATAAACTCAGCTACATAAAATATTATACATTATGCCTAAAAATAAAAAAAACATTAAAAATTATCTGATAAGATTGTTTTGATTTTATTCTTTTTCCTCTTCTAGATTTTATTTTCCAAGTTTCTATGTAAGCAAGTAATTAATTTGTAATCTAAAAAAGAAATGATATACTTAGGTGTGTGTGCTCATGTGCATATATTTTCCTATGTTTACATGTGCATGCACACGTATATTTGGTACTTTGACAGGAAAGCAGCTCCCCCTTGCACAATAACTGTCCCATGTGTTACAAGCTCAATATTCTTATTGCTTTTTCTTTTTCAGCTTAAATAGCAGTTGTAGATCTATTTGTTCTATTCTTTTTATCCCCTCTCCCCGTAAACACACACACACACACACACACACACACACACACACACACACAAAACACCCCATATACACAACACACGCAAATACAAACATATCCACATACATGACTGGAATCTTTGTTGACAGGGACCTGAGATCAAATAGGATAAAGTATGTAAAATTTCCTCTCCATTTTTTTCTGTCTCTCATTTCCTTTTTACTTTCCTCCTAGCTGCCATTCTTCTACTGGGTGATGCCTGTGGAGTGAGGAAAGAAAGAGAAAGACAGGCATGCATGGTGGGGAGGGACAACAAGGCAAGCAGATTTCCTTGGCAGGATTAGAGGGTGGTTCATGTCAGCAAGCTCCAAGCCAAAACCCTGCTGAGATGGTGTACAGGGTGTGTTGGAGAAGGGCCTGGGAGGCAGATAGCTTGGATTGGATGAGACAGGCCATTTGGAGCCCCAGTAGGCTCCCCAGCGGGGTGCAGCAACATTCCAGAGAAAGCTAACTGCAAGGATGACCCAGAGCCAAGGTCTAGCCTTTGAGCTTGTCCTCATCCTAGAATGCCAAGAAACACAGGGTTGGCACAGAGTTGTTCTTTTTCTGTGGGTCAAGGGGCTATTTCCTCTCCTCTCTCCCAATATACTGGCTTTGGGTGAAACAGAGGTCACAGACTCAATGCCTGTGCATTAGGCTGTTTTGTAAGTGAGGCGGGCTAAGTGTAATGAAACACAGAGCGACAGGGACTGTGGCCTACCAGGGAATGTTCACTCTCCGAGGTGGTCCAGCATACTTACACACAGCACTTTTGCTCAGTGAGTATGAGGCCAAAGGTAGCAGGTCTTCCAGTTTTTCAAAGGAAGCTGAAAATTCAGAGGAACTTGGAGATACGTGTGTATATTTATGTGTATTACAGATCTCAATTTTTTTTAAAAAGGTGGCTCAATTTAAAAACAAAAAACAAAAAACAAAAAAGCGTAATACTGTAGACCAAAAATAATGTGTCTGCTGGCTGGATTTAATAAATGGGCCACTGGTTAAAGAATCTCTGAAATAAAACTATGTAAGTGTTCCTCCTCTCCCCTTCCCTTACAGCTAATAAGAAACAGGGCGTCTCTTGTAAAGGGACAAATATTTAGCTCCTATTATGTAAATGATACACCCTAGTTACCTACCATAAGGGATCCATGAGAAATACTAAGTTTTTCTCTGCCTTCTAGGAGCTTAAAGTATTGTTGAAACAATAAGATATTCAATCAAGAAAGTCAGGTGATAGTGCCAGGTAGAGTTCTGATGTCTAGGCCTAAACAGATCAGATTAGATACACCAAAGTCACCTTAAGAAGAAAGAATGGCTTTTAGATCTCATCAATACTTGACTGTAGTAAAACCAGTGGGTGAAAGTAACTGGAGTATTGTTCACTTTTATTTTCTCAGGATAGTAAATGGTGTTCAACAAATATTTCTTGAAAAAAAAAGAATAAAATTAATGAGTCATAAAAGGGGAAAAATCAGTCTTCTGAGCCTAGAGAAATGAGGAAAAGAGAAGCAAATATTTTCATTGTTGATAACAATATCCAATGAAGAGATGCTGGATTTGGAGCCCAGAGCATTTGGTCATTAGAGCCCCCAATCTTGCTAGGGAACAGCAGAGTGTTACGAGTTTTCACTGTAACCCATATTAAATAGTTCACAGGCTATTTTCCTTCTTTGCTGAAATGTCTAGTCAACTTCCTAATGACCAATTAAGCTTCCCTGACACCTTGATGGAGGAATAAAGGAGCCCGGATAGGGAACCCATGCATTCTGCTCATGTGAATGGCCTTGTGTCTCTTCATAATGAGCATTCTGATTTACACATGAGTGTTTAAAGAGCTTGGTTAGATGTGCTTCATCTCCCTGGGCCAGATGCCAGTCTTGGGGAGCCTTCCTCGCTGGTACCTCTAATTCATCATCTCTTTACTCATAGAACTGGCATTATTGGGTAAGGGCCTAAATGAGCAAAACAGACAGAATGTAACAGTTGTAGATCAAAAAGGAGAGAAATCACTTTGTTTTGAGTAGTCAAGAGAGGGCTCAGAGCAGAAGGGGATCCAGGGATAGGTCTTAAAAACATGAATCAGTTTTGGACAGGTGGAGAGGTTAGGGGAAAGATAATATGGAGGGTGGTGATAAAACTTGATTTGGAGGATTAATGAGAAAGTTCGTTAGGTCAGTCCAAACGCCAGGCGGAAGAGTTTGAACTTTATCCAACAGACCTAAGGGGAGAAACTAAAGTTCTGAGAAAATGAATGACAGAATGAAATTGGTGATTCATTCAGATTTTCTGGTATGACTAGAAAGGGCTTCATTGCATTCTCATGATTGTTCAGAATTAATGAGTTAACCCTAAAGGGCTTTATTGGAGTCAAACAGGGCTCTTTTAAAAAATGTGAGCTAATTGCAAATGCCTGACACTTAATCTCCAGGAGACAGGTGAACAATCAGAAGATACAATGGGCTGTGGATTCCTGGAACAAGCTTGGCCACGAAGAAGGCGACATGAGAAACACTACAGTGAATCAAACTTTACCATTACTAACCCCTCATCTCTGCTGTCCTGATGGAGCAAAAGCTCAAGTTTCTGGTGTTGGCATAGGTAAGATTGCCAACACAGCAATTTACTAGCCCTTGGAAGCCCCCTTAGCCCTTGGCACTGCCAGGAAATCAAAGCTGTAGCCACGCGACTCCCAAATATTAAAAGTTAAAAAAAAAAAACTTTCAATGGCACCATGATCACAGTTTCATAAATTTTTGTTGAACAGCAGAGAACAAGTACTCACAAAGTTCCTTAGATTATCTGGGGAATTACTACAGATTGCAAGTATCTGGAGCTTCAGTTTTCTATTTGTTTGGGGTCCCAAATCCATTTTTTAAATGAAGTCTCATTTAGAATTCCAGTACATGAAGTAGATGAAAGCGTCAACGCTCTGGCTAAAGAAAACGGGGGATTTTTTCTGATGGGCCTCTGCTCACTGTACTTTCCACAGCTGACTCACCGCCACCTCTGGGGAAACAGAGGCACCTCTGCTCAAGCCCAAGGCTCCCCGGAACACAGTGTGGAACTAACTTGGGCTAACTTTAGACCCACAGAATAAAAATTTGGTTTATCTGTGGCCCAAGGTAATAATAGCAATTATAATCATACTTCTAAGTAACATTATCTTGCATTGTTATGTGCCAAAGTTTGTTCTCAGCACTTTACATGTGTTAGTTCATTGAATCTCTCAGCAACCACATGAGGTTAGGAACTACTATTACCCTCATTTTACAGATGAGGAAATTGAGGTCTAGGGAAATTTAGCATCTTGCCTAAGCTAGTAAATGTTTTCGTAAGCCAGGATCTCATTCCAGGAAGTCTGATTTCAGAACCAGCCTTCTGAATACTTCAGTCTCATTGGTTCTGCCTCATTACCTTGGGAACTTATTAAACTTGTAGGGTTTGTGTACAAATGTCTGGTTTTAGTCTCCTTTCTTTTCTCTAAGAAGAGAGGAACTGGCAGAGGAGCCAATCAAAGTTCGCAGAGACCTGGACTGGAGGCCGGTTTACTCCACCTGTCTTCGCGACACTGGAAAAACAAATGACTCCCCTAACGGTGTCAGGGAGATCTGACATCCTTGCTCTTTGTTTCACAGGAGGAGGGATTGTAGCTTCGAAGCCATAGCTATAAATATCAGAGTTAACGAGGGAGGACTCCTGGAGACCTAAATGAATCCATTTTATGGGTCTGTCATACATCAGGTTAATATGATTCTGACAAATAATTACATTGAAAACTGGACAGGAACCAAAAATGTTGTTATTCCTTTTGAATATTACAGCAGAGCCTTCGAGCCAATTAAAGGGTGATGGCGCCAACACCGAAGTGCAGAGCAAAACTATAATAATTTGTGGCATTTAGACAAAGAGGCTCACAGCTCTGCACCCACCCAGGCTCAAGCAATGAGATTGTCATTGTCTGATTCCTTAATAAGCAGAGCAGCCCCTTCACATAGATCAGTTTAGATTCGGTGTGGAAGCTGGAGGATGGGGTAGAGGCAGAATGGATGTTACTAAGGTAGCATCTCTTTTCTTTTTAACATGGACCAGCAGAGTCTTCATGTGGAAGGAAGGACAGATATATCGGGTGAGCCCTGAAAATGGGTTTTCAGTTTGAATAAGTCAAACTGTGCAGGCAATTTGACTAGAAGGACGGCTTATTCTCTCTTTGTTAATTATAGTGGCCTCTGAGGAGAAAGAGCTTCTTACTAAAGAAGGAGAAAAAGAAAAGACACTTTGTGGCTATGACATTTGCCCTGAAATCCTGCAGCTGTTTTCCAGGCTGGAGGGCTAGGACTCCTGGGAAGACTGATCCCAGGGGAAACATTCAAGTTCAGAGGCCTTTTCTCAGTCACAGGGGGCTTCTCTTCAGCACTGTGGGCTGTTCACTGCATAAGGGCATCATCACAAGCAGTGCACAGGGGCCAAAGTTCAGCCCTTGCTCTGTTTATCCGTCCTTACCCCTGGAGGAAAAGGCCATTTCTTAATTTGAATAAAGGTGCCATATGGGTTAGCCAGTGGACCACAACTGATCCAGGCCAAGGTCAAATACCCATTGCCTGGGCTGTTATTTGTTAGAGCAACTAAGAGGACAGCTTTATTTTCTCTGTCTGCGGTTTCCAAACAACTGCCATTTGCCCTCCTTATTCTTTCTGCCTTATCATGCTCAACTTCTTTTCATATGACCTAAAGAGGAGGGGTGGAGAGTGGTGGTGGAAGGGAACTCATAGATATAGTTTGAGGAAACTAAAAACAGATTAGTGATTGCCAGAGGCAGGGATGGGGGCGGGCAGGTGGAGGAGTGAGTGAAATGGGTGAAGATGGTCACAAAGTACAGACTTCCAGTTATGAGATAAGTAAGTTCTGGGAATGTAATGTACAGCATGAGTGACTATAATTAATACTGAATCGTATATTCAAAAGTTGCTAAGAGATTGGATTTTAAAAATTCTCATCACAAGAAAAAAATTAATAACCATGTGTAGTGATGGATGTTAACAAAACTTACTGTGGTGATCATTTTACACTATATATACATATCAAATCATTATGTTGCATATACCTAATACTAATACAATGTATACATTATGATTACTAATACAATTTGTTATTTATATGCCAATAAAATTTATAATGAATTAATTAGTTAATTTCAAAGAAAGAGAGAACAAGACATGAAACAGGAAGTTATAGCTACACTGAGAACAAAACCCCACTTGGCCACGACTCTCTCAGCACCATTGCTTTTCACCGATAGGAACCTTTCCCCACTAACGTTGCTTCTCATCTGCATCTCTCTCTTGCCCATAGCTTTTCAGCCAGGAATTGCCAGCGAAATGTTCCCTCAATGGTCCACACCAAAGTCCTCTTCCCACAACCCAGGTCCACCTGGACTTTGTACAAACTGAAACTCAGGGCAACTGCTTTCGAAAGAAAGCAGCCCCCAAATGGTCTCTCACCAATTAATCATAACTAAAAGTAGAGACTTCAACATGGTGTTTTTCTTCACAACATCCTCTAAAGCTGTTCGGTATTAAATTATTTAGCTAATTTCTCATCAAGATAACTGTGGTGACTTCCAGGAGAATGCATGCCAGAATAATACTATGAGGAAAAGTCTCAGTTTTTGAGGACAGCTGCTCCTTCCTATCATCCAAAAAGTTCCAATAGTGTGGGTGGGATCCTCTCCAAGCCACTGAGCAGTGGTCCAGGAACTCTCTTTCAGAACTCCACACTAAGCCCCCAGCCCTGAACTCCTGTGTGGCTCACCCTCACTTC
Source organism: Eonycteris spelaea (assembly GCA_003508835.1). Lineage (NCBI taxonomy): Eukaryota > Metazoa > Chordata > Mammalia > Chiroptera > Pteropodidae > Eonycteris > Eonycteris spelaea. The sequence continues at coordinate 2,493,451 of PUFA01000235.1, forward strand.
CGCCACCACCCAGTCTGAGAAGGAGGCCTCTGGTTTGGTTCAAGCAACCGGAAAACAGAGAAAGGTGTAATTCTATGAGCTATTCAAACCTCAAACCCAGTATGTGGACATGTCTTCCTTTTTTGTCTTTCCCAGTCTCAAGAAAGGATAATACCATGTAATTTTTCTAAAGAGAAATACACAGCATAAGATAAAATCTTTTTTTTTTTTTTCCAGCTAAGCCTCTCGCTGCATTCCCTGGTCAACTTTCTGCAGCTCATAAAATAAACACAATTCACATTCACCCTCCCAACTCCAAATCCATTGTTACTTGGCTCTGGATAAATGGGCAGGTGGTACTGCCCAACAGGGTTTGGATGAGCTCGTTTTTCCTTCCTGGACGGAAGGAGGAGGATTAACACAGAATCTTTTCTATTAGTGAATGAGAGGACAGATAACTGGGAGATCCATGTGAGAGGAAAGTACGGAGGTGATTATTAGAACAGTCCTGTTGTCACCATAAAGGCAGTGCTGGAATCTGCCATACTGACCGCCTTCGCCTGAGTGGTCCAGACTGGCTTTGTTGGATGATGAGCAACTTTGTGGTAGGGGTAGGTGGGTGGAAAGTGGATCCTTGATGAGAAATATGACGCCCTACTACTAAGCATTACTTACTTTTAGCTTTGTTTCCTTTTAAATACTGAAAAATTGGAAACTTCAGTGAAATGGGCTCGGGAAAGGAAAAACATAAACAGATGTAGATTTTTTATTAACTTTCTCAAGTAAATAGAGCTTAAGTGCCCTCACTTGCTTGGGCCTTGGTGAGCACTGGATGTTGCAGAGAGTTGCAGAATGTTCTAGGTGGGGAAAGGAAGCCAGGATGTAATAATAAAGTGTCTCCGGGTAAGCACACACTAATTTCAAAGCTGTTGAAGGTTTTCTGTACAGGTGAACACACGAAGGCTGCCAGGTCTTTGTCCCGATGAAAGGTGGCCATTAAGTGGCATTGCCTGAGGACTAGTCCAGTTTCTTTGACACGTGTGGGCCCCACGGCGGGTCTAGAAGTGAGAGGAGGATTGCTGAAGGCTGCTCTGCAAGTTTCCTAGGGGGAGTGTTAGTTGTGCAGGGTTGGTGTTGCCATCAGGAAAGAGTGTCTCCCCATCTGTAAGATTCAGAACTTTCTGTCTATGATATTAATGATCGTCCAGGGGTCTTATCTATCTGTGAAAGTGTAGTGTATTTGATCCAGTGATTACCCCTTAGATAACCTTGAATAGTGAGGAGACAATTCGTACCTGTAGGAGTACCACAAATAGCCCTGGACTCAGAATGCCACAGTCTGTTCTGAACTATCCTAAAAGTCCCTATTTCCACTCTTTCCTGGGGGAAAGATGGGATAGATCCCAGGCCTGGATATTCCTTCTAAACGAAGAATGGATTTCCTTCGAGGAATCTATGTATAAAACTGTCAGAATTTGTGAAGGGTTTGAGACTTTAATCTTATTGCAAACTAACAAATTAGCCTGTTGTAGTTTTATTTATATTTTTATGTATATAAATATGTGTATATATGTGTCTGTATATATAGGCACATATATAAACAATATATATAAATTTAACATGTACATATACACACCCATATATATGTAAAGATACACACACACACACACACACACACACACACAGAGAAAAAAATGAGACCTCTGAGTCAAAGATAAGACCGTGCATTACTCTCAGCAAAAGCAGTCTGTTGGAACATCTCCAACAGGGCTATGCAGTGAAGGCCAAATGGCACCTTCACACGTAGTGGGGTACATTACTGGAGAGACCACCACGACTGCGAAACTCTTATCTTATATAGGGTTACTGGCAACCCACATATCCTTCCCTCTGGAGAGAGAAAGGCTGTAACTTTAATCTTGAATTGAAGCTAATCTTTGGGTAGAGGTAGTGGCAGTCTTTATCTTTCCTGCACCAAAACGTCTCTAGTGGGAGAGACATCACTAAACTTTAATATCTTGGAATGTCTCCTTATACAGCATTCTTTTTAAAAGTAATTAATTAATTATTTTTCCTTTTTCAATTACAATTGAATATAAACATTCTTAATTTGCTGTAAATGTCTGCTCAGAGGACCTGGATTGTTCAAAAATGTGAAATATTTGTCGAGAATTGTCTCCCAACAAAAACATGTAAATAAAATAAAATTCCTCTCCCTCAATAAAAATCCCTTTGGTTATACACAGTCCTTCAGGAACACTACGTATAATTTTAATATCTATATAATAGCATTTTGGAGACTAGAAGTAAGGGCAAAAAAGGAAAGTGTGGCATTTATCCCCTAGTATTGACCACATGTGGGAAGCACTATTCTCTTAAGGGACACTGGAACCCAAGTATTCAGCTGTGACCATCAGTATCATGAATGCTGGTCAGAGGAATGGCAATACAGAAAACATCATGTGAAAGAATCTCTGCTCAGTGGACAGATCAATAAAAAATAAGAGATAAGCTCTCTCTTTCTCAAAGGATGCTAGAAAAATGGAGCTCATGAACCAAGGGAGTCTTATACTTGGAGTCAAGGATGCTCTCATTTGCAACAAGGTGCAGTTGGTTGCTGAATTCTTCCCTTTGTCCTAGAGATAGGCCAAACCATTCCCCATTACAGGAAACCCAGGCCCTGAAAGTCTTGGCTCTTCACTCACATTCTTCATACCAAAACATTTTGGTATACCTGTACATGGCTCTTTTGCTAACAACTCTCTGCCTGGACTTTACTAAAAGGAAGGCAGGGGTTTGTACTTCTTTAAGGAGTGTAGGAACTCCATGCCAAGAATAAATCACTTCTTGGCAGTGCAGCTGAGCAGTTCAGCAGCACCCATCTGCCTTGCCCTGGACAGGCCTCCTACCGGACCCTGGAGAGACCCTTGGAGTTCTAAGCTACAATTTCAGTTTTTCAATTTCCACCCAACAGTACACCCACCTCTTCTAGTCCTTCCTCTACCTAAGCAAGAGATCTATTATCTAAATCCCTACTGCAAGTGGTGAGGGTATTTTGGGTTCTGGACCCAATTTCCAATGTGGCGGAGGGTGCCTCCCTGACCACTTATAAGCAATATTCAAGACACCAGTTGAGTGCCCTAAAATTCAATTTAATCCTGATACTATTGACCTGGAAAGAGCATCAGATCCCACAGGTTAAGGGTTTAGTTTCACAAGACCACCTTCCACTTCAGACGTCAATCGCTTATCCAGGTTTTACCTCTGCTTCTGACCCACTGGCTATAAATTAGAGGTTCCCAAGACCCCCTCTTTTGGTTCAATTAATTTGCCAGAATGGCTCATAGAACTCAGAAAACCTATCTGCTCACTAGATTACCAATTTTTTACAAAGGATATTAAAGGATATAAATCAAAAGCCAGATGAAGAGATACATAGGGTGAGATCCCAAACTAAAAGCTTCTGTCCTCGTGGAGTTTAGGGCCCAGAATGATGGCACATGGAAGCATTCTGGTTCCCCAACCTGGAAGCTTTCATAACCCTCTCCTTTTGGGTTTTTATGGCAGTTTTATTACATAGGCACAATTGATTAAATCATTGGCCATTGGTGATTGAACTTAATCTCCAGTCCCTTTCTCCCTCCCAGAAATCATGGGTAGGACTAAAAGGTCCACCCATCTATTTAGGGTTGGCAAGCACCCCGCCTCCCCCATCTGTAGGTGCTTTTTTAAAGTCAACTTATTAACATGAACCCAATTGTGGTAGAAAGGGGCTAGTTATGAAAAACAAGACACCCGTTTCACCTTCATGGCTCTGAAGTGATTTAGGAACTGAAGACAGGAGATCAATATTATGACAAAAAATACTCCAATCACTCAGGAAATTTCAATAGTATGGAGAGCTGTAAGCCAGAGACCATGGGTAGAGACCAAATATGTGTGAGAAATATATGTGGATGTGAGAAATGTATTTGGTCATCTGAATAATCAAATATATATTTCTTGGAAATCACAGTATTACAGAGAATGAAAGTAATCTCCTAAGATATAAAGATGGGACTACTCTTCCTTTGAACAATATGAAAATCTTTTCTTGAAAGTCAAAAAAAGTTAAATTTTGACAATTTCATATTATTCTTTCTACCTAACAAGGCAATGTGGGATACTCATCTATTGCATGAGTCAACTAGACTCATTTATTGTCCATGATTCTAACCACAATACACACACTTGGATGACTCAGCATTTATCTCCAGTTCCAACTTCCTTCCTTGACCCACCGGACATCCCCATTCAGATGTGACAAATGTACTTCAAATCTTATATGACCAAAATAAAATTATTTTTCCCCTTCTCAGACTTGCTCATTTTATATTTCTTATGGCAAATGACTCCATTGTCCACCAAAGTCACCAAAGTCGACCCAGGTGACTTCTTGGCTGCTCTCTCCTTAATCTTCCACCACCAGTTGGTAGATATATATGTTAATAATATTGCCTTCATGGTGGTTAATCTATTTCCTGCTTCCCACTGCCTTCTTCTAGGCTCTCAGAACTCCTTGCTTGTATTCTAGCAATCACCTCCAATTTTCTCACACCTCCAAATTAATGGGATCCTTCAATCTAAGAAATATTTCTGAAACCAAATCTAATTGTTGTTTTCCTTCATGTTTTTCCTTTTTTCTTTTTTTCTATTTTTGTATTTCTGTAATGTGATTCCTATTTGTCTTTTCCTATTGTTTTACAATATCTTTTTCTCTTATGGTCCCAAGACTTTGTATCTCAACAGTTTTCAAAAGAGGATGGGATCTAGCATTTAAAACTATTTAGAGTTTCTCAGTAACTGAGATATTACTGACATTTATGGACAAGGGCCGGGGATGCAGAACGTCCTGAATGAGAGATGCAGTTCTGCCCAATGAACAATTGCCCCATCATGAGACCACAACTCTTCAGTTGAAATGTGCTGGTTTGCTCCCGACTACTTCTTCAGTCTGTTTTCTACCTACTCAAACTTCTTAACTTTGCACCAGAACCATCCTGAACTTTTCAGTTCTTGGACGCACCTATTATCTTATGCCTCCATCTTTGCTTCTCCCTCTTCCCTACCCCACTACCAGCCCTCATCACCAGCTTCTTAATTTGCTAACTTTTTCCTACTTACTCTTCCAGAACTCAGCTCAGATATTATAAGTCTGGGATTCCCTCCTTGCTTTCCTATCTCCAGTCTGGAGCTGGAGTCTGGCCTCCAAAACATCTTGAACTTTCCTGTCTACTACTATGTATGCAGTGTCTCTTCATTTGTAAGTAACTCCAATTCCACTGTCACCTGTAAAGTGTAAGACTGGGTGGCCAGTTTCTGTATTCCTAGTACAAATAATATATAGTAGCTTCTCAAAGAATTTTTTAAACAATAGAATATCTTCCATTTTTTTGCTTCGTAAAAATTTAAGCCATACAGGGAGAGAGAACATGTAACACAGTGGACAGAATTACCTGAGTTTGAATCCACTGCTTAACTATCCGGTGCCTTTATTTCCACATCTGTAAAAAGAAGATAATAATAGAGGTACTATTTTATAGTGATGAAGTACAAGTGCTCTAGAGGCTGAGCTCGAGTTGCAGCTCTGCCACCTACTAGCTGTGTGACCTTGGGCAAGTTACTTGACATCTGTTTCTCAGTTTATGCAAAGGTAAGTTAAAGAGAATAAAATCCATCCTATGGGTTTTTAGATGATTAAATGAGGTGACACACTTGGCATACTGTCTAGCATAGTGCAAATACTCAATAAATGTTAACTCATACTATTAATAGCAAGAATATTATCTAAAGGTATATGTTGAAGATACTAGCTTCCCTTACCAATGACAAACATTTTTAATATTTTCCTATGTGTTACTCCAGAAATGTTATATACATACCCAGTGATATATTTATGTGTTTTCAAAAACAATCAGGAGCAAATTATGCATTTCTTATTTTGCCTCATTTAACAATATGCTTAGAGACCTTTGCCTAACAGAACATGTAGATCAAACTTATTATTTTAATGGTTTCATTATATGGAAGTTTCATGATTTATTTACTAGTTTTATAATTTTTTTGACCAACTCCCCCCACTATTGATAATTATTTCTAGTTGTTTGCTGTTGAGTTTGTTGTTGAGTTTGTTGTTGAGTAAGAGTTTGTTATTGAATAAGTACATTCAACACAGATACTTCTGTCTCCTGTAATAGAAAGCCATCTCAATTTACCTCAAAATCACAAGCCCTTTGGTTTCTAGGCTTCCTCAGTGGCCTCCTACATTGCCCTGTGCCCAAGGAGTAGAGATGCACATGATCAGGGCCACCCTGTCTCTACCTTGACTGTCATTGAGGCCTTTTACCAGGACAGTCCTCCAGCCCCATAGGCTTTATGGTCTTTGGGACCCACACAGCCTGAATTTTTATCAGTAAATACTTCAGATAACTGATTACTACTATTAAAAATTATTTAAAAATGCAACTTAAATTATACAAACAAACTTAATTTAATACTTCATGAAGTGGACAGTCTTCATTCAGAAAACTGCTAACTGGTGCAGTTTATAAGTGTTTATAGGTTAAAGAACAAGGAACAAGGAAGTAAGTCTAGAACCCAGAGTTGACCTAGTGTTTGGGAATTAGCTGACTGGATATACTAAGTTTCTGGTCAAGCAGAGCATTTAAAGGGGCATGAAAGTTGTCTAAGTTTCAGTCTGCTGATGTGACACCCTGGGCAGGGGGGATTCCATCTTTGGCTTAGAAATATATTTCAACACTACACAGGAAGAACAATCTGGAACTATAAGCTCAGAGATGGCTGCAGCTGGGCAGAAGGGGGAAACATGCTCTTTCATCTTTTCAGAAGGGAGAAATGATTCATAATTGTCAGAAATCTGATAAAAATTTTAGAAATACACAAAATCAGTTATATAAATTATAAAACATAAGTCATGATTCTTTTGTTCTGTGACAACTAATAAATGGCTAATTTTTCGTCAATATAGAAAATAAATAGGAATCACTGTAATATCCAAGTGGTAGTTCCCGCTGCCTCCCTCTGCTGCAGATATTATACTCACTTGTGCTTATGGATAGAATTCAGTATTGTGCATGGAGGGTAGAAAGAAAGGACCCAGATGCAAGAGATGGGAAAATGTCAGATAGAAATTTCCCCTGTGTCCCAGTTTCGCCTGCAGCTGCTTCTACCTGGAGCTCTACAACAGAAGCTACTCAGAAAGGAGGCCAAAGAGAAAAAAATCCTTTGTGAGACTTTCCAGGGTAGACATTTCTGAAAAGCTGATTGTGTTTCTTCCCAGTCATGCAGGTCCAGAGTCACCCACGTTCAATTAGCACAAAGGGTGAGATGATAAACCCATTTCATAAGTTTCTGGAATCTAGGTTTCTTTTCAGAGACAAAATGGCCTGAAATGTACAGTTCCCCTCTGGAGGATTTGTTCATGTGGCTCCATGTTTTACTAACTGTCAACTGAAGAAGCAAAGGCAGGAGTCTGTGCCAAGTTCTTGGCATCTGCCTTCTGGGGAATATCACGCAGCACCAGAAACTGTGGTGAGCTCCAACCTGCTTTGGCCTCAGAGAAGCAGTTCATCATTCTACTGTATTTTGTGCAGAATCAACCATTTTTCAGTCTGTTAGAGGTTTTCCTATTTTCGTTCATTCTAATACTACTGTATTTCTACACAACCAGTCAAACTGGCTGAGCAGAAAGACTAGCCTGTTTATCAGTGTCTGGAAATGCCAGAAGCACTTTTTTAAAATCCTGGAATGCTTTTCACTGAACGCAGCCAATCATCCATCCAGAAGGGCCTGCCCAGTGAATACACCAACTGCACCTGGGCTGCGGGCTTCTTGGGCTGCTAGGTCTGGACCTTTTGTTGGACTGTCAGGGCCTGAGCTCTCCCACTCACCTCTCAGTATGGAGCAGAAGGAAGAGTGTGGGCTTTAGAGACAGTTTCTAGCAACCTTCCTTACCAGCTCTGTGACTTCATTTCTTATAGTTGGCACACAGTACACGTTAGCTATTTTTATTAACATTTATCAGTGACAGAATTTCGCCAGCACTAGGCCCTTATTACCCTCCAGTCCCTTGCTGCTGAGTGTAGCCACAGATTAGCTGCATCTTCATTACCTGGGAGCTTATTAGAAAGAAGATTCTCAGGCCCGCCCCAGAACCACTGAATCAGGACCTTTATTTTCACAAGATCCCCGGGTGGTTCCCATGCACGGTCACATTTGAGAGGTTAGTTAACCCTGAAAGGGCCAACCCACCCACTCTACTTCATTCAGAAGGGCAATCTCTCCAGCCTTCTCCTTGTGGTGGGCATCATTCCTACAACCCAATTCCAGACACTTGGCCAAATCAAATACAAATTTACATTTTTTTTAATTATGGTGACATTGGTTAATGAAATCCAGTAAGTTTCAAGTGTACAATTCAACAGTAAGGCGTGTATATATTGCATTTTGCGCTCACCGCTCATAGTTAAATTTCTTTCTGTCACCACATATTTGCTTAATGGGAGCAAGAGAACAGAATATTTGACATCGAGTCTGACCATCACCATATTTAACTCTTATTTCATAACCATTTTGTTTTCCTCTTTCTGAAAAGGATGAAAAGTTATTTTAAAACAGTCTGCCTCTCCAGTCTAGGTAATGGAAAAGGCTGTGTGGTAGCTTTTTACAAACTTCTTTGCCAAAACACATCTTTTAAGAAAAAAATTTCCCACCAGACACCCCATAGGAATCTGCCCCTTCCCACCTTGCTTCTGGGGGTCAGTCACTGTACTGATAGAGCTGATCCCTGTGGCAACCGGACCTTCTACTTCAGTGAAAGTTACGGGCCCCACTTATTAAATTGCGTCACTTTCTGCTGCCTATGCAGAACACCAGGCCACTTGCAATGGCAGTTTTCGAATGTGACCCACAGTGCATACTTCCCAGAGAGCAGCGACTCTTCCTCAGGACCGACTGAATTAGAGGCAGAGGCAACTGCTCTGCCAAAGCCCTGGGTTCCTGGTCAGAGGCCTCTGTTGTCATCTGTGACATCATAGACACCCTGCATGAAAATAGCAGTGCTGCCTGAAATATGTGCTATGACTCTACATGTTTGTACAAAGAGAGCTCACATTTATGTTTAGTAAAAAGTGTCTATTTTCCTCATTTTCTCTCCTAAAAAAATGTATATGCCTACCGTATGAAACATTCAGCAGGTATGGTCTTTGTCACGTACCCTTGAACAAGAGCTGTACAGTGCGTGGGCTGCATGGGAATTGCTCTGAGACTGCTTGAATCAAGGGAGGGGCTGGCTGTGGGTTCTGGAGGTAGAAAGTTAAGTTAGCCAGGATTTGGTGATTTTTAAGTTATAAAAACCCAACTCAAACCATCCCTACTAGCCTGGTAACTGGGAAAAATGCAGGTAGAAGACAGAGTTGCAGAAGCATGGAGTTAAGGACTTTACTGGGCAACTTAACGCTTTCAGAAAGTTCTCCCCTTGCATGCACACACACCTGTGTGTGTGTGTGTGATGCAGATGCACATGTATGCTGGTTTCCTCTGCCCCTAGAGAGGATGCTGCAAATAGCTCTTTGCCTCATCTTTCCTATACTGTGACCTTAAGGGCTCAGCAAACTCCTGACCTGGTGGCCTGTTTTTGTACATGCTCAACTTCACATATGGCAAGTTAAGAATGGTTTTAAGTTTTTAAAGTGTTGTAAAACAGCACACAAGGAAGGCTATGAGTCAGGCCCCATGTGGGCTGCAAAACCTAAAATATTTATTATTTAAATCTTAATGGAAAAAATTTCTGACTCCTAAAAGGAAAGAGACTGTCTCTCGCCTCCTTTACCTAGTCATTTTAACTCTTCTGACTTTCAGTTTCCTGATCTGTAATACAATCTTAACAATATTTTCCTTTCAGAATTGAAGAGCAAATGAGATCTGTATGTAAAAGTCCTACTCAAGAGCGTGAACCATCAACAAGGAGAGTTTTCTTCCTTTTCCCAAAGTGCTCTTCCTCCAACTTTCCTTGGAGATGGGCCTTAACAACTCTAAGCAGCCAACTTAGGAAAGAGCATGCCCTAAATGAAGGAACAACATTTCTAGACGATCTGACTAGACAAAATTCTGGTCTTATCTCAGGCCAAGCGCTGATCAGAAAGGAAGAAGTGAAAGAAGAGGGGAGGGCCGATTGATTGTTTTGGTTACTAAGAGTCATCAAGAGACCTATAGAAAGAACTTTAAAAATCTCTTAGTTCCCTTATTTGGTTTATAAGGAATTTGATTTATAAGGCCTATAAAAATCAAAAGCCTTGCCCAATGTCACAGGCCTAGTAAGTACCAGAGCTTGACCTCAACCCAGGGCATACGGGCCAAGTTATGTGAGCTTTTGACTGACTACTGTTAGATTAATTAAACCAAGAGGCCATTAGATGAAGGTGACTCTAATGACCTATGTAAACAAACCAAAATCTTAGTCTATATATGTCTCAGATTACAAAATCAAAACATTAAGGACAACCACTCACAAACAGCCAAGTAGGCTTCAGGCTACAACAAAATCAAATAATTTCCTTTCTTTACTTCTGCACTTCCTATGCATGTCTTTCCTAGGCCTCATGTTGGCGGATGGCTCCTAACCATGTCAGTTTTGGCACTGCCCCATTCGAATGAATAACTGCTCAGACAAACCCTTAAAAGTTTTAATATGCCCCAGTTTATCTTTTAACACAATATTGACACTCGCATCAGAAACTGGACATGGTTTGATTTAAGTATAAGGCTTGGGAATTATCATCAATCATGGGGGTACAAATTGTTCTTTTACAAAGTATCTTTTCTCCTCCACTCTCCCCTCCAAAAGTCCCCTCACTTTCTTTCTTTGTATTTCCAATCCAAAAAAGTCTAGGTTTTTACTTCCTTAGGAGCATGTACTATCATCATGGGTGCCGTGGGCCTTGAATGGAAGGTCTTTGGGACTCAGATGAAACCGTGACAGGATGCCCTGAACACACAGCATTAACGGAATCAGGATGAAAACTTTATTTTCTCCACATATGACTGGGCTCTAAAATGTCCAATGTTTTGTGAGTCTCGTTAAGGTAAATAATTCTGTTCTGACTCATAGATTTTTTCTGCCTGCATATGTACCTAAAGGCCTTTTATAATTCTTGTCAGAGCATTTTTTTTTTAATGCAAAATTGTCTTCTATCCCACAGCAAGGTTTAATGTGGCGAGGACAGTCTTTTTCTCCTGAAAACATTGAGGATACGAGATGAACAGGGGTCAGCTGAGTAGTTCAAAGAGGAGCCTTGGTAATCTATTAAACAAAGCTGGGAATTCTCTGAAGAATGTTTAGCAAAGATATTACAGTTTGCAGTGAATAGAAGGGTTTTGTTCGCAGGCTCTGGCTTGCTGTTAGATTCAAAGAATGTTCAGCCCCAGGAAAGAACATCAATGTTTTACTTAGAACTCACACACACACACACACACACACACACACACACACACACACATGCATGCACACACACACACACAAAAGGCTTCTTTTCTGCCCACATTGAGCTTTGCTTAACTGTAGAAAAAGTTCATCATGCCTGAAAATACGTATCTTTGCCTTTGATCCAAAGCAAATGCTATGTAGGAACAAAGACATCATTTCTTCTGTCTTTGGGGAAATGAATTGTCAAGGATTTTGCTTCAGAAAGATCAACAAAAGACCCAAATAGTGCTGCAGAGTGAGATCTCAGAGTGTGAGCTGTGGACTGAGAGTAGGGGTCCTGTATCATTGGTTCTCAGCTTTATCACTAGTCCATGTTTGTGACCTCAGACAAAGCACTTAAATTCTTTGTACCTTTATTTCTCCATTCAAAATCAGGGATAATTCATGCTGCCTACTTAACCTCAAAAGGATATGTGAGAATTAGCCAATTAAAGTTTGCCAGATGCTTGGAAATCAATAGAGAAAAAAATCTATATGAATATAAAGTATTATTATCATTCCCCTCTGCCTTCCTCCTCTCCATTTCTTTCAGAGGATTGCTGTTCTGGGAGATTCAGTGAGCATTACTTGTGGTTCTGCTATCACAGAAAATGGCCTTCTCCTATTATTAAATGATTTGTTTGAAATTGGTCCTCACTATATCATCAAAGGGAGGTTCCCAAACCAAAGCATCCAAGACTGATTGTCAGTGAGTTACACCTGGCAAGATTTCCTTTGGGTTTATCTTTAGAATCCTGTAGAGAGCAGAAAACACCCTTTTAAGGTAAAATAGTAAGTGTAATTTGGAAAAAAAAAATTTCCCATTAGCAATTTAAAGCTACTGAGGTGTAAAAATAAAGTCAATTTATAGCCCTTGTTATAATCTTTAAAGAAATTTTCCTTTAAAACAAAACAATAATAATGCTTTATATTTCACAAACATTGCCTCTCTGGTTTTAATGACCACCTGTAAAATGAATATAACACAATTTGGTCATATTATACTCATTTTATAGTTGGAAAAATTGAGATGCAGAGAGGTTAAATGATTTTTCCCAAAGTAATTGAGCTAATGAGTGTCAAAGCCAGGATTAGTCTCCAGATTTCTGTGTGTTCTGGTTCCAAGGGCAATGGATTTTCCCACTACACCTTGTTTTTTATCCTTCAACTATGACCCAAACGATGTTAAAAGTCTAAACCTTGATGCTTTGGTACTTCAATTTATCTTTTTTTTCCACCACAAAACTATTAACTCAATTCTGACAATATCTATGCGGAGATGGCATCAGATTCCACAGGTTAAGTGTTCAGTCCCACAAGACTGCGCCTACTCTCCACTTCAGAGACCAATTGCAAGTCTAAGTTGTCACCTATGCCCCTGAACTTCACTTACTAGATTGCCAGTTTGTTATAAAAGGATATAACTAAGAAACAGCCAGATGAAAGAGGTTCATAGGACAATGTATGAGGAAAGAACGAGGAGTTTCCATGTTCTCTCCAGGTGTGACACTCTCCCCAGACCTCCATGTGTTCACCTACCAGGAAGCTCTCTGAAGCCCATCATTTCGGGGTTTTTGTGGAAGCTTCATTACATATGCATGATGGATTAATTCATTGGCCATTAGTGATTGAACTCACTCGCCAGCCTAGGGTGGGTGGGACTGAAAGTTCCAATCCTCTAATCATTTGGTTTGTTTCCTTGGCAACCAGCCCCCATCCTTTGGTTCCTTAGGGTCTTTCCAAAAGTCACCTCTTTAACTTAACATTAGACACCTTTATTGCTCTCACCATTTGGGAAATTTCAAAGGTTCTAGGAGCTCTAAGCCAGAAACAGTGGATGAAAACCAAATATATATATTTGTTATTATAAATTACAGTATCACAGTATCCTTTCCTTTATTCTACAGACCACTTGGACCTGTGCAATGTACCTACTATGACTCGAGAACCTGGAATAGAATGCACTTTCCAAGACCACTTCCTATGTGCTATAGGGTCATGTAATGCCAAATGCATATAACTGCATAAAGAAAGCTGGGAAATCAGACCAAGAATTCTTACTGAAGCAGCATTTATCCCCCACTCTTGATTCTACCCGTGCTGTTGCTCTGCTATGTCTAGAGTGAAGTAAACATTGCTCTGTCAGGAATATTTGGTAAGAAAAATAATCATCATCTTGTGAGATATAATGGATGTTATGATGCGCCAACCAAATTCTTCTTTCAGGACCAAGGTTGTCTTTCTCCAGGTTCTGGTGGGTTCTCAGGTGAGATCTGCTCCAGCCAAAGGGAGCTGATCCCACCAAAGTCACCCTCCCTACCAGGTGGCAGGATGTTTAAGTTGGGGGGAGGTGGTTTATGAAGGTCTAACACTCATGTCACAGGACAGGACCACTCTAAAGTATCATCCAGAATGCCTCTTAAGATTAGTTGGGGCCTTCATTGTAATTGCATGACTGTTCAATTTCTTTCTCGGCCTGGCCCTTTCCCCTCCCACCTCTTATGGTTTTTGTTCGAAAATATTCTCCCAATAAACCTCCTGCAAATAAATCTAAGAATTTCAGGGTCTGTTTCCTAGGGAACCTGACCTGCCACAGATAGTACCAGAAAAGGCCTGAGAAAGCAGCCAACTTGCAATGACCGCTCCACCATTGTTGGGAGAGAAAACATTAATAGCCTTTGGCATGTACTTGACGTTCAATCGTTAAAGCATTTACCAGTGGTGAACTTGGATGAGATACTGGTGCAAGGGAACTTCACTAGCAAGTACAATATTTCTGGCATTTGGGATTTGGCTGGACTCTCTGGATCTAGAAAAAAGGCCTATGGTAATTATAAGGACTTCAGAATTGGATGACTATTGCTAGAACCCATTTGAACATTAGGGGACATCAATGAAAGACTGAAGTCAGGATTTAAAGACTCTCATCCCTTGCAGCAGGAAGGCAGAAAAACCTGAGGATCAGGGCCAGGATTTAAGTAGCAGAGTAGCAGAGCTCCATGGAGGGTGAAATTCACTTTGACAAGTCTCCTACTCTAAGGTCATGGCCCTGTTAGAAAAGAAGTGGTACCCTAAGATTGAGGATGATGAATCTAAATCCTCAGATTCTGCTGGACTCTCTGGATCTAGAAAAAATGCCTATTCTTTCTTATTAAAGGCTATTACTTCTCCTTACTTGAACGTCATGCAAAAGACTCTACCTTGCAACATATGCTACTCATAGACTACCCCTCCCCTCATAATTGTCAGAAGAATACTTTAGGCTTAAATCACAATATAACCCAGCTGGGGAAGTGCTGGAATTGCAAAATGAGGAAAAGAATTATATACCTAAGGAACTGAAGAATCTAGCCAACATTACTGGCAAGGCCCAGCAGCACATAAATGGACTAAATTCTTGGAGGTGCTGGATTAAAGGAGATGGAATATAAGGTTGGATAAAGATCAGTTTGTAGATATTGGAACATTCACCTTTGCTGCAGGATTTAAGATCCTGGCAAAAACCTTGGTGGAGATGCCAAAGAGAATCTTGGGCAAGTGATGGAAGAAAAGATCTAAAGCCTTGGTAAAGTGGGCATGTTGACATGGCTGTATTATATGCTGTCAGCAACACTGTCAGCTTATTTTGTTCTGTGAGAGAACTCATAAGACATTCTATTTACCAAATAAAAAAAAAAAAAAGATTCAGTGGGATCACCAGCATTGTTAAGCATCACCCTGGTGGCTGACCTCTGTAAACCAGAACTAATTTTGGAAGATGTTGTTGCAGAACTGGCTCTTAGATGGTAGATAATAAAATGCTGATAGACTCCTAAAAATAATAGAGGCCAGGCCCTTTAACCATCAAAAGTAAAGTGAGCTCGATTATTGTAAAGAGGGGTAAGGTTAGGGGAAGGTGGCACAACTCACGTGGTGTGATGGAGATAGCTAATACAACACAGCGTTTCCTGGGTCAAGACAGAATGAGCAGGAAACAAGGCTATTACCCAATCCATACAACAAAAAGAAACAAAGGTTAAGGGCTACTGCCCCAATAAAATATTATAAATTCTTGCTAAGTTTCTGGACCTGATCCAGCAGAGCCTATCAGCTAAGAGAAAGACTGGGTATCATGATATCATTATAAAAGGACCCTGCAAGATCATGGCACATACTATTATAACGATTCTCCCAGTCCTTCTCCAGAAGGACCTACAATCATCTACTTAGAGAATCATGTACTAGGAAAAGGGGAATACTCAAACATTTCAGAAACTGTGTTAACACTGATATCTGGCTCACAGTAGGTCAGCTTAGGGGAGGGACCCAACCAGTAGTTATTTCTTTAGTCCCTGAATGTATAATTGGAACGAGGAGTCGACAGAACCTCCATATTGGTTCCTTGGTCTTTGAGATAAGAATTGTCATAACGGGAAAGACCAAATGGAATCCTCTGACACTGCCCTATCCCAACCATGGACAAGATATTAAATCAAAAACAATATGGCATCCTGGGGGCAATGACAGAGTATCAGTCTTGAAGACATAAAGAATACAGAATCCTACCCCCTATTAACCATCCTATCCTCATTTAATTCACCAGTCTTATACCTACAAATGCCAGATGAATCCTGCAATATAAAAGTGGACTACTACAGTCATTCAAGTAGTAGCCCCAATTGAGGTTGCTATACTAAAAGTGATATCTTTACTGAAGAAGATTAGCACAGTATTCATCAATGACATGTCTATCAATGGCATGAAGTCATTGATCTTCATATGAGATAAAGAATGGTATAATCTTGTCCCAGGGCTATGTTAAGTCTCTCCCTCCCTCATAATATAGTAGATATTTCAGAGAACCATACACTTGTCCACTTTATATTGGTAACATCATCTTAATCAGATCAGATAAGAAGTGGGAAGTATTTTGGAGGCCTTGATAAGAGACATGAACTCTAGGAGGTAGAAGATACATCTAATGAAGGTTCAGGGACCTAGTATATCAATGAATTTTTTAGGGGTCCAGTGGTTTGTGGCTTGCTAGGACATTCCTCTCAAGGTACAGAAGGAAGTATTGTATATTGCCCCTTCCACCTCTTAGGAGGGAGCACAATGCCTGGGAGGCTTCTTTAGGTTCTGGGTGTAGCTTATCACACATTTGGTAATAATGCTCTGACCAAAAGTGTATTGCTCTGTTCAAAACTTAGCTAAAAATGATATTATTTATTCATAGCTTCTGTGAAGCAGGAACCCAGGAAGGACTCAACTAGGCAGGTCTGGTTTGGATCTCTTATGTACTTGCAGTCAAACAGTGGTTGAACTTAGAATCGTGGGGTGGAGGTGGTGAGTAGAATGGGGACAGCGAGAGTGAAGGGAGGGGTGAAACAGTTGGAAGATGACAAGACCTCTCTCTCCATCTCTCTCTCTCTCTCTCTCTCTCTCTCATCTCTCTCTCTCCATCTCTCTCTCTCTCTCTCTCTCTCCCCCCTCCCTGCCCCAGGATCTTTTAAGGCAATCTCTTCATTGGACTAGGTTGGGCTTCCTCACAGCATGGTGGGGCTTGATTCCAAAAACATTCTCAGAGGGCCGAATAGAAGTTGCACAACCTTTTCTAAACTAGTCTCAAAACTCATGCAGCATTACTTCTTTTACTATCCATTGGTTAGAGCTGCCACAAGCTCCCACCGAGATTCAAGAGCAGGAGACATAGACACCACCTCTTGACGAAAGGAGTGTCAAAGAATTTGGGAACCGTGTTTTTAAAATGCCATAAATTTAAATCAGCATTAATTTTAGAAAAGTCTAGAAAAGTATGTGTGTTGGCTCCACTATTTTCTATTTGCATGCCATGAACTATAATACAATCCATTCTTTCATAAAAAGATTTTTGCTTTCTCTTTTTGCTTTAGTTTCCTCAATAGCAATATAGGGAATAACGATGCTTTTTAGTCAACCTTCTTTGGATGCAAGGAATAGAGTCTCACTCATGTTACCAAGGGTTGCCAGGAAAAAACGAACCAAGAGCAGGAACAGCCACTGCACCAGCGCTTGTAGGTGAATCCTAGTGACTCAGGGGCAGGAGGACATGGAATCCCACTCTTGCGCTCTTGTATTTATCTTATTTGACTATTGTCTACCTGTCAGTTTCTCCCTCCTCCTCCATGCTCAGCTTCTGCTGACTCTATGTCCTTTCCCTATCACTTTTGCTGACCCATGATTTTTGCTTTCATAGCCATCAGCATGAACTCTAGGAGGTAGAAGATACATCTAATGAAGATTCAGGGACCTAGCATATCAATGAATTTTTTAGGGGTCCGGTGGTTTGTGGCTTGCTAGGACATCCCTCTCAAGGTTCTCTAGCTTCTCTAGCTTCTCTCTGCATCAGTACATTTCAGCATCACTTCTCAAAGCTGTCTTGTTCTTTAGGAATTTCCTGGTTCGAGTTCCCAGGAAGGGGATAATGTGCTGACCTCCAGGTGGGCATAGTCCAATATAGATGTTGACCTCCAAAAGCTTGTGGTGTGGAACAATTAAAATAAGAAAAGCAAAAGATATTGTAAAACATTAAGTTATTTAAGAAAATGTGATATTATGTTTTAAATATACATTCAAATGTAGCCGCAGATTCATTTTTTAAGAATCAATACATCAAGTTAATATTCTTGCTAATTAATCTAGCAAATTGATACTTACAGATTAATATTTTATTTCCATAAATAATTATTGCAACTGTTCTTCCCTAACATCCAGCTATATGCTAGCTATGTAAGGGCCTCCAAGAATTGAGAATGACCCAAGTTTCAAGTAATTAGGCATTCAAATGAATGCCCTGCTAATATATAGAATCTAGCATTTTATGTTCTTGAATTCTCTTTAAAAAGAGGAAAATTCAGAAATTATTCTTTATTCAATAGGCTTGAAAATTCATCTGTTTCTAGCTGCATGTGGTATCTACTCAAATCTATATTGGAAAATTACACTATAAATGCTTTGTATGCTTTTTTTTTTTTTTGATTCATTTTCAGTCTCTCACAGTCTCTCACTTCTTAATCAATTTCTATTTTCTCAACACAGGCTACATTGTCACCAAGCTGCAAAATAATAATTTTTTTAGAACTCAAAAAAAAAAAAACAAAAAACCAAGAATGAAGTTTTAGGAACCTTTGTACCTGTATCATTATTTTAAGGTATCCATCCCTCTGCATGGTGCAGGTTGAATTCAGATAGGCACCTGATATTGTGATTGCAATATTTTCTAATTCAAGATTTTTTAAAAATCTAAAATGAATTTCCTTTCTCTTTTTTTTTTCTGGCATGACTGTAAATACCCAATCTAATTATGAGAGAAATTTAATTTCCCTTTTGGTCTATGATACAGCACAACAATTATCTGTGGATGTTTAAAGAAAATTTATAAAGTAGAATTCCCTTGGTTCACACCGGATAAAGTCCCCATGAAATGATGCCAGGGTCGGTGTCATTTGCTGACATTCATGCATGATTCAGCACCTCTAGACAACGATTTCAGGGAATCTGTTTTTCTAATACAAGCCAGACTCTGTCTTTTTTTCTAGAAACTGAAAGGATCAGAATTCTCAGCTTTTAAGGCTGACTGCCTCCTGTTACCCCCAGCCCCCAGAAGCAACTCAGGGACTCTTTACGTTGTTTCTCTGAATGCTGTTCAGTGACATTGTAGAGACGAGGCAGTCAGATGATTGACAGATTTCTCACTGGTCCTGTGGCTGCTTTTGCATCTGTTGATACAGCCTCTGTGTTTATGTGCATGATTAGGCTAAGAATTCCAGGGTCAACCACCCACAGATTGCATCAAAAATAATCAGTCTTATTTGACTGTCTTAACATTTTGGCTACTTTAGTTGTTAAGGCAACCATATCTGATGAAGTATTCACTCATCAATTTGATGTTCAGCAATTGTCTGTCATGGTTCTGAAGTTAGAGGGAAAAAATAATAAAAATCAACTGTCAAAACAGTCAATCCCAAACAGTCAATCCAATCATGAATTTCTCCCTGACACCAGTGAGCCTTGCTTCTCCTTTCCTTTTCTTGCCCCTCCTCCTCCTCTTCTGAGATCTGTCCCTCCCACAAACAGTTTTTTTCTTCTAGTGATGTTGATGAACAGCAGAAAAGGGATATATTTTAGGTTCACAAATGCTTACATTTTCCTAAAATTTTTCTTTTTTCCTTTGTTTTGATGTTTGGTGATTTTTATTTATTTATTATTTATTTATTTATTTGCTATTGAGTAATTCTAAAAAGATAGATAAATTGAATGTCTGGAAAACGTTTATCTTAATGGAGAATCTAGGCAGAAATATCCTTTGCTGTCTCTTTTAAGATCAATTTCCCTTTCAGGGAGCACAGCTCCAAAGCCAGAGACAGGCAGCTGGTTCTCACAGTCCCTTCCTGTCCTGAGCCTGCTCCAACCTTCTTGGAACAGAAAAGCTCCGAATCTGGCCCTGGTGTGGGATGTGTCTGGCTTTCCAAGTTGGGAAATGTGTTAGTAATTACTTTTTACTGCTGTCTCCATTTTAATTTCCAGACTTCTCCCTCACCCCCTCCTCTTCTGTGTTTCTCCACCCAGCTTCCTACCTCACTCTGACTGCTAATTTAACCCTGGCTCCCTTCCTCCAGAAACATTTGACCTCCTGCGAGAATTTGCCATCAATTTTTCTCCTCCTACTTCCCCAGACTAGGATAATTAGCATCAGCAAGCAACACTGCCAGACTGCTGCCTGTGTCCTGGGCTCTGCCTGGTACAACAGTGACCCCCTTTTTCTGGGCTAAAGGGCAGTGGCCACTAGTTGCTCATTACCAGGAGACCTTGTTCAACATTTTACTTCAAGATAGTGTTACCAGGCATGTGGACTAAGCCAATTAGCTCCTTTAATAATAATAATAATAATATAATAATAATATAATAATAATCTATAGGAAAAAATACATAAAAGAACAGAAACCTCCTTAGTTCACATACCCTTGCTTTGAATTTGAAAGAATTCTATTGGTTTTTCTTATCAAGAGAGGTTATTCTGTGTCAACTGACAAACTGTAAAGGGTAACAAGGAAAATAAGAGTTATTTAACCTGCTAAAGAGAGCAAACTTTGCAATCACTTAAGATTGCCCATTTTTCCCTTCTGTTGATAAGCTGATACATACCACTTTTATCTCTCTGCTAATTAAGTCCCCAAGGACAAATACAGGATCTAGTTTCATAACTGAAATAGCAGCATATATATACTTAAGTATAATGCTACTTCTATATATACTTAAAAATGTATATACTTAAAATAGTCCACAATTTCATATTTTCACTAATTCAGTACCACCTTCCCTTATTGCACTGAATGAGTGGGGTTTCATGGTACATGTTGGTGAATGTATGTTCTTGGGGTTTATAGAACTATCTTTGAAAACTGTCTTGGATTACAAGAATTTCATATCAAGCTAGAAATTGGTTGGATCAAAATGGTGATAGAAATTACAAAAAGAAACATTGTCTCTACTCATTTATGGTACACATTCTATTCAACCCAGACTATGAAGTACAAAATACATAGTACAAAATTGTGTCTCTCTATTTATTGCACATGCTGTCTCTCTATTTATTGCACAGGGGGAACAGCAACTGTGTGGGTCCAAATGATGAGGCCCTTATGTGCTAGGAGATGCACATCCAGGAGTTGAATTTCTCCATATTGTTCCCACCTCTCAGATAAATGAAAACTGTGACTGTTTTTCTAACAAAGAAATTTTCTCTGACCCCCCTTTGGAGTACTAGTTCATGAATTAAGCACAGGTTTCCAATAACGAAGTACACTACATACTGCTAAAAAAAGTGGATGTGGCTTTAGCCATAGGACTTTCAAAGTATAATTTTTAATAAGAAAAAACTTGACTCTCATACAAATATACAAAGAACAATGGTTAAGATTAATTTATTAATGAGAAAAGTAATAGGATTATAAAACTGGTTCAAGAATTGGAGAGACTAAATATATATCTATAGATAGATGATAGGTGGTAGATAGATGATAGATAGATAGATAATAGATAGATAGCTGGATAGATAGATAGATAGATAATAGATGGATGGATAGATAGATGGTAGATATATGATAGATGATAGATAGATAGATAGATAGATAGATAGATAGATAGATAGATAGATGATAGATAGCTGGATAGATAGATAAATAGATAGATAGATAGATAGATAGATAGATAGATAGATAGATGATGATAGATAGATAGCTGGATAAATAGATAGATGATAGATAGATAGATAATAAAATAATAAATAGATGAGAGAGAGAGAGAGAGAGCGTCTCTTTGGAATTATATTTTCTGCTAGCCTGAAATCATTTGCATATGTGTCAGACAAAAATCTACAAGTTATAGCTTTGCAGAGCCTGGCACTAATTAATAGTAAATAGTAAATTCAACAAAGGTACATGAACTTAATAAATTAATAATCTGTGGGCTCCAATTAGATAAAAATCTAGTATGATGTTGAAAGGACATGCAGACATCTTTTTGCCTTATTTTGAGGTTTGGTATAATTTTTCTTAGCAGGAGTTAAGGTCAATTACCTCATCTCTCTGTACTTCAGTGCCTTTATTTGAGAAATGGGAATAACAATATCTGCTGTACAGGATTTCTGCAAGATTTAAATGAAATTATATACCTAAAGCACCTCCCATATTATCTCAGTAAGTGGTAATTCCCTTCCTTCATGTATTCCTTTTATTCCATATTATCTAACATTTTGCTAACCAGATCTCTTTTAATTGGCACTTCTGCATATTGACAAAATAATGATAATTAATGGTTATGATGACCTGAGATTCATAACAGCCTTCTGTGTCATTACCGATAAAATTATGTATTCAGCATAGTATTACTGTTAAGTGTAATTTACTATATTCTACTTTTTAAAAATTTCATTATCCATGGAACTTGACTCAGTTAAAACAAAATATTCAGTTAACAAAAACCATATTTTACAGATTATCAAGCATAAAAGAATTCTAGCAAGTGTTTTTACCTGCAACAGCAAAGTGAATCCAGAAGTGTCTGTGTTAGGAGATAGAGCTATACAAACACCCTCTAAGTTTTCTTTCAATCTAATATATTAATAATAAGGAGAAAAAGATACCTAAGAAAAACTAATATGCAGAAAGAAGAATGCCCATATATGTTAGTTCCCAGAAAAAAAAAGAGTATAATTCTATACTAAAAATAATGATCATGTGGATCATATTTTTATTTCTTCGAAGCTTGTTAATTATGAACAGTTTCAAATATATAGAAAATAAAATAGTAAAACATCAGTACCGCACCCAGATTTTAACATCTAATATTTTAGAGTGTTTCCTTGAGATATTTTTGATAAAAAAATTAATATACCTAATTCCTCTTCTAATCCTCTACTCTCTCCTTCTCTCCCACCTCCAGAGGTAACCATTATCCTGAAACTGATCTATATCTTTGGCAATGTTATCTTTGGCAATGTTAGACTTTACTCAAGTGGTGTCATATGCTGTATGTTATTTTCAACTTATCTTTTTTTTTGCCCAACATTAGGTTTTTTAATGTTACCTGTGTAGATATACCTAGTTCTACTTTATTTTGTATTCCAAAATGTAATCATCCTACAATTTGTCAAACCATTTCTTTACTGAGTTATTATCTCTATTTTTTTCTAGAACAACTCTGCAAAAACTCTCTTGTGTAACAAAGAATTCCTGGATCATAGGGAGAGTTCACCTTCTACTTTAGTAGCTATTGCTGAATTGCCTTCCAAAGTAATTGTAGCGATTTATATGTCTACTAGAATGCCTACTTTCATATATTTACAGTCATTTGAGTTTTCTTTTCAATGAAGTACCTATTCATCATTTGTTTCCATTTTCCTTTTGGATTGTTTCTTTTCCATATTCATATGCAAGTATGTGTGTGGAATCTTTTAATGGTTATATGCACAAAAATATTTTCTACTAGTATTAATTTGTATTTGTAATTAGTTTATGTGATCTGTATTCTTTTAACTTGAATGTAGTCAACTTTCCTCTCTTGAGTAGTAGAGCAACAGCTCTAGAGCCAGATGCCTGGGCTCAGCTCACACCCTACCACTTACCACACATGTTAGGGAAGTTAATAGTTTCTCTAGGTCTCAGTCTTTCATGAAGGTCGTAATAATAATGACCTCACAGGATTTTCATGAGGATTACATGAACTAGTATACATAATGCACTCAGAATATTGTATAGTACATAGACTAGCTCAATAAACATTGGTTTGTTGTTACTTTTACTTTTTAATTCTGCTTTTATGTCTCATTTAAGAAATATTTATCTGTCTTAACATAAAAATATTATCTTAAACTTTTTATTAAAAGTTTTAAAATGTTGCTTCTACATTGATCTTTCTGGAATTTATTTTTAAGTATGGTATGGGTAGAAAGTCTATTATTTTTCCTTATACGGATAGTCATTTTTAGCAGTATTTAATGATATCTTTTCCTCATAATGCTAACTCGGTCATGGATACCTCAAATATTTATGGTCTGACAATGGGTTTTTGATTTGTTCCAATAGTCTATTTGTCAATACCATGCTGCTTACTTATTATAGTATGGGTCTTGCCTACTTATTCTTCTTCAAAATTGCCTTGATTATTCCTGGCCTTTTGCTCTCCCACATAAATTTTAGAATCAGGTTCTCAAGTTCTGTGAAAATTTCCACTAGTTCACTTTGGTTTTGAGGAAGTTTTGATTACAAGGCTAGATTTCATCATAAGAAAGTACTACATGTCAGGCTGTACATTATGTGGAAAGAGCCCTGGACTAAGATTTAAAGATTTGAGTTTGAATATCTAAGTATGGGCACTCCTTTGAACAAGCCCATTCATAATTCTTGGCTTCAGTTTCCTCACCTGTAGAAAAGTCTGGACCATGATCACCCAATAGCATACCTAGAACTACTCAACAAGTAATACCAGGAGGAGCCACATCAGTATCTTATAAACCTGGAAGTTTATTAGAATTGCAAATTCAAATTAGAATCTCTGAGGATGAAGCACAGGAATCTATGTTTAACAAACTCCCCAGGTGATTTCTTGTACATGGTATGATGGTTAATTTTATGTGTTGATTTGGCTAGGCCAGACTATCCAGATATTTAGTCAAATAATATTCTAGTTTCTGTAAAATAAATTTTTAGATGAGATTAATATTTAAACCAGTAGACTTCAAATAAGGCAGATTACACTCCATAATGTGGGTGGGTTTCATCCTATCAGTCGAAGGCCTTAATAGGAAAAAGACTTACCTCCTCCTTGGAAGAGGAAATTCTACCATCAGACCATCTTTGGATTCAAACTGCAACTCTTCCTTGATTCTTCGACCTGCTGGCCCACCCTGCAGATTCTGGACTTATCAAGTCTTCATAATCACATGAGCCTATTCTTTTCTTTTCTTTTTCTTTTCTTTTCTTTTCTTTTCTTTTCTTTTTCTTTTCTTTTCTTTTCTTCTTCCCTTTTCTTTTCAACACCTGCAGCACCTGGTATTCCTAGGTGGTCTCCCATTTAAATACTAGCGAGGCCCAACCCTGCTTAGCTTCTGAGATCAGACGAGATCGGGCATTTTAAGAGTAGCATGGCTGTAGACAACAAAGAAGCTAGTACCCCGAAGGGTCTGCAAGCACCCAACAAACCTGAGAGGCAAGTTCCTGGACAGCATTTCTCTTTCTCCTTTCTCAACCCTTCAAGGTGATTTTTTTTTAAACACCTACAGCACCTGGCATTCCTAGATGGTCTCCCGTCCAAGTACTAACCAGGCCAGACCCTGCTTAGCTTCCGACATCAGACGATATCAGGCACGGTCAGGGTGGTATGGCTGTAGCTTCAATTCTTTTTTTAAAAAAATCAATATCTCTCTGTCTCAATCTGTGTGTGTGTGTGTGTGTGTGTGTGTGTGTGTGTGTGTGTATTCGTTTCTCTCATTGATCTGTTTCTGTGGAAAACTCAGACTAATACACATAGTAAAGTTTGAGAAGCTCACCTTCAATGTACCTGGCATGACCTCCTCCTTTTATGCATGACTTGTCCAGATTCACCCATTTGTGGAAGAGCTAAGTCTAGAATCTAGGTCACAGAGCATCCAGTTTGATGTGTTTTCTATTGTGCTGTGCTTGTCAAGGAAAACACATTGTAAAGAAGATAAACTGTTTATGTTGAGTGGGTGAGTTAAGAGAGCAGAAATTTTATTTTTACAATGAATTAATTTAAGAGTTCCATTTAAATAATGAGCTCACCTGGTAATTCTTTTATAAATTTATAAATGTATAAATTTCTATATGCCTGACAGAAAAAACATCAGCAAGGATTAAAATATTAGGGCTAAATACTCATTTAAAGCTGAATCATAAATGAAAATAAAGTATTTTTTAAAAATACGTTGTAAGACAATAAACTTCTTTAACAAAACATTTTATCCCTATACTATTTAAGAAGTTTTTCATGTGTATATAGTAGGGCCATAGGTATAGAGTGCAGGCATAAGCTCTGTATGCTCCTTCACTTAAGCCGAGACAGCATTTCCTGGGAGAAATTAACCATTCGGAACCTGGGGATGTGAGAGACCCCACATAAGGAGAATGAGTAAACATGCCTCTAGATTTCTTTCATTCCCTAGTCATATACCCAGGATGTGGGAAGAACAGTTAGCACAAAAGGATCCATAGTTGGATCATAGGGAAAATTTCATAGTATAGCATTTTGAGATAATGGAATGTACTCTGTATGATCTGGATCTGAATTCCTACCCAATACGCCAATGACCTTTGTGGTTCTTACTCAGTCTAATGCTTTATGTTTCTAAATGTACTATCGGAGAGATTTCACACTCAGTAATGGAACCAGTGAGTAACCAGAGGATTTAGAAAAAGGAAAATAAAAAAGGCATCTTTCCAATCAGTACATCTGTTTTCTCACTGTGTAAAGCACAAAACACACAGAACCATGACTACTTATAACTGGGAGAGTTTGCAGAGAGTGAAAGCTAATCCTCTCCTGCGGAATATAAGCTTGGACACACAGATATTTATAACACTTTATCTTGACAAAAAAGTCTTTGGGGTTTTCAAATGGCTCTGGGTTGCCTGAGGCTGACCCAGGGCCCTGTTAGAAATTTAGCACCTCCTCCAGCACCACATTTCTGCTGGGGTGGGGAGCCTGCTCAGAGTCAGTCGGGGAGGCACCAGGAACACTGCATGAATATTTATAAGTGAAAATGTATTAAGAGAGCTTAAAGAACTTTTATCCCCAACCCTCCAAGAGACAAAAGAAATGTCCAAGGGAGACAGCTGACCAGAATGTTTTAAGCCACTGATATTTTAAAATCTATTATTTTTAAATGGCACCTCTCCTCCTAGCATCTGAATGAGGAATTTCAAATACTCACTGCCCATTCCCTGCCTTTATCAGTTGTCCTCTTAGGGACCCTGTTGGGAAACTTTCTTTGAGTTTATCAGACCTGACTCTCCGAAGAAAAGCCAACAAAGCCAGCGTGTTTCAGAAATGCATATGCTGTCATTAAACTAGCTGTCCATTCTCCCAGAGAGCCTCCCATAAAAGCATTTTCATTCTCTAACTAAAATGTAGTTCAGCCTTTATTCCACAAAACCAATTTGTTTATGTTTCCAAGTTCAATCACAATCTATTTGTAAAACCTATTTAGAATCAGAGTCACATAGCCAGAAATGATCATGCTCTAATTTCCTTATTAGAGAGATTCTTGTTGCAGCTGCCAGCTTGATTTGACTGCTCCCAGGGTCCGGATCGACATGTTCTTAACCTCGTTTCCCGATTTTGTTCTTCATTTCTTCCCACCAGCCTCCACCCCTCTTCCCCTCCCCCACCCCTGCCACACACACACACACACACACACACACACACACACACACAACATACAAATATCAAGCCAGAGCAAAACAATTCTCAATATTGTTGCTTAATTAGAGGTGAAGTAAGAGGCTGCCACCTTTTCACTTGTCAAGAAATGAACAAAATTGGGCTACTCTTACTATCTGCAGGAGAGAAAGTACAGAAATATTCACGAAACACATCATGACAAGAGAGATGCTTTAGAATCCAGGTTTTAAAAAAAAAGGTCAGTTATTTCAGAGGACTTAGGGGAATGGTGTCTTCTGGATAATTGAATCAAAATTAAAGCAGAAGGGAGATCTTTGGACACATGGCTGAGTGAGAGATGTCCCCAGATCTCTCCCCTTGAAACAACAATAAACTGAACATCTAAAACTCAACAAAAAAAAACACCCAAACTGCACACCAACACGTCTGAGCATGGGATCTGAACATAAGAGCTACCATGGGTCAGAACACCAGGTGCCGGGTGGTGGACTGGGAGTAATAAAGAATTGGCATCTCGCAGCCACTGGAGCTCCATGCAGGAGGAGGGAGAAGGGAAAAGGAGCGGTGAAGTCCCTGAACATTCCTGTCTGGGAGTGTTGTGGTAGCAGGGCCCAGTCATCAGGGCAGAAAGCAAAGAAGCAGGACGGGACCGCAGAGGAAAAACAGCAGATTTTTGCTGGCTGCAGTTGTAAAACTGAGGCTGAGCCGCAGCTCCTAACTCCCAACCCAGAGAGCCCCTCCTCCCATACCCTCTGAGACCAATAACTGTGGAGCCCCAGGGGAATCTGAGCAAACTCTTCTGAGACTGTTGCTGACACTGACAGGGACTAAAACTGAGGTAGCGAGCATGATTAAATATCAACAAGAAAATAAAAAAGGCATTATTAAGTCTTTATATAAAGCAGGGATCCAAGAGACGTAGATGCCACCTACTGGAAAGTAAAAGAAAAGCACTTTCTTTGCAACAGGCTAAAGAGAGACCTTTATATAATAAACCTTCTTTCTGGAAAAACAATAGAATACACTTCTATTAACGCCCAGGTGGAGAAATAGTCCATTAAACACCATGAACTACCAAGATGACAAGACATCTCAGAAAGAAAGAGAAAAATCTCCAGAAAATAAGCTTACAGACATAGAAATATGTGACTTAAATGACAGAGACTTCAGGATGGTACTTCTGAAAAAAACTCAATGAGTTCCGAAATAAGTCATATCAACAATTTCAGGAATTGAAAAAAATGACTAGATGAGTAAAGCAAGGAGATTGAAACCCTCAAAAAGAACCAAATAGAACTTCTGGAGATGAAGAATACACTGTAAGAGTTGAAAAATGAAATAGCAAGCTTGAGAAATAAAATTGCCCAAATGGAGGAAAGGATCAGTGATATCAAAGACAGAAATCTAGAAATAAATCAGAAGGAAGAAGAGAGAAACCAAAGAATGAAAAATAATGAAAAAGAAATTCAAGAACTAGCTGATACCATCAGGAGAGGAAACATAAGAACAATAGGCATTATCAAAGCGAGGAAAAGGAGCAGGGACTAGAAAGCATTTTCAGACAAAAAGTTTATGAGACTTCCTCAAATCTAAGGAATGAGCTGGAGCTTGGAATTCAAGAAGTCAACAGTACACCCAATTATCTCAACCCAAAAAGGCCTTCACCAAAACACATTGTATTAA